>LR990087.1:8306000-8954496 GCA_905147235.1 Erynnis tages
GCGGGAAGTGCAATAAAGATGCACTAAACGACGCGATTACAATGGTTTTGTGCGCCACAAACGGCGAGTTTATTTAAGATTAGCCGAATATTGAAACAGGCGTTTTGTGACTTCTTTTAAATGCCATGAAACTGTTATTCACATTATATTTCGGTAGGTTAGTTAATTTAATTTGGTTTTTTGATCAGTAAAAATAACACTTTAGTATTATTCGTCACGACCTGCATGGTCAATGTGGGTGGGCCTGGGAAGGGTCCTGGGTTCTACTCCCGGCGTAGTAGCAGAGACTTGAACAATGAGTTTTTATGTTTCTGGTCTACATTTATATATTCTTCTCGAGTTTATCCATGGCATATTCTTATTTGCACTGTGCACTTTAAATAAAACACATTTCTATATACTTATATATTTTATTTTATGGCGTTTTACCAACACATTACTTTTCGTCTCTACATTGCTATGAATATGCCTTTCTTTCTTTCCATCTGGTCTCGGTAGTTTAGGTTAAAAATGAAAGAATAAAAAAAAATTAACTTTGCTCCGCTCGTCTCAGGTCATGTCTTACTGAATCCCAATATCCCGAATTCGATCCGGTAACAAAAATAGTAGCACTCCCTTCATAATTCAATGACTAATACGAGAAACACTCAGCCGTCTGTGGAGAGATTTACATCTTAAAACAGAATAGAGATTTAACCGACCATTACTTTCGTTTTACCAAGTTTGGTTTATTAATTTATTATCTACCTATAAGACACGGCTGAGTTAAATACAGATGTTCCTTATAGTTACTTTTATAAGTGGTTAAATGTGGAGCGATTTTTGTTAGTTGAGTTAAGTTATTCTGGTTAAGTTAAATCGTAGTAAATTTTATTGGACCTACCTATAATGTAGTGTATGAAATCTTATCTAATCTAATCTAATCTTATCTAATCAAGTCCAATAATTTTATGATTACAGAATTTGTTAGTAGGTACTACTATTTATTTATTTGAAATTGTACGCCAGAACTTATGTAGAGTTCTCTTAAGCTTTGTGCTCTCTCTACACTATATTAATACAATAAGAGTAAGAGAGAGAATAATTGGAATATTATTATTTGTAAAAAAAAATAATTAAGTACATATTAAAATCGATAAAAATTAATTGAAATCGCGAAGCATTCTGTTAAAAATTTTTTTTTGTTACGTTTGTATGTAAAAGTTCTTTTAAAATATTTTCTCTAATAACTGACAGGCTTATAGATAGTTCCTAGGGTCATAGACTCATAGTAACACTTTCTAGGTACGGCATTCAAAATATTTTATCTTTGACTATCTCTTTTGAATCTTGTAACTCGTATCTACATCGTACTCAACTTATTTAAATGTCAAGAATGTATTTATTTAATTTATTTAACATCTTCCTATAAGATAAATGGGCAAGCTTGCCTCACGCAGGGCTTTCACTGACTAATATAACTACATACCAGTTGTTTGAGTAATGAGTAATGTACTATAGATTTCAACAGGTCATAGAAGGTTTTATTGCCTACCTTTGAATAGAAACTCATTTTTTATAATACAAAGAGTACATTCAGTACCCTAACACTTAGGAAAAATATGTTGGTAAAGGTTATGCTACTAAAAAGCAGCAGTTCTCGTCAAAATTAAAGCGACCTAAAAAAGGTGAAGAGCTCAAAATTTTAGCTGTCCCATTTTTGATGTAGATATCTTGGCATATAAAAACCTTGCAGGTTATTATTTTACTTGATTTGCGACTGTAAGTATGACTTCGTACAGGTGTAAGTTCTAGCTGCCGCCTTTTTATGCTAGAGCTATATCACACCCCAGTTTCGGACCAAGTGTAGAACAATCGTTAGACGCATTTGTTCCGCGTTGATGATCTCCTGGTAGCTCAGTCAGATCTGCGGAAGTAAAAATCAAGAATTAGCAAGCTGATGATAAAAAACTTTTTCTAATGCCGTGTTCGGCATGTCGCTCGCACAAGTTGCTCGTACGACATTATTGCGTGCATTTGTTGCATGCCAATGCATATTAAAATCAGGTCAGCTCCATACAGAGCTCTGTGTTTAAATTTTCGTTCGGTTATGTCAGCCAATCAGGACAAGGCCTATTATTTATCTCTTAACATCATAACGGAAAAGCGCATGCAATCAAAGCAAAACAATCGTCAATCGAGTTTACCGCTAGATGTCATTGCTGGCAAGTGCACAATGAAAGTAATCGACGTAATCATGGCCGTACTCACTACACGTCCATCAGAGGAATCATTTGAAAAATCAAAGCCGCTGTTCGTAAGGTGACCGTTGAACTGCAGTTGACGTCGAAACGTGGAGTAAAAGTATGGCGCAGTACTCTATCGGACTGATAAAGCACTTTTAGGTGAATCTGAAATAATAAAACAAAATATTTTCTCAATTACGTCCATTAAAACACAACAATGACAGTTGTTATTTTCAACTAACGTGTTCGTCTTTTACTTCCTCTGCGCCAGCCAGTCGTAGCTCTTGAATGGACCGTGAAGGCCGTAACTTCAGCCATCTGCAGCAACCGCTTACGAGCTCCAAACTTCGTCTTACAGCCTATTAGGGAACGTCTTTTATAAAAGAAAGAGAAAGCAGAACTGAGAAAGGAGATTCTCTACGGATGATGATGAACTAATGAGGGTAAGTATGGTTTATTTGAGTCTATTAAAATATGTATCTAGACAAAGATAGTGAGATCCAGCTATCGTGGGTGGTGCGATTTAACGAATTATTTATTCAAATCGTTTGCATTTTCGTCGCTGACCTAGTTGATCTGAGCTACTGCATAATCATACATTTCCATAAAACTATTCAATGGCATGAATAACAAATGCGGTCAAATAATAAGGCCCCATCCCAATAACGAAGAAATTGTTCTATGAAAACATTATTGTTTATGATACTTTACTTAATCTAGAGAACAATAGGTATTCTAACAAATTGTCTATTGCCAATTTAAAACGCAAAAATAAATAGAATGTCCTGGGAGCTCCAGCTATTTAAACCAAACTAAATTGGCACTAAACAAATGTGGTCTAAATAGATAATAATGGTTCACGTAAATTATATTTTACGTGCCATATAGTGGACACTCGATTTTTGAATTGTATATTTTATATTCATCACGTCTCGTTAAACTGACTTTTCTCCAGTTCAAGAAGAGTAACGATAAGGTTTATTTTGTTTAAAAGATTTCTTATGTTAAGAAACAAGACTGCCATATTTTCACTCGTAAATAAGTGTTACCTCTGATTCTTTTTGTTTAAGCTTTTATTTGAATCTACATAATTTTTTAATGTTTAAGAAATAGAAAATCTGCGCATAATCACCTAATATTAAAGTTTCACTTTTATTTGGCACCTCATAGATGATCACTCTCAAATAGGGCTGATTAATTGGGAGATACTCGGGACAAATAAATCAGTATCCTTAATTTAGTTTCGCATCAGTATCTTTAATTTAGTTGAACATCGCAGTATTTGCGGTCGTGCGGATTACAACTGTTACGTAGAAGATGTATGTATGTATGTGATAGAAGATTATGTATTTTTGCTCTTGCAAATCCTTTGTTTTCACACATGTATATCAGTTTTTTAAATTAGATCACCCAAGACGAGTCCTTGCGTACTTGCACATTACATCATCTATGCGGACATTTTGCAGATGTTACACGTTAACAACTAATGGTCGAATGCGTCCTTGTCTAGACTAATTAGTCATAATTCGCAATCTGGTTATCACACAAGCATGTGATGATGGCTTGCGATTAAGCAGAAATGCTTTGAGACTTTTGTTATTTGTTTATGACGAAAGACGCTGTTAACGAACACCTGAGACTGCCTTGTAGCGATGATACTTAAAAAAATTGATAAAATCTCTTGAAATTTTGATATTTGTATAAATATCAAGTGTCATGTCAGTACCCATTAATGATCCACTACAGGGTCGGGTCTCCTCTCACAATGAGAAGGATGTAGGCCTTAGTCAACCACGCTGGCCTACTGCGGGTTGGTGGACTTCGCATGCCTTTGAGAACATTTTTTTTGTGAACTCTCAGGCATGCAGGTTTCCTCACGATGTTTTTCCTTCACCGTAACAGCAGGTGATATTTAATTTCATAAATCGCACATAACTTTTATTACAAAGTCATTGGTGCGTGCCACTGGGATTCGAACCCGGATCCCTCGATTCGAGGTCGAATTCTAAGCCACTGGGCTATCATCAAGTAGTATTACTTATTAAACTCTTCGACTAGTTATTTATATTTACTGCTTATTTATATTACCACACGAGGCATTTATAAGAAAAAAAATCATATTTTTACGCCATAATACGTATGCTCCTTTTCAAATAGTACTTATGGATATTAAGTTTTATTAAGGAACAATTTATTAACACCATTGTTAGTGATATTTTCAGTCAGAATTTGATCCATTTAAGTTTGTTCACAGCCGCCATATGGATGCGTCTGTTGCCACCCGAACGTGACTTACTTGTTTATTTTGTTTAAAGTTTTATCAAAATGAGTCGTTCCCGCGTAGCAACAGACCTCAGAAGCTAAAAAATAACCAATTTTATTTGTAGGCGCCAGTTTTATGAGCAAAGGATTTGGTTATGAAAATATAGTCGAAAGTATCAAATGTTGTAAGGGTTCGAACGTAAAAACGTTTGTTTTGAATGTGCGTCAGCCGTTAAAGATCTCTGTATCATCATTAGATTCCCGTATTTTGAAGATTTTATGATCGTAGCTACTGTACTATTTACGTTAGGTATTCATTTCATGTGTTTTGTGATCTTAATATGTGTTTTGCTAATTTTCTAAAATTATGTCATTGGGAGACGGCAATTCCAAATTTCAAAATTTCAAACCCAATTACAAAGACTTTTATAATGTTTTTTATTATTTTATTATGTTGACTTTGTATGATTTTATGTTAAGATATGTTTTGATATCAATGAATTGTTTATGCGAAATATCTATCTATCATCTATTTATTATGTCTAGAATTTTCACTACAAGTGCTGAACTATAGTATTTTCCAACAACACAACACCTATTTAAGTAGGTACGAATATGTACGGATACGTACTTAACTTTACGACCAGGAAAGGCGACAGTTCATCCCGAGGAATTCTTAACTGTTTAACGCAAACTTCCCGAAGCTTGCTCTGGTTGCCCAGTCGCATGGAAAGCCAATGTCGGTGGTCCGGTCTTAGACGTAACGGTCGGAAATGTGATACAACACCCTTACCACTTCAGACGATATAAGGGCCTTTGCTCACTACGCCATGACGTTAAAACGCAGGTAGTAAAAGTCACTCAGTATTCTTAGTATAAGTTGGATCAATCATAATCGATCCTATAGTTAACCCTATAGTCGAAGTAATTAGTCTTTCCTCTCACAATGAGAAGGATGAAGGCCTTTTTCCGCCACGCTGGTTCAGTGCGGGTTTGGTGATCTTCACATGCCTTTGAAACAAAATATTATATTTCATTTGATCAAATGTTGTGTCATTGGATGTACAGATCACAGCATGGATATTACATTTGCCAGAGTTGGCGTCCATTTTTTTAATTTGAGAACATTATGAAGAACTCTTAGGCATGCAGGTTCCTGACGATATTCATATAACTTCCCTATTTACCTATAGAGTGGACACATAATTCTTTTAGCTACAACGTACGGCTTCAACAGCACATAATTTTTCGAATTCGCACTTATTTCTACTTTTTCAAAGACCGTAATGGGCAGCGATCTTTATTTAGAAACAAAAATTATCCTTGACACTTGTTTTAAACAACAAACCAAAATAAAAATGGAGTTTTTTCTTTTAACGCAATGTCACCTCGTTATGCTAATATGAGTCCATTTATTTGACACTCCTCTCAATCTTAATTTGAAATCATGTCAGCTGACTTATTATGTTGGTTAACGCCTGGCTTTATTTGTAAAACCTGAGTTGGATAAGAAAAAAGATACGCATCTTTTTAATGACATTTTTGTAGCTTAAACATCGTTTCATTGTTTGAACCTCTGTTTAGTGTCAGTGTCTGTTTATTCACGTCATGCGTACTGTGATGTTTTTCGATCAGGTATCAGTATAAGTAACATGCAAAAATCAATAATCTTATTTCGTCCAGGAAGTTTAATGTCGCCGTTTTCATAATTCATAGTGCAAATAGGTTAATGAAGAATGATTTTTTGTAATTTAGCTGGGGTAGATGTGTATCGGTCCTCAGGTGTAAGAATGCAGCACAGAGGGTATAACCTACCTACAATACAACCTTACACAGTATTTCCGTCCTATTAATGAGGAATGTGATTCGCTGGCTGCAGTGACCTACATCAGCTCGAACGTACCAATTTCATGTCTGTCAAATAAAAGGTAATTTTATCACTTCAATTTTTTCTGCTTTCATATACTTCACTCTACTTTTAACTTCCTGCTAGCCAAACGTACATCTCTACACAGAAATTCTCGCTCTTAATCGTCTGTATGTATCCCATATATTAATGTGGGATATAAAATTACGTTTGATTGTGTCATTAATCAACAAGAAACTAATGCAAGCGATCAGTCCAGCCGTCCCGGCCTAATTTCTCCCAGGAACTGACGTGGGATGCGTATCGTGAGGCAGCTTACACGATTTGTTTCTGTCAGATATCAATATGTAATGTAACTTATCTATCTATGTACGTAGGAACGGTTAGATACATACTTTCTACTTGGGTTGCCGCTAAATAAGATGTGTAAAACTTTAGGTATCTACTAAGTAAGTCGTAGTAATTCGTAAATATACGTGAGAGAAATATACGAGTAAGTTATGTATAATATGAATATGACAATGGATACGCCAATTTAGTGAAGCTTCGGATTTAATGGTGGATTTAAAGTAAATATAAATGCAAAATTTATGAAAAGCTTCACATCTTATTAGGTACTTTAATATTTCTGTTTAAGTAATGTTTGGAGCTGTCTCCGATTTTCCGTTAACGTTTGAGATTTACGTTAGTTAGTAGTTATAGTAACAAGATCTCTAGCTGATCATTATTAACGTTAAATCAACAAGTAGAATTCCTAAACTCTAAAACGATTAGCCACATAGTTAACTAGTCTACGATAATCTTATATATAAAATTCTCATGTTCACAGTTTTAGTTACCATACTCCTCCAAAACGGCTTGACCGATGTTTATGAAATTTTATATGCATATACAGTAGGTCTAGGTCTGAGAATGAGCTACTGTCTATTTTTCTTACCCCTAAGTGATAAGGGTTGTCCACACCTAACATTTTTATTTTATTTTTTGGACAATTTTTTTATTTTTATTTTTCAATAATGTGGCATTAAAAATACATACAACCATAAATATTCACATTTCTATCACCAACCCCTATTTTTTAATAGTCGATTTTAACGCTCGATAACTTATATCGCAAAACAACGTTTGCGGGGTCAGCTAGTAAGAAAATAAATTCTCTCCGGGAGTAAAAAGAATGTTTACGATTAATTAGTTTCATGACAACACCCATTAAAACTTAAATAAGTACTTATGTTATAATGTGGTGCGTGTCAACACATGTGGTAGCCCAATGCGCGTACTTCCTGTGACCTAAAATCTAGTACTAACCCCCCACTGAACTCCTAAACAATTATTTGTGAATAAGCACTACATATGAGTCACAAACGAGTATGTAAGTAAATGGAAGATAAACCATATGGGTGTTTAATTGTTTATGTGTGAAAGGCTGCAATTATGACAGACAAGCTTCCGCCCGCGACTTCTACCGTAATAATATGATTCAAAGAAATAAGAATTGATAATATCATCTGCGTGACACAGCGGATAATTACGCGCTGGTTGGTGCTTTGCTCGAAGGGTTCTGGGTTCGATGCTCAACATTGTAGAAATTAATACGTCGAATCCACCTATGAATAGGGAACAATGGTCATCATTTTGAATGCTTAGTTAAGGCTTGTATTAAAAAACCTATTTTGTTCAAAATTAGCTGTATCCTTAAGTTTGCCGTATATCATTACTTTCCAAAATTTGTACCTTATTAGTGACACTATCGAATGGTATAGTGGTAATAATACAGGTTGTGATTTCTTTTCAAAATCAACGGGTTCGATTACTGGCTAGGCATATTGATTTTTTAAAAATCCAACGATGCATTTTCAAAATCGGTCCTCAGACTCCTTTCAGCATATTTCGCTATTCCTCATAGTTTCGGATAATCCAGAATTAAAAAAGGCTTGCTGAAAGCTACATAGTCTTGGCACTATAAGGAAGGGATATCTACATTGATGTGCTATAACCGCGAATGCATCTTAGTTAATGTCCGCTCCCACGGCCTGTTTGCAGCTGCGACTCATAACGACATCTCATCTTCAGTTTTAAGCTCTAAGTACTTAGGTATAATAGACATCTTAGTGAGATGAAAGAAATAGGAAGTTGTGTTGAAACAAGATATTACTACGAGAAGAAATAATATTGCAGGTATAGCCTGACTAGAGTTTTGTTGCGGAAAACTTATCAACTATTTGACGATCTGAATCGCGCACTGGTTAAGACTCCGGTGCGCTACGAGGTCGGTCCTGGGTTCGATTCCCAGTAGAGCGGAGATTTGTATGATGAATTTGAAATTCTGTTTCTGGTCTTGGTTTGGTGTGTTATGTTCTTGTCTGTGTGTGCAACAGTGATCCCTAGTGTGGACCATGAATGTGAAGCGTTATTTTTTTCTTATACCTATTGGCAATATTTCGAAAATTTGACATCAACAATGCTATACAAGACAGACAAGCAAAATAGCTGCCAGTATACGTATTTAGTGTAATTAAATAATACATAGCGGTGATAGCCCAGTGGCTTAGAATTCGACCTCGAATCGAGGAGTCCGGGTTCGAATCCCAGTGGCATGCACCAATGATTTTGTAAAAAAGTTATGTGCGCTTTATAAAATTAAATATCACCTGCTGTTACGGTGAAGGAAAACATCGTGAGGAAACCTGCATGCCTGAGAGTTTACAAAAAAAATGTTCTAAAGGTATGTGAAGTCCACCAACCCGCAGTAGGCCAGCGTGGTGGACTAAGGCCTACATCCATCTCATTACGAGAAGGAGACCCGACCCTGTGGGTCATTAATGGGTTACTGACAAATATTACATATCTTAAAATATAAAGTAATAAAATAAAGTATACAAAATGCACGCAACATCCGTGCAAAGGTGAAAATATATTTTCACATCTCTCTGTCTGGCGAAGGCGCTTTCTTCAGCCTATACTTAGCGGCAATACGTCGTTTTCACACTATAATTTAAGCACACTAAACACCGAATTTAGTAAATGCATATTCAACAAAAAAGACAACTATCTTGAAGCATCTGCTTTTAATTTTACAGCATTACCATAATCGCTTTCTTGCTCCGAAGCGCACGCGCCGGCCCAGACGACGTTTATTGCACTGTAAAACGACTTTTTTTTCATTTACGCCATAAATAACTATAACACCCAAGCAATTTCGGATACATCACCCCCAGAAACGCAAGACATGAACGGATAGGAACCGGAGATTTTATTGAAAACCAACAAGTATCTTTGTAAAGTTTGCACGCTTTATGTCAAGTAAGACGCTTGGCGATTGATATTTGCCTATTTGGTCCAATTAGAATAGGCGTGATTTAACATATTCGCCGCAATCCTTAGTGTGTGCCACAATGGCCGCTCGTCTCACACGTTTAGGGTTCCGGCCGTTTTTAGCCCAGGCCTTGCGCTGAACTCTCGCTCTATTATTATACTAGGTACTCGTATACTACTTTCAAAATTATTTTTTTTTGTAATTTTCTATCGCAGTAATATCGACATTGATATTTTGTAGTCCTGAAAACTCCTCGACTCATTCAATACACCACCGCAAAATTTTACAATTTTCCCCAGTCCCAAGTCCAGATCACCTTTCGTACAATCATGTTTCACGGACGAATAGAAACTGTGTTTAGTGTTTACGTCTAAAAACATGTTTATAAGATAAATCTTCGTTTAAAAGCATGTTCATATTTTCAGACGTAGATTTAGTACTGACTTTCCATTTCACATATTCGCCGCAACCTTTTGTTTGTGCCACAATGGCCGCTTGCCTCACGTTTAGGGCCGGCACCAATCACGTTTATAGCCTAGGCCTTACGCTGAACTCTCGCTCTCTATACTACTCGTAAACTATACGTACTCGTTGTCTTCGTATCATAAAGCTTTAAATCCCTTGTTCGCGTACGCATGATGCAACCTCTGAGAGGTCTATATTAGTTGTAAGTAATATTTTTTCAACCAAGTGCTTCGAAGTGGTAAAAATGATCTTCTAGGATTTATGTTATTTTACTCAAATTTAACACTTAGATCGCGAACTAGAATTTTTTTCTTTACTGTAACATGTTGATTTTTGTCTTAGACTATGCTGCGCATAGTCGGCACAGACAAACATTTCTTATAATACACAATAAAAACTAGGTAGGTACTTATTATAATAATTATAATGTTACATCCATTGGACTTCAGGTCTCGAATTTATTTTGTCCTCGAACCTATATCAACACCGCCGCCGATACTAAATACATACCACAGTAGAAAACCATAAATAAAATAAAAAACAAACAAATAAAACAAAAGCTACCGCAAAATTAGTTTATCAATAAGGATTCCTCTGGGATCCTCTGGTTTCTTTTGTTTAGCAAATCGACATTAGCGCTGCTTGAGTGCTCTTAATCAAATACCATTGAGGTTATGAAAAGGGCATTTTTATATTCTCAAAACAAGCGAGTATTTGTTTGCTTTGTTGTATTTAGTGTTTTGAGGGCATGGTGGGTACATTGATTAATGAAAATTATGATTTATTCTAGAGCAGTCACTCACGTTAAGTGACAAGCCGTCATTGTAGAGAGACTGCAGGAGTTTATACTCCTTATCAGGGTTTTTATTTGTCAGTAACCCATTAATGACCCACTACAGGGTCGGGTCTCCTCTCACAATGAGAGGGATGTAGGCCTTAGTCCACCACGCTGGCTTAATGCGGGTTGGTGGACTTCACATGCTTTTGAGAACTTTTTTTTTTGAACTAACAGGCATGCAGGTTTCCTCACGATGTTTTCCTTCACCGTAACCGCAGCTATTTTTTATATATCAAACACTATAGAACATTTCTCCAAATTCTGAATTAAATACATGACTAAATCAGTGTTAAGGTTTGAAATAAATACGTGATATTTAGGTGGCACCTATCAATCTTCGCGTGTATCTAATTATGTCATTTTAAGGGGTTATTCAAATAGGTGGAGTCATTATAAATGCATTCAATTGTACCGCCTATCCAATTTACATAATCTTAGAGTCTGCTGATAGTAGTCCAAACATCTAAATTCCTAGAACGTTATTTTAATTAAATTAGAAACTCAAATATTCCCGAAGATAACTAGTGGGGATGTTTTTGAATTCCACTGTACCTTAGGGAAGGATTGTGTTGCTATCAAATTGCTATCGATAATTATTTTTTTGTTTTTGATCTTTTATAGATATTTTAATAAAAATATATTTTGATATTTTTTGATGTTTGACTCAAAATAATGGTTTGATTATTTTCCATTTATTTAATTAATTCCATTGTAATAATTATATTACCATCATTTACGCTCTTCTAGTCCAGACAATCATCAAATATCATAATAACATTTTCTGACATAAGAGGATTCTCGTCATTTGTAATTTTAAGTTTTCACCTTTGTAGGTACTTAAATTGATTTAATTAAAGATAATAAGATAAAGTATTTTTTAAAGATGTGGCTCTCATTTTAAAACCTGCTTTTGCTTTGAGTTGGTACAGTGAATTTGTGATAAATAAACAGTGTTTATAATTGTAGTTTCAACTTTTTAGTAGCTAGTAATATTATAACCTTTATTTTATCTAATATTGGTATCTAGAAGATATAGCTAGTTTGTTCTATACTTAGAAATTTTCCGGTAAATATTTTTTCTTCAAAGATAAAACGTTTATTTGCACAAATATAGGTATAAAGTACTCGTAGTTACAAATTTATTTTTATGTTTTTCAACATTTTTATAATAATTTCTTATTAAAACCTAATAAACTATGACAAATGAAAAACATCGCTGCGATGTGGAAGAGTGCCTAACATACTAGCTGCATTGCCTCTCTAGTAATTAGCTTAAATTTTAAGAAAACAAAATTAAATAGTTTATCGATAGATTGTGTAGTCTCATCCCTTCGTATCCTTTATTGGGACAGGAGTCCTTTTTTGCGGCGCATTCACTCAAAAGAAGTTCCCGTCCAATCTCAACTTGCCATTTCAAATTGAACTTTATCACTAAAAGGTTACGATATATTTTCTTCAGATTACTCTTATGCAACTTAGACGTTATTTTAATTTATGTTTACATGACGAACTGTTTTTTGTAGGTTCTAATGAGATTTTAATATAGGGCGAGACACAAAATGAGCTGCAATAAAAACATTGTAAGTTAACTTATTAAATAGATTTATTTATTATTTACACTCTCACTGTTACCTAACAGAATCCTAAATTAAGCGTATAAACTTAAAAACCCACGGTTCTTCAATTATGTTAAAGGCACGTAAAGATAAGTGTCCAAGTGTAAAATATTGCATTCGAAGCGGTTTTAAACAAAATTTTAAAATTATTTTAAAATTCTATCGATAGGCACTTCGACCGAGCAATTTGGGCGTCTCGGCGTGTAATGGGTCATAATCATTAGTCACAACACTAAGTCGATAAAATTAGGGACGGCCGCGGTACCGCACTCTTGCGCAATGAACTGAAGAAATTTGAGGCCGACGCACACTGACATGAAAGTTGATTAGGTTAAAGGTTTGTAATTCTTCCACTATTTAAACAGTCAAGCTGCATGCGGCATTAGATTTCATAAAATTATTTTACATTTGGGAAAGACAGTAATTTTTTTAGTTTAGCTTACTTATCTTCAGCATGTATTAGATTTTTTGTTTTACTATAGGACATAAGAAATTGTTTGTTTAAAATATAAAATAAACAGATAACCCTTCGTCCAGCTAATGACTCTTAATTTAAAGTCTTTAGTGTGCGCATGCTACATAGTCGAGAATTGGAAATTGCCAATCTTTTATAGACTTCAGTATTAAAAAATCAAAGAAATGTATACCCTTATATAAAAATATCTGTCCTACCTTGTAAGTAACATTAGTACTTCTTCTACGTAATTCGTACTTTTATTGTACTCAACTAAATCAAACAAAGGTTATTGCTTAACCACTCACTCAATTTGCCAACTATGTTAGACCTAACTAACTTCACTATTACACTGCAAAGCTGCGTGGATCCCAGTTTGGGTACCGCTGCTCATACAGCGGACTGACACTTTAAATTAAGCGGTTGCTACACAATGACATAATAAACTTTCACATCTAAGGGTTAAATAAGTTAAAGTATTATAACACTAACAGTTTACAGTGATAAAGTTTAGTAGTATAATAAAGGTTGTAGTAAGTATCTAATACTCTGATTTAGGAAGAAAAGACCTTTCCTACCTTTGAAGTTTTGGAGTGAAGCCAATTTTCGATTAAAGAAATATACGTAGTAGTCTCTAAAAACAAGTCATTCTATTTCATATTTTTTTTTACTTTGAAGGTACCCTTTAGTAAGTATGATGATGATGATGCAATGTAATTCATTATTCTAAGTTCATTATTCTAAGTTAATTAAATTTTCATTATTCTAAGTTAATTTTAATTACAAAAATAGTCATAAATTTTATAGTGGTATGTTTGTAAGGTATTGTTTTCAAGCAGCATCTTCCTGTAATTAACTTAAGGTTAGCAATAAAAAGTGATCTTTTAATCTCATAACAAACAGATGGGATCAAGTTTCCATAGGTACATTAGGGGAACTTGATTGTAAAGCGGATAGCAACCATATCTCTGGATGTTTATGGGAGAGTTCGCAGAATTCCGTACGATACTGGCTGGTTTATGGAAACAGAGTAAATAAACACCTCGCTCCAAAGTAAACTTATCTGGATGAACTAGGTCAGTGGGATGAACTGCTTACCGTCGAATTGAGAACTCAAATGGGGTGTCTAGAAAGAATATTTGCTTCTTTGACGGGATATAGGACTGAGCCACTGCAGTTACAGTAACATATCGTACCTATTGAAGAAAAAAAATACCAAAATTTATCTCTGTATGAACTTTGCGCCATATCCTAATCAAAGTTTAAGTTATCAAGTTTAATCTTTTTATTTTACAGCAACTGAGTTACAAGGATTGATATTATGTAGTCACTGCAAACCATGGACACAAATACTCAGAACAACCCTAGATTCATTGGTACGTCGCCTCAAATAGAATATTTCAGTTGTAACTGCAACATAATTATATTGATATGAACATATTTGTTTTATCTCTAGTAACATCTATTATCTAGGTATTACTAGGTACATCTATTATTGTAATCCAGCTTTCAGCAGTCTTCAGTTTAAGTAAATTCAAATTAAAAGTACATAGGTACGTTTAGCACCTAAAAGTTATGCAGATACACAACCTACTTACGTAAAACATAACCGCAGACATAATCAAAGTTCACTTCTGGATAGCAACTAATCATATCAACATTTTTTACATCGAAATGAAAATAAATGTACCCTACATTGTAACACCCATTCGTTCTCTTTGAAGTACATAGGTACTTTAAACACCCGTCAAATTGGTCGGCTGTACTTTAATCTAAGTTAGCATAATCGATGGTAACGTATTATCAAATTCCTATGAAATCCGCAGCCTTGGTCTATAAAACGAGACATTGCACCCGTACCTGGTTTCTGCCCACATTCCAATGAATCTTCCCGTCTCGGACAGTTAATGTAAACTAATCGTGAAATAATCGTATTACCTACTCAAGGTAAAGTGCACAGATATATATCTAAATAGATATAACAAACTCAAGTATGAAGACCAAGCGTGCCGCTTTTTCCCTACCAAATTAGATAAAACAAGAACCTTTTGGTGATGGGAATCCTACGAATTAGTACGAATACTAATTATTCTATTAATTATTCATCATCATTCGAATCGATTAGAAATTGTCATAATAAGGAAGAGTATCAAACAAATCGATTTAATTCGAGTTATTGGATTGGAAGAATGATAAATCTGATGATCCGGGTAAACGACGGTGGTGTGCGACGAAATAAATGAAACCGCGACGATGGTTGCGCATTGAACAAAATTTTTAAATTAAATATTTCGACACAGGATGTACTACTCACATTTGCGTGATCTATTTAGATCTAATTCTGTGTTTAAGTGGATCGGAAACTTAGCTCATACGTTACCGTCTGGTTTATTTAGTTCGTTTTAGAAGCGTGGTGTTTCTCAATCAATTTTGAAAAGAAGTTCTCTGATAGTTCTAAACCAGGTATAAATTGAAGAAAACAGATTTTTAGGGCATCCCACTGTAATTGATTGATAGCAAGTGGCTAATTTTGAATTGGAAATAATTTACAATGAGGTAAATGGTGTGGCAGAGATTGTACTAAAATGTAACGAATATTTAATTTGGAACATGATGCGATTCTGTATGTATAATATGTAAAACTTTTATATTTTAAACTATTGCATAGCTTTTTAAATGCGAGACAGACTATAGGTAGGCGGCAAAAGAGTTTTTTGTTTAGTGTGATGTTATTAGTGTTCAGAACAACCTGATTCAACCTCCTAAGCCGGGCATTTACATGTGACCTCATCAGTAAAAATATGTATATTTGCAATGAATGAATAAATAAATGAATAAATAATGAGTGTTTGGGGAACGAAGGGAGAATTAAGGCGCAGTTGTTTCAAATTTGTGTCTCTAGCAACCAAGTTTACTGGCCAAAAAATATGAAGAACATGTTACTTCACGGTGGGTTAGGAGTCCAGCGAAAGATACCTCATTTGCATTGTAATGAAGCATGTGATGAGGAAAGTGACAAATTCAAATTCTACTTTAATTTTAACCAGCCGAATCAATCAATTTTTTTCTTATCTCATGCTTGTAACGTAGCCAGCCATGACGTAACATTTCGCCTCAAATACTAGGAGAGCAGGAATCTCAAGTGGTTGTTCCAGCACTGCAAGACGAGTCAATTCATTCCCGCCACCCTGTTTCTTAATTTTAATTACATTAGCATTCAACCCCCGACCCGACTCGGGATAAAAAATGTCATTAATCAAACCTAACCAGTTTGACGCGAGAGGGAAATAGAGATAGTCAAAGAAACGAGATAGAAAAGGACGGGTAGTTGGAAAGGGATAGTGGCACATTCCTACGGGACTCGCGCACCCGTCTTTCGAAAGTGAAATTGCTGTTTTGCTCCTTTTCTATTTATTTACCCTTCCTATTAAAGCGGGTTGAATAGTACCTAGTAATTTTTCTTAGAGGTGTGATTTATCGATACAAAAAGCTACGGAGGAGGTGTGAGAATTAGTTTCTTTCACGTTTAAATTATGGGTATTGATTAAAGATAATTTGATATTTGAAGTTGAAATAAATTAGGTAATAAATGATAAGAGGAGTAATTAGGTATATGCAAGATCGAAATGTAGTATTGATACAAGACTTATTTATGTATATCAATGACAGGTATATAATAAACTAATAACATAAATGGTTGGTATTTTACAAAATCTAAACTAAGACTATGATTAACCCTTAGAGGTTATCGCTCAGTCGATGAGTAAGGTTTTAAGACAGTAGTTGTAGGTAGATAAGTCATGAGGTAGACGGCTTGATACCTACTTTTCGTAACGAAAAACCAACAATAAACAAATGTAATGCCGTAAACATGAACAAAATATTGGTTTAAGCAGCGCGTGCTATCGCCTAATTGGTGTGCAGCATCTCGAATGTCAAGTTGTCATGTCATGTCAACGAGCGACAGTTAGGCAAACATTGCCGGTATGCACTTTGCGGTACAGGTGAACTGAGCGCGAGGGAAATATTACATTTACATTAGGCATTTTTAGAGAAGAAGGGGAGACTGCCTTGGAACCGCGGCCTGAATGCTAACTTCGGACCAATTGTACTCGTATATTGCATGTATGCTGAGATAAGGTATGCTCAGATTCTATGAAACTTTGATAGCGCGTTTGAGGATACGTCGAGGATTGTGTTCTGATTGGTCAGGCTAGGTGTGATGCGTCTCACGTATTCTATAGATTACAATGTTCGTTGGTTGTGTCGTCACGCGTGGTCAGATTTTCATGTGAAGCGGGCGCTCATATTACTGTAGTACCGCGTGATTACTTAAAGTTTCATAACTACTCGTAACTCTAGAGGTCACAGAGCCATATTAGCTCGCCCGGGAAGGTCACCGGCCACCTTCTTAACCCGCTGTGAAGCAGCACATCCGTCATGTCTAGTTTCGGATGGGGAGCTGTGGTTGCACTCGCTAGAATTAACTGGAAGAGTTTTAGCATTGTTACATACTAATTTTAAAGTAAATTTACCGAGTGGTCTCTCCATTTAAAACTTCCGTTATTGTTGATAACAGGTACATCAAGTCGAATAAATGTAAAGAGTCCCTAAGCGATGCGATGTACTAAGGCCTAATAAGTGCTCTAAGGCATATATTCTTCTAATAGTAAGGAGATCCCACCCAATAGTGGGTCACTAATGCGTTGTAGGCCACTTCGATGTATTGCACATCTACGGACCACGGGCACGGTAGAGTAAACAAACAAACAAAACGCGTGAAATTATAATGCACATAAAGAAATGGCCGACGGAAGCGAGTGAAAGAAGTGTTAATTCCATTTTATCGTTGCGAAGCTCTAGGCAACAGCGGCCTGATTGAATGGAATGCTTATTGGAATATTCCACAAGTGTCCAGCGTAACATTTTATAGACTATATGCACGGTATACATCAAACATTTTAATTATTTTAATTTAATTTCAAGAATTTTACTAGTACATATTGCCTATACAATAATTAAATCAATTTTAATTCAATTAATCAAAACCGAAAACACTTGTTTAACAACACACGATCCGCTTAATTAAACAAAGTAAGCTAGCAAACGATAAAAGACGACGTAGAGACCAAATCGAGCCTGTATCGATATCATAAAAGAACTGTTAGCATAGTCATAGTATTCAAATAGAGTCATTGAATATGTCCGAGCGTTTGAACCATCGTATAATGATCGCATTACACGGATGGTTGGTCGCCGATGTCCTCGTTCTAACACAATGGGTTCGATCAGCCGTCTCCTTATTGGTCTCAAAAATGGTAATGAACTATCAGAGAAATATGTTGTAGAGAACTGTTATAAAGGGTTCGGTAACAGGGCCGTCTTTAACCTATTGGAGGCCCTGGGCATATTAGGATAATGGGATCGTTTGGTGATCTGACAGGAACTAGTAGGGACTTTATATTTGATCTGAGGGGGGCCCCTATCGATCGCGGGGCCCTGGGCACTTGCCCAAAGTGCCCACTGGGAAAGAGGGGTCTGCTCGGTAATGAGTTAGATGTGGGTGTCCATCGGCTGCAGTGACCGCTTACACCGCTTAGCATCAGGTGGTTTGCTGGCCCACTTGCTACTTAATTGTTATCCTGCTACTGTTATAAATGTGAATGTTTGTGACGGTAGATGGATGGATGCATGTTTGTTCTTCTTTAAAGCGAAAACGGCTGAACAGATTTGGATGAAGCTTTTGATGTACTTTTGATGAGCTTGTTCGGGTATAATAAAATCGCTAAGTGATTTATTTATAGTTTATGTGTTTATAAATACTGAAGGTTGTAGATTATTAAAAATCCATTTCCTAGCACCATAATTTTATTCGGTGCATCCCGTTTTATTTCAGATCTGTCAGCCAAAATTCCTGCAATTTAATATCGCTAAATGTTTAATGACGGACAACAACTTGTTTCAATTATGTGTTGTTTTTTTACATAAATTAGGAAGGGAAACAATTACGGGTAGCTAATTGATTTATAATTTCCATAGATGATACCAACTTGGCCGATTTCAGTTTTAAATAAATGATCGGTTTGACACATTAAATTAACTTTTACGTCGGTACAACAAAATTCTGTTTTCCAAAAACAACGTACTACGCCGTCATCCCTTTTACGCGAACTTCGCACACTTTTACATCGTAACTCACGCACCTTCTACGTCATTAACATTCTCCTCTACGGGACCCCGCTCCCGAGTGCCCTTTTTTATCGAGTTTTGTCCTAAAGTGGAAAACAAGTACCAGGCTAGCAGACCACACGAGCGGTAAGCGGGCGCCTACCCTTAAAACCTGACTCAAGATGCGCAGGCTCGAAGTTGTCTTGCCGTCTCCGCTGGATTCTAACTCTTTCTAACACCCAACCCCTGGCACCCTTCATCCCGTTCGTTCCTGCTCGTTATAGTAGGGGTGTCTCGCATCCCGCTTTTGTTTATGTAAGAATGTAGGTTAGGTCCGCGTACGACAACCCCTCGCATGCCGTGCGTGTGTGTCTATGGCGTGTGTATGTCTCATACGGAGCCATACGTGGATTCGTATCCTATGAATTCCTGTTATCCTGGTTGCTGAGTATGTGTAGAGATTAGAATTTGCTAAGCAAACGCTGTTTTTTACTTACATGTTCCCATATGTGTGTGGCAATGGGTTTCTAATACCTACTCGTTTCAAATGTTAGATTCCTGTACATTCCTAGGGTATTGTGTTTATGTACCTATGTGGACATCTAATCATTCCTCCGTGTTGGAGCTTAGAAAGGGAACGAGAAGGAATATATGTGCTGTCTCCTTCACGCCTAACGTTTTGGGACTTGTAGGGAGACACGAGTACTCGTATGTGGAACACACACGTAGCCTTATTAGGCCCCTGTTAGAAGAACTACACATAGGTATAATAATAATGTTATCATCAGTAAGAAAAAAATAGATAGACTACACTATTGTAGTGTGGAAATTAAGTGATATTTTTTGTTAAAAGCATTAAGTGCGAAGTAACAGCATGCTTTTGTTAATTTAATGATGACTATTGAGGACGCATAAAAACTGAAATAACACCACAAGTTAACCTGAGAACTGATTTAAAATAGACATCACACATCACCGTGTAAAAAATTAATTATTTAGACAATTTTTTCCTATAGTACGAAAATTCCGAGAAATCTATTGTAACAGAAGCAATCTTTCCTAATATAAATAAAAAATAATAAGTCAAGTAAGCATGGACATGGAATATGATTCCGACGAAAGTAACAGTAATTGCCTAATTTACATTAAACGTGAGATGTGGAGATGTTTCTAGTAAATCACATCCATTAGGTGCCGTGTATAGATTCGAAAGAAATTGTACGCGACTTTATTTCGTTACTAGCTTCTGCTCGGTATATTGTTCTTCTTTAGATATTTACATAAGTACTTAGACGACCAAGCTTTACTCGGATAAATATTACAGTAAACAGAGTAGTTTTTCATAATTTTCATTTCAATAACAAATCGTTGAGTAGAGAGCTGTGCCATAAGGTATGCGAGCAACGTGTTCGAGAAATTAAAAAAATCACTATAATTATTATTGTCAGTTGTCGCTTGCCACGCTTTACCAAAGAGGTACCACCTTGAAGTGGTATCCACTCGAGGTAACAGAAAGGTTAAATAAACAATGCCTGTAGCGGTCAGCATGAACGGTACTGTTGGGCTCCGAGTGCCCACATGCCACACAGGTGGGATGTTTGTCTACCACTCGCACGGTCTATGTTTGACCAAGGTCACTTGTGCAGAAAGGGCATTTTTGCTCATTGATGAGTTTATGAAAAATGAAAATTTTTCAATGATGGCGCCACATTCGTCTTTGATATGGCCACATCACCACATCATGTCTGTCTTCTATAACGCTGTCGATGACAAGTATTGCAAGCTTTTGGCTTAAAAAAATGGGTGGTTATTTTCACATTTGCATACTAGGTACCCGAAATATTTCCTAGAATTAATATTCACGCGCTTGATTTTAGATCGTGTCATCTCTCCACCCACCGCGGCACCGTAGCCACCACGTATTTTGCTTCAATATTTGTAACTAAAATAAAATCTTATTGAATTGTTAGCGCCAATAACATCATACCTGTATATTATGTGAAAACCACAATGTTTGGATCGTCGATTTGATACTTGTAGTGTTGTATCGATCCGTATTCGGATCGTATGGTTTAGATCCGATCCAAATATCGACTGGATGAACAGGATTGTATGCTCTCGATCCGATCTTTGAAATATCGGATCGGATCGTCGCATCCCTAGTTACAAGGAATAAGATGTTGAACTTGACCTAGTACCGTACCGCGTGTCGAGGTATTCATAGCTTTCAACATTGGTTGTAATGTATGCTTTCTTCTTAAACAACTATGCATTAAGATTATATTTTATGTTAAGTAGCAATCATTAACAGCCACCTACTTAAAATTCTCATACATATTGTATTTGGAGTGAAATCAAATTCTTTCTTATACGATAAAAAGTAATTCTAGGGTAATTTTATTAAATTAATTCTTCTTAGAAATTTCAATTAAATATAATATTATTCTAAACGTTCACAGATAATAATTATTCTGTTCCGTCACGAGAATACCATAGTTCAATTCATTTTTTTTCTTTACAGGTAAGGGTTAATAGGATAGCCCATCATCAGATAGGACTCGTCATTTCCCAGGATTAAGGACGTAAATCATCGATAATCCTGGCGTCGTGTGCGGCCGGTTGGATCAAATTTTAGTGTTATTATAGCCTTGTCCACATTTTTATAGCCTGGTTTCATATTATAAATTTAAATATTATTATGTTGTATAAAATTATAGATAATTATGTGTATAAAATTAATTTTTATTTAGGTTAATAGAAGGATTACGGGGATAGAAGGATTAATGAAATTAATAGACGGATTAAGGAAACAATGTTTTACGCAAATGATTTTTATAAAAGGATTCAACTCGCTAACATGCCAATATGTTGTAAGCAGGATCCTGTGTTCAACTTTCTTTCTTGTGATGTGTGTTCTTGTTTATGTGTGTCTATGGGACAGAGAATCTTTACTTTTCTTAATTTCAACTCATACCTATGTCACCACCCGATATATCTATAGGCGTCATATCTTTAAAAGTGTAAAAGTATTACAGACAGAAAAATGATTCGATAGATTTTTTTCGATAAACAGCCCTATGATACAAATTTAGATAAAGTTCCCGGAACCATTTCCCAGAGCGCGCCGTGTTTACCTTTTCGAATCTGTCAGCCAACACTATAATTACGATAACCGCTTATTACACGCACAACTTTACCATCGAACCGACAAAGCTTTGGTAACGATTAAAACAAAGGGTTTATTAGCTGAAATCATTCTTGTATTTGGAAATTAGTATTCCGTATCCGTCTTTTAGATTGAAGCTAAAATTAGATCGATTAGATTATTCGCACTCAACGGTGAAAACACACTTACCTGGAGAAACGGGTTAATGGCGTGACGGATATTTTCAAACGCACCCAAAGGACCTTCGACAGGTTTAACGTGCCCTCCGAAGCATGTAAGCTCGCATTTAATTCGCCACTGGCGATTACCCATGTACTGACTGCGCACGACGTCGTTTAACTTTTTTGATCATTTGCGATCTACTCAAGCAGCGCGCGCTTCATTCGCGCTTCACTCGTACCTATTGGCAGCTAGCGATATGGAGCGGACTTCCAGCGATAGCCCTTCCGCCGCCCACGGTGTCCGCCGCGGTCAGGGCCGCGACTCTACCATAGCTTTAATTACTTATCCAATACTTGACACCAAAACATTAATGGGATATATGTAAATAGTCCGCGTCTACTCTACATATTATAAAGAACGGATTAATGAATTCATAATTCATTAATCCTGTCCAAACTTCTAATGTCATCAAAACTTCTAAAGGGATAAGGGAGTGAGAATAAAAAACAACTTCAAAAACACCGTCTTTGAAGGGCTTCTAAGAAGGAAGTGATACTTAAGTCGATGAGTTTCGATGACTAGAGAAATGAATCAATGTCTGCTGCGTCTGTTGAAAAACCGTTGACTTCGATGTGTCATGGTGATCATAAGTATATTTTGGTGTTTAAGTCCTCAAGTGGGATATGTTGTTATAAGAAGTTATGTCTTAAGTTTTGAATGTGTATCGTCATATCGTGGTGGGCTACTGTACACGATAAGTTACTTTAGTTTAGTTTAAAAAGTATACCTATAACGTATTACGAATGCGACCTATACGAACACATACTTTTATCCGATTAAGTATTTTGAACCAAATGATTTGCGACCAAGCTATACAAGCTTGGGTAACAGGTATTCATGAAAATAAAATACGGCGTTGTTGTAGTATTGAAATTGTAACATTGTAAAATCAAAACATCACATCCAGAGGACAATGTTATACTGCGACATACTTAGGCTAAATTCTTTTTCATACATTTTTAATACAATCTTCCTCAAAAGAGTCAAGCTAAGATGAAACGAGCGAGCCGACGCAAATATTAGCTCGAAACACACCGCAACTAATTGCTTTGCGCTGTTCCCGGACAATCACTCCGCTATAGTTTAATTTGCGTATGTTTCTAAGTATAACTTTTATTTTATTCTCCATTAAAGTTTACTGAAGACCGACCACAGTGTCCACAATGAGTGATGCCTTCAATGACATTTAACGAGCGGTGTGAAGGCTGATTTATCAATGTATAGGTAAATAATGCTAAGGAAAGGCCGGATCGCATGCTCTACGTTAGGATAGCTTGACAACGTTGAGACTAAACCATTTCTTATCAAATATTTAACACTTACAGTAAACACTTTAAACTCAATCATGAACAAAAATGGGTATTTCTTGTTAATACAAATTTACAAGTTGTATGCTCATCCTGAAACGTTTTCTTGAACTGTCAGTAACCATGCACACACATGTCATATGGGGAGACAATACACAGTATGCTTCTAATTTAGATATTAATCTTAAAATGTGGATGCCCAAGACGCATCGAATTGTGTAGAGTCGTGTCCTGTTGTGTTGTGTAAAGCAATGTTATTGAATTTACATCACTTTATTCAGGCACATAAGATTTATCAATAAGACGACCACAATAATATGTCAAACTCAAGAAAAAATAGATTTTCAATGTTTCGTTTGAAATATAGCGACAGGAAACATGGGTTGGATTAAAATAGATCGGTCCTTTGCTTAGCGTCCTCTTCCTAGGATTACTCAATAAGATTAATGTTTTAATGGGGATATTGACATCATCCGAAAAGAACTTTAAAAATAAATCCTTCTTGAGCTCCTTTTGACTCTTTTAGCTTGAAGTTTCAAGTTTTACATAATTATATAGGCTATTTGAGGTTTTATAAAGGCGTATCGACTTTAAGTTTCAGAAATTAGATTTCGTTTTTATTAACGCGTTACTTTACTTAGTCCTTAACATCTTAGTCCTCGTGGGTGGAAAAGCACCCGCATACAACCTCAAATAGGATTTTTTTTTGTCTATTTGAAGTTGGATGTCAGAGTCCATGGGCTGCATGGGCTTCAAGTGGTCAGTATTCCCGTTTGCTACGCAATTACTACAAGAAAAACAGGCTAAATGTGCATTTGAAGGCACTTAACTGCGATGAACACAGCTTCGAACAATAAATATCAAACCCTTTTCGTCGCTTCGCTGGGATATAGATGATGGAAAGCTGATAGTAACATTGTAAAGGGCTCGTTACACGTTCTACCGTGTACTGTCGCTCATCACGGACGTGTTGATGTGAAGATAGCTTTGATTTCAGTCGAGCCTCGAGTTGTTTTTCATCGTTGACAACGATGACAACGTGACAATCGTTCCCAGGCTTCGGGAATGTCGGAGATACCTTTTGTTGATTAAAAGGAGACTTTCCACTTAATTAGGCGCGGGTGAACCTTAAAAGTTTTTAATTTCATAAATGTTTACTTAATTAGTGATTTTTTGATATTTTAAAATCTTATATAATGAAATTGGACTAAGAATAAATGTATTTCAAAATATTCATAAGTGTAAGATTATTACCTAAATTTTTAACCGACTTCTGCTAGTTCTGTTAATGTCTTGCAAAAGACTTATAAATTCTTCATGATTTTCGCAATCAAAACTCTAATTAAGTATGTAGAGTGCAATGAAAGGCGCAGTACGTACATTATTAAATTACTAAGAATGATGGACAATTTCAATTTGCGCAAGTTGCCCTGTGTTGCATGCTGCTTTCCATTCCCTTACCGGGAGCAAATTGGACGTTCACTGACAGGGCGACAGGTAAGCCGCCAGGACGCATGCGTAATTCCACCAGTCTTGCACGACCCACCCCATCCTGTTCGTACGTTAAAAGTTAAATAAGTTCACGAACAATTGCATAGATCTCGACGTTCTAGCTAAACTGGTCGCTTGCACACGACAGGTAGTTATCAGGTGGGACGCATGCGCCAGGTGAGTCCGACCGCTTAACACTGTCTGCACTCCTGGTACTAGGCTGGCATTTTGCCACAGGTACGCTCCCAAAGAACAGGTGCTTGGAAACTCGCGACGTCCTCACTGACTGCGACCTTGACACCAAGATTTCCACCTGGGAACCGGTCTATGACTGATGAATAGGGTTAAGAGGGTGACAACAAAAGAATTTGAGCTCTATCTCAAAAGATGTAGACTTCCTTTTTCATTGGAGTCTTTTGACAGACTGCGGAACCAGTTTATGCAAAATTGTCAAGGTATGGTTGTTGAGAGGCGGGGTAGATTTATGTGGAAAAGGTTTAAGTATTTAGAAAAGCTTGCGCTTAGGGCACTGCGTAAGAAAAATATAGTTAAATTTCGTTTATTTATCCGTTTATTCAAAATACTATCGAAGTAACTTAAAAATATACCTAATTAAGTAAGTACTTGCAAGTAAGGGATGTTTGTTTTATAATCATTTTACACTACTGCTAAGACTTAAATATAAAAAGCAATGAACATAACCTCACAAATGTTATGAAACCGCAACAAATCCCTTCGCTTTAGCCATCAAATCAACAACATAAAAAATATAACTAAAACCTGCATAGGAAATTTAAAACTGCCACATCATAGGTAAAACAGAACAGAGTAAAATTAGTACCTAGTACCTACGAAGTTTACGTACTTGGTAAAATTGTGCAGTAAAATTATTTTAAAGTTTAATTATAATTTTAATCACTATACTTATTCAAATAAAATGACCGAATAACTTAATGCAATTATTATGATAACGTCTTCGTAGAAAAGTTACGATAGTTTTATTAAGGCTTTCACGATTAACTCTAACCGTAACAGACCCCGCCCACAACATTTTAATGGCAGTTTAACTACCCTTCGGACCTCCGGAGAAGACAGACGAGATAGCTTTTTAATCACTTTCGTTATTTTTAATTATACCATAATAGTAATTGTTTACAAATAATTATTTGTAAAATGTTTTGAGAGCGTCCCTTTGAATTATTACCATAACAATCGCTAGAGCAAGTCAATACTATAATCATATTTTATCTTTAAATAGTTGGAAGGTTATTTTTTACAAAAGAAGTAAAATATAAATCGTAAAAAAGGACGTGTTTAAAAAATATCTTCTTCAAAATCTTCTTCAAATTCCTCATCGCAAGCTGGACTGCCACTTACCGTGAGATGATGCGAATACCTGTTAGCTACTGGAATTTCAGAATTCAACTTTTTCAGTCAGTTGTTAAGTTGTTTTATACTAATTGTTACGGTCACGATCACTAATCCTGAAAAACAATATCCGTTACTACTTCATCAACTTTTTATTCCACCGTTTATTAGATCTCGAAAAAGTCTAAAATGCTTTTAAAGGATTTTAACCCCGTATCAAATTGTTTTTCTCTGAGACTGAGATTTTTGTTCGCTTAATTTAAATTTAACTAAATAATTATACATACTTGAGAAAACCTTTATCTTCAATTTCCAAGATTTAGAAATGGTTTTTTTGTTCGCTACAGTTTTTAACTGTAACGAAAGGGCAATAAATTTTTGTTCAGAGCAGCCACACGCGCCACGGCTGTACATAAATCACCGTTTGCTTTGCCATAATGTCCTTCGTTTTCGTAACGCTTCCTAATGCAAGATCACGAACGTGGAATTACCATTTCACGGAAGTTTTTATGGTTCTACAAACAAACTTTAAAAGTTCAAAACCTAATAAATCATGATTGGTTGATCTTCTGCTTTCTGACAAGGTTAGAATATAATCCTGAGAAAAATAAGGGATAGGGTATACCTATAGGTACTTAATTTAACTGTGAAATAAAAAAAAAACAAACGAACTTGATACTTTTTGGTCGCCATATTTTTCGCGTAAAACCTCAATAGGATTGGTTTAAATTTTTTCAGTTATATTTTGTATAATCTAAGAGTTAAGGGAGCTTTACAAAGCTTTTCATTCGCTCCTTACAATTATCAAAAACTAATGGACCAGAGCGAACCGGGATTGAATAACACATTTAGAACACAGTTACTTAAACGGCACATAACACTATTTCCTCACAAGGTTAATACCCGATACATTTGATGTCTTTGCCGTGTCTTCCCGGGTTCGACGCCCGAATCAGTCAACTACAACGGCGCGGTACTAATTGATTTGACGATCAACTTTGTCTAGACTTCCTCACCCGTGACCTATAGATCTTGCAATTAGCCATGGACTCAGAGGACTCTGGATCAAAAATGAAATTAGAAACAATTGGCCGCTACCTACCGCAGAGTTGTTTGTCAATTAACTTTTTGGCGTCTTAGCTACAAATTTTTGGGCGCCTTATACTTAAATATCAATTAATTGCTGTAGCGGTGAAGAAAAACATCGCGAGGAAACCTGCTTGCCTTAGAATTCTCAAAAAATGTTCTCAAAGGCTTGTGAAGTCTATCACCCCGCATTAGGCCAGCGTCCTTTCCTACTTAGGTACTATGAAAGGATTAGCCTACATTATTCTACAGAAGGCCTTCCCTTAGATAGTAGATCAATAACAGGTTGCAGACAGAAACAGTGGCCGTGACCAATAGCTGCACGAGCCTCTCGATCAACGAAATATAAACCAAGATTCATCCAAAAAAAACCAACTCTGTCATTAGCAAATTTCTTAGACCACACACAATCGACGTAGGATTCGTTAAATTTTATCTGAGCATGCTTTCAAATGATCCTATCATAATATTAATAATTAAACTTTTAGTAGCGAAATTTCCTGTGCAATTCAGTAAACAATTGCAATTAGGCAATACAAAGCGCCGCTCATTAGAGTCGGCTGCTCAGAGCAAAGTGGCGCGTAAATCAATTTGTGGGGAACGTTTAATGCTTATGCTTTCGGGACCGGGAGCCGACCATGGAGCAGAACAACCAGACAGTTTAACTGCAGTGATGCTTGTTAAAAATATTTTAATAGTTTTCATTTTAAGAAAAGAATATAAGAAAGGTGTGTAGATCACCTGACATTAATAAGATTACTTCAAAATTTCAAACGGCTAGCCAAGCTCCAACAGAACAGACGTGTAAATAGTTTAATTCCACAGCCACTTACATTCGACTTGTTGTGAAGCTATTGGATTAAGATCTAATGTCACAGTTAATGAGGATGCATTAACTGTCGCAACACAGGCAAACGACCAACCAACCCAAAATTCAAACACAGGTATTTAAATGGGATTTTCCTAACTGACTATACAGACTGTCGTGCGACAAACGTACGCCTGTCGTAATGTCGTTGTCGTAGGACAACTTGACGCGAACGACCGATGCGGTTTGTTATTGGAGAGTTCTGAGTTCGATTGCTAGTCCCGCGCAATACCTATAACTGTTCCATACATTTATCAAGTGGTTTAAAAAAGGGTTTATCAAGTTGAAACACCTTCAAATTCCGGACTAGTACAAGACTTATAAAGTGACAACTCCCTGCAAATTAACTATTTGTTTTTCAATCAACGTATGTATTAAAAGACCTAGTTCCCAGCAAAAAATTAGGTCTAGTAACAGGCAATAAAAAATTCGTTGGACGATACTAATAGTCCTTAATAGACTAGAACCGTATGACTTATGCTGGTTTTATAGCACCAATTCAGACAATCTCCCCAAATAGTTTCTGGAAGATTAACTGAAATGGGTCATGTCTTCATAAAACAAATCAACCATTACGTAGGCTATGCAACTAAGATATTCATAGAATACTAACGTCACAAAATAGATTATTGGTGGATGTATTTTAATTAAGTGACTACGATTATGTTTGTCAGACAATAAAGCGAATCCTATTACTATAAATGCGAAAGTTTGTGAGGATGGATGGATCTCTTTCACACAAAAACAGCTGAACCGAATTGGATGAAATTTAGTACACAGTTAGATTTCAATCTGGATTAATATATAGGATATTTTTTACCCCTCTCTGGGTCAAATTATTAGGTCAAGCGTTCACGAAGTCTTCATTAAAATTTATCGAAATAGTAAATTAAACAATAATTGTTGATAGTCATTCGCTAAGCTAAGTCATTAGTTTTAAGTCGCCATGATATGTTAACTTTTGTCATTAAAATTAAGCCAGAAACAAGAAGACCCTAGTAGAGCTGATACTTACATACATACGAGTTGATACGAGTAGGTACCAATGAACACATTTAAAGCTTCGCCAGGGTTTTTGTGGTTTTGGACTACAATGGCCATCTGACGTCATGTGAATTGCACACTCATTTACTCTATTCCTTATGGGTAATACGAATTGTCATTTGATATTGCACAAAACAAATCTCTAAATAAATCTCCACCTACATGGCTCAACTTCAATCAATTTTGTACCACGCGATGTCACAATATTAGACTTTCATCCGCTTATTGTGTGCCTTGGCAATGCCTGGTGCCTGGTGACAGTTTTGTAACTTATTATTTCATTTTTTGTGTTTTAAATAAGTGGTAAACCAAGAGGTGTTAGCCCTACGATTGTAGGTTTCCTACATAGTACTAGTACATACATTCCTATCAATAACCACAAAACCTAATAGACATTGCATGTCATAGTTTCTACACAAAAACAATTCAGTCAAACCATTGAGGTGAGTGAGAGGGAGGGTAAACAGAAAAATAAAGCATCGTGATTGGTCAGTTCAAAGCGATTTTGCAAATCAATTATTCAATTATTCTTATTCGATATCTACTAGTTCGATATCGACTAGTGACCTGACCACTGCATGGAAAATGAGCTCTAAGCAAATTTGATAGCAGCCATGTTCCAACTGACCATATTCGAATTAGTCGAAGAAGTGGTCGGTACGAGCATAGATTTCGAGCTCATTGTCTTATGGATGAGACTTTTAAGTCTAATGTGTTGTCTAAAAGCGTTCGCCTAGCATGAGGCGTCTATTTCGCTATGTAGTCGTTGATTCCTACGCATGAGGATTACCTCTTAGCCTAATTGCGACGACAAAATGCAACAGCCAATTAGGACCACGCCTTAGATTGATTCCCTAAACAAAATATCGCCAGCAATCATAACTCTCTAACAAAACAAGACATGAAGACATCAGTACGTCAAGGTAGTTCTGATACCTATAATTTCCACAATGAAAGTAAGAGATAGGTAATTAATCAATAAATTTGCATCATACATTGCATAAAACGGATATAATTATTCATAGTATGTAACTATGGATGGCCATTGATAACAAATATAGAAAACGAATTCCCCACAAAAAGTCTTTTTCATTCCGGTTTTCCCGTTTGTAATCCGAATTTGGTCAAACGGATGCTATTATTCATGCCATAATAAAATCCGTTGATACCATTTTATCCAACAGGAAAGAGTATTTTTGCCAGGGGTTTCTTGTTTGTTACGCGACTACAGACACCAATGTTTCAACGATAATTATAACTGGCTGACCTAGAGGTCGACCTACGAGCGTAGACACAATAAAATGTATTGCGTGTTATAGGTATGTCTTATAGTTATAGTTTTTCTTCAATGTCTATAATGAACAGACATTGACCTGATTGTGAAATGAGCAGAGGAATCAATCTTCCAAAACAGAGGGATAGCGCGAAATTCACTGGTCATCATTGACTCACACACCCGATATAGTTTCAAAAGAAATATAACTATAAACATCTTAGGAGTGAGAGGATGATGGAAGGATTACGAAGCTTGCTTGTTACTTTTATTATAAAAAAAAAACATACGTGTAGAAAAACATACGTAAAGGCTATATTTCGAAAATTATAAAATATGTACATTAGAAAAAGATGAAATTCGTCAAAAAACACACCACACACACTACCAAAAGTTTAAGTACTTTGACATGCACACATAGACAAAATTACGTTCATTCCGTTATACGTGTCGATTTGAAATTTCAAGAAATAATTGTCGAATTTCGACTAAGTACTTGACGATCTCTAGTTATCATAAAACTTTAAATATTATATTCTACTTATCAACATTAGCGTAAACATTTTTGTTAGTGTATAATTAATGTCACGGTGTGGTACTCGCGTGTAAAGGCAGACTTTTAGTAAAAAATACAAAAGTAGAAGATACTGGTGAAATTAGAATACATTACAACGGCTTTTTAATGTTGCATTTAAAAAAAGACAATTTAAGTAGTAGTTTTGCTTGGTCATAAATTTTATATTTTGATCTTGGTTTACTTCCAAATGGAAGAAAAAGAAAACATAACGATGTGTATTAACTGCAGCTGATTCGGCGATTGTTAGTTAATGATTAAAGTTAAATGAAATTAATTCATATTATGTAGTAAACCTCAGAACCGTAGGTATCTTTTTCAAAAAAGTTCAAATTTCACTTGGCAAGGCAAAACATGGATGTCTGCTTAGTAGGTACTTACCTATTATAGTGTTTCGAATGACTAAAACCAAACATAAGGCCAATACCCACGCATCATAAGCATTTTATCTTACTCATAAGTGATTTGGTGGTCTAATCCAACTTGATTTTAATATTTTATATTGTTATTTTATCTTAGTAATAAATAGTCCCATTAGGCACAATCTCTGACTGTCAAATTTCGCCATGTGATTATTTTTCATTATTATGGATCCGATTGCAAAATCATGAAATTGTCCTTTTTCGTTTCATTATTTATTACGATTTATAGTACATATTGAAAAAGGAAATGAGTTGAAGACCATTATATTGTACGGTGTGGAGCCCATGGAAGCCATGCAAAGACTAAAATAATTAAAGCATTTACTATCTCTATTGGTACCTGGGAGTAGCACACGTTCTAACTTCTTAAAGGTATACGTCATCAAATTAATTACCTATCTATTTTTAATGTAATAATTATAATTTTTAATTATATTATTACACGTCCTCAACTAGAAACAAATACGCATACCTAACCGTAGAGGCTACAGATAACATATTAATCATAGTAGTCTACTACCGTTACCACTTAGACAAAGCTGACTAATTACCTTTGCCTAGATTCAGGTCTAATATCATTAGTGTTAGTTCTAGTTTGAGCACTCAATTTCTCTTCTAAACTATGCTAGCGATAACTTGGAAATGCGTGGAAGTAACTTTTTTACATAATTAAATGACACCTATGCCTCAAGCATGCACAAGCACTATCGTCAAAGCATTCATAATAAGTAATTATCATGGGTCATTAGTATGGAAAAGAGATAGCATCTGTTCTTTGCAATACTTCATCATCTGCAATACTTTGTATACTACGATAGTGTTCATAATTCAGTGGCGTACCGGCGAAGGGAAACATCGTGGGGAGGAAAGGTCTACATGTCTAGTCCACCAACTAGATTAGGCCAGCGTGCTGGACTAAGACTTATGTCCTTCCGCACAATATGCGGGGAGAACCAACCCTGCAGTGATAGTCACTAATGGTTGCAGACTCATACAGCGTGCCTAAACACATCAGCTAACTCTAGTTCAATGCCGGTTCAATGTACTGTGCGTCAATCGTTCTGCGTCAAACGTCACTGAAACATTCTTTTATTATCGTTGGCTACGCTCTGCCAAACTACGGACGTTATAAAGTTATGGTTCTTTAAATGTTTATGCGCACAAAGCTCCGGTACGAGTTTGGTAATATGACAGACAACGACTAATGAGACACTGACGGCACCTGAAGTTTAGCCTTTATTTGATAGGTGTCTGTCTATCATAATCCAGACTAAATTTCTTTCTAGGGACAGAATCCTTTCCTTTGAAGATCACTTTTTAAAAAATACTTAAAAAATACCGCTTATATACGGAACGTGTGAAATGTTCAGACAAAAAATAATCGACACTTCAAAAATTTCTTGTGGCAAAAATTTTTGAAGCGTAGTGTAGTTATTAGTAGCTCGTCCGGTACCTTACCGCCAGACTCTTAAGTCATTATGGAGCATGTTCTTTGTATCTTGTGTTTCGGCTGGCTTTTCAACGGGTGGCATGCATGCCGTTTTCCTATTCATTTACTATAAAAAATCATGCCGTCAAATCGTTACAAATAAGGCGACGGGATCCATAACGCCATTTCTGATGGAACACAAACATATATTGTCAAGTTATGCAAATTTAATATCGCCACCAAACCAATCTAACACAAATCGTTACGCCATTTCTTTCGCCAAATCCTGCAGTCGACTCATGCAAGTTACGATTAATTCATTTATAAATGTTCTTGCCATTTGTTTTACAGTACATTGTAAACTCTATTGTTGTAATCATAAAACGGTTTGTTTGGGCTGTGGCTTTACAGGGTTTCTCAAATAGTTTGAGATTAGATTAAAAAAATTATTAGGTTAGATTATTAGGTATTATTAGGTTAAAAAAATTATTAACCTCAAAATTATAATTCTGTAATTCTGTCACCGCAGCCGAAACACAACACACGACAGATATGTTAGAATTAAAATGAAGGCGGTTTATAAGGATGATGGTAGATCGTCAGACGATATCAAATATAGCTCTACTATCTTCAATTTATTTGTTAAGATGCGGTTGTTTAGTTTACTGAGTTTCGCATATCCACGATCGATCCCCTTCGTATTTTAATTTTAAAAGATATCTTAAATATACATAAAGCAGACTTTTACAATTGTACACTAAAGAAAAAGTAGAACGAGGGTTTACTTTTTATGGGTTTTGTTGAAAAAGTGTTTTAGACGTTTTTAGAAGAAAAATTTTTTTTACGTGTTATCAGTAAAAAGTGTTTTTAATTCTGACTCTCCGTCGTGGCATAAAAATCGATGATACAGAGCTACAAGTTTGAGCAACCCTGCGCTGTTCCACTGAAGCCATTAACCTCGGGATCGTAGGCGTGCGTAGGAATACTAAAAATCTGGATGTATCATCAATCACAGTAAACACTTGCACTCGCCGGCTATTTGTCGACAGATTGATCGGCGGAAGCGCAAAATAAACGATCTGTTTGCAACAGCACTGTACCCTTAGTCTGAGTTTTAGCGATACAGAAACGAAACGTTTGTGCGTTTCGTTTCGGACAGATACGTAAATCATACACAGTTTACTACACAGGAGAGTCCACAGTGTAATAACAAATAGAGGTAAAAGATTTTATATCGTTAGACATTATAATACTAACAAATATTTAATACCTACGGGATGATATTAGTTCGAAATTTTACAGTGCATTACGGCCAATTCACGGTTGTTATGTTTCTTTAATATTTTTAAACATTAAAAGAGTGTTAATTAAAAATAAAGCAATTTTTGTGATGATTTATCTAATGCTTTATTAACTTTTTAACTCTTCTAAAAATCTTTTTTCTCTGTTGGTTATTACACTGTGCATTTTCGTCTGGTAAGCTGTGTATGTGTGCGTTTCGTTTCGGAACTGCTAAAACTCAGACTAAGGGTACTGCTCTCTTGCGAGGATGCGCTGACAGGTATTGCTGTTCACTTTAACTGCTATTGCCGACGGTAACTGGGTTATAACGATTGGGTTTAAGCTAAACAAACGCGAATAACCCACGGCTATTTTTGTATTATGATAAACTTGGGTGATTGTTCACACAATGAGCTTTTAGTATCTATGTATAGTTTTATATAGTTGTCGTGTAGATTCTAATGCTTGATCAAACTAATTCTAAATTTGAAATACTGTGAGAGTAGAGCAAAAGCAGAGGTAGAGGTAGATAAGGGATAGTCTCTAACGCTTTGCGTTTGAACGCGCAAAAAATCCAAAATACGTATTATGTAATTTTTATTCGGAATGGATTTGGAATAATTTCAACCACGTTAGTGCCATTAGAATATTGAAATCTTAATGGACAAGCCCTTGTTGAACATGGCTAATCCAGTAGGCTCATTAATCCAATTTGGTTAAAAACCAAAAAGGTTCGAAAATGTAAGTAGTACACGTTTTATCTCGCTTTGTTAGACCCTGACTTAAAAGGGCAAACATAAATGACCTACGTAAACTCTGAGAAAAAATACATTGTACGCATTTAACGCCTTTTTATAAGGAGGGATTATCACTTAAGGCTTATCAAATAATCACATAAACACTGGTTGATTAACAGTCTTAGTCATTTGTTAACATGTACTCGTATCTATTGTAAACAAATTTTCAGTAGACGTTATTACATCAATACGTTATAAACCCCTAAAGTCATCAAATCTAAGCATCTGAATGCTTCTTTGATATTTGAGATTAGAACACCAGGCTAAAATTAAATATAGAATACAAAAATGGAGCCTAACCACTAACGGTCCACAGGCCATAAATGACCACAACAGAAGCGCGGCAAAAAATATCACGCGACAATACACAGCAAGATTAATGAATTTACAGTCAACGGCCAAATAATGTCTCTAATTGCTTTGAGCAATAATAATTAATTCCATTATCAGCGAATGGATTCATGACAATTGGAGTCATTGCTTCATTTGTCAAAATTTATGTGTTCATTGACTTAGCTGTTTGAATTCATGAAGAGAGTGGGATTGGCAATGGACTCTATTATCGAGAGCGTTTTGTACGCAAATATTTTCGTGACTAACGTCTTGTAGGCTATAGTAGAATAGGTTTTGGAGATGGTAATTAGATATGTTGATGAGCCTTGGAGAAACATGTATCCATATTTACAAGACATCATGATCATTATCACCATCTAAGAATAAGTATTGAACAGTACTCTTGTTAATTTAAAATACCCAGCTATAAGTTCTTCAGTGGCGTTACATTACTAAATTGAAAGGCATGGCTAACTTCGTCAGTCACAGTTTAATTTCAGACGATTGTGGCTAATGGGTGCAGCATTTAGTTCCGTGGAAATTAATGTTATTAATGCGTACACGTTTTAAATTTAGGCTCAATAAATGGTAGCAATGCATGGCATAGCATGCGCATAGACTGCGAATTGTCTTTTGTTTTTGGATGCTACCTCCTTGTGATATAACAATCACTTATAAACCATAGTGAAACAGTTTTTTTTTTCAATACTAAAGCGATATCTCGGTTCTCTGAAGAAGCAAAGAATTTAATACTGATGAGTGTTCAGCACACTGAGTGCGAGTTTTGACAAAACATTTTCGCTTGAACGTATCGAGCGCGAATACGTCGATTTCTATGGGATTGAAGCAGCGTCATCTTGTGGCTAAGATGACAAACGGAATTGGTGATTAGCGTATAGTCGATTTTGTGCAACTCGCACTAAGCACACTGAATAATATGGTTGTCTATGGTTACCATGACCACATTAGACGGAGAACGCAATTATGCCAATAAAATAATGTTTAGTTTTAAACAGAAGAACACTACCAGGACAGGACCATGGAACCGTAATAAAAATAGAGGAAAAATATAAACAAATGTCCCTCAGTTGTATCGGTACTTAATCCATGGGATCGCTTATCCGCACATCAGCATATATTTTTAGTTGCATTACGCATCGTATGTTAATATTCCGTCTCGCAGACGTGTCGGCGTCGCGTCGGGTAGCGGAAACCATTAGCAAATACATTATACCTACATACAGCACAACTTAGATATGTAAGTAGGCACTGATATAGTTAGTCAGTTGGAAGACTAAACTTCTCTTGGTACAGTCAGCACTGTGTTAGCAATTAGGAATATTGGAAGAATTTTAGATGAAGATGGGTTTAGAGTTATTGAACTAAATTCTTGCTTAAAAAGTGTGAAATTCATGATAAAACTATACATAATATAAGTCGTATTATATCACTTGCATTTAATTGATTATTGAAAATGATATAAGAGGTTATGCCGTTTTCAATAATCAATCTTTGGAGGTGGATAGATATTCCCAATGATGTTACATTGCTAGGTTACATCTGTTAATTAAAAGTAATTACAAGGGGTATCTTAACCATATCTGAAGATCGTTTATTCAAACCCACCGCAGTCAACAACAAAATCAAATAGTTAAAAGAAATAAAATGACGCAACACACTCACAGGAAATAAGCGGCTATACCACAGTAGAAAGATTATACTTAATTTGTCCGTTTATAAAAGGGTAGATCACGAGTGCAGTCATTCAGCGTCTGACACCCAAAATTAGTATAATTATGTAGTTCAAAGTGGAATCAAAGAGATTCGCCAAACCGCTTACGAACGGAAACTAGGTCACGAAGGAAATCCCTTTTAAATAAAAAGGGTTTTAAGTTTTAAATATATTAACAACGATAGTACTTAAACAAGTACTTAAAAATGAAAATATAATAGGATTGCTTGAAACAGACGATTGTGCAGATGATGGTCGAGATCTAATTTAAGTCTTCAGTAATTTTAAAGTATACACTCATGTTCCTTACCTTACCTTATGTACAAGTGTATGGGTGCCTTCTCATATTGTCGACTGCCCCGCGACAATAACAGACATCCATATTTAAAAAAGATGCGCGATAGTCGCGTTGTCATGCTGTATCAAAAATATAACAACTGCGCGACTGCTGCAAACTCGTAAGATAATGAGAAGCCGCCCTGTAACATTATGAGTGATGAGTTGAACTTGGCATTGTCAAGTTCCGCGGGCTGGCAGCGAGCCACTGTGCACCGGAACCGCGAGCGGCTGTCAATTAGCGACCACTGATTTATGTTCCGAACGATACGAACACACAATGATGATACAGGGTTTCGCTGGGCGATCGTTTTATATGTATAGGCAGTCTTTGTGTAGTAGCTGATTGTGGACACAAATTGAAAAATTTAAGCTTTCATTTACGTCGTTAGTAATAAATATGATTTTCATTTGCCGTATGTTAAAACCCTTACTAACTGGTAGTTACGAGTACCTACCGTCTATCTTTTTGTTTATTGGCACGTGCAAACTATCTCGCTTTGAACATCGTCAATCCCTTTGAACTTCATAGAATGCTCGTTTTTATTTACAAGATAAGAGTAGTTACGATTTTTTAGTTCTCGAAATAGATTTAATTATTTTGATGAGCAGGTGCGCGAATGGCTTGGGGGTGTATTTTATTTATTTATAAATTAATATATGCTTTACTAGCGTTCGCCCACATCTTCCTTCATGTTGACCTAAAAATTTACCCAAAGAGAGATAAAGAATATCCTATATGTTAATCCAGGGTTTACTCTACATGTGTACCAAATGTGTATACTGTATTTCTAGCAAATACGATCTACTAGGGTAAAATCGATTTATTTCTCTTAAATCATATAACGGCAGATATGCATAATAATGATTGATTACAAATATATGCTTCTTATCGTTCCATCCATCCATCTTCATTTATTATTATAGTTGGTATTCGAAGATATGTATTTCAAAGACCTCACTCAACATAAGCAGACACGACCTACTCGTATATACTCGTAGATAGATAGTATAGATACACTAAACACAACAACATTTCTGTTTCTGCAACCAAGCACTTGAACGAGCAATACGTTTGCAAACATCATTGTTTACAGACACTACAGACAGACAAGCTTGTTTTGTCGTCGCTGTTCCCATACTACTCAATACCCATACTACCCATATTACAAAACGCACAACGCCTGCTTAAGTGGTTATTGAATCGTTTCAGAATAAGTATTTACATTGACTGTGTCTTTCATGGAATGAAATTTAATTTATTACCAAAGAAATAGAGAGAAGATAGAACGGCCATGTGGGCGTGGCAGGCGTACCCTACGTTCTGCTTAACTGAGCGCATATTAGCTCAGTCTATCGCTCTCATCGCGACTGTGAGTGAGGATATAAGGAACAAATGTGTTATTATTGCCGTTCTAGATAATCTTAAACGAGATAACCTTATATCATCCATTAGTATTGAATTTGATATAGTTTCTGGGTTTCTGGGTCTCTCATATATTGCTGGTGGATGCGATGCTTCTTTTAAAATAGCATGATCGTTCCTGGTTGTCTGAAGCTAAATGACGATTCCAGCTTGGAAATAACAACTACAAGCCACCTAAAATTTACATATCATGGTAATAGGACATATTAAGACCTTGATAATAATTTTGACAACAACATACGACTTAGCATAATCTTTGCATTACCAATCACAGTTAAATACAACAAAACAACCCCGCATTACAATAATGGCACACTAATCGTTCTTTGTATAACGGTTTTGGTCGAACGGATATATCAGGCTCTGAATGTTTAATGTTAACACGTCAGCTGTTGCATCATCGTTTTGAATTCGGCTCCTGCCATTGAAGGATTTGCATTGATAAAATATTAAAATTATTCAGGTTACGGCATGACATTCGACTGTGGCATAGGTCCCAAATGAGGCTCTAGAACAATGAGGTATTTTTGGCACAGCTCTATGTACTATGTGGTCAAAATACAATTAGGTTGATGTAATACATCTTGCAGGTAGCTATGGCTCCCATTATATTTCGTTAGGAGAGTCATCTGTCATGAAGCAGGAGTTCCTATTTTTAGTTAGGGAGGCGTTGCTATAAAGGCAGGGAAGAAGTGACAGTCTTAGCGCTTTGGAACTGTAATGTATCTACTTTTTTATTGAAAGTGAGTAGCAAACGGGCATGCAGCATGCGACCATGTGATGTTTAGTGGCCACTGCAGCCTATGGCCAGCCACGTCTAACTTACGATCTCAAATAGGATTGGGATTCTATTTGAGATATTTGTACGAGGGCTACAAAGGTTCATCCACTCTGTGGGTTCATCCCAACTGGGAACTGCAAACTAACTTACAAGTGCAAATACGTAGTAGGTATTGTATTTTACTCTGGGCCATCTTCAATATTCTCCAGATATGGATCGGTTCATATATTTTAGGCCTGTGGTAGGAAGAGAGACATATGCCCACCAATAAAAGGTAGCAGCCAGTTTTTACTCAGGTGCAGCCAGTTAAACGTTCCTAAAACTTGAAGAACAAAGAGAAAAAACTGATTACAATACTGCGCCTATTATAATTGCAAATCGAATCATGTCATGCACTTAATTAATAACCCCTGATAAATTTGAATTCGTCATAACATCCGCTGACAGAGATACATTGATATGAGAGACTTGAGTCACAAATCACAGAGTACACAGTAGCCAAGTTTTACACGCGCTCGTAGTAGAATCATGAATTACGTTCACTTACCAAAATCTTAGGTTTGCAACCCTGTAGAGAGGATATATTATGTATGTAGGTCTTGGTCCAACAATATCCAACTCATCTTTACTGTATGCCTTTGAGAACTCTCAGGTAGATATGTAGGTTACCTTACGATATTTAGTTTCTTTTCATCTTGAAAATTCAGAAAATTATTTAATGAAAGCTTGGAAGTGTAGAAAGCTGGTTTTCTATTTTCTGTTTGCGTTCATCTGATTGATGTCTATTGAACAATTATTGAAATCTATATTTTTTTCGATGGGAAATATAAGAAAACTTATTCGTGCCATTTAGAAAAGGGATCACCTGAAAAAGCCGATGCTTATTAATTATGGCGTCAAATTTCGTACATTGAGAAGGTAAATTCGAATAAATTTACCGTTCGCATACTCCAAAATAAAGCAATACTGAACCCTACGACATAAATCTCACTTACTCCTTTCAAACGCAGATTAAGTTCACCGCAGACAATTTGTTTGATGTTGGTCCTCATCAGCTGCAAGTAATTACCCATAATGATGCCAAGCGCGCTGCCACAGAGTCAGCGTTGTACACAGTCACGCCTCATAATTAACTCTTTCTCCTGCGACCGTTGCTCTTTTATAAATGAGCTGATATCCCGTGGGACTACTTGGTTCTATTTGTGGCTTAAGTGAAAACGAAAAGCGATTATTGGGTAGTAGAATAAAACAAGGTGCTAAAATTATGCTTTCAGTTCTTTATTGATAGAGTTAAAGGGTGGATAGATGGACATTCGAGATGTGAGCTTTCGTTTATTAATGTGTGTTTAAAAACATAGGTAGCAACCAAAAACAAATTCTGAATTAAACACATGGAACCTTTTTAATTTGTTTTATTGGAGTTGCGAGATTTAAATAACAATAAAATTATTAATGGACTATAAATTAATCATTTATATAAAAGATACATGTGTCTGAGACAGGTTTAGATTACAGGCGAAATCAATTGCTTAGTTAATTAGTGAGTAACTAGGTAAGTAACTTCTTAAAAATCTGCGAAGCGACTAAAGTTCGAAATTTACTCACTACTTGGGTACCTATAGACAAGAAGTATATCTAAAGCTTGTTTAATTGTAAACATACACTATCATACTATTCAATTTTTTCCTGTATCCATTTCTGGCCTGGGCCATTGGCTGACTACGCCCTTGACTTGTGCCATAGCTAATAAAGATGTTATCATCCAGAGCCCGAATGTACAGTTAGGTCGGCGAGTCCTTTATCGTCGAATCGTATCGACGTTTTAGCGTCCGATAGTAATCCCAAAGAAAAGCTAAGCGTCAATTCGAATTTTTATTTACATACCATGCCTGTATTTGGATTTATTATGTGTTAGATGTTCTGAACGCGATGTGAATGCGTTTATCTCACACGGTCATCTCAAAGGGTGTTTTCGATTTCATTACCTTATCGACTAATGAGTTATGTTGATTAGACAACTACTATATACTACTAACATAATCTTTGCTTAGAGGTATCATATTAACAATAAGTTTAATTAGGTAATGTTACGGTTGGTTCCGTCCTCTGCTGTTAAATGTTGCATGATGTTTATTCATAGTGGATTCAGTAATGTTCTACTACTAGCACGAATCATATTTTAAAATTGAAAAGATTCGATTGGCTATTGCCAACAAATAACTTCGATTTCAGGAATAATTGGATTTCGAGGGCTAAATATTGTTCTTTTTGTTTCAGATCGCTGCTTCTAGCAGCCATCGTATTAAGTAATTGCGTCACATGGACTGCATCTAGGCATCACTTTACACATAATGTAAGTTTCAAGAGTGTACCTATTACTTTACAAACAAACCACTTAATTAGCTTCTGTTTAATATAATAAATTATATTTTGTCCGGGCTTTAGAACTGGGTGTGTTAATTCAGTCCGTTGTTGGGAACTACGTACGACGGGAACTCGGGAAGCGACAAAGGAATTTAATCTACGGGATCATGTCAGGAGGAGATAGGTAGTCAGAGTCATTTAACAGCGATTTATTGTTAAATGTATATTAATAATAGATAGAATATCTGTATCGAATCGGAGCTGTCAGATTGAGTCGGCGAGTGTCGCTTGATCACGGGCGCGATCTCATCACGTCGCGTCGGTCAAAGTCAAGGATGGACTCGGTCAATGGTAGCAACTTCTTCGAAATAGAAAAATTGAAAATCAAAAGCTAAGCCAAATTAACGCATTTAAAATTTTGGAGATTTTTGGTCGTGATCGTAGTTTTACTTAGGTTTTGCGGAGCTGATAGAGCAAATGGCTCAAATATCTACAAAAACCAATAAAAGTGGCCTTCCATGATGTATCTTCCACGGTCGATTTAAGGATCCCTTGTAGCAAGCACACAGCAGCACTTGTGTTCGACACAAATTCATATTTAAAAAAGCGATGAAAATGCGCGAAAAGAAAATCATACGGATACGGAATATCGCATCAATTTTAAGATAAGTCTAAATAGTTATTATTTTGTATTTTTATACTTATATTTCCCTCAAATCTACATTATCAAATAAAATGCTGTAAGCTACTGTTACCGTAGACTTCAATAAGGTATATGACAAAACTTCTTTAATAACTCGTTTACCACGAAGCTAACCGGTGCTCACAGTTAAAAAACTAGATAATAGTACCTACCTATACTAAGTCATCGAACATTAAATTCGTCAACCCTGAAACTAGACTAATAGAAAAAAACATATAAACCATCGTAAATCTAATCAGAAGGCGTCAAATTGATGAGTCCGTTAACATCATACAGCTGTGAACGGGTCATCCAACGATATTTGCCTTTGAGACGATTGTCAACTTATTTATAGGCCCGCGTCACCCCCCAATTTGGAGATGACTGACTGTGGACCAAAACTATTGTTATCGTGGTAATAAATAAAAGTTGATGTTCGCACAAAAACCAACAAAGGAAACTGGACTATGAATGTCTTAATCATAATATTCGGCTGCTGCTTGAGACATGTACGTTGTCATACGGTCATATTATGTATGGTATTAAATTAAAAAAAAATATCTTACGAGTTCAAAGATTTTTAGAGGAAATAAAAATATTAACCAGACTTACTGAGTACGTACGTAGTAATTGAAGCGTACAAACTTTAAAAATCAAGACTGTTATTTCAATAAATTTTCTATATGTAGTTCATAACTTCAAATCTATCTCTATGAAGTGCATAAGAAATATAAATTATAATAACACCTTACACCTCTAGCGCCTTGCAACATGCAGGTGTTGACCAGTTGTTTATCTTCACAACATTATTCGACTGCTCTCGAATGGTCTCCAGCTATGTGATCGACTTTTGAAGCGGGAAGTGGCATGCACATTTTAACAATATTTATTTAAAGCAGCCACACATAGAGCGTACTCCCTCCTACCCAGGGATGCCTAGGTCACCACAATGCATCTGTATATCGCAGAGTTCAATGACACTTATCTAATTTCTCTAAAAATCCATATACGAATGCCATATTGATAAAAACAGAGACGTAGATAAGGGGAGGCCCATGTCCAGTAGTGAACTGCGAATCTCTGAAAGGAAGAAGGGAAAAACAAACGTTGCAAATAAGCACTTAAAATAAATTAAAGGTGAAGTAGGTAAAAATTACTATTAAATCTTATAACTGTTAACAATGAGTTATGGTACCCAAACGTTGTTTTGAAGATATCGGTACCTACGCGAAAAGACCCGCTTTTCCGCACCACTTGTTTTCTTTTCAACCTGGTACTTAATGTGTTAAATGTGTTGTGCAAAAGGGTGGAGCGAAAAAAAAAATTTTTTTTCCTTTCTTTATATAGCTTCACCATGAGGTCATCGATTACTAATACAGCATACGAGTATTTAAAAAAGGAAAAAAAATGTCCGGTTTTACGCCACCCTAGTGTATGTAAATAAAAAATGTTTGTATTGTAACGAATAATAAAAAATACATTTGTTTTTCTTTGGACAGATAAATGGGCATCGGAGTCGACACAGGCGCAACGGGGCTGGTTTGTTTCTGCCAGCGTCGTACGTGATCCCGGGGGGCGAGGGCAGCGGGCCCTGGGGGGAGTGGGGGGACGTGTCCCCGTGCTCCAGGACCTGCGGGGGCGGTGTTGCTAGTCGGAAAAGGATATGTTTAGCTGATGGGTAAGATACAATTTTATCTAGCTAAATAGTTCAACTCTACATTCTCGAAATTACGTTACACGAATTTCATGACTTTTGACCCCTTCCGCGCCCCTCTCACAACTGGCCATTTGTGTGACTCTCTTTTATGTGACGTTATTTCAAGTTTCAAAATTAAACTCTAATAATACAGATAGAGGTGTTTTTTTCAAGCGTGTCGTTTATAGGTAGGAATTTTGTGTTTCAATATAAGTTTAGGTTTAAGACTGTAATGTGATGCCACTACACACAATTTCATACTTCTACGATCCCCCTTCCGTCCCCTTAAACAAGATATATTATTATCTTATAAAGGTGTTTTTTTAACTAAATTATTTTAGGTCAGATGGTCAGTCGCCCTGCACGGGCGGGGACACCAAGTACTTCTCCTGCCAAACCCAGGACTGCCCCGAAGGCTCTGGCGACTTCAGAGCCGAGCAGTGCGCAGAATTCAATGATAAAGTCTTCAAAGACAATAACAGATACACGTGAGTACATTTTCAGCGATATACCTGCAATCATGAAACCTCCTTTGTCGTAACTACAAATAAAAACGGCCATGTAGGATTGTAGGTCTAAGGCTCATCCAAATGAAAAATAATTCACTGCTGGACAAGACTCGTATAATAATAGAACCATCTTCGGGACAATCTTAGAGATTGATTGTGCGGCCGAGGATGGAGGATGGATATCCGCCATCTTATCGCCACATTAATTTGTGCCAAAAAGGCCTCTACGTAAAACTGTTTATCTGTTAAATAACAATTTTATGTAAACTAGAGGTAATAAATATAAACATAAAATGCCTGTAGGAAGATCCTCCGCTCTTCCACAAGTGCAATAACATAATTATGTAAGTTTTAATCCATCTACTTTCCAGAAATCGACGTTATCTTTTTGAAGAGAATTCCACGCTACGTTTGTTATCTAGACACGGCTTTCATAATGAAATCCGATTACTCGGATGTGCAGCACATGCGGCCAGTCCCTTATCTCTTTAGCTAACCAGCAAACTCAATGCTTCAGCGACTTAAACCATACAAATAAACAGAACATTAATGTTTTTGCTTCATCAGATGGGTGCCATACACAAAAGCGAACAACCCGTGTGAGCTGAACTGCATGCCGCGAGGGGAGAGGTTCTACTACCGCCAGCGGTCGAAGGTGGTGGATGGGACGCGCTGCAACGATGAGTCCTTCGACGTGTGCGTCAACGGTACTTGCCAGGTAAGAAAAAAGACACACTCGGACGTTACTGGTGTTGCCCGTGTCCATAGGCAACGGTGTCAACTTACCATAAGGTGGCCCGATTGCTTGCTTGTTTGCTTCATTTTTTTTTTGTAGAAAATACCTGCGACGTAACATTAGGTTGGCAAAGTACCACCAAGAGGATTCGACTATAACTCGAAATTCACAACGATCTCTAATGAAAAACGGAAACTGTTGAATTTGAATTGAATTGAATTTGAATTGAATATAAAAGCTAGTAATTATTTTTTTTAAATAATATTGATATCTTTGACAGCCCGTCGGTTGCGACATGATGCTGGGCTCGAACGCACGCGAGGACAAGTGCCGGGAGTGTAGAGGCAACGGCACCAACTGTCGGACCATCGAGGGTGTCATTGGCGACATCGAACTTACGAGAGGTAAAACCTACCACGATACGATACAACTCAACACAACTGTGCTTTTCATTTCGGCATTGGGAGATCTCCCACCAGGGGCCTGATTCTGTATAACCATCACACTCGTATCGCGGCAATGTCGTTTCTTACCCGTGACAAAAGTCAAAAAAGGCTAAAAAGTCAAATATCGTGACAATCTATTGTGTGCCTTATAGAATGAACATTTAGGATACCTTGTCGTGCCGAGTTCATGAAATGACGTACGGTTTGATGTCACACGATATCGGCACGAAATCTTTTGGGACTTAGTGAATCAGGGCCCAGGCGAGGAAATCATGTATGGGGAGAGTCAGAGTCGGAATTTTATGTATATGCCAGCGATGTAGAAAACCTTAGTAGCGTGATTCAGGATACCCGTGGCGCCATCTCTAGAAAATAAAAAACACCAGCAGTCATTAACTCTGAACATTAACTGGCATTGTAATTATGCAGAAAAAATCTAATTAATAAATTTGTTGTTTAATTTTTAGGATATAACGACGTTCTGTTGATACCTCAAGGATCTACGAATATCTTAATTGAAGAAATAAAAGAGTCTAATAATTATCTAGGTAAGTTGCATTACAAAGGTAGGGCTTATACTTTTCATTAGAACCCTGCGTTCGCTTGTATGGCTTAATTTTATGTAAGCAAGAATTTTTCGCAAGCGAACTTTGAATAGTTATTTTTCGAGTTCTAAATGTCATTTCGAACTCTGCCGAGCAAAGAAATCTCGAGCATAAAGCCTGATACACACGTTACGAGAAATTGTTACGATCGCCCTGTACCGTTTAAACTGCACCGATAAATAATCGAAACGTGTGTGTGATAAAAACTGTACAGTTTTTACGATTTTTGACGTACAGATGAAACTGAACGTGTGTGGTAGGCCTTACTCACTTGATTGTCAGATCAATGACTATAGAGCTTGTGTCTCATGCTCACAGAGAAAGAACACGTCTTGGCGCCATAAATAAAGCGCACATTGGGATTCGTACCCGGACCAACTCGAGTGGACCGAATTCTTAGCCATGGTCTTTCCGCTTTATTACCGGTTTGCTGATTTAACCAACTTTTTCATATTTGCAGCGTTACGAGCGAAACAAAACGGACTATTTTACCTGAACGGGCACTTCCAAATCGACTTCCCTCGCTCGCTGGTGGTCGCCGGCGCCCTCTGGCACTACGAGCGCAGTCAGCTGGGCTTCGCGGCGCCCGACAAGCTGCGCTGCCTCGGACCCACTAACGAAACTTTGTATCTTTCTGTAAGGATAACAATTTAATGAATTTACCGCTCACGTCCTTCTTCCACCTTAATCATGAGCTCCTGTTGCAGCCAGATAGGGTTTGAAACTAGTAAGGCTATCCCGAAATATATATAAGGTACCTATTTAAGAGTATGGATCCAATGGATTTTATACTAAATCTTGATGCACAACGAAGACGGTCCTCGAAGGGATTTGAATGATGAGTTTAAACTGTTTGTGGGCATGTGTTCTCGTCTTGAGTGTACCTATGGCATTCACCATACAAAGGGCGCTGATATGTGGCCATGAGTGTGAAGCGTTAGTTTATTAATTTATAAAATAAAATATTAATTAAGTCGACAAACAACCCAAGAGCTAATTCTTACCTCAGCCAAAAAATCGCCTCGGCAATTCAACGAGGCAATGAAGCCAGTGTGTTGGGGTGGGGACTCACCCAAAAGAAATTAATTTAGATGCTTGCTTTTATATTTAGGATTTTACTTTAATAATATAATTTTAGTTCTTTATATATTATATTACTAGCTGACTCCGCAAACGTTGCTTTGCGATATAAGTTATCGAGCGTTAAAAATCGACTATTAAAAATAGGGGTTGTTAGAATTTAATGTTGATAGAAGGGTGAAAATTTAGGTTTGTACGTATTTTTTGATGCCACATTATTGAAAAAATTTAATTTATAAATCGGTCAAGTCGTTTTGGAGGAGTATGGTAACTAAAACTGTGACATGAGAATTTTATATATAAGATATAAATGTATTTATAGAGAGACCATAAGAATATTCTGTTTCCAGCTGCTCCTCCAAGAGGACAATGTGGGAGTCAAGTACGAGTACAGCATCCCCAGCGGCCTGGCGCCCCGGCTGGACGCGCGCTACGATTGGGTGTTCGACCAGTTCTCCGAATGCTCCGCGTCCTGTGGTGGAGGTGGGCAAAATTCTCGTACTTCTTACTTCTTCTTCTTACTTCCAAAGCCTAAACCTTACTTAGCTACCTAACCTTAGCGAAAAAGTAATAAAAACATGTTTCGCGGACTGCCACTGGCACTGCCACACAAGGGAAAACTACATAGCTTACTTATTCATCATTATTCATTTAGGCCCTGTGGTCGACGAGAAACCATTTCTATCTTAAATAACATTACGTGATGCTGGATAAAGAACCTTTCAATATTATTTCTGAAATATCTTCAGGTTTCCAAATGCGAAAAGTGACTTGCCGATCTCGGGATGACCTCGCAGAAGTAGATGAAAGTCTATGCGATGAAAACTTCAAACCGGCCACGAATCAAACCTGCAACACTCACGCGTGCGGGCCAAATTGGGTCGAGGGCCCTTGGAGCCCTTGCTCCAAACCTTGCGGCGAAGGCGGCATTAGGTCCCGTGAAGTCAAGTGCAGGAAAATCATCACGAATGGGTAAGGGTTTACAGTAAATGACGAGCGCGGATCCACCGTTATCGGTACGATGGAGAATAAACGTAGACCGTAGGCGAGTATTTTTGTTCCTTGGGAGTTCAATTCATGAAACGGAGTTTAGTTTAGACATGCAACATGATACCTAAATGTGCAAAACACATTGATTTGCAATTTTTTTGAGCTTAGAGTCAAACTAACATAAGGCTAGCTGGCTTTACCCACCTAGCATTATACACTGTGCAAAACCTAGGTCAAGACGCCATATAGGTACTCGTTTTCTGTACACATGTGTAGGGACGGACTAAATCGAGCATGACTTCGACTCACGCTTGGTCTATATTCAGTATTCACTATGTTTTTAAACGGTGGACTAAATGAGAATAAATTAGACTATTTGGAGTATTGTAGAACGAACGTGGTATTTCATGTCCCAATTCGCTTCAGAGCGACTTTCAGATTCTCAACCCTAGTGGGCGATAAGGAGTGCTTCGATCTCCTCGGCCCTAAACCGAGCCTGTACGAAGAGTGCAACAGGAATGCCACCTGCCCTACTTGGTTTACGGGACCTTGGAAACCAGTAAGCCATCTTTATAATTGTTACCTGCATAAAGCTCTATTCACATCTATCAGCACGTAATGTGACCAACCCCGTCATACACACACGTGTAAACACCATTAGGCGCCGTCAGAACTGGAATTGACAGATTCTATGTCTATTATTATATGAAAGAAGAATATTTTTGTTTGGCACGTTACATGCTGGACTCCCTACGCGCTGACAGTTGTGAATAGACCACAATAACGCGTTAGTACTGATCCAGCACGTGAACCAAAGTTTGTAGTAGATTGAGAATCACTAGTTTTTTTAAATACTTCTACCAATAGTTATTAGTAGGCCATGACTTTTTTTTCTTTATTGCCCTCCATGACTTTGGATATCAACCCTTTATATCTGAGTAAATTGAGAAAAAATCAATCAATATAAATATTGCGATATTATCACATGACTTTTATTCTGTGCTTTTGGTATCTTGTAGTGCGACAAACTGTGTGGAGAAGGCAAGCAGACGCGTCAAGTAGTTTGCCACACAAAGGTCCAGGGGAGAGTGGAAGTGTTTGACGACAATGAGTGCGCTGACGAGAAGCCGCCGGCTGAGCAAGCCTGCAACCTGCACCCTTGCGACGGCATCGACTGGGTTCTCTCCGACTGGTCTGGGGTATGTACCATTTTAAAAAGAAGGTCCAGAGAGACTTTGCTCGTCTTGTCTATAGTACGGTGAATGTCCGAAACACATTGTATTCTAAAATGATCTTGAGCTGATAACAGTGCAAATTATTAATTAATGCGTCTGGCCTGTTGTTTGGTGACCAGGGCTGTCAATTTTAAAACGCTTTTTATACATCCTATCAATTACATGATATTAATTTGTATACATAATTATGATGAATTATTTTTCGCAAGCCGTACTTTTCGTATAAGATTCAAATAATTATATCATTTTCTATGTATATTCGCGATTGTCACCATGCTGTTGTACGATTCATAAAGAATCTTCAAATCATCGAAATTTGTGACTGCTGAAGTTACTCTTTTAATTTCCTTCCAATTTGTTCTTTACTATCTGACTTATAAATGTTTAATTCTTTGTGTTGCTCGTGTTGCTTCTTCTTCATTACTTTCGTAATCTTGTGCTTTATTTTATAGGTTTATATGATTTCAGTGTGACAGTTGTCTTTCGACAACTCGGACGCGACTGGCTAAGTGTTCCACGACTGATCGCAAAGTAGTCAAGTCTGAGTTTTGCGCGTACCACCCTGCACCTATATTAGAAGAAGAATGTGATAAGAGCAAACTGCCGCCGTGTGAGATGCAATGGTATGCCACGCAGTGGAGTAAAGTAAGTATAGATTGGGGATGTAGCTAAAAAGCTGCATTCACGACCATCTGAAAATCTAGCCCACCTTCCAATATGTCTAAAAAATGAATTTTTCTCAGCGCGAAAACATTAAAAAATTGTCAGTTGATCCTGTGCGTTCGCTATTCAAAATGTATGAAGGGATAGTGTTAATGCCAGTCTGTTATTAAAAGTATCTTAATTGACTTTATGTCCTTCAGTTCTTTGTTTAATGGTAACATACTGTTATTTTATTGTTTCGTACCTAATTCATCGTTTTAAGACTTTCGCCCCAATCCTGTTCATGTCCCACTTTTAAGAAGATTCTTTCCTTTCTTCAGCAAAGTTGCTTAAATTTGGATTTATGAAGACGAGTCGTCTGCAAAATAATGTTAGCCTTCAAAACTTTCATCAAGAGTGTTTTACCATCAATGTCTCAAAGTGCCTTCTGTGCGTTCTTTTTATTTGCCTTTGGGCGACCTCTTTTCCTTCCTTCCTTTCAGCACTTTGTAGTCCAGTCCACTGTTGGACATTGGCCTCCCCTAATCATGCCACTCCACCCGGTCCTTAGCCCTTTGAATCCAAGTTTATTCCTTTCTATCTTATCCGATCCGAACGATGTGGCCACACTATTTATCAATAATAATCATCGTTGTATAAAATTTTAATTTAACTTTTCTAGTGTTCAGTAGAGTGCGGCAAAGGTGTTCAAACCCGTCGAGTGTTCTGCGGAATGTTCGACGGCACCTCAGTCACAACGGTGGACGACTCTAAATGCGACCCGGAGACGAGATACAAGGACTCCAAGCCGTGTGAGGTGCCCAAAGAGAAATGCCCCGCGAAATGGTTTGCGGGACCTTGGTCTGAGGTAAAACTATTTTGATGTTAAACATCTTTTTGCGCGCCTTGATGGTAAAGCGCTTAATAGAGTAATTTATGTCGAATGCCGTGACGGTAAACGGCGTGATGCTCTGGTCTGACGTTGTGCCGTCATGGCCTCCTACGGCACGGCACTGATCTGCCTTGTGAGCGCATGCCTTTACATTTTGTTGTTTCTTAATTATGCTTTATTATTTTACTTCTTTACTGGTTTTCATAAATTTTAATGTTAACTGAATCGTTTCCCATCTAATGTCTCGTGACGGCCTATTTTGTCACCATAACAAACTTTCAATAAAGTCAATTCAGCATAATAAATAACCTAATTAAATTGATTTATTTAAGTGCAACAAAAAATGCGGCGGCGGAGAACAAAGCCGCAAAGTGATGTGTCTCTTCGGGGATCAAGAGATGACAACGTGCGACCGGGCGTCCATACCCGATGTCCTGCAGACTTGCAACATGGGCCCTTGCAACAAAGGTAAGAACATTATAACCGTTTATCAATCAATTAAAGCCTTAATACCTGTATAGGTATTATCAGTTGCAACAGAGGTAAGATCTCAGAATCAGGCAGAATCGGTTGATAAAATTACAGGTACCGAGTAGTGATGTGACTACTTGCTAAGCCGCAGTCATCGCGATAGCATTCGTGTAAAGAAATATCACTAAAGCTCGTCAGTGGAAGTCACGAAAGAACCGACTGCAGAGAGCTTGCGTTTTAAAGAAATGCTGATAATTTACAAACATTTGGTTACGCACGACGAGGATGTCCCGATAACCCGAATCTTTACTTTATTGCGATGATTTTTTTTTACTCGTTAGTATAGGCTGAGTTTAAGGAGAATAATACAGGAAACAAAGAAAATCTAAAAAGAAAATTTTTCATGATTAGAAAATGAGAACTTTGAAACATACATAAGATTAAATATAAAGAATAATAAGAAATTTGATAAAAAAAATTTAATATTTTGCCGTAGATGAAATTTTGCCGGTAGATTCCAAGTCTACACCTATCATGGATGAGGATTACGACTATGAAGAATGTGATGATGAAGATTATGAAGAAGTCGGCGCTGAAGCTGATGTTGCTTCAAATGAACAGGTAACATTAATGCTTAAATTAAATAAATATATTGAGAAGTCGGAACAATTAAATTAAATTACTTTTGTTATTTTCAGTTCGATCAGATGTTTAGCGACAGCCCATATGGTAAGAACTGCAATTTATTATATGTATACTAGCTGACCCCGCAAACGTTGTTTTGCGATATAAGTTATCGAGCGTTAAAACTCGACTATTAAAAATTGGGGTTGTTGATAGAAGGGTGAAAATTTAGGGTTGTATGTATTTTTGATGCCACATTATTGAAAAATAAAAATAAAAAAAATGTCCAAAAAATAAAATAAAAATGTTAGGTGTGGACAACCCTTATCCCTTAGGGGTAAGAAAAATAGACAGTAGCCGATTCTCAGACCTACTGAATATGCATATAAAAATTCATAAAAATCGGTCAAGTCGTTTCGGAGGAGTATGGTAACTAAAACTGTGACATGAGAATTTTATATACATGTATAAGATCTACTTGATTTTATACAAGTTGCAAACACAATCAAACAAATATTTCATTGTAATGACGTCATACTTTTTTAAAAAAACAATTAAGTATTCAAACCAATAGATTTTGTGTTGGTTAATTCTAAGGATTAACAAAATTTTGAATTTTGCAGTGAATATACATATTTTCATTTCACTTTTATTGATATAATTAACCGACTTCAATTCGACACGTATGTACTCGTACGAAATATTGACGGAGCTGCAAAAAAAATAACATACGTCTATGCTGGTCTACGGCTTCCAAACAAACTATACCAAATTTAAAAGGTGTATGTATTTATGTATGTATGTATGTATGTTTGTATGTATGTATGTAGATATGTTTGTCCTCGCATATCTCTGAAACTAATTGATGAATCTTGGTCTTTATTTTTTGTATGTTTGAATTTTTTCCATTTAGAGAATGGTAAAGGTTTCAATAAAATCGTTTCAGTAGTTTTCGTGATATCGACTTAAAGATAAAGATTAAGAAATAAAAATAATTTTAAAATATTAAACTTCTTACGTTTTACAGAGGGGTCAAGTGATAATGAATCCGAATTTATTCCTGCAACAGAAGATGGATCAGGAGGTATGTTTAAAATAATTGATGTTATAGAATATGTAGTAGGACAGAGATAGAATTGCGATAAATTGCAATGATGCTTGTCAGTACCCATTAATGACCCACTACAGGGTCGGGTCTCCTCTCACAATGAGAGGGATATAGGCCTTAGTCCGCCACGCTGGCCTACTGCGGGTTGGTGGACTTCACATGCCTTTGAGAACATTTTTTTTTGTGAACTCTCAGGCATGCAGGTTTCCTCACGATGTTTTCCTACACCGTAACAGTAGGTGATATTTAATGTTATAAATCGCACATAACTTTTATTACAAAGTCATTGGTGCGTTCCACTGAGATTCGAACCCGGGCCCCTCGATTCGAGGTCGAATTTTAAGCCACTGGGCTATCACCGCTGCTAGTCAATGATGCTTGGTTCTTGAAAATTCAAAATGATATAATAAAAGATGAACAGATTTAGAGCAAAATCCTTATATGTTATCAAGTATAACTAAAGCAAGTTAAACTAAAAATATTAATATATTTGTTTATAACTTCATTTCAGAACCCACAGCAGATAAAGATGGTATTATAATTGAAGGGTCAGGTGCTACTGATGTTTCGGAAACAGGTAAATAGTATTTTTCTAATTCAACAAAAATAAGTAATTAATAAACTTCAATGTCATAGCTCATCACACGCCATTTCGTGTACATTCACGAGTGAGACTAACACAATCAAAACTCACACACCTAGGCCAAGAAAGCCTTTGCACAGCTCCTTATTTTGAATTTTTTTATTATTTATTTCAGAGAGTACCAGTACCATTGAAACTATGAGTACTGAGAGTCTGGCCACAGAGAGCACCATTACAGAAAGCACTGTTACAGAAACCCAAGAAAGTACAATATCTAGTGCAACAGACGTTACGACCGCCACAGGGTTAAGTGAATCTGATAGTACGAAACCTACTAAAACAGACATCACAGATTCCACAATAAGTGAAGGTACCGAATCCACCGTAACAGAAGGCACAAGTACAATATCTAATGCTACGGACATCACGACGGAAACAGGGCTAAGTGAATCTGATAGTACGAAACCTACTAAAACAGATGTCACAGATTCCACAATAAGTGAAGGTACCGAATCAACCGTAACAGAAGGCACAAGTTCGACTGAAACGGAGTCTGAAACGGAAACCGTTTTAACTAGCAGTACAGATAGCAGCGAATCTACTGTAACAGAAACTACGGAAAGCAGCACAGAATCTGGAACTGCTGAAACCGGTAGCACAATTGCTACTGAAACAGATAGTACGGACACTAAGACAGAATCTACTGGAACAATTGTTACACAGAGCACTGAATCGGACACTACTATTTCTACCGAAACAGAAAGTACAGACACTACCGAGACACCAACTACAGAAACTGACGTTACAGTTTCTACGGAAACTACTGAAACGACCAATACAGAAACTACAGAATCTGGTAGTACAAAATCAACTGATAGTAGTACAGAGGTATCAACAATCAGCAGTAGTGATATCACCTCTACGGAATTAAGCACAGATAAAACTACCATAATATCTGGCAGCGAAAGCACCACGGAATCCGGTAGTACAAGTGAGATAAGTACAACGGAAGGGGGCAGTACTACAACGGAAAGCAGTTCTGAAGCTACTTCGGAAAGTGCAACTACAGAATCTAGTGTCGCAGATACTGGATCTACGGAAAGTAGTGTAAGCGATAGTAGTACGACGGAATCTGTAACAACAGAGAGCGGCGCAACATCCGAAACTACTGAAGAATCTAGCACAGCAGAAACAGGAAGCACTGGGGTGTCTGAAACTGAAGTTACTTTAAGTACAGAGTCTACTACTACAGAGGTAACGGAGAGCGTACCGAGTTCGACGCAAGAGAGTACAACTGAATCTGTAGAAGGATCAACTGGAGAAAGCACAAGTCCCACCGATACTACTGAGTCTACAGAATCTCTTGGTTCTACGGAAAGTACTTCAACAGAAGGTATATCAAAAATCAATAATTTCGTAATCATTTTAATCGTTTTGTTGGAATTTATGTATCTTTTAAAATATTTGTCATTGAAAGCTAATAAAATGATTTTTATTACTTTGCAGCAACGGAATCGACAGTTACAGGCCTATCTACCACCGAAATGTCTACGGAAGAAGGATCAACCACGTCAGCGTTTTCAAGTGAGATCTATCATATAAATCCTAATTGTAATGTTTCGATGTTTGCAAGCACCTTGATAACATAATAGAGTTTATTTACGATATTACAATATCATCACCGAATTAGTTGACCATAACATAAAACTTCCAGTTTAAAGGGGAAGAACGTATGAATGTAACCAATTTCTTTACTTTTTTACAGCAAGTCCGAGCTGGGTTTCGACCATCAAAGGTATCGTCAAGCCTGGAAAATGCAAGCGTAGGAAGGTTGCTAAGTGTCTCCGAAGCAAGTACGGCTGCTGCCCAGACAAGAGGACTGCCGCCACTGGGCCCTTCGACAAAGGTACCTCACTTTTAATATAAGACTTTAAGAATATTACAAAGATATGCGAGTAAGCCAAGATATTAAAAATGGGAGGTAGAAGTGGTCGGAGACTTTTATTTTTATGACGGTTTTATTTTGGCAGGAAATGCTTTTGCTTCCTTTTTTTAATAATTTGAGTACCTATACACACATTATTTTTTTCCAAGTGTTGGAAAATTTGAGTGAATTTCTTACTACATTGTCCCTAAAATGCTTTTTGTGCCTTCGGCAATAGATGAATTTCCGAATGTTTTTTTATTTTATTATCTGGCTGACCCGGCACACTTCGTTCTGCCAAATATAGAAATTTCTACTGTTTCCCTGCCGTCCCACATATCAAAACTAAAATGAGCCAAATCGGTCTAGGTTAAGTCGTTCTCAGGTTCTAGCAAGATTAACGAACAGCGATATTCGATTATTATATAGATCTATACTAATATTATAAAGAGGAAACATTTGTATTTTTGTATGTTTGTAACAAATAAACTCAAAAACTACTGGGCCGACTTCAAAAATTCTTTCACCATTGGAAAGCTACATTCAGCCTGAGTAACATAGGCTATTAAATTAAAATAAAAAAATATAAAAAAATTCATTGGCAGAGCGAAGCCTGCTGGGTCAGCTAGTAAGAAATAAATGAGCAACGCTGACACTCTAACATGGCACTGACAATCCTCAGGTTGCCCAACCCCAACGACCTGCAAAGAGACGCAGTTCGGTTGCTGCGAGGACGGCGTGTCCCCGGCCGCCGGGCCCGAGCGCCAGGGCTGCCCCGTCGTCAACTGCAGCGAGACGCTGTACGGCTGCTGCCAGTCCGACAACCGCACGGCGGCCGAGGGCAACGACCAGGAGGGATGTCCCAAACCGTTGCCGGAATGTGAAATGTCTAAGTATGTACCTAATAAATTTGTTGTTAGTTATCTTTATTATTAGTCGAGTTATATTTTTTAAGTCTCGTAAACAAATACATATATGTTTTCTTCTCTTAGATACGGTTGCTGTAACGATGGCCAAACAATGGCCAAGGGACTTAAGAGACAAGGGTGTCCTGAAACAGGTACGTTTCAATTTAAAGCAAAAATACATAAATTTGATATTATGAAATTTTGGAAATTAACCCGATTCGATTTTTTGACTGACAGAAACTCAAAAACCAACGACGCAGTCCGAAGGTTGTGCTAGTTCCAAATTTGGATGCTGTGCAGACAACAACACTGAAGCCACAGGCCCCGACGGCGCTGGATGTCCATGCAATACTACCAAATTTGGCTGCTGCCCTGATGGCGTATCTCCAGGTATAAACATTTAGTGAAGAACAAGTCCTTTGAAGAGGTACCACGCTATAGAAAAATGAATAAATTAGAATAGCAATAATAACATATTTTTTTGTACATAGTTGCTGCAACTGTAGCTAACTACTAATACTATTTTTCTAATATCTAGCTGGAGGCGCTAAATTCGAAGGGTGTGTGGCTTCCTGTAACACGTCTGCTTACGGCTGCTGCCCCGACGGCCAGACCCCTGCGCACGGCCCTGACTTCGAAGGCTGCTGTCTTCAGTACGCGTTCGGCTGCTGCCCAGACAACTACAAGCCTGCCGAGGGACCTCATCTCGAAGGTGAAGGAAAAATTCTAGTTAAATATAGTAACCACAGTCTTTCTGACAAATCCTTCCCTCATCTCTAAGGATCGTGACCACTTATTTATAAAGTTAGATTTTAATATGGTGTAGGATGTTCTTTTAACAGATCCTGTGTTGGGCCAATGTACGCCACATTAGGGTACCGTAAACAACGAAATTATGAAACTATCCTTCACTATTCTGGCAGTAGGGAAGGTAATAATAATGGAAACATTTTGAATCTCGGAAACATCAGAAACCGCAATTAACCCGCTTGATGGACTTAAACCTATACCCTTCTCATTCAGAGAGAAGACACTATTGGACTGCAGATTAAAACTGCAGACGAATTTTATAAATTGATAAAGTAGTCCATCCAAATATAAAAACATATCGTCAAGTGTCTAGTGCCTCCTGCAGCATACAATGTAATAAAAGTACTTTTCTGCAGGTTGCGGATGCGAGTATGCACATTTCGGTTGCTGTCCGGACAACGTGACCATCGCGCGAGGACCGCGTAACGAGGGATGTGGCTGCAAGTACTCACAATTTGGATGCTGTCCAGACAGGTGAGTGGCTTCTGAAGAACAGAATGATATCAAATTATGATATCATAAATTGAAATCTTATGTTAGTCATTAGACGACAGACTGTGAGTGACTCACTCGTCTTCTGTTATAAGAAACGGTTGTTGTAATCATCTTCCAAGTTACTTTACAGTACATTCTAAACATGCAGAAGTATATGGGAATTTGTGTGACTACCTTCAAGTATGTTAAGAAGATGGAAGCACATTTTCATCTGCTGATCATCTAGAATTCTAGATACCCAATAAACGCTATAAACATAATTTAATTAACATAACTAAATTGACATAGAAGCTTATTATAATAATATTATCCCCAGACATACGGAAGCTAAAGGACCCAACTTCAGAGGTTGCTACTGCAACTCCTACCAATTCGGGTGCTGCCCCGATGGTATCACGGCTGCCAAAGGTCCCAACCTACAGGGCTGCCACTGCCAACAAACTGAATTCGGTTGCTGCGGAGACGGAAAGACCACCGCCCAAGGCCCTGATCAGTTGGGTTGCGATTGCTCCACCAGCAGATTCGGATGCTGTCCTGATGGAGTCACCGAAGCTAAGGGAGAGAAATTCCTCAATTGCACAGATTTGCCTGAAAATAGACAAGGTATATACAGTCACAAGCCTTTCAATATTTAATCAATTGTATTGTACAAAATAGAGTTTTGTAGTACACAACCCAATGAGACACGTCATATTTACCTCAACTTAAATTGTAACCTGGGGGCTTATTCTGTATGACCATTCAGGGGCCCGATTCTGTATGACTATTCACACTCGTATCGCGGCAATGTCGTGTCTTGCCCGTGATAAAAAGTCAAAAAAGGCTTAAAAGTCAAATATCGTGACAATCTATTGTGTGCCTTATAGAATAGACATTAAGGTTCCTTGTCTTGCCGAGTTCATGGAATGACATACGGTTGAATGACACACGATATCGGCACGAAATCTGAATGGTCATACACGGGCAAGACACGACATTGCCGCGATACGAGTGTGAATGGTCATACAGAATCGGGCCCCTGTGTCGCATAAATCATTCAGAATATTATCAATTTGTTTTCTTAAAGAAGCTAAAAATAACAGGCACATCGTTTTTACCTCCTTTTAACAGGACGAGTTGTAATATTTAGGTACCACGGTATGTCTTAAAACTGTACACCAGTCGCCATTAAGGACCCATTATCATTATCAAGTCATTTGCATTTCTTCAGAAAAAAAGACCTCTAAGACGAAGAGAACAGAAAACTTCGAAGCCTTCATTACCTTCAACTTCGCTAAATCTCAATCAAATTTCGTCTCCAGCCTCTTGCTCCCTGGCCGCGGACCCTGGTCCCTGCCGCACCAACTTCAGCGTGGCGTGGTACTACGACATGACGTACGGCGGCTGTTCCCGCTTCTGGTACGGCAGCTGCGAGGGCAACGGCAACCGCTTCGTCAGCGAAGACGAGTGCAAGGACGTGTGTGTGCATCCCGCTCCCAAAGGTTTGTTTTTTGTATATTTCATCTTTTACCATTTCGCTTTTTTTCAACTTTGTCTATTTCGTCTTCGCCTATTGTTTGCTTCGCAACGAACGGACGGTATGGCAGCTGCAGTCAGCGAGGGAGTGCAAGGACGCTTGTGTGCGCCTACTACTAAAGATCCGTTATTGTAGTCTATATTTTCGTCTTGGTCTTTTTCGGTTGTGCTTATTTCACCATGGTGTGGTATTACGGTATGACGTCCGGCAGCTGCTCGCGCTTCTGGTACGGCAGCTACGAGGACTTTGACACATTATAGCATTCCCGACATTAGATGGATTTTCAAGGACATCTTCAGTGCTGCAGCTGTTATCCAAATCAATATCAATACGTATTTGTTTAAAAATAAAGTAAAATCTTCGATCAGATGCCTGCAAGCTACCGAAGGCGAAGGGCGCCTGCGGAGACCGCATCATCAAGTGGTACTACGACTCGACGCGGGAGCAGTGCCTGCAGTTCGAGTACGGCGGCTGCCTCGGCAACGACAACAACTTCGAGAGCAGAGAGCTCTGCCAGAAGCAGTGCGAACCGGAGAAGACGGAAGGTACAAACTATTTCTGTGGTAGATATATATTACTGAATAATTTCAAGTAAACTTGTTTCTCCTTCAAGGAATGCCTTAAGTCCTTAACCGTATGCCCACATTACTTTAGATAAGAGTTATATTCCATTTGAGGTTGGACGTGTGTCCACGGACTTCAGTGGCCATTTAACATCAGGTGGCCTGCGTTCCCGTTTACTGCTCAAGTTTATAACCCGTTTGTAACCAACGAGGTACGAGGTCAGTCATGAAGGCTATAATCCACTATTAGTCTTCTTAGAAAACCTTCAAGCATGCTCGTTTCCGGACGACCTTTTCCTTTATGGTATAAAAAATCTTAAAACTAGCCCTCATTGTTGGGATTTGGTTTAGAGCAATGCAGCCTCCCAATCGAGCGGGGACCCTGCGCCGGCAATTTCGGCCGCTGGGGCTTCGCGGTGGAGTCCGGTCGCTGCGAGCAGTTCATCTGGGGCGGCTGCGAGGGCAACTCCAACCGGTTCAGCTCCGAAGCCGCTTGCCTGCAGCGCTGCGACCCGCCTGGCGTGCAGAAACGTGAGTAGCGTGGGACTGTGGACAATAGTCTAGTGATCATAGGCAATTGGGAAGTTTCCAAAAGTTATGCAAATGTAATTGATTTCAGAAACGTCTGCAAACTCAGCACAAATTTCAGTATCCTATAAAATTTTGAACAATAATAAATTTAATTAAAGAGAGCTTAAGCCGGATTCGTCCATCAAAATCTAAGAAGATTTAATAGCCTGAGATATTTTTACGAATCGTCGAAAATATTTTATGATATTTTAAGATCATTTGAGTATTTTTTGAAACATACCTTTTGGAAGAAGTTGAGCTGAGTGCCCAGACGTTTCTGACAGCATGGGAATTACATTTTGAAATTAATTTTGAATGGTAGAAACATCCTCGTTCGTGGAAGGTGTTTGCCAGGTTTTACAAAAAAACTATTGTAAAACCTAAAACCTGGCCAACATGCCATCTATTGAACATTTTGTTCCTTGTAACAGTAGTGCATGCACTTGGTACTAAATTGGTTTTGATGTTTACGTTCCTGACACGGGTATTATGCATGTCAAATGGAACTTTTAAACTTTAAAAACTCTAGAATCTAACTTGTAAATGTGCGTGATTAACGATTGTAGTTCTCTATTGTGTGATTACCTATTCTTGCTTTACTATTTCTGTCTAACCAATGGAGAATATTAGGAACATATTTTATTAAATTTTCTTCTAATAACTTTCAATTGTCTCGACGGGTCTCAAGACAATAAATTGCCATTGATACTAAGCAAAGAATCAAATTTTACATCTCAGTTACTACTGAAAGTACTATTCATATACGACCTTGATCGAACTTTAGTAAAGCTCTAAATACTCTACCTCTCGGCAAAGGGTGATCTCCCACCAGCTGAAGATCATGCCTGGGGAACGGCCGTGTTTCGATTACGTCATGTCGGAGTGTATATATATGCTAGTGAAGTAGAAAACTTCTACAGCGTGATTCAAGATCGTGTGGCGCCATCTCTTACCGAGTGGCCAGTTACACTAGTATCATGACCGGCAATCTACCGTATTGGGACCCTGAGACTAAACTAATAACCCTGTAACTAACGAACAGCGGAATGCTCGCTGCCGCAAGAGAGTGGCAATTGCACGGAGAAGCTGGCGTTGTGGTCGTTCAGTGCGGTGGAGAACCGCTGCTTGCCGTTCTACTACAGCGGTTGCGGGGGCAACGACAACAGGTTCGATTCTGAGGCGGTCTGCGCTGAGAACTGTCCCAGTGCTTATGGTGAGTTTCAGAACACTCTGGGTGAGAGAGATATGGGAAATGTTTTCCCCATCACGAAAAAAAAATAGGTACTACAGAAGGGGAAAAAATTGGCCAATTTTAGTCACCAATGAAATTTCAGAGACCTTCGAGGTGTGAAAATGGTATTTTGGGAAACAGGTAGGTAATTGTGATTTGCAAAAAGTAACATCACAGTTTTTTGTGGGAATCTTGGTATGTGGTGGTTAATGGTGAATGGTTATTAAGGTTGTGAATGTTCTTTTCCTTTTAAAACATTGCATGCCAAGAAAATTGTTTAAGTATGCTGCTTTATTAATCAGGTATGGGGGAATGTAAAATGTGGAAATCAGATACTGAGACATCATAACGACACACATGATTAGCGTTGCAACTAACCAGCCAGTTGCTTATTTTTGTTGATATACTCAAACATTTGTTTAAATTATAGTGCAAGAAACGTGCGCCCTGCCCGCGCTGACCGGCGAATGCGCTGACTACACGCTGCGGTGGTTCTTCGACACGAGCGAGAACAAGTGAGGGAACTATTCTGTTTTATACATGTAAATATCAAGCTTTTGAGACAATAAGGGGCGTTGGCTGATGACAATCCTAATTCTACGCTTCGGATGCCAATAATCATTTAACTTGAACTCAATAAAGAGTTTATCCTTAGCAAAATTATAAATTTTAATAGAAGGATTTGCAGGTGATACTTCGTGTGACAAGTATATAAAAAAACTGCCATGAAAGCCGATGTAACAGGTGAAACATAAGAATTCGACTGGGGCTCCTCGTCTTACTCCCATAGTACCGATATCTAGTCTATCCTATTTGACATTGAACGTGATCGCTTCTCATCAAGTCGGCCAAATGTTTGAATTATAATCATTCCCAATGTTAAATAAACTCATTTGCTTTTACCCCAGTTGCCGTCAATTCTACTACGGCGGCTGCGGGGGCAACGAGAACAATTTCTTAACCGAAGAGCAGTGCAAGAACAGCTGCATCGAACAACCGCTGACCACCACCACGCCCGCTCCAGTCGACGATCGACTAGGTCCGATATTGTTTATCCGAAACCTATTTTCATTCCAGTTAAGCGCCTCGCAATGCGTAGCCCGAAGACTTGTAGTGTAAATCTTCGGAAAGGCCTTCCGACCAGTGTTTTCTCAGGATTAATAACATGGTACAAAGGGGTGAAGGGCGTCAAAGGCTGTCAACAATAAAAATGTCGGGCAAAATCGTTTCTGTACACACCTATGGTACAACATTTGTTATGTTTTTTTAAAGAAGTCTAAGTGAGCAGGTAGACGGGCGATCTGATAGTAATGGTCACCGTTGCTTTTTACCACTCCAAAGGAGTCGCCAGTGTGCTGCCGTTTTTGAAGGAGAGCCCATCGTGTGCTACATAATGGTTTAAATCATCTGCACATCTACTTATAGATGTATTCCCGCAGGACTATGACATGGGGTCCTTCAAAAAGCTCTCCTTCATAGCCGGCAACGCACTGGCGACTGCTGGTGTTGCACGTGTCAGTAGGCGACGGTGACCACTTACCATCAGGTTGCCCGTCTGTCTGTTTGCTTGCTCTACTTATTAAAAAAAAGACGAAGGTGTACATACGTGATTGACGTCATTAATTCCCGTTATATTTAAATGATCCAGACATACCAGACATCTGCTTCCTGGAGGAGGACCAGGGCCCGTGCAACCAGCCGACCACGCGCTGGGCGTACAGCTTCACGCGCGGCGACTGCGTCCCCTTCGAGTTCGGGGGCTGCGGCGGCAACGACAACAACTTCCGCGACCTGCAGTCGTGCCAATACTATTGTCGGCCTGCTCGAGGTGAGCTGAGTGTTTATATTTTTTTGGTTATATTTCATGTTGTTTTCATGTTGTTCATCGTGGTGGAGGTGGAGTAAGAGGTTAGTCCAGGTGGGTAAATTAAATGTTAGTAATTTTTTGGTCAAATTTCATGACGTTATTTTTATTTCATCGTGGTGGAGGAAGAGTAAATTTTTAGACCAAGTGGATTGGCGATCTGAAGAAAACGGCGGGAAACCATTGGATTCCAAGGACTCAGGGCCGGGCGGGGTGGCGTCGATTAAGTCCAAAACTAATAATCCACAAAGGGTTGAAAGAAAGGAAGGAGGGAGTAATATAGAGAGTAAAACCGAAAGACATAGTTCTTAAATTAGTAGTGTGTTTTGCTTAGAAATGTTGAATTACTGATTTTTAATTTCAAGGAAGGAGATCAATCATCCGGGGTGATCCGAATTGACCATGCCCAAACTTGATTTTTTCTTTTATACAATATGATAAATCTTAAAACTCTTTCCAGGTGCGTGTCAGCTGCCGATGTCGGTTGGTCCTTGCTCCAACTGGACCTCATCCTGGTATTATGATGTCACCACCGCCAACTGCATCCACTTCTATTACGGCGGCTGTGAAGGAAATGAAAATCGGTAAGGATGCCGCCACACTTACACTTACTTGCATAGCTTTGAAAATTGGATATCTAGAAAGAAAATCTTTAAGGAGCTTTGAGAGATGAAGTCAATTTAAATTGAACCGTCAAAATAAGTGATTTTTTTCAACTGGATCGGGATCATTCATTGCTCATGCACGTTTTCAAAGGCATGTGAAGTCCACTATCCCACAATTGACCATCATTGGCCTACTGCCAACTAAGGCCTATTTCATTCGGTGGATCACTCCTAATCAATGTTCTCTTGTCCTCAGCTTCGAGTCCCCAGAAGCGTGCGAAGGCCGCTGCAGACCGACGCCGGCCACCCCCAGGGCCGCCGCCGCCACCACCACCACCACCACCACCACCACCACCACCGTCGCCCCCACTACCATCGCATCCACCACTACGCAGGTGAGTCACCACGTCATTTTGTTGAAAGTGTCATTCTATACTACACCCCTACTACATAAATTTACCCCATCTTTAGGTCATTGACCTTTGTAGTAAATAAAGTGTGTAAGTATAGCAAATGACAATGTTTTTTTTTTTAATTTCTCGAATATGCTTTGGTGTTCTCGACTCGACGAACTTTTTTTTGAAACGAAAATTATCATCTAAAAATCGAAGATGGTGGACATGACATATCTGGTCATAAATTGATTTTAAAAATACTTTGTTTACTGTATATTTTCTGTTCCTTTAAGTATATTATAGTGCTAAATCTCGTTGCTTATTCAGAATCTCTTTGTCTAGGGTCCTCGCATACCAGAAGGATGTGAAACGGTTTCCCCGGCGCTGGAAGAGTGCGTCGAACCCGGTCGCGTGTGGTACCTGGACCTGGTACAGGGTATATGTGTCGCTCACGACAATGCGGCAACGGGTGCCACCTGCAGGAGACGAGGCACATACAGCACGCAAGAAGCGTGTGAGCGAGCCTGTGGGGCGTTCGTTGGTATCAGTGAGTATTTTTTATTTTTCTCTGATATATTTTGGCAAAGGATTTAATGACATAGTTGAATCGTATAATTTTAGTTTAGAAAACGCCATAAAAGCCCATCGGATGCCCTATTATGGGTATCAATTCAAGATAATTGCCTGTATCGCCGTCAATTCAAGATACTTACCTATATCCCTATTGTAGGAAGAGACCTAGTACCCAATTCCATCGTTGGGAGTTAAGGAGTTAAATAAGTTAAACTTCATAGTTTAAAAAATACGAATCAGTCATTGCCAAATTCAAAAGAGCAATCATTGACAAATTTCAGGTGTCAATAACAGTTTACCGATCAATTATTATCACATAGTAGTTTTTGTGTTCCAACGAAAATTGCAGACTTCAACTATCAATATTCGGCTTGTCGTTTCAGATGACACTTAGTTGTTGTAACCAGGTATTCAATTCTCAGCTTGATCTAACGTTGGTATTAAGTTTAAAGCTTCTGTTACATACTTACACAGTTCCAGGCAAAATTTTCCTCATAGAATCAGAATTAATCCAGTGCTATTTATCAGACGTCTGCCGCTACCCGGTGGACCCGGGCCCCTGCAACGACGTCCAGCCGAAGGTGTACTACGACGAGGAGCGCCGCTCGTGCGAGCAGTTCGTGTACGGCGGCTGCGGCGGCGGACCCAACCGCTTCAGCAGCGTGGACGAGTGCGAGCAAGTCTGTCTGCCCCAGACTGGTCTGTACTCTGTAACCGTCAGTGACGCACTGTAGATCCTGATCTATTAGACCTGTCTAATGAGAAGGATGTAGGCCTTAGTCACGCTGGTCTAATGCACGCTTGCCTCAACCGTGTAATAGGTATTATACATACACAAACTAGCAGACCCCGCAAACGTTGTTTTGCCATATAAGTTATAGAGCGTTAAAAATCAACTATTAAAAATAGGGGTTGGTGATAAAAGGGTAAAAATTTAAGATTGTAATGTATTTTTGATGCCACATTATTGAAAAATAAAAATAAAAAAAATTGTCCAAAACATAAAATAAAAATGTTAGGTGTGGACAACCCTTATCATTTAGGGGTATGAAAAATAGACGTTAGCTGATTCTAAGACCTACTGAATATGCATATAAAATTTCATAAAAATCGGTCAAGCTGTTTTGGAGGAGTGTGGTAACTAAAACTGTGACATGAGAATTTTATATGTATTTATAAAAAAAATATATTTATATAACATTAATTTTGTCTATCGTTTCAATAGATCCATGCAAACAAGACACAGAGCCTGGCAACTGCCTGGGGTACTTCGAGATGTGGTACTACGACGAGCAGCGCGGCGACTGCGGCAAATTCGTGTACAGCGGCTGCGGCGGCAACGACAACAGGTCAACTAGACGTTTATTTTGTCTACTATGGTACCTGGGGGGTTACTACAAACTCCTAAAACCATCATCATGATGTTTTGTTTTAATTTAAAACAAAACAAAATTGCTTTATGGTGGTTTTAGGAGTTTGTAGTAACCCCCCTGGTCTAATTATATTCTGACCAGGGCTTATACACGCTTTCAAACGCGGCGTCACATTCCACTTTGATCTGGCTACACCAATTTCTCTTTTGTATAGATAACATTTGACAATGACAGTGAAATGGAAGTAATTTTGTTTAATCTTAAGTAATTAAATTTTTATAATCTTTAAAAAATGAAATTTACTACAAAATCAGGAATAATTTACAATGTTTCTTTTCCATTAATGATTGCACACGCCTTTTTCAATATAAAAAACGATGAAGTTTGCGTTTTTAACGTTTTTGCTTTTGGATTTTTGTGTTTATTGTTTTTAATGAAATTGTCATTTACCTCTGAGGATAAAACTCAAACCTTCAATATGTGCTAACAGATTTGAGACCAGAGAGAGCTGCCTGATTCGCTGCCAGGCGGGCGCCGCCAACACCACGCACCTCGCCGCCGCTACTACCACTCCTGCATCACTATCACAACGGGTACGTGTATTGATTACACTAACCAAATAAATTAACTTCTAATTATTATTAAACACCACAACATGGTGTAGGAACGCAGAAAATCTGATAACGTAATACAGTTGTCGTCAAAACACTCAGAATATACAAAATGAAGTATAAGGCTGGGAACCCGCGCGGCTTTCCCAACTGCCGCGCACGGAACAAGATCACACCCAATAGCCCAGTCATATTAGGTAAAAAAAGGGGTCAACCTCGGAATGAAAGATAATAAGCTGCAAATTGGTATGAACCTTTGTTTTGTCATTCTAAATGTTGTCTCAAAAGTCACAATCGTTATCGTGTCCGCGTCTCAAGATATTCAAGGTCAAAGGTCACAAAAATCGGTTTTTCGCGAATATCTGGCTTCCTATCGGTTGAATGAGATTTGCATTTATTATAAAAGTTGTAGGCTATAAAATTCCCTACAACTTTTGTTTAAACTTTTTTTTCATACGACCAACCGTTTTGAAGGTAGAGCGCGAAGTGCACATCGTACAGTCATATACGGCCTAATGCAAGGTCAAGCGTGAGTTATGGTTATCAGTACGTTATAAAGTCAATTATTTACTTGGAAATTATAATTATTAAACAATGCCTATTATTTATGTACTAACTATTAATTATTTATATTTAATTAAAGTAAGTAACTTGATTATTTATATATAATTATTCATATTTAACTATTTAAGTATAAAATATTATTAATTCTGGATTATATATTTTAGTTTTATTTTAAGTTAACACGACATTATATATCTTTTCTTTAAAACGCGTAAATTTCTCAATACTTATATACCTGGAAATACTTGTCCCTACCCTATGCCCTTTTCTATTCATTGCCGGGACAGATGTTCTATAGTATTCAAGGCCACTCTCTCCACTTTGTATGAGTCATTTTTGAGCGACAAGAAGAAGAAGAAGACGAAGAAGAAGGAGATAATTAGCTTCCATTTCCAATTTCATTACAATTAAAATCAACAAAGATACTTTTGATATTTGAACTCACATTTTGATAAATGTATATTATGCCGTATTTAATAATAAATAAAAATATGTGTAAAATATATACTCTTACTATCATTTTAACTTAAAATAAAACTAAAATATATAATCCAGAATTAATAATATTTTATACTTAAATAGTTAAATATGAATAATTATATATAAATAATCAAGTTACTTACTTTAATTAAATATAAATAATTAATAGTTAGTACATAAATAATAGGCATTGTTTAATAATTATAATTTCCAAGTAAATAATTGACTTTATAACGTACTGATAACCATAACTCACGCTTGACCTTGCATTAGGCCGTATATGACTGTACGATGTGCACTTCGCGCTCTACCTTCAAAACGGTTGGTCGTATGAAAAAAAAGTTTAAACAAAAGTTGTAGGGAATTTTATAGCCTACAACTTTTATAATAAATGCAAATCTCATTCAACCGATAGGAAGCCAGATATTCGCGAAAAACCGATTTTTGTGACCTTTGACCTTGAATATCTTGAGACGCGGACACGATAACGATTGTGACTTTTGAGACAACATTTAGAATGACAAAACAAAGGTTCATACCAATTTGCAGCTTATTATCTTTCATTCCGAGGTGAAAGCCCTAATATGACTGGGCTACAACAAGACTGGTCATATTACCGCGCAAAAACTTTTGAAATAGGCCACTATCATGATACGTGATACCGTAGTCAGAGAATTTGACAAGACAATTTTTTTATATTTAAAATTGGTTGTTATATTTTTAGAAACTACCAGCTGTAGAGTTTTAACTCCAGGTAGGTAGCATAACCTTTACTTTCTGGGGAAAAACTGTTGGCTAATTATTGGGCTCATCAGTTTGGTGCTTTATCGGTTCCGACTTCGATTTTACTCTTCGTAGGTTGGAGGTGAAGAATGCCGCACGCCAGTCTCCCTGGACCCCTGCGGAGACAACGTCACCGTGTACTACTACGACACGAAGGCCGGCGCCTGCGTCCGCGGGGACTTCGGCGCCTGCAGATACCCCAACAGCTACAGGTCTGAGGAGGAGTGCGAGAGACAATGTGGAGCCTTTAGAGGAATCGGTATGGTTATTCGAATAAACATCTAAAGTTGATAGAATCATATTGTCTGTGGATTAATCTACCGTAAAGCTTATTACCTGTCATGAATTGAATTAATATTGCCGTATCGGCGTTAAGGCGGGAGGAGGCGATGATGCGACGCCAAATTTCGATGGGCAATGCGCCTCTGTCTATACGCAATACTACTACTACACTCTGTACTACTATACTATGTTCACTCCGTGCTCTATGCTAGTCTAGTTCATCAGCAATAGATATGTACATATATTGGTTTAGCAAAACACTCGATCTTGGTTTTTTAAGTGGACGCCACAATATTCTTGCCCAGGGTGTCAGTGGCAGTGTCAGGGTGGAATCTTGACTGAACTTTTTGCAACTGAACTATCAACGCTATTTGTAATTGCCTACTTTTTATAACTACGTAGCCTAGGTTTCAAATATTTTCTTTTTATTGAATGCACGCATCGTTATACGCAGACGTGTGCCGAGCGCAGCTGGACCCGGGCCCGTGCGCGTTCACAGTGGATAAGGTGTACTGGGACGCGGGCTCCGGCCGCTGCCTGCCCTTCGCCTACAGCGGCTGCCTTGGTGGCCCCAACCGCTTCTCCTCTGTGCAGGAGTGCGAGGAAGTCTGCGGATCCACCGGACCAGGTTAGTACAGCATATCACTCGAAATAATCAGGCCATCAAATTGCTCTCTTGAGCATGCTGATTTCAGAATTTTAAACGTCAGTGCTTGATTAACAAAATTCTAGCCTTAAGTACGACGAAAACATTGGATCCTGGTTGAGGGCGCAAACGGTTTAGCACGCTAAAGTTTTTCAAACTGTTACTGGTTAGGCTGTAAAAAGAAAATATTCCTTCATACGACTCGAAATAACCAGGCCGTCGCAATGTTTTGTTGAACGCGCTGATATAAGAATCAATTATACAAGTCAATGCGACTCGCTGATTCTTTGATCTAGTAGAACCATTATCAATATTAATCTTCCTCGCTACTTTTACTACAACTTTTATTACTATCTCTTTCTCTTACTCTATTTTCTAACTCTATTACTTGACAATGTGTGAGAGTGTCAGGTAGGATTTCGTAGCATAGCGGACACGCGGGGGATCTCGAATCGGGTAGGAGTTTACGAGTAGCGGGTAGCGGGTGAGCGTTGACTAACGGTTGCGGGCAGAGGCGGCGTGCCTGCAGGAGGTGGACAGCGGCACGGCGGGGTGCGGGCAGCCGGCGCGCCGCTGGCAGTATGACGTCACCACCGCAGACTGCCGCGCGTTCGTGTACCTCGGCTGCGGCGGCAACGACAACAACTTCGCTACGTACGCCGAGTGCGCCGCACGCTGCCTCGCCGGTACTGCCGCAAACCGCATCGCCGCTTGCCATTGCCGCTCGCATCTACCCCCGCAGACTCACTTGAGCCGAGCCTCGTTCTTTCCGTTTTGTTACTGTATCTTAAAATACTATTGGGTCATTTATCAATTACATCACACAACTTTCATATTTAGCCTCTCGAATACCCCACGAGATAATCTTCCAGTTTTTTGTGACATATTCTGCATGGTCCGTAAATGGTTCTTGTAATAAAATTGAGAGCCAATGCCTCGTGATTTCAAAAATTACATGATTGTGATGTAATTTTTGAAAAGGTCCTTGTTTCTAACATTAATTTAGTTACTCAACGAGGCTCTGCTTAAATAAGTCTGGTTAAGAGTAATTGTTCCGTGCGTCATTGTCGTCGATTCGTATGTTATATCGTTGTTGTATTGCACTCTGTTAATTAGAGTATTATACATACATTTATTATTTTAATATAATATAAATTACTTTACTTATGGAGTTATTTAATATTAAAATGGAATAATTTTAATATTAAGGACCTAAATATAAAATAAAATATGAAAAATTCCGAAAAAACTGTAATTGTATCAGTATATTCAGCACAATGTAAAATAAATACAGCTATTGTAATCTGTGTCTATAAAATTACAAAACATCTTAGTATGTAAATAAACATCGATGTAACTACCTATATAAATTTTTCAGTTGCCGCTACTCTTCACTGCTTACATGCTTGCTTTCTTATCTTTTTTCTCTTTCTCTTATGCACTTAGATGTAAATGTTAGTGATACAGTTATTGTTATATGTTTGTTATTGCATTTCAAAATAAATAAAAATTTATCAACATACACTCTTAATACCGTCCGAGATATATCTAAGGGGTTATTCTCAATAAAACTGCCTTGAATTTTTGGAGTTATTTAATAAGTAGGAGGATTGTTTTAATTGTATATATATATTCATAAATTTTATAGTCAGAATACATTAGTCAATAAATTAAACAGCATGTCTTAAAGACATGCTGTTTAATTTATTGTTGACTAGTACATGACTTTATTCGTATTGTTTTTGTGCATTAGTTGGTGTTGTACAACTGTTACGTTATCTCACTACCAATATAATATCTAAGAAAAAAATTAATGTCCATAGACGATTGCGAGCGTTACAACAACGAATGCGCGGCCCTCCAATGCGACTACAAAATGGAACGATCTCGAACCGAATCCGGTTGCGAGCGTTGCTCGTGTGTGCCTGCTCCTGTTGACTGCGAGCAGTTCAGAGCAGAGTGTGATAGCCTTCGCTGCAGCAACATCGGGAGGACACGGGGCGCGGATGGCTGTGAAAGGTATGGTCTTCTACTTGGAGCTTTGCATAGGGTTCTTCAATAAAGGACTCGCACAAGGACAGCTCAATAGCTCTGGAGTTGTTGTTGATTAATAGGGGCACCCTATAATGATAATAAAAATATAAACTCTTTTTTGTGGTGTAGAATACTGTAAGGTTTGAGGGAGAATGATTAGTAATGTTTAATTGATTGATACATTCGCCTGTGAGTAAATAGGTTATTCTTATTAATCTGATAGTAATAAATTGAATAAGAAATATTGTCCAACAGATGCCGCTGTATAGACAACCCATGCATCGGCTTGGTTTGCCCCGAGGGCGAACGCTGTGCAGCCACACCCTACCGAGATCCGATCACAGCTGAACTGAAATATTTGACTGAGTGCAGACCAAGTAAGCGTAATATTGACAATTCTTCTTGGCATAGTTTTAGAGAGATAGGCACATATGACAAAGGAAATCGCCCGCCCGGTTTAGGTGATCGTGCCGTTGAAAACTCGAACGAAGTCTAAGTAGGTTTCCTCGCAAAGTTTTTCTTCACCGTTACAGACGTGATGTTTAATTTAATAAAGCGCACTTAACTTTTAAGTCATTGGTGTGTGCCAGACGGATTCAAATCGGAGCACCATACATGTCATGAACTCTCATGTCATAGGTCCAATAGGCTATCACCGCCTAACTCTGTTGCTAAACTAGCATTGTCGGTGGCAGTGAACAAGAGCGGCTGGTGTCCGGAAGAGCCGACGACGGCGCAGCCGGGCGAGGAGTGCGGGCGCGAGTGCTACGACGACGCGGACTGCGGCGGCGCCGGCAAGTGCTGCCTGCGCGGCTGCCGCGCGCTCTGCCTGCCGCCCGCCGCGCGCACCACGCCGCCGCCCACCACCCGCCAGTACATCACCACCACTACTTACATTCCAGGTAGGAAAACGACTAGGAAAGGAGATATTTTGCTGGACGTTTTTTCCGGCCTATTTCTGCTGGTTTACGATAGCTCGAGGGACACACAAAGCTGATGTACTGATGTGCTGCTGATATGATGACGTTCATTAATACAATATTTTGAATTTTTGAACTGTCGAGAAACTCTTATAAGGCGTCATTTTCTAAGATGACGGCACGTGAGACAAAAACACGAGGAGGCAATTATAAAATTTTGAAAGAGCACATAAAAATGTTTTAATAAACAATATTCTATTAGAAAAATCCCAAAATATTCTCACGGTGACTTCCTTTTTAGAACCCAATTACCTAATGTACTAAAATATACTTAAAGTTTCAATAAATGACATTGTTTAATTTTCGACACTGAAGCACTTCGTGTTTTTTACGCGATAAAGTACTACATATGTTTTAAACTGTTTTGTTTATCTTGTTCATCCTTTTTGTTGCCCAAATCAACGGCGTAATAACGAAATACTTAACGCATCGTCCAACAGAAGTGCCCCGCGCGCCGCAAGCGAACACGGAGACGGAGGCGGAAGTGAGCGCGGCGGAGGGCGGCAAGGCCACGCTGCGCTGCCTCTTCCACGGCAACCCGCCGCCCACCATCACCTGGCGACGCGGCGAGATCACGGTGAGGCGGCCGGATCTCCAACAGCCTTAAACAGCCAGTCTCTACAAGCCTCTTAAAAGAACACTCCTATCGTAAACTCAAATGGGTTTCCTATCGAACAGGGAGGGAGGGGAACAGGGACGAGGGTGGAAGTGGGATAGGAGAACAGTGGGAACAACACAGAAGCCAAAGGCTTTATTTAGCTTAAGGCCGCGCTTAGTTTGGACGCGTTTTCGTACGAATGTACGTAGGTACGTATCGCACGAACAATCCCGACCTTAGAAATACTACGGGAGCGCTCACACTGCGCTACGAAAACGCTTGCAAACTGAGCGTGGCCTTTGTTTCATCCGAAACGGCCAGCTTTGAATAAGGTGCAGGTTATGAACACAACATAAGTCTTCACGTAGAATGCTAAAAGTTGGAGATTATTTTGTTTAATGCGCGTAGAGCTAGAAACTCGACTCTTATCTTTTTTAGAGTGCAAACAATTTGCACTTGTCTTGGCGGCACACATGTTTAGGGTGGGATTATTTTGCATTAAATAAAATTTAATAACTCTATTTCCGGTTCCAATTACGCTGTATAATTCATACAATTAGTAATTTTCTCCCCCAACAGATTGAAGGCGACATGGAGCGATACCGACTCCTGTCCGACGGGGCTCTAGAGATAGTGTCCATCTACCGAAATGACTCCGGAGTGTACATCTGCGTCGCCAACAACCCGCTGGGAACCACCGAGCAACAAGTGCGACTCCTTGTCAATGGTGAGAACACATTTATACATACCTATACTCAAATAATAATTTGCACTGGATTGGGTTTGCTTAGAAATAGTGCACGATACCATCCAAAAGTAATTGACGGTTTTGGAGAGTTATTTAGATACACTCATTTGGTTGGCAATTGATTGATTGAATGTAATTGCATTCACTGGATGCGGGATTTTTCACTTTCCATCTTATTTAGACGGTGCTACATTTTGTATTACTCAAACTTGAACAAATTAAGAACTTAATACTGAACGTTAAGGCAAATATTTATAATTTTTAAAAATTTCTCTACTTTTCTAAAATGTAGCACCATCAAAAGAATAAGACAAATTAACGTTTTTTTAATAGCACTAGTCTTGATATACTTAGATACACAATGGTATTTAGCGCATTTTTCTTTTTCCTATACTTACATAAGTCCACGACGCGACAGTACCACCAATCGTCACTGAGAGATTATTTGACAACAATAGAGTAATCGGAGTAATCGGATATTTGTGCCGTATAGTATTACTGCATCAGGCACTCCAGTGTAATAACCTCTATCAAACACGTCATTTATCTGGTTGATGATGTCTTATCGCTGGAACTGAAATGCTAAAATTTTCATGAAATATTTCTCAATTAAAGATGTTTATTGGAATTCATAATGCATGTGCCTTTAATAAAATATCAATTTTTAAATTAATCAAATACATGGAACATTAAAATGGAGTTTTTCTTGTAAATTATAACATGTTCCTAAACTATAGTGTTTTTTCTCGATTTGTATAGTTTGCCTATTAAGAAAGTGCCTTTACTTAAGTATTAATAGATAATAATGAAACTAGCGTTCTTGACCTCAACCATTAATCTAAACATTAACGAGTGTAAATGTGCTGCATAATAGCAATGTTTATCTATTAGTGCACTGCAAACATAATTAGCCCTTCTGCCCTCTTTCGATAACATCTGATTGCATTCAAGTCAAGATATTATTTCGACAAATATTACAAAAAAAATGAAGAATCTATTAAAAATTTCTTCTTGATATTGCATTACATTCTTAAATATTTGTAGCGTCCCAAAGGGAGCAATGTTAGGACCGCGTTTGTTTTATTATATAATATTTCAATGTATGTATGTATTTAATCGCAGCAATTTAGAATCAGTCCGCTGCTAATTTCGCAAACAATAATATTCAATATCGGTACAAGCTACTGCGGATACGCCCCTCGCATATAGAGTAAGGTAGCGGACGGGTTCAGTCTTTTTCGAACGTAACGCGAAAATGTTGCGTCTCTCAGTGACCGCAGTGGTGATGCTGTCGTTCGCGGCCGCTAGCGCAGGTGATGGGTCACAACTAACGGGTTTGGGACTGTTTTAAATATTCTTGGTAACGTAAATAATTTTCAAATATATTTCTTTGTGCAACAACCACTTAAAGTTTCAGAGTTCAAGTCGGTCATAGACATTTTAAATTTGATTAGTGTTAGTATCTAACTGAGTTTATTATTAGGTATAATTATGTTAATTGGAAAACAAATTGTACAGTTATAACCAAGAATATTTAAAGCAAATTGAAATTTAATTTAATTTTTGGCTTAGTAGTCTGATAACAGTAGAGTTTGTGGAATTTTCTGCTCATAGCTACGAGTACCCTATATTAATAAATTCGGAGTGTTTAAGAGCATTGACAATAAGTAAACAATTATGTTAAAAAATATTGTTTACTTTAATAAACATTAGATAATAATTAACGAAATGCAAATTTTATATTTTGACTTTGGTGTTAATAAAAAAATAGTCTAAACGAATATTTTTTGAGAAGACCTAAATGTACAGAATGTAGGCCTTCTCATACTTAAATAGAATTAAAGTATAATGAAAGAGAAATATTATCCTGTGCATTGAAGTAAGTACTCAATTTAAAAGTAACCTCTAGATAACAAATCATTAATTAGGATTAAGTAATAACTCAAATACGCTCAATATTTTTGAAATAAAGAAAACTACAAATAAATATGAAAAAACACTAACACCACCACTAAGCATTCACAATCTTGCCACAAACTTTCAAAGTTACCTACCTATTTTTTTATTCATTGAATACTTATATTATATTGTCAATGCTCGTTCCAAATCCCATCGCGAGAAAGCTCCACAAGCCGAAGTAAAGCAGTAGAGTAGTAGTAACTAACAAGGGGGAATACGAGTAGATCCGGAGAGCGGCCCGGCCGGCATCGCGGGCGCGCCGCACGCCGAGGTGCGCGGCGAGGCGGGCCGCGCGCTCAGTGTGCGCTGCCTCGCCTACGGGCACCCGCCGCCCGCCATCTACTGGTACCGCGGCCGCAACGGGCCCATGGTGCCCTACAGCAGCGCGCTCTACGAGGCCCGCGGCAACGTGCTGCAGATCCGCAGCCTCTCCCCCGAGACTGCGGGCGAGTACATCTGTCAGGCCTACAACGGCGTCGGCGAGCCCGCCGAGTGGGCCGTCTCGGTGCAGCTCCACCGCGAGGAGCGGACCGACTACCCCTGGACGGCCACGCGGCCCGCCAACACCGAGACGGTCGCCACCACGACCACCACGACGGTGGCGCCCGAGTTCGAGTATCCGTTGTTCACCGGTAAGATCGGACCTCTACACGTGCATGTTGCTTGGAGTGCACTATACGGACGCTTGCATGCCGCATGCCCTAGTTGATGCATGTTCTTTTTTATTTCAGAGAAAATAATTACACCGAACAGAAATTGAACCGTACATAAGTCTTGAACTTGATGCTTACCTACCAATTACATTATATTATTATCTTACCTGTTATACTTAGGCATTTCTTGTAAAATTTTCTCAATGAGTACTTAAATGATTTCCTCACACCATTCATTGCATCTTCGCCCGAGTGAGGCTAATTTTGTTGCAATGTTTACAATAACCAATGTACGATAGGTTAAACAAGGTTGTTTATCTAAATGGGCCCTAAGAACAGCTATTTTGGTCCAAATATTGTACGATAAGTGTAGCAAGTTTCCTTGTTTCTGTCGTATACAGTTAAATATGAGGGAGGGTCTTATTAGCTTTAACTAGGTACCTACGTATGGTGTGGATTTTGCAGTAACCACCTTAGTTGACTCTCATCTGAAATGAAAAAAAGGATAAGGTAAGTTGTGACTTTTTGCAAAATCAAAAAACGGAAGTATTTTACTTCCGTTTTTTGATTTTGCAAAAAGTCTAAGTCAAATTTATTTAGTTTTAAGGTGAGACTTAACTTTAACATCGATTACTATAAGACAGAAAACGTTAAGTACTTACCTCACAGTACACACAGAACATAGGTAGTTAAATGACTGCAAATATCTATTCTATACATATAATAAAATTCTTGAGCTATGAATTCTGTACATGTACCTAATATTTTTTTGTGAAATTAAGTTTTTCCAAGTCAGGACACGCTTCTAAGCCCAAAAATATACTTTTTACATTTTTTGTCTGTTTGTCTGTTTATCTGTTAGTCTGTTTGTCTGTATGTCTGTTTGTTTGTGCGCGAACATCTCTCGAACGGCTGAACGGATTTGAATGAAATTTGGATTGTTGAATAGAGAAAAACCGTCGGTAACACATAGGCTATATTTTATTTTATTATATAACAAAAATTTTTTCCATTTTTCACGCAATTATGTAGGTCCACTTAGGTCATTGACCTTTGTAGTGAGTAACAATGACAACTAGAGACGTATTTTTTTAATTTTTCGAATATAATGACAGACGTGGCATCATGCCATGGCCGCCGCAACATAATGGCGGATTCCATAGTTTCCACAACTGCCTCAATATGGGTATCAAATGAAAGGGCTTGATTAGTAGAATAGAGCTCACTATGAAAAAAATGAAAATCCAAGATGGCCGCCGCAACAAAATGGCGGATTCAATAGTTTTCACAGCTGTCTCAATATGGGTATCAAATGAAAGGGATTGATTTGTAGAATAGAGCTCACTATGAAAAAAATGAAAATTCAAGATGGCCGCCGTATTAAAATGGCGGATTCCATAGTTTCCACAACTGCCTCTTTATGGGTATCTAATGAAAAGGCTTGATTAGTAGAATAGAGCTCATTCTGAGAAAATTAAAAAATGAACTCAATAGAACTAAGACCAAAACTAAGAACTTGAAAATAAAAATTAAATTTACCTACTTAATAAAAAAGTTTTTATGTTGAACGGTTTTATTTACAAAAAAAATGATGTAGGTTATGTACTAAAAGCTAAAAAATAATTCTGTAAGTCCTAGCTACCAGATCGCACCAATCTTCTTATCAATCTGGGGTATTGAATTGATCAGACAAAATATAAAGTCGTTGGGCGTAGTGTATTCAGAGTAAATATTATGATAGAAATTTCACGTGCAATTCACTATTATTTATTATTAATTCACAATATGAGCTTATGTTATAGTTTTTCAGGCAACCAAGATGCAACCTTGGGATTTTCAATACTATTTATACTTATTTTGGGGAACATAACATGATGTTTTTAAATATTCGTAGGTACTATTAAAATAATAGCGGGCCACAAGAATAACTTTACGTCACGCATATAAAAGACGAAGGAGACGAATATGTAAATACTTCTCGATCGACGTACGTCTAACTGCAGTGTGAGCGCTCCCATAGTATGTATTTCGAAGGTCAGGATTGTACGTGCGTGAACGTATACGCACGAGTTGAATTCGTACGAAAACGCGAGCAAAAGCGCGGCTTCAACCACGCTGTTAAGATTTCTTACCAGGAGTATAAGTGGTGAAATTAATAACATATGTTCAGATTATGGATTGAGAAATTTGAGAATGATACTATTTGTTTGCCATCTTGGCTCAAATTTTCTATATAATTTCTTAGTTAAAACAATTATGTTGCTTGTGTTAGGGTGCATTATCTTAGGTATCGTGTATTGTTCTCTGTCATTCGTGTTTTTACGTGTGTAATCTGTTAATACGGTACGGTTGGTAATATGCGTATTTTTAGCACTTATAATGTTGGTACACTGATGAAAGATCGAAGGGGATTGAAGTGAACCTTTTTGGCGGGAAGCTTAAATATTCTGTTCTGGGCGGCTAACTGCGATGAAAGGTGACAATATTTTTGTAATCTTATTATTTTGTAATTTAATATAATTTTAGTATTAACAAGTAATAATTCTATCGTGTAGTTGCTTTGTGGAGTTTCGAATTAAAATCTTGTAAATTAGTAAACAGGTTTCGTTTTCCTTATAATTACCCAACACTTGGTTACCAAATGTTATTTTGGCGGTCCATAATCTGAATCGGTTATTAATTTCCGGCGTAGTGTATTTTAATTAATTTCCGGCGTAGCGTATGTATTTTAAATTTTAGGTATCAATAATAATAGTAATTATTATTATAATTTACATTTCACGTTATTATTATAGATAATAATTGTAGGTATCTTTTTAATTTTTTTGTTGTTAATTAGTCAGACGTTTGTTTAGTAGTTGTAGCAAAAGTCACTATCAATACTTATTTAATTCATACTAATAGCGTAGTACCATTTTGCAAAATAATTAAATAAATGTGAATGTGTTTTATGTTACTCCGTTATTCCGATAGACGTTATTTTTGTGAAGATATTTGAAGGACTGGAGAGTAACATAGGCCTATTTTCTAAACAGGTCTTAATTAACAAAACATTAATTGGGGGATTATGTAATAGACATTTTGTTAAGTCTGTGGACCAAATTAATTTTAAAACTCAAACAGGGCAAAAATTGCAGTTAAATCTACCATCTTAGACTTTTAAATGTTTTAAGACTAAGATGTTAAAAGAAACTAAAGAAATAAAGAGAGAGAGAGACATGCTTCACGATAACAGCACCTATGTTTTAGTGATGCAGACTTTTACCTATTATGCTTTCGCGTAAAATCATCAAAATAGATTGGGAATTTTTAATAAAAATAAATTTTTAATAAAAAAATTTAATTCTGGATTGTGATATGGAATCCTTTTTACTTCGCTCTTGACCAAAGTTTAAGTGGACGAAGTCGCGGGCAAAAGCTAGTAGATAAATAATTCTGTTAATTTCAACTTTTTATAAAATAAGCAATATTCATGTAAGTATGTACGAGTATATATTAAATATATTACGTGCTTATGAGCTGAATGTTCAAAAATGCTGTTTATAAAACTTGACTACCGAATAATGAACGCAGATGAAGAGCAATGTTTATAAACGTGTACAGTGCCAGTGACGACGAAGCTGAGCGTGGAGCGCAGCACAATAGAGGCCGGGGCGGAGCTGTTCCTGTACTGCGAGGTGGACGGCTGGCCGCTGCCCGAGGTGTTCTGGACCAAGGACTCCGTGCGCCTCGTGCCCACCGACAGGGTGACGCTCACCGGTGCGTATGCGAGGAGGCGTATAGTGCTTGATTGTATCTACAATCTAATAGTAAAACTAAACTATATAATGTAATGATACAATGGTTATGATGTAGATGCGACTTGATGCGACTTGATGGTCATCCATGTAAAATCTTCATACCTTCCTGGTCTTCTATTCATCAGCCCTTAGAAGTCCACGCTGGATATCGGCGGCTACATATCTAAACAGATCGTAGCGAAATAGATCCAATAGATAGATACTTAGTATTGCTTCTAAATTGTTCTCGCTGTCTAACCATTCGCCAAATGAGTTATCTGCCATTAGTACCCTAAGTCCCAATATGATTTGTTTAGATTTGTAGGAGCTGACGACATCTGATCATTTGAGTCTTGGTTGAAATGTAATTACGGTACTCGCAATATAACAGCGCATCGAGTGTCTCATTAAAAAATACTACAGCGCTTTACTTCTTGCTACCTCCTTGCAGAGTTATAGTTCCTTACAGCAAAAGAGTTACGAAGAACTAAAACTAATCTTCTCTCTCTATCTGTAAACTCTCAATCTCTATACTTTGAGTATCTGTTTGCAGACGCGCGGCTGTCGATCAGCGGCGCGAACAGCAACGACAGCGGCGATTACGGCTGCCACGCCAGCAACGCCTACTCCGCACACACCTCCACTGTTCAGATCACCGTGCAAGGTCTAATTGCTTTACTGATACAGCCTTTATTATTATAATAGTTAATACCCTTTGTGGGAAGCAACTGGACCTGATTGGCAGACTGAGGCCTACATCCTTCCCATTGTGAAAGGTAACCCGACCCTGGAGTCACTAGTTGTTTGGCTGGCTGCAACACTTTACCACTATCCCACTGCAGAGAACGGGTCTCCTTCCCCACAATAGGAGGCCTGGAGCATACTCCACCGCGCTGTTCACATGCGGAGATTAAGGTTTATCAAAGTCATCAGCCTGCCAATGGCCTGCTTATTCATATTCGAAACGAAAGATTTGATCTAAAAATTTAATCGTACTAAAATGATTTTCACACGTTTTTCAGGCGTTCAAATACCGGCGAAGTGCACAGACAACCCGTTCTTTGCAAATTGCGAACTCATCATCCGCAGCAAGTACTGCAACCATCAGTATTACTCCAGGTGATAAAAACCTTAAAAATAAATATACTGCCTCACATACGAGTACATATGGGTGACACACACATACTATTGTATATATATATATACTCTCAAAAAAAAAAATTGCTTCAGGCAACTCAAACAATTTTTTCGACTTTTAACTGTGACAATTTTCCGTAAAATGAGTTTTGAAAGTAGTATCAATAACTTTAATGGTCAAGAGGTCCAATAATAAACGTTATTGCATTTTAACTCATATCTACAAAAAATGAAATCGATTCTTGCCGATTTGGAAGTTCGGTATCTGAGGTCGGTTCGAAATGTTGATGTTTTGTATAATTTGGCAGGTTCTGTTGCAAGTCTTGCGTGGAGGCGGGGCAGCTGAACCCGCTGGAGCTGGACGTGCAGGCGGACGAGGCCTGGCGGAAGAAGTAACACACACACACACACACACTCGACCGGCATCGGGACCGATGTCTATAGTTTATGTCGTCACGTATCTTTAATGTCGTTAATTTATGTGTCAGGTATAAAATAATGTACAACTTTTTATTCAAATTAAGTTCTCTGCAAATTTTTCAGCTACTTAAATGTCTGAGATATTATTGCTTGGGCAGATTCATTACTTTTCATTATTGTTATTACTTAACCATTTAACCATACAAAATGAGTGAGTCTGTAAAATGTACCTCATACAAAACAATTATCAATATTATACTTTCATCGTCTAATTAATTAAATATAACTTAACGAGCTCGCAAATATTTTTCCAGTACATAAATAAAGTCGAAAAATATTAAACTCTTAAACAAATAAACTCGTCGTCTCAAACATGGACGTATAAAAACGTCCATGGTCTCAAATAACTTTTTGTAGCTGAAACTGCACAAACGTATTTATGTGAAGAAACATCGGTCAAAGCCTCATTTTATAGCATTTATGAAGGAACACTCGTGCCATAGGTAGCGAATGTAAGTGTCCTACGAGCGATGTAGCAGTAACTCAGTCGAGAACCGATTACCTCGTGTTGACGGGAGGCTAGTGGGTAGTGGGCTAGTAGTGGGCGTCACTGCGCGACAATACCAACAGACTTACTGTAGATAGAAAATATTTTATATTAACTTTTATGTAAATAAATATTTTAATGTCACAATTCACTCCATCTGTGATGGAAATTAATGTTAATAAGATATGACGCTAAGGTACCTATTGTGGCTACGTAGTTATTGTTATAGCACGAAACAATAGTCTATGATATCTGAAAAATCCTAATTCCGAAATTATTGTCGACGTTCGATTGTTAATTTTTGTACTTAGTTACTGGCAATGAAACATAATTACTGTCGGATAAATGTTAAATTTGTCGGCTATAAGCTTAAACGAGATAGTCCCCACAATACGTTTTTATTTATCTATAGTTTACATTTGAGATTTTTATTTATTCAGTCGATACCCTATTCTATAGTTAATTAATTTAGGTAATAATTTTCCCTAGAGAACGATTCTAAGTGCTAAAGTAGTCAATTGTTATTTAATTAAGCTGGTTGTCTTGAGTTAAATGTTTCTTTAATGTGTTTGAAAGTTTAGAAAGTAAGATAAATAAATCTTCAATATGGAACAGAAATAACTTTCACATTATTAAAGTTAAGGAATATCCAACCTACTGATGCTAAGTTCTAGTGATAACAAAAATCTCTACTTTAGGTACCTAATAGTTAACGAGTCATAATAATTCGATAAGTGGTTTTTATATTGTGACTATGTACATAGATGATCAATAAAATGCATATAAATACCAATATTTTGTTTATTATTATGTCAATTTCAAATACTCAGTGCTACAAGATTATTAAATCCGTTTATATAAATATAAACTGATTTAATAATTTTGTATCCTTCCATCCCCTACTTAACAACCCTTAAAGGATTAACTCCGAAAAGTGAATGAATATAACCACTATACAAAGAATTGGCAAGAATAACAAAATTGTTACAAATATTAAATTATTTGATGTTCTTTTTTCAATTGACTACCCCAAGATTGTAACATTCTTTCAAAAAGTGAGGTTTTTCCTTTTTTTTTAATTTACTCCACATCAGCCCAAAGATGTTAAGATTGTAAAAATTATCTTTTCTAAATCATCGTGAAATTAGTAAAGTATCAGAAGAACTTCTTCAAATTACTAATTGGGTTACCGTATCGATTATTTTTAGTAGGTAATAAAAAATTATAAAGTTTATTGAGGGACATTGAAATAAAAATCTTCGTGTGCAATAACATAAATCTTTATTTACATCCCGAAATTCACAGTTAATTTATCAAGTAGACACGTCCTAGGTTCTGCAATGAACGTACAGTGAACAACATCGAGGGAGATCTACTACCGATTTGTATGTACATCGAAACGGCTCACGGCTCACGGCTCACGGCTCACGGCTCACGGCTCACGGCTCACGGCTCACGGCTCACGGCTCACGGCTCACGGCTCACGGCCCACTCCGCGCGGCCACTGTGCGCTCAGCACCAAACTATAATATAACTTAAAACGTTTATTGTCAGCCCGTTCACAAATACATTCATGTCGAATCGTAAAGTGAATCGGCTAGGCCTGTACATAATTTACTACTGTGTGCTAATTTATATATATATAATATGTATATTCCACTATTCAGCTCGTTCACATCGTTTCGGCGCCTTCTAAAGCTTCCTACACTTTAATAGTAATATAGCAAATACAAATATTACTTAATACAAATATTATTAAAACTCAATAACATATTTTTATATACACAAAAATCATAATTTAATATACATAGTGATGAGAACTCTGCTCGGGTGAAGACGACGCTCGTGAGCGACGATAATTGCAAATTTATATAGGTAGAAGTATCAACTCACCACGTGGTCTCCACCCGAGCGTCGCTTCCGAATGACTTAGCGAGCAGCGCAAGGTTCGCGACATAAATAGGGCTCATTCCTAGGAGTATTATACGACTGCATCGCTGGCTCCATGCTCCATGCAGCGGTGTGTCGGCGCCGCGGGCCGTCGGCTCCGGCGGCTACCGTATGCCGCGCTCATTCCTATCTTACCGGGTCACGCGCGGGCCCCTCGTAGTATCACAATACAATCATGTTAAACTAAACGGAGCTCCTACTAAACGCTACATTCCTACCACAAAAAATATTACTATAGATAACTCAACTTTCAGCGAGAATAAATCGATACAATCGGTGCGCACAATGAACGCGACGCACGACACATTCAAAACTCACGAGGTAAAGGATTCATAATCTACGTCAGTCGAAGTTAGGTGTCCAGTACAACGATTTGCATCGAAAGACTGCGCCGACTATGTATGTTGGCAGTAGCAGCAGTATCACAAATAAAGTCGAATGTGATATTTTCATATTATTTGAATCGGTCATATTCGGAGCCGATGAAACGCGATTAACTCGAAGTTCGAGGCCAAGGGGTCACATGGACACACAAGCTGAATGTCGTTGGGTCACCACCGATACGAATCGTTGCACGCTACAAGTTTACACGTTACGAACGCGCTTGTACTCATTTGAATATCAAATGTTACCGTTTCCAATTTTATCTTATCAAGTTTAATTTTTGTTTACAATTAATTTTAAGTATATTATCGTGAAAGTTGAGAATGTTACAAATACGTGTGCGAACGTGTTCGTAACGTTCGAAAACGCTTATGGAATCATAAGTCTACACCGAAGCACAGGGCACGCGGATAATACAGATCAATGCAGATTTGTTTATAAATAATTAAAAAATTGTTTTACAACGTTAAAATATAACACCACGTGCCACACGGGCACGTTCCGGCGCACATCTGGCGTACAGAATCTGCGCGCAGTCATCACACAATCTTCAAATTAATTAGTCCTTTCAGCCCAGTGCCATTTTTACTACGGAATACGGTAGTTCCGGGTCATCACGCGTCGAAACGTGAACAGCTTCTCGGTTACCCATCGTGGGTTGCGGGGGGCGCGTGTTGGGCGTCAGTTGGTCAGTTAAATGCATGTAGGCGGCTCGTGGGGCTCGCGGGGCTCGCGGGCTCAGTCGAGCACCTGCGAGACGATCTTCTCCATGTCGTGGTCGATCTCGAGCGCGGAGGGCAGCGGGCGCGCGGGCGGCGGCGGCGCGTGCGCGGGCGGCGCGGCGGGCAGCGTGAAGGGCTCGTCCAGCTCCTCCAGCCCCGGCGGCGTCGCCAGCTTGCCCAGCTCCTCCTGCAGCTTCACGTAGTGACGCTGCAAACAAACGCGTTACGTCACTCCATGTGTGGGCCACTTCGATCATTCTATTTACGACATCAAACGGGTCTGCAATACTCCATTGAAATTATTAGCGAATAAGTTGAGAAGTAGTTTGTTCGAATTTGTTCTGGCTATAACGACTCCCCAATCAAAACACGACAAATTATGCGAACAGCAGAAAGTAAACCCCTGAACAAATAAACTTCTATTCATATCTACATACATTGAGCATGTCAGACAAAAAATATTATTCATACAATTTATATGAATGTGTCTACATGTAGCGTACACGAACAGTCCAGTGCTTGTTCATGCAGACATCGGCCGACACATGGCCATTGGCCAGCATTCTTATCAAGAACATTTTGATTGTGCTAAAATGCTAAATATTTAGGCGCAACCAGCAGTAGGTATAATGTGGCAGCACATGACACGTGCTAGTGCATACCTTAAGCGCCATGAGGTTCAGCTGGATGCTGCGCTGCGTGCGCTCGTCGGCGCTCTGCCCCTCCAGCTCCGTGATCCAGTTGGCCACCGTCTGCATGATCTCGTTGCGCTTGATCCAGAAGTGCGTTTGGATCACCTGGATCGCAAAATAACATACAATTAGCTTTATTCCTTGGCCCACCACTCTACGACGATAGACTTTTGTCAATATCTAAAGATCCTGGCGGTAACTCATTAGTGACCCACTGCAGGGTCGGGTCTCCTCTCACAATGAGAAGGTTGGAGGTTTAAGTCCACCAATTTGCACTAGGCCAGCATGGTGGACTAAGGACTCCTCCACTCTCATTGTAAAAAAACCCAACCCTGAAGTACATAGGTCACTATTAGGCTATAGACATTCCCACCTAAATAAAATTGTCTTCTCTTTGAGCAAAACATACCTCCTTGAAGCAGGGCTCGGGCGAGCGCAGGTGGTCCAGCATGGCCCAGCGCACGCAGGCCTGGTAGATGTTGGAGTTGTACTCGAGCGAGGCGCTGTTGCCCACGCGCGTGCCGCGCGACCGCTCGTAACCGGGCTCGTTGAAGTACGGCTCCGGGACCAGGATCAGCGACTGGATTGATACCAGCACCTGCAGACGATATTAACTCAACTGAGAGTTCTTACGTTATAAGACAAGAGAAGTTGTTGGAACTGTTGATCACCTTTCAAAAACGAAAAGCATGCTCTTGTTTCGGTTGGACACATGTGATTGCTGCTGAGTGTGATTAGACAACCAGGTAGGAGAAATAACACATTCATTTACAACCAGAGGAAATGCTAGCGTTAGGCGAGATGCAATGATAGCTCCGGACACCAAATTTAAGAGCTTGTCTGCTTCACGAGCTATTTACACTATGACCTGTATAGTTAATTTTTTACACTTGTATTATTTGAAAAACAATCTTAGCGTGTCTTTTAATTTGCGATTTAGAAATAACTTTGACATACAATTATTGTGAACATTTAACAATAAATTGTCACGTAATGCTGAAACAAATCTGTAGTTACTATCATTTATTTTTAAAGAAATTTTTAACTGTTTTATTTTTCAATAAAAACTAGCCAAGATCGTTTATCAAATAGGACAGGAGTAAAAAACAGACTGTATGTGTTCACACTGGTTCAGCAAAACACCCAAAAACGTACAGGTACATCATCATATTATTATAATTATATGGTTACGCGGGCACTCGACGTACCTGCAGGAAGCTCGAGGTGTGCGCGTTCCACTTCTCCTCGGGGCGGCCGTGCCACGTGTTGAGCACGGAGAGGCACACCTTGCCGTCGTTGTACAGGTTGGGGTTGAAGCGCACCGAGTGGCGGCCCGTGGTCTCCAGGTTGATGAGCATCGGCACCGCGGGGTACTCCGCCGGGAAGTACACGTCCAGGATGAAGCACCCGTTCGCGTACGGCGTGTCCGACGGGCCCGTTATTAACACCTGCACATGGAACTCTCCTTGTTTCGCAAACGATTGGAAGCGATGGACCATTTCGCTTTTAATGTCATGTAGTCAAATCACAACTTCTTCCAATATAGTTTTTTTTCGTGAACAGTATTCATTATAATTGTCAATTCTTTTGATAACTTTCATTCGATTTGAATTGCTATTACTTGAATTCTAGTACTAGTAACGTTCCCAGTATGCTAACACGTAATCCAAGATGAAGAAAAGACGTGTCTTCTGACGTTCATTGGGAACCAATAATACGTTCGTCTCAAGTTTTTAACCCAGCATATTGAAATTAAAAACATTGTAAGATGGTCACATACCATACCAGCTTGCAGTATTAATGTATGCTTTGTGTGTGTGTGTGTGTGTGTGTGTGTGTGTGTGTGTGTGTGTGTGTGTGTGACATGACGTGTACGCAAGGAAAAACCTGCGGGAGACGTTTCACGCGTGTGGGCGTGTACATGTGCGTGCGTATGTGTATGTGTGTGTGTGTGTGTGTGAATGTGTGTGTGTGCGCGGGCGCACGTACCTTCATGACGTCGAGGCGGTCGGTGTCGGTGCGCACGAAGACGGAGGAGGAGTAGGAGAGCGGCAGCGAGGTGGCGAGCGTGGCGGCCTCCTGCGCGAGGCGCTTCATGCGCGCGGGGTGCGTGCGCTCGCCGGCCGCGCGCACGGTGCCCTCGAAGTGGTACGGCACCGTGAACCGGAACCCGCCGCCCTCGCCGCACTCCACTATCATCTCGAACGTCTCTGCAAAAACCAACCACATTCGTGTTATACCTGCCTTATAAATCAACATGTGTTGTAAGATGAGCGCGACGAATATTGAACATATTTCATTGACTGAGTATCGTGAAAAATGACCCACTTTTATAAGACAAAAAGCGGCGCCACTGGCCTACATATCTATCCAAGTACTGACCCCGCCCGATGCTGCTATCTTTTTAGATCGCTTACAATCTCCACAAGCAGCGGGGCTTATGTAGTACGTAATGTGCCTACCGAACTGCATGGTGCGCATGAGCTCGATGTAGCGCGCCTCGCGGCTGGCGGGCTGCGCGAGGCGGGCGCGCGCTCCGCCGCCGCCCTCCGCCTCGCCCTCTGCCTGCCACATCAGCGCACTCGTCGCCTGCAACATAACACAACATTATTATCTTTTACCCTATACCATTTATCAAACAATTGTTATACAAACCTGATATGTTATTGATATTTCATGATATTATCAAATAACAATATTACGTTAACGTTACGTTTTATACACATTTACGTTTGTAGGTGACAACATTTTTAATGAATAATGTTATTTACTCACTTGTATATCGGCTATTAGCGACGCGAGGCCTTCGTCCTCTTCTGATAATTCTGAATTACTAGAAGAACTAAATCTTTGGCTATATGTCATCTTTCCGAAAATGTTCTTTTTACTCATCCTGAAAAATAGAAGTAAGCATTTAGAATCAAATGTTTTGTGTCTACCTACCTGAATCGTATCAATGTAAAATTAAGTGAGTATATTATGGGTCAGTGGGTGTGTTGATAATAGCGAGCTTGAGTTAACTTTTTGGTTTGTATGAGGTGAGTAACTGAGTTTGGTGACATATGAATTATTTCTATGAGCTGGTGGAAAGGAAATATGTTAAGGTGTGATGTGTATCCAAACTTGGTGGCATATGTGTTGTTTCTATGAGTTGTATGCGGTGAACGGTTAGTTGGTGAGGTTGGTGGAATGGGTGCGGTGCGCCGGTGCGGGTAGGCGGGTACCTGAGCTTGGTGGCGTAGGAGTTGGTGGTCCGGCTCATGGTGTGCAGCAGGCGCGGCAGCGGGCGCAGCGCGGGCGCCAGGCGCGGCGAGCGCAGCGCGTGCAGCGCGCGCGCACAGCGCAGCACGTGCACGTACAGCGGGATGTGCCGCGACATGTCCAGCACTGCCACCGACACACAACCACCGTTACTACATTCACGTCCATCACCACGAGGCGCGTCAGACACGTGCCGTGGTGGACACAATAAGATTCTTTCATATAATCTACATTAATGTGTTCTACCGTACGCGAACGTAGCGGTACCGGACCGGCAACGTTATGTCTGTGCCGGCGATCGTTACGTTTATTGTTGTTTGTATCTAGCATTAATATCGATGTCTGTCAATGCCAGGCCTGTCGTCGTCAGTTATGTTAATATTTATGCCTCACGAGGTTAGCGTAGTACTATTCAACTAAAATTATTGCACAGAATGAAGTTAGCGCCCAAACAGAGCGGAAACATTCATAAAAGTTTAAGTTAAAAACACACAAAAATCGATCATCGTTACCTGAGTCGTTCCTTAGATAAGAGCAGATGGCGGGCACGAGCGAGCTGGGCGCGATAAGGTCGATGAATTCGGAGGGCAGGTCACGCGGCTCCGGCGGCGGCGCGCCGCCGCCCCACGCGCCCTCCTCCGGCGGCCACACCTCACCCGGGTTCATATACGACGCCAGTACCTGGAACCGAACAAATAATGAGCTTAGGAATCCCACGAGGGGGTATTGAAGTTAGGAATCCCACACAACCTGATATCGTTCCCACTATTTCGGGTACCTTTTGAAGGGTACCATTCCTCCGTCAAAAAAAAAAACAAAATCCTATCTATCTAATCTTCATTCTGAATTTCTGTGAGACCTGCAAACCCGAGCTTTCAGTGGATCACTAATGTTTTGCAAACCTTTACTTTAGCACAAATTACAAGGAGTATTTCACGCAAGTATACATCCTTTCTTTCAGACACGGTAACAAAAGGTAGCTAACTAATCAGCGCTACAAAATACTGGTAAGCTGCTCATAACAATTGTTACCTGCAGCAGGACAGTGACGTGTTCCTCCTCGAGGCGCTGTCTCACGAGCGCCTGCTCCACGTTCCACGACTGCTGCGTGGAGCCGGTGCCGAAGCCCGTGCCCTTCGCCCAGTACAGCTGCGACTTGTCCTCGCCCTTGCCGCCGTTCGACGTCTGGCTGTTCTGAAGGTTTACAACAAGTATTGTTAGACAAAGAATACTTCAATGAATATGTGCTATTCATGGTTAATTAAAAAAATTCTACATAAAGATTGTAATATAACCAGACATTATTATTTAGACCATTGTCGTTATCTAAATAATAATGACTCATTAAGAACGCCCTGGCTGGATTAATGTGACTGAGCTCAGATCAGTGTCCCTATCATTAGTTGAATAATTTCATCATCCATTGTGAGCTCCTTGAAATTGAACTGAGGTTTGAAGTGTCGACTTATAAGAGTTTTCAGGATACCGTTTAAAGTTAAAACCGCTCTATACGTGTCGTACGTATATCGATCCGACATATGGAAATGTGGCCCTAGTATAATAGTTTTAAAGTAGAGCAGAGTACTAACATCGTTCCCGGCGGGGCGGTGGTGCGTGAAGACGGCGAGGCAGGCCAGCACGAGCCGCACGGCGCCCAGCGCCAGCAGCGCGCGCCGCAGCCCGCGCCCCTCCGCCGTGTGCGCGCCCGTCGCCTCCAGCAGCCGCGCCACCACCAGGAACGGCAGCGTGCCCAGCGACCAGCTGCCGCCGCTCGTGTTGTTGCCGTTGCCGTTCGTGCCGGTGCCGGTGCCGCTCACTACGATACTCCCTGTCGACAATTCATTACTTTATTTTAGGTGCAAAATCTAATTACCAATTTGATAGATATTGATGAAGTTATGCAATGAGTGCATAGTTCTAGTTGAAAAATATCACTGACATGTCCCACTGGAGTTCCAGCCGAAACCCCTCGAATAAGATACCGTATTGTTAATGCGAGTCGCTAATGTACAATGTACAAGTGACAAGTGACAAGTGACTCACGTCCCTCCTCGTCGTGCGCGACGCCCAGCAGCAGGCGCAGCAGGTGCACGGCGCGCGGGCCCTCGTCCAGCAGCGCGGCCGCGTAGCCCGGCAGCTTCAGCAGCAGCGCCAGAGCAACCAGCGCGTGCGCCGGCACCGCCGCCGCCGCCGCCGCCGCGCCCGCCTCGCCGCCCGACGACGACGAGCCCGACGCGCCCGCGTTGCCTGCCGATGTCACGCCTAACTCCACCACCTCCTGTCGCCACAATACATACGTTACCGTCAACCATACCAAAGATTTTTACTATGTCACATCTTGTCAGTCTTGACTTTAATTTGTAAGTCCCTTTTATTTTAACTTTTGTCAACAAAACATAGCCTCGACCAACACATGTTTCGGCATTGAAGTAGTTTATATTTATATAAAGTTATGCCTCCTTCATTGTTTTCCTAGAGGTCGAGTGCCACATGCGCACTCTCCCATAGTATGGCCTTGTAGCACAGTAGAACTGGAGACACTTGATCTTGTCGCCTTGAATAATTCGTATGTATGATATTATACGCATTTACACTAGGGGACATTAGTTGCGCGACTTTGTTCATCGACACGCAATGTACGTGCCCTGCGCGATATCGCAAGTCGACATACTATTCACCACTGGATACTGCGAACAAAATAAATATCGAGCGACATGCGCCCTAGTAAAAATGAGGCTTCTATACACTATGGAAACATAAAAACAAAGTGAACAGTAGTGAAGTGTGAATACCTCGTAGGGCTCCTCGAGCTTGACCCAGTCGAGGTCGTGCGGCGCGCTGGGCGGCGGCGGCGGCGCGGGCGCGGCGTGCGGGCGCGGCAGCCGCGCCGCCACCAGCGCCAGCCCGCCGCACGCGCCGAACTCGCGCAGGATCGCCGACTCGCTCGCGCCCGCGCCCGTCCCGGTCGCATTAGCGCCCGTCCACGCCTCGCCCACCGCGCCTGTACATAAATCATCTTTAAAGACGCCACGACAGCTTAAGATTATAATTGATCATTAAACCTGGCCCTGCTTTTAGATTTGCTTCTGGTGAAAAGCAATAAGAACACGAGTTGCGCGAACGTCATTCACTACTACACATTGCAAAACTCAAATAATTACAAGCATAGCATCTCACACCTCGTGGGAGGTAAAGTCTATACTACGCTTGTTTTAGTATTAAAGGTTTTGTGAGCATCGTTACACATTTTTTAAGTAAAAACACGGCTCACCTCTGGCATGTTTTTTTGTAGCCTGATGAGTTTCAAACCTATTCGACTTAATAAATCATGAGTTCATGAGCGAGCATGAACTTTATAAAGCTTTTGACAACCCAAAAAGAACAAAATAATAACCAACCTGGACTAGTGTTGAGGTGTAAGATGAGCGTCAAATGAGGCCCAAACTCGTGAGGAGCGGCTTCCGTCAACTGCGCTAATGTTGTGTTCAGAGGTATGTATCCCTCTAGTCCTGGTACTTTTACTCGTATCCTTGTTAAATCTAAAACAAAAAAATTATCGTGATTAATATACAAAACTCCAAAAATTTATATTTTAAGATAGACATCAGTTCTAACGTTAGCCATGTTTACCAACTCGGTTGATTTTTGGTTGTTGCATTTTTGGTTGTGCAAGTTGCACATTTTTGGGAAATCTTAGTTAATTCAATAATTTACTAATCATATTCAGTAATGTAACTCCCACTATAGTAGTCTAACTAGTTTTGGAGAGAGTTCCTTCAGTTTGAAGAATTCTTCAAGCCTCTACATACAACAAAGAAAAAGAAAGTAGATAAAACTATTAAAACGGCCATATGATTTGCCTGATTCTGCGAAATTGAGCGCATATTAGCTCATTCTTGAGTGAGTGTCACACAAAACCGATAGTCACCATCATTACTAGCGGAGGGTGCGGCGGCGTCGCTGTTGGACTTGTTCTGGCGCTTCTTGGTGTTCTGTTGCTTGAGCGAGTTCTTGACGTCCTTGACGCGCTTGTCCTTGGACGCGCTCGCGGCCGCCAGCGACAGCTCCCAGGCCTCCGCCACCGTCACCAGCGCCGTGTCCGACGCGCTGCGCAGCACCGCCGCCGCGCCCAGCGCCCCGCCCGGCCCGGCCTTCGCGTTGTCCTCCATCACGGGCACTGGTATTGGTTCAACGAGTAATTATATTAACATTTCTTTAACTTCATAATATGTAAAAATTAAGCAACATCCATGTTGCTAAATTTATTTTACTGATATGGTACACAAACAGATTCCATAATATCTTTAACAAAGCGAGTGACACCAGCAGGATACTTTGCGATGAGTTGCATTTAGCCTGTAATAAATAAATTCTATACTATCGAGGAGTTCTACTCGTCAAGTCACTCCTTCTGATTAACACAGCAATGTTTACAAGGGGATTCCTTGTAAAGTTTGGTGTGTGATAGAGAGTAGAGTGCAGAGGGAGAGGGTATACTAACCGGGAGGGCGGTGGTCGGCCAGTATGGAGCGCACGGTGGTGGAGAGCGGCAGCGTGAGCAGCGCGTGCGCGCGGGCGGCGGGGTGCGCGGGCGCGGCGGCGGGCGGCGCGCCGGCCCAGCGCAGCGCCACGGTGCCGCGCGCGCCCGACAGCACCAGCCGCAGGATCAGCGCGCGCGTGAACCCCGTGATGCCCGAACCGCCTGCAACCACACGCATCACAATCATTACAATACTAAATTTAAAAAAATCTCAAACAAATACAGACGTTAGGCTTCATAAAAGTGCTGCCGCGGCACTGTTGGATACAGATCCACACAACAACCATTGTACAAATTGTACATAGGTATTATTTTTAGTTATATTAATATTATATTATTATTAGTTTGCAAATGTAAAAACTAGATGGCGCTGTACCGGTTCTCTGAAACACGCTGTTAAGGTTCTTTGTAGGAAGTATAAGTAGTGGAAGAAATTATTGTTCAATATACACTTGTCAGTACGGTGTGAGTGTTTCATTACGCAACAACCCTTCCCGACAATTTGTCCTCTTGACCATTGGTCATTTGGACCACCGCGAGAGCTCAGGATTTCTACAACCATAGAGCTTCAAACTCAAAGAATACTATTTATTGGTGGAAAAAAAAGACTAATAAACCCATATTGGACACTTTCAACCCACCACATAATTATGCCCACAGAGTTCAATATAAAATGAGCATTCTGTACTCTTATTTTTTGTGCAAAACTTCATTCATAATAAAACAGTATTTGTTACTTAAATGCTGAAGTTTAAGAATTCTCACCAATACAGGGCACGGTCTCGAGGATTCCATGCAGGGTGTGCGCGAACAGTTTCTGGTTTGCGGGGTGACACACTGTGAGATCCGCAAATAATCTGATGGTGTCCTCTTCGAGGTGAGCGTATTCCGCACCCTCTTCCCATGAACTAGATATAGAAAGTTAAATTAATAAGGAGTTGTCAATTATCATTATTACTTATTACTATTTAAATCAACCAACCACTCCTAGTAATAAGCAGAGTATTCGGCTTTACTTATCCAGTCCGCCTCCCACCACTTGGCGTAGTTAGTCTCACCACTGTACTGAAGAAGATTCCAAGCTGTGGTTGCCGAGACACAGTCTCCACTCCAGAAATCACCTTGTGTGTTGTCTAGCTGGTATTGGAATTGTCTCATTGGGAAACTCTGTTTGATGCAATTGCTTGGCTAACTTAATAGCTTAATATTCTGCAGTAGGAAGGGATCCCCTTGCCTAGGGTTGTTGTAGAATTAATGATCCACAATCTTAGACAGTGATGTTTACGACATCAGATAACCTGCAAGGAAATCACTGTGACTTATATTTAAGATGAAAATGACGAGTGTCTGACCAGTAGTGCGGGCGCGGATGGCACAGCATGGCGAGCAGCGGGCGCCAGAAGACGTTGCCGGCGGGCGAGCCCAGCCACTCCTTCAGCCGCCGCTCCGCGCACGCCGCCGAGCACCAGCGCACCGCCGCGCGGATCCACTTCATCGACGCTATGTCTGATACCAATACCATGCGATTATTGAATTACTAAAATTTATTTAATATTTTTATATTTATCTTATACCTAATGCTTATTATATCGACTTTCCAATCCCAAGCTACTAAGTCGTTGAGTAATGTTAGTGCCCGTATCGGGGAAGGGAGTCTTCGAGACCAAGCCTACATGTCGGCACAGAAAACAGCTTCTGACGCCGCGGTCGCATGTAATTTTAAAGCCTCACTACGCGGAGACATCGCCCAAAGTGAATCTTGATGTCTCTACGATTTCTTGCCTTTTTCACAACTTATGAAGTCCCGCGACTCGTGCGGGAGTAAAAAGAAATACTGACCTTCTTTATCTTCGCACGCTCTGTCCATATTGTGCGTATGTGATTGTTGTTGAGCATTCAATTTCTGTTTTAAAACTTGCAGTTTTTGTTCACTGAATTCTGTAAAAATAAAGGAAATTTAATCATTGATATAATTACTATAATAATTTAAAATATGTTATTTATGTGTGTTAGGTTTGCTTAGTCCAGTTTGTCCAGTCTTATTGTTGTTCGTTTTAGCGTAGCTTCTGCGACTGGTCTTTTTTTCGCCATTACAGCAGATGACATTCTGTAAGTTTGGGTTTTGTACCCAGACCTTAGAAAGAGACGAATTCTTAGCCACTGTTTTGTTGTACATCAATGGAAATAAAATATGTGTGTATGTGTGTCTGTGTATGTGTGTGTGTGTGCGACTGACCGGCGATGGCGGCGACGAGCGCGCGCGGCAGCGGCGAGTGCAGCAGCGCGAGCGTGGCGGCGGGCGACATGGCGGCGGCGGCCAGCGTGCCCAGCTGCCAGCCGCGCACGCCGCGCGCCTTCCACCCCTCCGCGCCCGCGCTGCAGCCCGACACCTTCGTGTCGTCCGTCAGACCCTCCATGCTGCAACCGCACCATACAAACGTATTAGTAACATAATATATGTAGATGCTATACCGAACGGCTGGCTACACCCTTTTATGTCCCATTTGGACGCAGGTCAATCATCCACGCCAGGTAGTGGCTTGCAATTGGAGGCTGCTGCAATTGGATTGGAGGAGAAATGTGCTAGAAGCCGACTTGTGTTAACAGTTTTCAAACCGTCGACAGGGTCTCGGACTGCTATCTTGCTGATAACAACCCTAGTAAACTAAAAATAATGAAAATAATTAAATGAGTTTAGCCTATCATTATAGTACCTTTCATCCGAATCTGTAGGAATCTCCATTTGTTCCAGCAATAGTCTAAACAGCTGTGGTCGTATGTAGCACATTGAACATAAAACTGAAACAAAAAAAATTAAACAATTGGTAATGGTAATCCCAATGTTCCCAAAGCAATTTTATAGAAAAGTTTTATATGTAAAAAAAGAAACTTCAATAAAATACTGTATTTACTTACTGGCATCTAGTGCTTTCTTCAGGAGACTCCTTTCAGGCACATCCTTAACCCACGTGTAGACGAGTTCGAATAAATCGTCCGTCATGAGATCTTCTAAATTGTCTAGTGTCTTTTCTTCTTTGAGCGTCCATAGTACCTGTAGATTTGTAAAAAAATAGTAAAAAAATATTATTTTATTGGTGCCAACGCGACGTGGCGAAAACAGTCATAAAGGTGGGTCTCATCAGCGGCAAGTCTCAAGTAATTCTACCATGAAGGTGGTTGTAACAAAAATAACAACATCAAGTATACCTCAGCGAGCGTGTGCAGCAGCGCGGCGGAGGGCGTCTTGCGCTCGCGCAGCCAGCGCTCGGCGGCGGCGGGCAGCCAGCGCACGTAGGCGTCGGCGCAGCCCGCCGCGCAGCGCACGCACAGCGCCCGCACCGCCGCGCACAGCGCGCCCACGCCGCCGCCGCCCACGCCGTACCCCACCGCACCCACCGCGTTACCACCGCTCTGGAATGCTGCACACACGAAACATTATTGAATACTTTCAATATTATATTCATTTTTACACACTTGTTTGTCATACAAAAATTCCTTCCATTTTTATGTCGCAAAATTAAACTTGGTCTTTCCCCACAGACAAGGGCCTGGACCTTACCTAACCACAGTATTCTAATGCTGAAGATAGGCTTGGTTGGCTAGTGGCTAAATCGTTTTCGAACCAAAATAGGGCTTACGACTGAACATTATTAACTTCATCTTTTCAGCATTTTCATAGTTCACTGCTGGATGCGAGTTTTCCCTAATCAATGCCACTCCACTCGGACTTGGGACTCGAGACAACATTAAAGTTGCCGAACGTTAAGGTCAGGTGATGCAGAAGCATCGTGTAATGAGCTCGGTGTGTATGTGTGTAGGTGTGTATAGTATAGTAGTTACCGTGTGCGTGCGCGTGCGCGTCCATGTCGAGCAGCGCGGCGAGCACGGCGGGGCGCAGCGCGGGCGCGGCGGCGGCGGCGTGCAGCAGCGCGTGGTGCGCGTGCGGCGAGCGCTGCGCCAGCACGCCGCAGCACAGCGCGCGCACGCCGTCCTCGCCCAGCGCCGCCCAGCGCGCCGCGTCCAGCCGCGCGCGCCCGCACGCCGACACCACCGACGCCCACTTGTTGCTGGACGATCAAACACACATTTCATTTTTCATACTTTACAGCAATTTATCTGATGGTGATTGTATTGAAAATATGTTTAAATCTATACAGCTGCATTATCAGGGTCGGTTGTCTTACAATGAGTAGAACGTTGGCCTTAGTCCACCACTGGCCTAATGCAGGTTGATGGAGTTCACATGGATGAATATAATGGAAAAGTCACAGGCATGCAGGGTTTTTCCATAATGTTTGTTTTTCTTACTACAGTAAGAAGTAAGAGGTCGAATTCTTAACAAATAGACTATCTCTGTTGAGCATACAAATGACAAATGATACTAACTCGTAGGAATCCATTAAGGGTCGGTCCGGGTTAGGTGGCGCGAAGGCAGGCGCGACCAGTAGCTTCAATTGGAGCAGGCCCATGTTGGCGGAATCGCGCGGCTTGTACAGCCGCAGTTGTACAGTGGTGCACACGATGGGGCGCGTCACTGCGAGGCGGATGAAGGTCATGCCAGCGGTGTGTTGGGGGGGGCCCAGCGGCGCCAGTGTCCCGCCGCAGCCGGCTTCCACACCTACCGCGCCCGGACATGCTGTAGATACAAATTATAATTTCAATCCTTCATAAAATTATACATCTGAAATCATAACAAATGATAACATATTTTGGCATAAAAACTTGGATTGAATTCGAAACCATATTATATCATACAGAATGATTTCGAAAACCGCAGTGGAAATAGTGGATACGTCGGGGATTAAAAGCGCTAAGTTGAGTAAACCGCCGCAAAAGTGGATACCTACCGTTCAAACCACCACTGTCTTCATGCATCGCACGAAATGTAAGTCTCTGATCCTCATTGGCTGTCGCAATACCACACAACCGACCGATCGACTAAGCAATAGGACAAGGGGTTAGAACTAAATGTCTTACTGGCGAGGCTGGTGAGGTGCGGCTGCAGGTGCACCTCGTGCAAGCGCGCGGCGTAGGGCAGCGTGACGGAGAGCGCGAGCGAGGAGTCGTCGGCGCTGAAGAAGTGGTAGGACCAGGCGGCCGCGCGCACGCGCCGCGCCGCGCAGCCGCTCACGCCCGCGCCCGCGCCGCCCAGCAGCACGTCCGCCGCCTGCGCCGTCGGGTTGCCGCACACCACCGTGCCTTAACACACGCGACGCCACACCAATTAATATACAACATACTAAAAATTGTATCAGACGAAATCAAAAGATTAACACCTAAAAGCAGATTGTATACTAGAAAAAAAGTAATTTTTTCTCCAATTTTAGTATTGCTCCAGTTAGACACAATTTAATGACACACATCATGATTTATTAATACATACACCGAGTATTCATGTCGGCAAACATTAGTCTAGCTTTTATCGCGGGAATATGATTAGATAGTGATATCTGATTCCAGGTTAAGCGCACAAACGGTCGTACTTGCTATAGGCACTTTAGGTACTAGTGCTGAATAGTCATTCCCAAAATTAAAAAAAGCATGTAAAAGTACAAATTGTACCACATGACACAACTTACACAAAGGCGCAATATTGACCAATCCGTTAGTTGTTTCAATGACTAACGGTTGCGACTTCTTATTATTTGCAGACGCTGCTGTAGAGAGGTTTATCAACTGTGGAGGTAACTTCAGATGGTTCATCAAAGACGACACCAAGCCCTGATTGCTACTCGGTCCAGCCTGTAAAAAAAAAATATTTTTCAATACAAAGTTTGCTATATGTTTAATTTAACCTAAGTCCATTTACTCGTAAGTTCGACATTTCATATTAAAACCACAGCCAGACTACACCCCGTGGAGCAGCATCTAGCATCTGTGGTAGGAATAGTGTTGCCAGAAATTCTATACTGGAAGCAGACATTTTAATCTTCGTGGGAAGCAACAAAAGATGACATGATTGCTACCTTATTTGAGACCCACATTTAGGGTGTCCATAGGCTGAAGTGACCATTTGCCATTCATATAAAAAAATCGTTAGCAGTGTTCAACAAACCTGGTGGCACATAGTGAGCTTCTTGATGGCCAGTTCAAGGCCACCTGCGTCTATAAAGGCTTGTAATGCCTCGGGCTTCTCCAACAGCCGGATGATAAGGTGCTGCATCGCTTGCGATAGATGTAATACCTCTGCTTTACCTGTGAAAAAAATAGGAAATATAAAAAAATCAGTTTGAATTACCTCTCTATGAAACATTCACTGGATGCCGCTATATCAGAGTTGTATACAAATGTATATAAAGAAAGATTAAATACACACCTCATTCGAATTTGACCTGTCTAACAAATGTTTGTCAAGAAAGAAAAGCATACACTACTTGTACCTACATCCTTCAGCCGTAAGAATCCAATAATGCCTTTATAATATAATTTGAATGCAATCTTCTTCGGGTTGTCAATCGACCTGTTTGCGAGGACTGGGAAGAATGAAGAACTTAGTTTTACTTTTAAAAGAGTGTTGGGAGTGTTTTTTCCGCCCGCTTTTTTCTCACAGTCTATGTTTTGCCTGAGGGGCGATCAAAGCGAATGCCTGTATAAGTATTAAGTGTGCACAAATTGTACCTAATAATGAATAAAAACTTTTGACTTTGATTTTTAAATGGCATGGATTGATTGAGGCCCATGTCCAGCAGGGCCGAAAGGAAGGAATACAATTTGAGTCTGTTCAGTAGGCACTCACGCAGGAAGTCGATGAGGCTGGGCACCATGAGCGCGGGGTTGGAGGCCACGGCGGGCATCTGCGCCACCAGCCAGTACACCTCCTCCTTCACCGACACGTACTCCGCCGTCGACTCCGGGCTGTTGCCTGCACACATTACCCAAGTAATCACTCCTATTATTGGGTCAAATAACTCTTCCCTTAAAAGAACTTCATTTCAATGAGAAACTTAGTCAAGACTTAGGATCAAACATTTAAAAATTTAGGCAACAAAAATGTGCAGTTGGGAGATGACACAAAAAAGAACTTATTTTTAGGATTTTTAATATTTTGTTAGTTTCAGTTGTTTGAGTGGAGAGATAAATTTTATATAGCTAATGACTCAATAATAAGGTGAGATTCCATTACAGGCACTGGGACTGGTCTATTTGTAATAAAAAAACGGAATGCATACCTGAACTAAGTGCAGCAATGTTGATTCCGTCGCACAGTGACAATGTCTTGTAGAATTTGTGCATGATCGATGGTTGTTGAAGAACTGAAAAAAGGCCAAAAACTTGTTCACAGCTGGTAAAACATCAATAAATACTGTATAATTCAATTTTAACTCCCTAATTGCTTGAAAAACAGTAATCTTTTCTTGGCCTGACAAAAATAATGTTTTGCGTCTTGTTTGAGCAAATCCATCATCAAATTTTTATGGACTCGCAATTATCGAAATTTCTCCACGTACCAGTATCGGCGAGCGTGGGAGGGCGCGGCGTCTGCTGCTTGCGCTCGTCCTCCACGTTGGTCTGCGTCTGCGTGTACGAGTCGGCGCCTTGGTCTTGTGGCTGGCTCTGTTGGCCTTGCTGGCTCTGCTGGGCCTTGCTCTCGTCGGTCTGGCCACACGACGGCCCGCCCGGCGGCGGACTGGCCAAGCCGCAAGGAAGCGGTGGAGAGGTGGGCACTGATGGTGGACTTAGTACAGGCGCAGACGTTGGGCTAAACGGCGACTGTAAAACAATTTTATAACGATAATTTTGAGTGTTGTCCGTACATCATGTATATGAGAAGCAAACCGACGGGCGTGTAGCCCACCAAATGTTAGATGGTCATTGTAGCCCACGATTCCTACAACCAACCTCAAATAGAGCAGAAATTCTATCTGATGAAGTATGTTGGTGCTTTGCTACCCATGAAGACTAAGACGTTTGTCTCAAATAAGTATCTCGGACGACCATACCTTACCAGCCACAACACGAGACATGAAGAACCTGTTACATACTTTACAACGGCTTAAGAGGCTGGTGGTAAGGTACCTTCCTGGGCGAGCTGCATTTGCTTTACCATCTAAGAAAAGGTACGCAATTTTCTAAATTAAAGACTTTATAGCGCAGAGCGTTAAGCGACGTTTTCCAGTAAGAGACTAATTAAGGTACACATCGTAATGTGATTTTACCATGACGTGTTGTTGGGGTACGATGGTGGCGCTGGTGGCGGCGGTGGCGCCGGTGGCGGGCGGTAAGGGCAGCGCGAGCAGCTTGCGGCAGTAGTGCAGCAGCTGCGCGAGCACGGCGCGGCGCAGCGGGGAGCGCCGGCCGCCGCCCGCCAGCACGTCGGCGATCAGCCCCGACAGCCGCGCCTCGCCGCCCACCTCGCCGCGCGCGCCGCACGCGCTACGCACCCACAACGAGCTCGCCGTCGCTGCACAAATATGTACTCGTTAAAAACGTTGCTAGACGAATAACCTAACCAACATTACACATTGGCGTGATGGCAAGGTAATAGTATTCATCATTCAGAATCTGCTTTGCGAGCCATAGCACTTGAGTTACTTATCATAACGAGAAAAATAAAGGCGATAATCCACCATAGCATGGTGGACTTAAGCCTATATATTTCCATAACAGGTTGATGGATAATTGGATATTTATTATGTCCCTCAAAACATAATAGACAACTGTCGGGAATGCAATACTGACCGACAGAGTCGATGAGCGGCAGCGCGTGGCAGAGGTGCTTGGGCGCGAGCGCGGGCAGCAGCGAGTGCGCGGCCCGCAGCAGCGTGGCGTGCAGGTCCATGGCGGCGTGCGCGTGCGCGTGCGTGCCCGGCGCGCGCCACAGCAGCGACAGCGCGCGTAGCGCCGTCAGCGCGCCCGCCGCGCCGCGCGCCATCACCACGCGCGACAGCACCGACTGCAGCGCCGCCGTGGCACCCGCGCCGCCGCCCACGCTGCCTCCGCCCTGAATAACACAATTACAACCCTCAACGATCCATTTCTAGATACATTCAGAACCCGTCTGAAAACTCAGTCCAACATTCAATGTCTTAATAAAATAATTTATAGCACAATGTTACATAAACCAGCGCCTTACAATTTCCCGTGCGTAAAAATATACTTTTATGCACTGTCATTTTAGCGGGGATTATTTAATTACTACTAATTATTTTATTTATGCACAAAAGTAAATTTTACATAGTTAACTTTCTTAACCTTCTTAATTCAAAATTTGTTTGAAACTTACAAGATAAAGTTCCGAAGAAATGACGGAGCCATCAGAGGTAACATCGATAGCGACAAACTTCACTAGCGCTGTGACAAAATGTTCGCATTCCAGAATCAGTCGCCCCATCGTTTGTGTACTGCCCTCCATCTGTAAGTGCACAGGTTAATCAATAAATTTAAACAAAACATCAAAATTGATTCATTAATATAAGAATCGCTTAGTGATTGTTGTAATCACTAACCTGCAACGGCAAGCTGGCAATCCAGGCCAATGCCTGCATAGATAAAACCCAGCACCTCAGCGATACATTATCCAGACTGTAACAAAAAGAATTTTATTAAATGCAACTTATTAATATTTTAATTCAAAACTATGTGTAACTGTAATATTGATACATTGAAGTAGATAAATATTGATACATTGAAGTATATAAATAAACGGCTATGCGGGCGGGCCTGGTGGACCCGTAGATTTCGCTAAACTGACAAAGAGTGTATTCTATCACTCTAATTGCGACTGTAAATGGAAGTAGAATTAGTTTGGAACGAGAATGTCTTTTAATTAATATATTTTACTATTGCCGTTCTATTTACTACCTTTTTCTATGCTTCAAAGTGTAGATATGCGACAATATTTGAGCCAACGACCTGAAGAAGACGGCGGAAAACATGACGTGTTTTAGGAGAGGTACATGTCCAGCAGTGTACTACGAAGGGCTGCAAAGAAGGAAGGATCGTGTTACACTTACTGCGAGAGCGAGTAGAGCAGCGCGGAGACGGTGTCAGAGGCCAGGCGCACACGAGGCGCGTCGGCGGGCACGGCCAGCGTCGTCAGCGACCACGCCACGCCGCTGTTCCACGCCGACCCGTTCAGCGTCAGCCACAGCGACACCACGTTCTCCATGAACGTGCAGTCCATCTGCACAACGGTCAACAATCATTTGATTAATAAGTGTGGGGATAATACTACGCAAAATACTAAAGAGCATTTACATTTTTTTAGAAGACTAGACAAATAGAGTTACAGGCCACCTGATGGCAACAGGCAACAGAAGCAAAGTCACCAGAGTGTAGGTTAGCTTAGGAGTGTTATTTTACTAGGTAGTTTAACTATCGGCTCGTAAACCACTGTAAAGCAGTATTTTCTGTGTACTTGTATTTCAGATGTGAGACAACCAACTTAGTATTATGAAGTAATCGGGGGTGGAGAGTGGATATAGTGTAGCTTCTTTTTCTACTCCAGATGGTTGGTTGGTCCTGTCTAAGATTTATAGTATGAGTAGTACAACATCAACTTATCCTTGCTATAAACTTACTTTAATATTGAAAAGTAAACGAACCTGATTTTTAAACTCGAGAGCGAGGTGCCTAAACACATCGTAGAGAGTATGAGAGAGTGGCGGCGGTGGGCGCAGCACGGAGCACACCTGCAGGCCGTGCGGGCACGTGTGGCGCACGTGCTGGCAGGCGGGCGGAGCCTGCGCGCCCGCCGCGTACCCCCCGACCGGGATGTGCGGGCACGGCGAGCCGGGGGGGCCGGGGGCGTGCGGGCTGGTGGGGGCCGCGGCCGCGTAGGGCGAGTGCGGGCTGGCGGGACCGTGCAGCGGGCAGGCGGCGGGCGGCGAGTGCGGCGAGTGGGGCGAGAGCGGCGAATGGGGCGCGTCGTCGCGGGGCGGAGGCGGCGGCGGCGCGGGCGGGCGCAGCGGGGGCGCGCGCAGAGCCAGCGGCAGGGCGGCGCCGGTGCTGACGAGCACGCGCCGCGCGGCCGCCTCGCTGGCCGCCGCCGCGCCGCTCTCCAGCCGCGCGTCCACGCAGCTCGATATGTTGCTGCGACACACAATAATGTTAATGTATCACTTAACATCGCTAAAAGTCGGCACGAGCGGTTAAATGTCTATGTTGGTCAGAAAAACATTACTGTGATTATTTCATTTGAAAAAATAACATTAAACTTACCAAGTATCATTTCTTTAATCAACAAGCAAGCATGAAACCAATTTACTTAGCTTAGTAAGGCGCATCATAACAAATTATGAGCCATAATAGGTACATATTAAAGCTACATTTTCTCATTATACTAGCATATTCAAGCTTTATTTCATGAACATTTACGATAATAAATTAATAAATATCAAACCTTTTAGAAAACTTGCAAAGTTTCTGTTAATCTACCCATATTGCAGTATGAACACAGTATAGCTCTTACTCTAAACTGCAATTTCACACTCTACCCTAGCAAAGAACTCAATTAGGATATAGAAAACTCACCCTTGTGCAGGATTGCTGTCCTGTTGCGCAACCGGCTTAGTCCTGGTTTCCTTCTTGACGGCGTCCAGAAAGTATTGCTCGAGCTTCTCATCCGGCTCGGAGTCGTCCGATTCGGCCACGTTGCCCAGAGTGAACTCCATGTCCTTAATCGTATCTGACGTAAGAACATTAACGTTATTGAATACTTTCAGTTTAACTCGAGGACGAATTTAACACCAAAAGACCAAAATGGCTAATATTTTCCAACAGTTAAATTTTCGATACCTTGGTTAGCTTTAGCTGGGATCAATCCAATTACACAAAATTTTGTACTTATATGTTACACTGAAAGCTTTCCCATCTTATATTGGTTAAAAAACTATGTAAATTAAGTTTTCAGATAGCAGCACACAACAGAGGGAATGGTTAATTTAACATATTGCAAACATTCTTAGATAATTAAGGTTTTTTTTATCCGATTGGATTAGGTCAAAATAAAATACATAATTATGTAAACTCTCATATTATAAACATTGCCAAGCTTACAGAAATAAATAAGATTATTGTGTGACTATCAGCACCTAATGGCTTTAGCACATACTATCGGCAAACCCTTTCACTAAACAGTGCCAAGCTATAAGCGTTTTATAGTGCTGTTGTAATTTCTGACTGTATATTACAAGAAGAACCCCATAATTATGTTCTCCATTCATTATTCAGCAAAGCTGTGAGGTAAAAGTGCATGAAAGCAAGTGTTCCTTTTTATAAAAACTGTGTATTTTTTATTTATTTTAGATCTAGCTATTGCAAAGGACGGAGACTTAAATTTTATCAATATTTTCAATACATTAATTCTATTTGTCAGTGATTTTTTTTGTATTTTTACCATAGCAACAAATCAAGCAAACAGTCAAACAACAGAATATAAATGTGTTCAGTGTTACAGTTGTGAATCATTTAACATATTTTACATACACATTACGTTAGCTTCTTCTACGCATGTTATTTGATGTGTGTTTGTAAGCTGCAACATGAATGTGTGAAGTGTAATCTTACTTGTTGTCAAATTTGAGGCTGGTGCGTTATTTTTAGGCTTGGTCGAGTTGCTACTCTTCGCCAGGCCAAAACTATCTGCTAACACATCTGCAATCACAACAATTTCGTTACACGAGGCGATGATACCGAGTTGACAAGCGTTTGTCTAGTTGATAGCCTACCAGGATTTATGTACAAAGTGTTCAGTGAAAGTTTAAGTTAGTATATATGTGATAGTTTTAGTAGTGTTAGTATTTGAATGTTAATCAATGTGTTTACGCAAAATTATTACGAGAAGAATTAATAATTCCATTAAATTCCTGTGTACTGAAAAAATTTGTTATTTTAATCTCACTAAGAATACTAACAGAAAGCAGTAATGGAGAAAAGATATTGTTAGTTACATGGGTCTAATAAAATAAGTTCCAAAAGACATTGCTAATGATTTCATATATTTTTAATTATTTTTATTTTTAATGAATGAATTGTGAATTTGATGTGTCATGATCCTAACGAGTAAAACCAACATCGTTTAAATAGCGGAGAATTTAACGATGAGAATTTTATTTTTTCAGATGCACGACACGAAATATTTGTCAATATAATATTATGAAGTGTTATTGAAATCAAACTGAAAGTTTCTTCGCCTCGAAGGCTTTCTTAAATTTGGTTTTAATTGAGTAGCGCACAAATTTATATGCAGACAGTTGATCGCAGCCATGGATACCTACATTCAACCTCAAATAAATTAAACGTCCTACTAATGATCATATTTATGAGCGTTTTGCCACTTCATTAAAAACACAAGGTGTTATAAATACGCTGTGCGCGTTTCCTTTATAGGAATTAAATAGCAAACTGGCACGCAGGTCACCTGGCGTTAAGGGGTCATTCCAGCCCATGAACACCCACATCCAACCTCAAATAAAACAGAAATACTATCTAAAGTCGTCGTGGTCGTGATGCCACCAGTGCCAGTGAAGACTCAGATTTTGGCAGCCACGCCTCCCCAACCAATAAAAAAGTCAGACATGAAGAACATATAACTGCATGGCGGGTTAAGAATGTGACAGTAAGGGACCTCCGCGAACAGTAATGTGGTGGTTAGTGACCTGCGACGGTGCCCTTGGTGCGCGGCGGCTTGCTGACGCTGGGCTCGTCGAGCGACACGCGGAAGAGGCGCGCCGAGCCCGCAGGCCCGGCCGCGCCCGCCGCCGCGCTCGCACTGCCGGAGCCCGCGCCGCCGGACCCCGCCGCCCCCCACTCGACGCCCGGCGATAATGACGTGTCGCCATTCTCGTACTCCACCAAGTCCTGGGATCATATTACACGGCTTTACACGCTGCTATGCTGCTGGTTCGAATCCCAGTGGCACATTTCAATGACTTATCTTAAAAGTTATGGGTGCTTTATAAAATTTAATATCACCCGTTGTAACAGTGAAGGAGAAACATCATGAGGAAACTAGCATACCTGAGAGTTCTCCAGAATGTTCTCGAAGGGCATGAGAAGTCCACCGACACAGTAGGTCAACATGGTGGATTAAGGTTCCTCCTCATTGTGAGGAGACCCGCCCCTGCAGTGATCACTAGTGGATCTAAGACGATGGAGTGCACACAAATAGCACCTGATATAGAAGTAAAGCTGTTGAGTTTGCGTACCTGCAGCATGGTGGTGATGGCGTGGCGCGGCCAGGGCGGCAGCGTGACGGCGAGGCGCGCCAGCCCCAGCACCGTGCCGGGCTCCAGCAGCGCCGAGCTGCCCCACATCGCGCACAGCCGACCGATCACCTGTCAACCGTACAATATTACGCTATTGTAACTACATACACTTAAGAAACAATGTTGCGTTTTCATAAATATTGATTTTGTGCTATTCGTGTACAAAGAAGCGCATTATTTTATGGCGTTTTAAGCAATATATACTTGGTGAATACTGTCAGCAATTTTATTCTCGTGATTGTATATGAGATGTCACAAATTTAATGGTTCGTAAGCCGATTGCTCATGCAAGTTTTTCCCGAACTATGAAGCACGACGTATGTAGGAAAAAAATGTCGAATTTACCGATTTAAATGTTAGTCAATATAATTATAGCTACTCGTAGCTCGAGTACAGCGGTGATAGCCCAGTGGTTTAGAGTTCGACCTCGAATCGAGGGATCCGGGTTCGAATCCCAGTGGCACGCACCAATGACTTTGTAAAAAAGTTATGTGCGATTTATAAAATTAAATATCACCTGCTGTTACGGTGAAGGAAAACATCGTGAGGAAACCTGCATGCCTGAGAGTTCACAAAAAAAATGTTCTCAAAGGCATGTGAAGTCCACCAACCCGCAGTAGGCCAGCGTGGTGGACTAAGGCCTACATCCCTCTCATTGTGAGAGGAGACCCGACCCTGTAGTGGGTCATTAATGGGTTAAAACAACAACTCGTAGCTCAATATAATAAAAAGAATGTCAAATCAGGTTCTTATAGATTATAAATGAATTATACGTCAGTTGTTCAGGTTGGCGGCCATCACTGACGTCACCGTGTGTACGAGTGCGCGCTGGGTGGCAGTGTGCAGTGTGCAGTGTGCAGTGTGCAGTGTGAGTGACCTTGGTGGCGAGCAGCATGTCGTCCTGCGGCACGGCGCCGTCCATGGCCAGCAGGTGGTGCGCCAGCGCGTGCGCCAGGTTGGCGGCCATCACCGACGTCACCACGCGCGCGCCCGCCTCGCTGCCGCCCTCGCCGCGAGCGCCCGCGTTCGTGCGCTTGCCCACCATCGCCATGCGCGCATTCAAGTTATAGCTGCGGCCGCGCTATCAATCAATTTTTTGCATTTATATAACGAGTTTATATAATAACGAATGTTAAAAAGGGAACATTAAATCGAGGTGCAAATTTTAACATCCCTTAACTCTTTTAAGGTCACATCCCGTCACGTTGGACATATTATGACTTCTCAAAATAGACACCATGTCAAACTTTAGTGTGGCTTTGAATCTTTTCAGTTTCCAGATGTTATCTACAAGTTTATGGGTCCATCCGGTCCATGTAAAAGGAGAAGCGAGCATGCAGGCAGACTGCCCAGACAGCTTACCCTGATGGTAAGAGGTCACAGTCACGTTTTGACATGAACACCGAGGGCTTCGAAGGAGAGCTCTTTTTCCGCCCTTTTTGAAGAACTTTCAGTGTCTTCAAACTCAGACCTAACATTAATTTGTATGTATGTTTATGGAGCCGTACACCAGCTACAAACAGAATAGTGTACGTAACAGCTAAGTCGCAGTACCTGGTGGTCCTCGAGCGCGACCTGCACGCCGCGGCGCGCCGCGTCCATCTCCTGCATCTGATTGAGCAGCTTCTTGTGCAGCTTGCGCCGGTGCAGCTTGCACTCGGCGCCGCGCGGGGACGCGCCGCCCGCCTCGCCCGCGCTGGTGCTCGCGCGCCCGCCCACCACCCAGTCCCATCTGACAACGTACCACACATTATTATTCAAATTTCAAAATGCAGCAAAAGAGGAAATATACGTTTCAAAATTATTAAAGGTATAGGTTTGTTATAACGCAATCTTTTTTCAGTCTTCGCAGCTTATGACCTTAATAGCTTATACCATCAAATGAGAAATACTATTCATTAGTCATTTTTGAAGCACAGTGCAAGTCGTCCCAACTACAAAGCCGGATCTCCTCTTACAATGAGAAAGAAGTTATACTATGTGGCGACCTTCATCACTCGTCAAGAGAAGGCGCCACAAGATCCTAAATCACGCTATAGAAGTTCAATAATTCGCCTGCACACATACAAAAATCCGACTTGACATAATCGGAGCAGGGCCGTTTCCCGATCACCTCATCTGGTAGGAAGACTAACTTTGCCAAACTCTTAATGCTGGACTAATGTGGGTCGGTAAACGGCAGGTAGGTAAGCCGGGAACCTCACTCAAATCAATCACTCGGGATACCTGGCGCGAACAAACAAGGGTTGCGTCACCTGGTCTGTCGCTGCGAGGGCAGCGGCGCGGGCGGCAGCGCGGCGTCCAGCACGGAGGCCAGCACGGTGAGCACGGCGGCCAGCAGCGCGGGCTGCGCGCCGCCCTCGCGCGCCGCGCCCAGCAGCGCCAGCGCGCGCGCCGCGAACGCCTGCGCCACGCCGCCGCCGCCCGCGCCGTGCGCGTACATGCTCTTGCGCGCCATGTACATCACCGCTATCAGGCATCTGGCCACAACGAATACATTAGCAGCAGGTGGTTCGTCCGCCTGCTCTTTTATATTAGGTCTGCACTTTATAAAACATAAATTAGACCAGGCGCTACTGCTACTTTTCGTCGCAACAACTTTTGCCAATACTGGATTTTTCTATTTGTACATATTTACCAACATAGTTACAAAGAGTTGCCTAATGTCCTAATGTCACCATAGCTTGCGTACTAAAATATGTATAGACAACACTTAACTTGATAGAAAAGTCAATATGACGACAACTCACAATGAGCAACTGAGGCTTAAAAATGAAAAGTTACTATCACAATAAAGCTTTTTGTGATGTTATAAAAAACCTAAAATTAAAATTACAAATACTTTGATTTCATGTTAATGCTGTCGAATGATAATGAAAAAGGATTTTCTTAACAAACTTCAAAATTAAAAATGGTATTCTGTCTCTGACTTTTAGTCTGTATATCTGTGTGTGTATGTTTCATTGTTTTAAATGTAATGAATAAGCTTGACAAAGCGCACGTGACACTTTAAGTGCGTAACGTGGTGCTCACCTATCAATGGGCAGCGGCGGCGCGTCGTGGTGCGCGACGGCGGCGGTGAGCGCGTCGGCCAGGTGGTGGCCCCAGAAGGGGCTGGCGGCGCACAGCTGCGCCAGCAGCGCCGCCAGCGCCGCGCCGCCCGCGCCGCCCCACGCGCTCTCCCACGCCGCCGGCGTCACGCCCGCGCACCACTCCGCGCTCACCGACACCGCGCCGCTCGACACCTGCACATCACAAACCGACATGAGGTACACCACGCGAATCGAGTGAGTAGCTTTTACATCACTTATTTACGGCCACTTTCGATCAGTGCCGAAGTTCCCAGAAGCTGGACGTTAAGGCCCCTTTTTTATAAGAAGACCAAATATCAAAGTCTGTAAAATTGCTTATATGCTATGCTATGATTGTAATAACAAAAAGAAACTTACCAAATCCTCCATTTGGAAAACGAAATGCAGCAGCATATCGACGATGTTCTCGACGATCACTCGCAGCTTGTCGGTGGAGGCCCGCTCCAGCAGCTCGTCGGGCGTCACCTGGCCCGCGCCCAGGGCGTGCAGCAGCTCGGGGTTGCAGTCGGGCGCGTCCAGCAGGCGCTTCACGATGTTGTCGCAGTTGTGGATCTGGTGCTGCAGGTCGATGCACTCCTGGTACGCGGGGACCACCTTGGGGTCGTTCTCGTGCGGCATGCCCAGGTACGCCATCATGTGCGCCGCGTTCCCGTTGTACAGCTCCAGGTAAGGGTTCAGAAGGTCCATCAGCTTGCCGTTCGCCAATCTGTTGTGGAATGAGCAATTACGATTTTTAGTTGTAGAATGTTTTAAAAGTGAAATGATTTTAACAATGTAACTTCTTTGTAGGTAAAAGTATGTCTGAATCAAATCATTGGCCGTTTATAGGAGGGCAATTCATGTGATTCCGTTGAACAACTTACATTACAATGAACTGTATTATGTACTGCGATTAACTTCAAAATTATGAGAACACTATTAAATTATAATTTTTCACACCTATTTCAACTCAAAAGCAGCCCTAAAATTAGTAAAAAATGATATCATACAGGCGAGGAATTACATTGCCAGCATCATTGCATTGTCAGCATATCATTTCATAATTCTTTCATTTTTAAATAAGTCTATGGTGCTACACAGAAGGGCTGGCGTGCACTCACACATACAAACCTAGCAAGATTGGCTATTAATCAAACCTTGTTCTGACCTAACAATTGTTATCATCATGTTATCACCTTCATCACATACCAAAGCCTACAGATATAATTGTATCTCACCGGAAGCGACACGTGAGGTCTTCCCTGAGCGCGTTGAGCGCGCTGACGGAGGCGGGCACGTTGGCGATGTCCGCGATCTCGCCGTAGAACCAGCCCAGCGGGATCTTGCACTTCATGGCCGACATGCCGTACCGCCCTATTGTCGTTATCTGCGCAGGGAAATGTTCATTAGTTATACGTACACATGGACCGTCTATCATTATATGCCCGCATAGGGTAGTAACACTTGCGATGTGGACTCAGAGTCAATTGAGACACTTTTATAGAACAGTCAAAAACGAAAAATGACGTCATAAGCTGGGATCCTCATGCAAAATCTGTTTTGTCTAAAGGACCTGACATAGGCTGCGTTTTCACCAGAGATGTGCGAGGATGCGTAGCGAGGGATGCGTTTTTCAAGAACTAATAGAATTGCTTCATTTACCTAGCTTCGCTTAGCACAGCTCTGGTGGAAACGGCTTAGCGGAGCGAGGCTAGCTAAAGGAAGCAATTCTATTGGTTCTTCAAAAACACATCCCTCGCTACGCATCCTCGCACATCTCTGGCGAAAAAGCAGCCTTAGAAGTTGAGACGAGTTTTCAGGCGTTCCTTTTTTCTTTTATGGAAATTACATTTTGAAATTAATTGTGAATCTCTCATCCAAATTATTTTATGCCCACAGGTGTTTATTATCTATTTTTAACCGAATGCATCGGGATTACCTTGGAGTCTCTTGCAGTCAGTCTCACCTTCATATACCGACAGAGGGGCGGCGGCTGGATGTCGGTGAGCACGAGGTGCTTGGTCGCGATGTCGGTGGCGAACGCCAGCTTCACGCAATCCGTCTCCTCGCCCACCGTCCAGATGTCGATGCACAGCGTCACCAGGTCGGAACACAGCGGGATTATCTGGGTTGGGAAACAAAATTCTATTTGACAAGTTTTTATATAGATACGATTTAAGATTTACATGTGAAGGTAGAATGTCTTCAACAGATAAAAAATAATAGCTAAGCTAAACAACTATGCACAACTCGATGCTCAATGGCTAGTCAGGTCAATAGTCGAGTCAAAAATTGGATTAACAGCCGAGTCAATTTTCGTGTCGGTAGTTGGTTTATAATTGAATTAAGAGTTGAGTCAAAAATCAAATCAACAGTTGAGTTAACAATTGAATCAACAGTAGAGTCAACTGTAGGGCAATCTGTGAAATTAACAGTCAGGTCTACTGTTGAATTAACAATCCAACTCGAGTAAACAGTCTGCTCAACCGATAAGTCAATAGGATTCACAGTTGATTTAACCGTTAGCTTGACCATCATGGCAACTGTCAAGGCAACATTTGAGTCAAAAACCGAGTCAACAATTGGATCAAAAATCGAGATCGAGATCAAAGGTGTTCCGAAAGGTGTAAACAGAAACGGCTTGTTGTTGCTAATGATGATTTATTACTGTACTATAAAATATGGTTACATTGATTATATACGTAATTGATCATTATGTTTCTTAAATACTACAAGATAACTGTAGACTCAAGGCTAAGTTAACAGTCGGGTCTACGTTCGGGTTAACAGTCAGGCCTACAGTTGAATAAACAGTCTGAACAATAGTTGAGTCAACAGTTTAATAAATCACCAAAACAACAGTCAGGGCCAACGATTAGATCAAAAAATCGTGACAACTATTGACTCAAGTTGAGTCGAGTTGACCCAACTCACCACGTCAGTGAGGCGCACGGTGTGGCCGAGGTCGAGCACGATGTAGCGGCGCGCGCCCGAGTGCATGCGCTCCACCAGCAGCGTGTGCTGCGGCGGGCGCGTCACCAGCCCCGCCCACGGAATGTCGCACTGCTCCTGCTCCTGTATCGCCACACACCGTTATATTATGTTGCTCCAAAGAGTTATTGTTATTTATTTCACTTTTTTTGTACGCTACATGAAAATACAAGTATAATATTTAAGAGATACATTAAAGATATAATTAGCGGACTTTAAGCGTTTTCTTCCAGATTTCAGTAAGTACGTGGATCTTAGGTCACTTTTATTTTGTTTAGATCGTTTTTATTTTGGCGCGAATGGATGTTTTCTCTTTTTGTTGACACATAAACCTGTACCAATATATCAAGTGTCAGATTAACGCTTTCACTATGGTTTCCTTAAAACGCCTAGGCCTCTTTCTATAGGTTATAAAAAAGTACTTGGTTTTTTGCTTTAATGACTGGTTTCAATAACCTTTATGCCCGGTTCTCACGATTCCAGTCCAGTAATCCAGCAAGTCAATCCAGTCAAGTACTGGACTGGATTGTATCATCTACATTATTCGAGTCATGCAAAATTATATGTATATAGCGTTGTTTGCGCTTTTTCAATAATTGTTATGTCTCTTACACAATAATAAAACAATAGATACATATGCCGCATATATACGACACCAACCAATTTAATTAACAATCTTTTGATTATTTCGAAACTTACTATTCTTAAACAAATATGACGCTAAAAATACGATAAGGACAATATTTTCATGAAATACGTTTTATCGAAATTTTCAGTTGACGAGGGCTAATTTTAAACGCAATTAATCTGAATTAATGATCAAAAGTGCAAGTCGCGTTAATTCCGCTATCCAATATCAATTAATAAGCAAATACACTTTTACCGGAATATCGCTTTTCATTTAAACAATACTTTGTTTTCACCAGGTAAAAACACTTCAGCAAAAGAACTTTGCGGTTACATACTTGCGAGAACAAACAACGAGTAACAAGTGGTTTAATGTTGTACGTGAAGCTAAAGGCTTCTTAACCAACGATAAAAACAATTAATTTTACGAATGTATACGAAATATTTCCTGCACGCGCACAATAAATTCAATCCGCTGCAAATTGAGGCCCTTAAAGCTTAAACATCGAAACTCTAGATAGAACTAATTATTCCGATAAACTGAATGACTAACATACGCACCTATTCAAATTACCGTGTCAATGATACAGATGTAACGAAATTACAACGAGGGAGCACAAAAAAACTATGTTTTTACGGAATTTACATTCAACGTAATGAGCCTTAGTGCTCCCGACGCCGGGCGTAGGTTCACCTAGCCGCTAGCCCCGCTATGTTCGATCGGCTGAGGTCTACCGATGTCAGCCGAGCGCAGTCGAACGATGATCGACCTCCGCCTATCGCGCCAGACGTGATAAATAATGTAATGTAGTGCATGTATGTACACCGCTGCAACGCCCGGCGACGCTGCCTGTGACGATTTACGCCGGTTTCACCCGAAACGTAGTCGTATACCAACGCGTTTCAGTAACGAAAAAAGCTGGCTACCAAATAAGTTACTTTATTTTTCATACATAACGAATAGTTTGGTCAATTGTTGAGCTTTGCGTAAAATGAAAACAATAACAATCGAATTTTGATAACTCGATATATTATTACCTATATGAGTTAATAAATAATCTAAGTACCAAAAAAATATTGTCATAGTGTACATTGCATAGTTTCTAGTAGACAAGCGCATTAGCTTTATTTTTAGCCAATTTTCCATGATCATCACAATTTTTACATGCCTTTAAGAACATTATGGACAACTCTTAGACATGTATTTTCTCATGTTTGCCTTCATAGCTACGGCTTAGGGCAGTTTCCGATACGATATTATTTGTTTCTTGAATAAATATTGGTCATTTTTACCGACTTAATTAGCTTTAATGTAATTGTGTAAATATTAATTTATATAGTCTAAAATGTATGATGCACACTGAAGGAATGGACAGACGAAATAATTTTAAGTAGATATTAAAAATGCACACACAAAGTTGATAATGTCTAATTGATAAACTCACAATTTTTAGAAATAATACTAGTGATAAACATGCCTTAGGATTTGGGCTTATCTAAAGTTCTAAAAAAGTAAAGAAATAAGTAAAAGCAGTCGCATGCTCAGTATATGGTCAAATATTTTAAATGTTAATCTTGGGATTGAAATGCCTTACTATCAGCATACAAAACAAAAAAATAATACTAGTGTGAAGAGGGATCAAGAATAGAAAAACTATATAGCAATCAAATGAAAAAGGGGTTTCAAACGCGCATACAAAAAACGTGCGAGCCAAAAAAGCGTGAATGAAAATTAGATCGAAGATCTATTCTATGTTATGATTGAATAACTACTAATATTATTATTACCTTCATCATCCTATCTTCGGTAATGTCAATTTTATCTTGTGGATCGCATTCCATCAGTGTGCCATCGACGTCCTCGAGGGAATCGGGGTCTTGGGAAGATGGCTTCATCTGTCCCTCCTTTACTACATATGACCATAGCTACAGGAACAAATGTGAGTGTCAGCTTATGCCATAAAACAATATTTTGAAAAGCTTAATTTTGTTAATCTTGTTCTCAGTGGCTGTAGGTCTTAATTGCTCAATGTACGTGCACGTCAATGTACTTAGTATGTAGATTGTATGTAGTATGACATAGTTAAATAAGTGAATTGCCAATATAAATAGGTTGTTTTCACAGTGTTGTCGTCACAAGATAAGTTATATTTATTTATTACAATATAAAGATAGAAAAGTCTCCTGCAAAAAAGTATCATATCAACTGGTGTGTATTTGATAATAAAGGTCGGGAAAAACAGGACACAAAAATCAGAAATTAAGAATGGATGTAGATCAGTAGACATCACACGAAGAGGCTGAGAGTTAGTTGTCCTAGAGTTTTTTGGTCAAGTGGCACTCGCACATCGGCCACACATTGTAATAGATTGACTTACATATGAGCCACTCATTGTAAAAGAATTTGAATTATCAATAGACTGGCTTTCGTAGCATTGACACATCTGAATAGAGTACCTTGCACGCGTCGGCGGGGTGCGCGCTGACGACGACGGTGGGGTGTCGCGCGGGCGCCGCCTCCAGCTTGGTGCCGTCGGAGGCGAGGTGGCAGCTGACGTGCAGCGGCGCCGCCTCGGCCAGCCCGGCCGCCAGCGCGCCCACGCCGCCCGTGCCCGCCCACCACGCCACGTCGCCGCCCAGCGCGCCCGCCCCGCCACCGCCACCGCCACCGCCGGGGCTTGTCGTTTTCACTTCTGCCGCAGAATGTAACGGTGAGTCACGTTTACCTTACAAGATTGTCATATGCGATATCATGGTAAAGAAAAGTTTGTTAGGTGGTAGAGCTATGTCTATGTCTCCAGGCTGGCTTTTAATCCTCCGTGAATCTGCATGTTCATGTCTTATGTTTCGGTTGGGAAGGCGATGTAACTGAAGCCTGCTTTAAATATACGAGGTGCCACACGTCACTATTTTCTTACCACGAACATGCTATCCAGGATGAATTTTTCAAGTGTGCGTGGATGGGGAAATCCGAAACTATGAGGAATATTGAAAAATGCTGAAAGGAGTCTAGGGACCGATTTTGATGAAAACTTAAACTGTATCGTTAGATTTTCGAAAAATCAATATGCCTAGCCAGGTGTCGAACCCATTGACTTTGAAAAAAATTCGAATAGTAAACACCATTCGATATTGTAACTAATAGGGGGCAAATTCTGGACAGAAATGACACATGGTAAACTTACGGATAGAGCTCATTTTTAACAAAATACGTTTTTTCCCATACAAATGTTTTTCGTTGATGTCGATGACATGAAACTCACCCATGTCAGGCGGCAAGTTGAGCAGGTCCTTCAGGTGGTAGTCGTTGTGCTTGCAGGGCGGCGGCGCGGGCGCGTCCACGCTCACCACGCTCGCGTACGTGACGGGCGTGGACGAGCTGCGGCCCAGCTCCGGCGCCTCCGCCGCGAACGTCGTGAGCTCCAGCGGCAAGCCGTACAGCCCGAACCTGCCAGACAAATACAGCTATTTTGATGCACGGATCTAGGTTTAAGTCTCATTTCAAGCATATAATGGTATGTTTTCACGTAGTTTTTACTGACTTCAAAAAATGAGGTTATCAATTCGACACGTATGTATGTAATATTCTCAGAACTGCACAATTTTTACGTATGTTGGTCTATTACGGCTTCCAAACAAGAATACCAAATTTCATGGGTGTATGTATGTATGCATGTATGTAGATATGTTTGTCCTCGCATATCTCCGAAACTAATTGACGGATCGTGTTCGTTCTTTTTTTGTTTGTTTGTATTTTGTTCAACTTAGGGAATGGTAAAAGTTTCATCAAAATCGGTCCAGTAGTTTTCGTTAAAAATTATGAAATAAATGTGGGCTACACACACACACACACATGCACATTTATTAGTTATATATTTATTTAATGTTAGTATTATTTATGTACATATGTAAACACTGCCCATCACTTCACACTTCTATATAAATATTTATTATTATATCTACAAATACATATTGGCGGCGGGGCGGTGGCCCTACCTTGACCTGCGGTCCCGATGCCGCGATGGAAATTTCCGTCGACCCCTCCACGGCCGGCGCGGGGACCGCCAGTCGCCCGCTCACCGCCTCGACGCGCGTACGCGACACCTCTATATGCGCCCGCGCTGCTATCGCTTACCGCTACCTATTGTTGCATTTCGCCGGCTTGATACTTTCACGTATTCTAGTACGTAGGTAGATACCTTTCAGTATCTACCTTGTGTTTCTCTTTTCACTGTGTCTAACTGTTTCTTATTCGGTGCCCTCTACTATGCCTCCTATTTCGCCTTCTGACAATTGTATTTAGCGTGCTTGTGTGCCAGTGTACCGAACATTTTACCGTGGGGAAATTTGAATACAGACGTTAAAACCGTAAGTCGGCCTTATTACTACCTATACCTACTGAGCACACTCTTACATACGCCAAACAAAAATTAATTATGCGGAATCAACTGTATGCGGGGCCATCAAATGAAACTATAGTCAGATGTAAATCTAGTTTGACCTATATAGGACCGATTTCGGAGCGAATCGCTAAAATCCTACGTCGTCACAATATCAATGTTGCATTCAGAACGGATAATAACATAGGATCTATCTGTAATGGCAAAGAAAAAATGGACAAACGTAAACAATCAGGAGTTTATAGTATCGCTTGTCCAGAATGTAACGGTATATATGTGGGTCAGACTGGTAGAAATTTTGACACAAGGTATCGAGAACACCTAGCAGCGTATAGAAATGGTCGCGCAGACAGGTCCAATTTCGCAAAACATTTGATAGAATCAGGCCATTCGGTACCTACTGGCCATACGTATAACATTTTAAATAGATGCGATAAAGGAATTAGGCTCAGTTTGCTAGAACAGCTACAAATTATTCAATATAGTAAAAACAATAGTGTTACTTTGCTGAATGAACAAATAGACGTATCTAATTCTCCTTTGCTGCATATTTTTCCACCAAAATCACATGTGACGTAAAAAAGACATAAGTCACTAATATCAAACGTCAAAACACTGACAAGTGACGTTTTATTCGATTTTTGATTACACTCGATGTGTCATAATGGCAGGGAGAAAAGGTATATAAGCAGCTCACTCGAACGGCGACCTCACTCAGCAACCAACCGTTGTAGAGTCCACATCACCTGATGATGCTCCGTTTTGGGGCGAAACACGTGTCGTGTACTATTGGAATAAGTTGTTATGGTATATACCTACTCAGAGAGATAAGGGAGGGTGGTGGGTCCATACCAAAACAAGTTCCACGTGTGCGGATTGTTGCAAAGAAATATAAATACAACTTAAATAAAAATAATCAAACCGACATCAAAAAAGTATGAAATAAAATTTCTTACATAGTTTAGGCCTACTATTTTTGAGGATGGTGCCAAAATGTAACACGACACAGGGAACGGCACCGACGCCACTTGGAATCCTAGTGTGCTATGGGCTATGAGCGTGTGTGTAACCTAACTGACCTAGCCCTCAGCAGCTGGTGGTAGGGGTCCGCGCGCGCCCGCAGGCACCTGCAGGCTCGGTACAGCAGCGCGAGCAGCGTGTTCACGAGCGCGGGCGCGGTGTCGCGCGGCGTGCAGTGCTGCGCCAGCGCCGCCAGCCACTTGAGCGCGCCCGGCGACTCGCACGCGCCGATGCACTCCACGCACTCCACTGTGTGCTTCGCGACCGTCTGCTCGAAGGTGCACTTCCAAGGCGACGGGGTTTGTTTTACGCCCCTGCAAGTGTTGTTTGTTTAAATGGTTTGTTTTTTTTTTTTGTTTAATTGGCTAAAAGTGTTTGTAAAAACGTCGACTATACAAATGTATTACATTAGCCCCTGTCTCACCGAAACGCTATGGGTACGTCGCCGGCTACGTATCGAAACAATTCATTGAAATTTTTGACAGGTAGCTTACTTAGGTAGCTTATTTCAATGCGATTTTTCCATGACGTCGCGATGAAATAGGACAAAGTGCATTAACATAAAGTACTAACTATAAAAAAAAAACAATTAAAAGCTATCAAAATAATTTGCAAAAATAATAAAAATAAGCCTACTTACTCGAGAGCAATCAACATAATTTTGACACACTTCTTTGCAATGCTTCTGTTAGCGCAAAGAATGCAGTGTTTGAGTAACGCTTCGGTATGCTTCTCGACAACAGCGATGCACTCGAGCTGCTGCGATTCTATTGGATTGTCTGGGTCCTTGTCGTTCTCAGACTTGGCGAGACGCATCCTCGCCAACCTGATCGATATCACCCAGTTTATTAAATCTAAGGCGAGCTTGCGTTCCTCGTTTCCGCCCTTAATGGCTATCTCGAAAAGAGTGTCTAAAAAGCTATTGGACTCTAGCATAGCGATACGCTGCTGCCTCTCCATCGGCACATCTGTGTGCGGGCTAGAACGCACGGTGATCGAAATTTGATGCAACCAGTCGCAACCAATAAAGCCCGACTTTTTCGAACTGCTCTCCGATGTCTTACACGGGCCCTTGGCTATGTCTTTAGCGGGATCGAATAGGGTCTTGATGTGTATCAAAAACGTTCTCCCTCTGGCCCTGTAGAGGCGAGGGCTTGTCAGTATCAGAGAGCCCGACTGCTGCGTCAGGTCCAGTCCGGACGACAATAGTAGTGGCCCTGCCAATATTTCCGCATTGTGAGCCTGGAGGTACTCCTCACTGTTGACAGGGTTCTCGAGATTAGACATGTCCGCATCGATGATCGAGAAATGTACCGGTGATTCCGATCTATTGCTAAAGGAGGCGTCCTTCTTGTAGCCAATGCCGTGCAGGTTCTGTTTGAGTAGCGTAACTTGTATTATAGGTAAATTGACAGAGTTAGCAGTGTGCAGTGTGAAGCCGAACTCGACATGAGCCAGCGACACACTGTAAGGCAACGTCAACTCGAGAACGTGTTCATCCCACGTGGATGAAGTATTCTGAAGCCTCCAGGATCTATTATTTTGATGGTCTGATCGTGATCTCTGAGCAGGTGACAACTCGCACCAAAATCCAGGTACGACGGCGCTATATGGCACCGTCGTGTTCATGCCGTAAAAGCCAGTTAAAGACATTAGTGTCTCCAGGTCGTTAAGGTCAAGTTGGGGTTTATGTGCAATGATTACGGGTGGTGCTATCGGTCCACAAACTTCATCTCTTGGCGCACTTTGAAGCATATCAAAATCGATGTTAGCAAATTCATCCTCATTGACATCTGTTGTCGAATCCTTCTCCCCGTTGTTAAGAGCGTAGAAATAGATCATACCGTGCTTGGTAGATGCGCTGAGACGTTCGACTGATGTGCAGTATATGACGGACGTGAACGCGCCCTTGGGAACTTGTTTCTCTGAGAGAACCTTCAAATCTGGCAACGAATACAACCTCAGGTGACCATCGACACCGACTGTGGCGAAGGAGCGCTGGTCGCTTTTGGTAGTAGGCAATAAGCAAACGTCAACGGGGCTCTCGTTGTATGGAAGCTCTTTGAACGTTTCGGCGGTATCGTGCAGTGCGTATACCGCCGCATGACTGATGACTTTATACAGCACGAAATATGCTTTAGCATTAGGTTTGTCAGGCTTCTCCTGACTGTCAGAAACATCATCAACATCCATTTTAGTATCGCCATCTGCATCTAAATCGGCTTCCGCTTTTACTTTCTCTGGATCAATGGTAGATATAATCACTAGTAAATGCTCTTTATCCTCTGTTGGTAACAGGTGTGTTATTTTAGAATCCTCTCCGAGCTTAAGTTGCTCGGGTAGGCTTATACACTGCACAGCGGTGCCAATGTGTGCCATTTGGTTGTCTTCTTGTTGCTGGTCGCTATCGGAGTAAGTATCAACATTGGTGGCATTGACCACAGCTTGAGCCAACATCTTACTTCCACCGAAAGTGGTCACTTTGATCTTTTCAGTGCCATCTCCCCCTTCGTACCACTTCAAATCTGATATTTCTAATGGACCTTGTCCAGTCATATTTAAGTATTGCGTGATTGCATCACCATGCACCGAATCAGTCTGATCTAGGAGCTTGGTGCCTACTGATTCTAAATTTCCACTCTTCCAACCTTTCATTTGCGTAATTTTACCAACAAAGTCCAACATGCTGCCCTGTCCAGATTCAGGTAACTCGGGAAGCAAAACTGTCGGCGGTGGTGGAGGAAGCACCTTGATATGTTTCGCGTAAATGATCTTTTTCGGCTCCCAACCCTTGCAATCTTCCTTGCTCGATGAAGCATTCAAGTTGATTACGTTACTTATGTGCTCGTCCAATAAGCTGTTTGTGCACTGCGGAAGCTCGGTGTCGTCATCCGAGTACTGAAAGTATATCTCGTCGTATATGTTCGCGTCATCGGTGCGTTGTAAGGGGCTTAAAGTAGCGACTTTCTTGCTGCCTCCCGCTTTCGAGTTTCCGCTGCTTTGCGACGTTTGTACTACCGTTGTCATTGAACCCGCTCGACTGCTGAATATGTCGTAAGTGATTAAAAATATCATTCTATTAGGATTCGTCAGATTGCTCTTTGCTTCATTTTGGTCATTCATAGCTTTGACGCTCTCATGAGACTGGTCTGAAGCAGAGTCAAATAGAGCCTTGCTGGTGTCATCCTTGATAGGTTGGTCAGTGGGCTGACCGTTCGTCCGTGTGATAACGACTGCGCACATGAGGGCGGGTCTCGCTTTAGAGAACATATTGGAGTATCTATCTGAAGCCTCCGAGGTCTGTGTCTGAGGATACGCTTCCTGTTTCGGCATCATCCCCAAGAACGCCATAGCAGTCAGTTCAAGACCATAGGTAGCTAAAAATGTAAAAAAAAATGTTATTATGAGAGATGAAATTTAAGAGACACATGAAATGAAGTCTAGTAGGAAAATCAAAAAAATTGTGTACATACATGTATCTTTCTCCAAACTGGCAGACCAGACTTTATTGCTATCCGTGGCCAATACGCCACTGAATATGGAATCGTACGGCGAGAGTGGAATGAGCTTGGTGAACTTCAAGCCGCAATCAAACTTCCATATGGTAACTTTGCCATCTGTAGTGCCAGTTGCAATAAGATGACCGGTGTTGCCCCTTGAAATTATTCGAACGTTGGGCGATACTTGAGCGCATGCTGTAGCATTTGTGACCTATTATAGAGAAAGATTAGTCAGTTAAATGTGGTGATGTTAATTTTAACTTAAATGAGTTAACACAAATTTTCTGTACTCTAGCCTGTTGTTTCTAAACTAAAGATTGTATACTCCAGTCCTCGCCCTGTTGTGGAGAAAGAGCCGTGGCCCAACTGTGGACCACAGTCAAAAGGGTTACCGCCATTGTAATAGAATATAAGTAGAAAACTTACCGATATTGGCACGTTGTGTGTATACTCTCCACGCACGAAGGGGCAGTTGGGCGAATGGCGTTCGTGCTCCACCCAGGGCTCGTCGGACTTCTCCCAGCAGACGAGGCAGACGGTGCACATGAAGCACATGGCGCGGTCGTCCCCGCTGGGCGACGGCTGGTGGTAGAACCCCGCCTGCGCCATGCGCGCCGGCAACGCCCACCTGCGCACACCAATGCGTCTACAACTCCAAAATTATATGCTAGATATATGCCACGTTTTGTATTTATAGGACAGGCTGAAAAATAAAAAACTTGCCAAAAAAAACATAGCCACACCAATGTCGAGTATCAATCTTCTATATTATTATGTTGTTGATGTTAAGTTAGTGCAAGCTGATTCGCTCAATAATATGATAAAAATGATTAAGTTAATTCGCACTATTGCCAGACAAAAAACGTGCTCCATAATTTTACGGCAAGTGTTGTGGTTGTGGTTTAAGCAAATGAGCTATATTCCAGAGTACTCATTGGGTCGCATGCGGCGCGACAACCGCCCACTTGGTTCGACTAATAAGCAACTGCCCTAATAATAAAATCAGCCTGTCAAGAAGTCACTCAACTGTCCCAGATGAAAATTCGCGTACTAGGTTGTTCAAAAGCAACATTGACAACAACATAGAATATGGGTATACCAAGGTTATCTAGGCGCATCTAATAATTTCACAAAGCAAACTCACTTATAGTCCATGTGCGGCCATCGCTTGAAGGTCTTCTTCCTTTCGGCCTCCGAGTACATGAGCGTGCGCGCCTCCTCGTCGCGGCTGCCGGGGTAGAGGTCGCTGGCGCGCTGCCCCACGGCGGACGCGATCGCCAGCGCCGGGATCTGCCGGTTCTGGCTCTTCAGCTCCTGCACCACGCCCGCCGTCACCAGCCGCAGCGTCGATTGCGGCAGGGAGATTGTCACCGTACTCCACTGTGAAAGTTTTTGTTTTATTAATCGCGCACTATACAGGCTTAATCACGGGATGGGACATGAAAATGATGCTGTTTCATAGTCTGTTAAAAAGTACAGACCTGGTAAATGCTCTAGAAATATCTCATCAAATATGAGTCAATAATAACACACAAGCTATTCAACTTTATGTAGCTTACAAACTTGTAAGGTCTACCTACTTAACTGCATCTTAAGACTTATCAATTTATCAAAGTTTAGCTTTGCTAACTCAGTTAGTTTAGCTTAGCTTGCTTCACACAAATCAAACGCTGGTTTTTTCTATTATTTGGAGCTGTATAAGTCACAAAAAAACAACATTTAAATTGGCAGTTGAATAATTAGATTAAGCATCAAATTTTTCCAAATTAAATGACTTCATCCAACCCCTAAATTTTGGAACCTCTGATTTGTCGAAAATGATAGAATTAGAAATAACAAACCTTCTGCGCCTTCACGCCCTTCCGCACCGGCTCCGCATCGATGGCACTCTTCAACTCGTTGATGAAGTCGCCGAGACCCTCGATGGAGTGGGCGTCTAAGCTCTGAACGCACTGGTATAGCAGTACAGCCTAGTGACAAAAAGATAAATCAGTCTTACCAGCACTTATCCACCACCTTCACTGCCTTCTACTGCACATGATTAAAGACAACATTATGCCCAGCAAGACATAGACCCAATCACCATCACCAATGCAAGTAATGCAATTTCCATTTTGTTAAAAAGCTTTCATTTCTCATTTTATGAACTTTACTGATGCTTTAAATTATCTTATAACACTTTTTTTTCTTGGTTCCTATTGAGAGAATTTGATTAAAACAATCCCTTTGACTAATCACAAATGCAAATTAAGATCTCTTATGTTAATATAGAAAATTATGATGTTATTTATGGGTGAAGGTCAAGGTAATATAAGGAAAAATTATTTTATATACTACCTATAAACAGAACCTTTACTTTGGAATATATAAAAGCTAATTCAGGTAATTGCATTCAGTAAAAATAGCTTCTTTACATTATATTTCAAAATTTACAATTTTTCAGCTAGTGGAAATCCATGTAGAACATTTAGATAAAGAGAAGTGGAAAATATATTGTGGGCCCACATAAAATTGTAATAAGAAATTAATGGCTGCCATTTCAAGAAGAGGGGGACTAGGCCCCTTATTATGTCGATGAAATGAGGTCTATTTTATGTCCTTAAATTCAGCTTCACTCAACATCAAGTTTCTGTTAACAATGCTACAAAATTATGTCATCAACTATACAATACAAAATATTTGTTTAGGCAACCAGAAGTTTATAAAAACATTGAAAAAAATTCAAATGTAACCCACAGCGTGTTTCTTACACATAGTTATTCAAGAGGTGCTAATTTAGGAGTAGTGACTGAGAATGATATAGGTCAAAGATTTGAAATATTCCATTAATTACCTTTTTAATCATTATAAATATTGCACAATATTATGTTATTAACTTTATTTTAATACTCTCATACACCATAAATTACATACAATAAAATTTTAACAGAGCGAAAACATGAAAAAACAATGTTTGTATGAATAGAATGGGTAAAAAAAGAAAAAAAAATTAAAATTAGAATTTTTGTCTATCAATTTCAAAGTTAAACTTAGTATGAGTTAGTTCATTATTAATAAAAGACTGGCTTCACTTCAGTTCTTTGGATCTGACCGGATCAAGATCCTTAACCATAAGCTCATAATTAAGGACCTTGGGCCCATTTTGAAAAAGGAAAGTACAGTCATATAATGGACATATTACCTGTTTTAACAATGCTTTCCCTGTGCTTTAATAATGCAATGCTAAGTGGAACAATTGAAAATCAAAATTTATATTTACTATTTCCAGTCAACACAGCCTATATAAAAAAGTAACAATGAGATTCTAATAGATAAATATTTCAGTCATTAAGATTATTTTATTAAATATCAAAAATATAAGCCATTTTAACGCGTTTTTCTTTTCCTTACAACAAAATCAATCCTCTATAACAACAGGTGTAATTTTTGTGTGCTTCACATAATTATTTAAATGTTTGTCAATTCTGTGGGATTATAAAGACAATAAAGTGAACCAACTTTTTGCCACCTAAATAATACAAAAAAAGAGTCACAAAAGTACATACCTCGGACAAAACAAGTTCAATCTTTATCACTTGGTCAGGTTTCAAAGGATGTATCGGACGCTGTAGCGCCGTATGAAGGAGCAGCACCCCATTGTAGTCGGTCCGGGCGCTGACACCGCTCTGGTCCCATAGGAACACCCGGTCGGCGCCGGGCACGTACTCCACGCCAACAGTACCCCCCTCATCTATAACCAACGCTCTTATAACAATCGCAATCGATGAAATAGAGCCCGGTGTAATCAGAATTGTTTACTGTGAACTGTCAAACCGAAACAATGTAGGACATTGAAAAACGATCCTGCGAGCCATGCACGCTAACAGATTATCGATTGATCGGAGTCCTAACCATCATTCGACATAAAACAACAGATTCTTTGTCTAAAATACATAGGCGTGTGGAAACTTACCCGCTGATAGGCTGGACGACTGTAGGATCACACCAGAATTCACATCCAAAACGTGTACACCACCCACGTCGGTCTTCACCAAAATTATATTTAAATTACTATGATACGTTAGAGAGGTGACAGGAAAGTTCATACGAATATAGCCATCTTCTCGTAAATTCAAAGAATCATCGCCCATCGTGGCCGTGAACACATCTGTCTATTCTACGTAAACGCCATTTGTAATTTTATACTTTTTTATGTCAAATATTTTACATGAAGTGGCCAGATGTAAAATGCTTGCAAGCTTATCTTACCATAGAGTAGGAATACTTTTATTTCTAGTTTTAGTGAATATTTTGATGGACTATACGGTATTATTAAAGTACACCGTTTACTTCTTAGAGCGGATTGATATATATTTATTTATAACCCTGCTATAGAAATCTATAGTAAATAAATTACATATTAATTACAGAAAAGTCTAGAAAATAGTGTTGCCAGATAACAATTTTCGCACATTGAACTCAACCAAAAACAAGTGCGTAGACTTTTAGCGTAAGTATTAAAATTATGCAGCCAAATTATGTTTAATGACAACAATGATCAAAATATTATGATGATGATCATCAAGAATTTTATTGTATTATTTTTTAATTTTAGCCGCATTGAACATTTATTATAACTTCAATCTTTATTAGCACATAATGATATGAAATTTACTGAAGAGTCGCGTCATTAAGTCGCGCGTTTCAAAGTTTTACGAGCGATAGCCTTGGAGAGTCCATGGATTCTTAATAACCTGAGTTTTATCTGGTTATCTCATCAAGTTGACATTTATATAATTTTCTCACATGGTGATTTAACTCGTAAATTGATGTAGAAGATCGGATTCCATATAAAAATATTCAATTTATTAGTTTTTGAGATGCCTGTTTTTGTAATACTACAATATTTTATAGATATAATTTTTTTAAATAATTTCATTGTTTAAATCAATGCATTTCCTTAAAGTTGCGAGTAAAATATTAAGTCGAAAATAATTAATCCAGTTTGCAATACTGCCTAGAAAGGGGAAATCCCTTAAAGCTTCTAAAACTTCAAATTGCTTGTGAGAGAAATAATCAGATTAATCACAATAAAACCAAACTGTAAAAAAATGTATAATTTATTAAATTATTCAAAAAATCATGTTATAAAATTCACAATAAAATATAAAAAAATGTAAATATAAAACAGACATGGACGGAATAAATTACCTAAGCTAAATTGATTGAGTATTATATTATAATATAATAGATCAATTATAAATTAAAATTTATAGAACTTAATACTATTAGATAATACAGTTGCATAACCACGATAAATATCCCCGATTCTCTTTACAACAATAATAAGAAAGCATTTATACTAAAAATATAAAACACGAGTTATTTAATATTGTATCAATCTCATAGGCTATACCTATAAAACAAACACAGGATGCTGACATTGTTTGCACAAGAGCCAGTAAACAATTTACATATTTGTTCAAATATTTTCTCTATATGTCTCTAAACTCACCAGGAAGATAGTATAATGTGTTACAGTCTCCTTTGATAGAGTCCTATGGTCAACGTTTTCATGTATCAATTCGTCGATATAAAATTTTTGAAGAACATTGACTCAATTGGGCCATGAAGTTATAGTATACCTTTTGAATGGGACGATGTCTGACCGTCTGACAGACTGCCTTATGACATACTAGTGACTGACGTTTACTACGTTTATTTATTTATTAATAATTTTTCTGCGCCAGGGCCCCAATGTATGACCATTCAGATTTCGTGTCGATATCGTGTGTCATCAAACCGTATGTCACTTTATGAACTCGGCACGACAAGGTACCTTAAAGTCTATTCTATAAGGCACACAATAGATTGTCACGATATTTGACTTTTAAGCCTTTTTTACTTTTTATCACGGGTGAGACACGATATTGCCGCGATGCGAGTGTGAATGGTCATACAGAATCTGAACAGTACAAAGGTGGACTTCATGCACTAAGGGCATTCTCTATCTCTACCAGTCAACACCACAGTGGTTGACTGTACTTTAACGATAGTGGTCATGCTTACGGCACTGGTCAGATTACACGGTCTCAAGAATAGAACCCCTATCTATCTTTGCTTCAAAACTCCCAAGATTCCAGCCACTTGAGTCCAGCCATGGTGGAGTTCGGCTCATGAGCCAACGGACCGTTCATGCCGTAAGCGAGAGGAGAAAACAGGTAGAAACTGTACACTGTTGTGGAAATTATCACGCCCATTACACTGTGGTAGAACGTTCTGCCGAGTTCTGGGCTCAAATAGCTCTTGATGCTTTGCAGTAGATATACAGTTAGGATACCTGAAACAAGGATGTAAAATTTATGAGGTAGAACAAATATTGTTCATAGTAGTTTACTACCAGTTATACATAGTTCGTGTGACACAGGGAAATTCTGGTGTGGTTGAGGTGACACGATTGCAGAGACAATTTAATTTTACTGTCTAACTATAATATAATTCTTAAAAAAACTACTAAATTACTCCTATTACATCAGCTATCTGTCAGTGAAAGTCCCGTTAAAATCGGTCCAGCCATTCCAGAGATTAGCCGGAACAAACAGACAGACAGACAGACAAAATTGTAAAAAATGTTATTTTGCTATATGTACTGTGTACTTATACATACATAAATTATGTAAAAAGTGGTTATTTTTATATAAGAAATCTTTTAACCTAGTTTGTAATAAAAAAACCACCTCTCTAGGTGTGGTTGCCAGAGATAAATTTATTAGCTATTTGAGACAAATGCTACGAACATGAGTAAGTAACACACATACAACCAACCTCAGCAAAATTCTATACTATTTGAGGCTGGATCTTGACGTCCCTGGACGGCAGTGACCACACATGTCATTAATCTACTCTAAAAATGTACAATAAAACCCATCAATAAGGTACTACTTAACGATAAGAGTTGTAGTAACACTAGTAAGTAAAACGTCTGGCTCATCATGTAGTGTAGACCAATGTAACTAGATACCAGTGAGCATGGAGCTGAAGACGAGCGCGGGGAAGTAGTGGTGGAAGTAGAGCACGCGGCCCATGGCCCAGAAGGGCGCGTAGTGCAGCAGCCAGCCCGCGAAGCTCCAGCGCGCGCCGTCCAGCAGCCGACGGGGCCCACCACCTGGGGAATTCATTGTGCTAGCGGTCAAACGGCCGGATTCATGGCTACGGTTTCTATCACGAAAATAATGTATACAGTCCATGCGTTTTTAGAAAACAGTGACTCATCATCGTCACTCAACTTACCACTTTAACTTTAACCAACCACCAACCCGTGAACCCGCATTAGGCTGCTTTTCCACCAAAGCTGTGCGAGGAAAATGTATCGTACGAGGATGCGTTGCGAAACTGTGTGATGTGTAACAGATGGACGTCTACGGACTGGCAGCAAACCTCGGAAGGCATTCCTCGTAAAACATTTCTCGCACACTCTCTCGCTTGTTTTGTAGTATGTACGTAAAAAACCTCGCTCCGTTGAGTCGTTTCTACCAGAGCTGTGCTAAGCCAGGTTAGGTAAATGAAGCAATTCTATTAGTTCTTCAAAAACGCATCCCTCACAACGCATCCTCGCACATCTCTGGTGGAAAAGCAGCCTTAGGCCATTGTGGTGGTCTAAGGCCAACGTCCTTCTCATTGTGAGAGGAGGTTCAATGGGTCGATAATGAGTCAAAGAGGAACATTTACCTTGGACTGGTCTTCCAAACGCCTCTGCCCTCTTATCCCTGATTGAGTTGATGCTGTAGATGACGAGGAAGATAACCAGGAATATGAGATTCCCCCACCAAACTACGGGGTTGCCCAGCAAGTAGATGCGATGAGTGCTACCCGAGAAGAACTGACCCTGCAAAATCATAGTATAATTCAGAAATAACATGTTAATATAATAAGCTGTCTGTATTCTCATTCTGAGAGAAGATGGGTTTATGCAATGAATAAATGAATGAGTCAATCCAATCATTCTTACCAATCGAAACAAAAGTAGAGTTTTACTTCACTATGGGTTATAAAAATCCTAAGTAACCATAATACTTCTTTCGCCTTTAAACAATTTATTTGTTCATCTGCATATTTTACCAGTTTTTGACAGTTACTTTTATGTGGGTAAATGTAAGGGCGTGTACTGACCCTGTAGTTGACGGGCCACTGCCACGGCTGCGAGGTGACCTCCCCCTCCTTGGGCTTGAGGCCGGCGTTCCCCTGGAACATGACCGCGTGCGACTCCAGGAACCGCTCCACGAAACCGGACGCGTACGCTTCGAAACTCATCTTGGGCACTGTAATAACAGTTCATTTATAGTATCAATGCAATGCTGTTATGTAATGAATGCGAGAATAACTGATGTCACAGTTTATCACTGCAACTGGAGGTTGACGTGCGTTTTTTGCAACTGTTGTGTCTAATATGGTGGCCTCAAATAAAGTATCTTCTATAAACTATACCTCTCCAACTAAAACTTACAATGCTTCTACCACCGGTATATTAAATCTAATTAATATCCCACTGGCGTTATGCGAGCGTTGGCGTTTCTCCAACGTCTGTGCAGCGACAGCGTCGCGTTGACGCGACGTCAACGTTGCGTTTATTGACAACAAGTACAATCACGCCGTTAAATGTATTGTTTAAACAACAGTAGTGTTTCCTCCTCGGAATCGGAAGCATTTTGTCTCTGATTGTACGCCTGCGTTCAACGGATGCGTAACGTTAACGTCGTCACGACAACGGTGCGCAGACGTTGGAGAAACGCCAACGCTCGCAAAACGCCAGTGGGATAGGAGCCTAATTTAACATAAAGGTATATGAATTCAAATATAAAGTAATGAACATCTATTAATTGATTATAATAATTAATACACAAAATAGAATTTTCATTACTTACAGTCATCAAATATGTTGTCCTCAACATTCCATAAAGCATTTTTGTCCCTCAAATTGGGGTTGCAAGCTACCTCCTGCTGCTCAAATCCCCATTTGGGGAGCTGTTTACCCGTGGTTGTCAATGCACATGACTGAAATGCGAATAAGAAGAAAAATAAACAAAAAGAAGAATAAAAATGAATAAATCAAATGAAGTGATGTCCATTCAAGTAGAGATTGCCCACCATACCTGAAGGTAATGCACCAGCATCAGCTTACTTCGCACTGTCTGGATCTCGTCACCATCTTTTCCTCCTGATATTAAAATCTTCCAAACGTCATTGGCGTCTCCAACACCATCCTATGAGTAAAACAAAAGTAAATATTATGTATAATGCTAGTAAATTTAATTAAGTAATTCTTAGTAAATTACTATTGTGAGGGTGAGTTTGTCTTGACAAAGTTTTCAAAACCTAATCTTAAACTAGAGTGATACAAGTGATAGTATAGGCGGAACCTGTGTGCCTATGCTGTGACATTGTGGCGTTAGCTCCATCTGTGTCATGCAAGTTTTCTACTGACTTAATTGTGCTGAGAGAGAAATTTGAGGCGTGAGCGCTTCCTTGGAGCCTGAACCCCTCACCGCCATCCAGGTGGTCTCTAACAGTTTGATTTTCAATGTTCTTGTCTCATTTTGATTGGTGGTCGCGTGCGTTAGCCGCTTTTCACACCTGCGCCACACTGTTTTAAACAAGCGTCCAACAGAGGTCACCTTGGTGGAAGGCTTGTGGAGCCCACGGTTGGTGTTTGTGGCCACACTTGTTTACAACAAAGCCCCCACCTCAGTGTATTGTCGACTCTCTGGTTGGAAGCACGCTAATGCAATATGGCTTTAGCCATCTAAACTTCCAAAAAGTTGGTGTGGCATTAACAATCATTTCCGCCGGTGAAAAGAAAAAAGAAAAAAATATGGATGAAATAATAATTAATTAATAATCATAATAATTTAATAATTATGATTTTGCCAGTAACCCGTTAATGACCCACTACAGGGTCGGGTCTCCTTCTCGCAATGAGAGGGATGTAGGCCTTAGTCCACCACGCTGGCCTACTGCGGGTTGGTGGACTTCACATACCTTTGAGATTTTTTTTGTGAACTCTCAGGCATGCAGGTTTCCTCACGATGTTTTCCTTCACCATAACAGCAGATGATATTTAATTATATAAAGCGCACATAACTTTTTTACAGTCATTGGTGCATGCCACTGGGATTCGAACCCGGACCCCTCGATTCGAGGTCAAATTCTAAGCCACTGGGCTATCACCGCAATAATTATAATTTAATAATAATATAATTTCTTTTTCACGAGACGTCATTTTGCATACATAGAACGACACGTGCGCACGCAACGGTAGCCGCTTCGAACTGCCCTAGCGCGGTTTACAACAAGCGTTTACACTGTGGAAATCGTGTTTACAACGGCGGCATCCACAAGCGGTTGGTGGGCCGCGACCGTCCACAGAGGTTGTTGAAGGTCAAACGAATTTTTGTTGCAAACAAGCGTTTACACTGTTGCAAACCGCCGGTGGAGACCGATGTGGAGGCCTTGTTTTAAACAGTGTGGCTCGCCCATCACTCACTAGACGCCTCACTCACTCACCTCCCCGTAGCCGGTGACCTGCATGTGCTTGGCGGAGAGCGGCGCGCGCTCGCGGTGCGAGTGCAGGTTGCGGCCGGTGGGCGCGTGCGTCAGCCGCACCAGGTCGCCGCTGCGCACCAACACCACGCCCGACACGCTCTCGCGGTCGTACGGCTTTATTATCCAGCGGTTGTTTTCGTCCTTGTGCGTGTATGTCGTTATCTGAAAAAGATAAATTGGAAATGGTCGGTCGAATTGTCGATAAGCAGTAGAATTATTTGTAGTTTATAAAACTTGCAGTTCTATAGATTGAAGAGTGAGTGAGAGTGATGAATAGTAATTATAATAAAAAAAACGTTCCACACTAGGATAACAATAAAATCAAATAGTGTTGCGGTTGCTACTAGATCAAAAACAGGAATAAATTGACACTCATCATTCGAATCTCTGCTCTACTAGGAATCGAAAGAGAGCCCTTCCCGCAGCGCACCGGCGTCTTAGCCACTGGGCCAGGCCACTCGAGTAGTTTAACAGTCGATGAGTGGTCTCACCTGCTGCTGCCTCGCCCCCACCCCAGGCGGGTACAGGTGGTGGTGCGAGTGCAGGTAGCCGCCGCCCGTGCGGTGGTTCTTCAGCGAGACGAGCGCGCCGTACGCCACGACGCGGGGCGCGCTCGCGTTGTGCAGGCTGTTGCCCTCCAGGCGCGCTTGGAACCCGGACGAGTAGAAACCGTCCCCGTTGCCGCTGTGACGTCAATTAAATTTAAATTATTTTACTATTGTTTTAACGCTTCATACTCAGCCCCACACTAGGATTCCCTGTGTCGTGGGTGCCATGGACACACACAAGACAAGAACACAACACACCCAGACCAGAAATTCATCATTCAAATATATTATCTGCTCTGCTGGGAATCGAACCCAGGACCCTCCGCGCAGCGCACCGGTGTCTTAACCACTGCGTCACTCAGTTCGTCAGTTAAATAATTATATAGACGCAAATAAACACACATATACTTAGGGATCACTGCCGTTTTGTGGAAAGCTACATCTAGTAGTACTGGAGGAGCTTCTGAGGAGAATGAGGATCTAACATCCTCAGAAGATCCTCCAGTACTTTGTGACTGTGTGTTTAAGAATGGGCTATGACCCCCTAGACAACAGCATAGGTAACACTCACACTTTCGGGTGATTTGTGGTATGACATAATTATATGTAAATCAAAAGTTTTAGAGTGAAGTAGTGGGAATCTATTTATCAAACCTTAGCATACCTTTTACTCAAAACTGTCAAGTGAATCCAAAAGAAGAACACGTAAAGGATAAACGGCCAAAGGATAAGTGTTATACTCCTTCCAATGAGGTGTTTCACCGTCAAACTCTGCAACAAAAATATATTTTTTTACATCCTCGGCACTGAAAAATTCAAAACCATCGAAATGCAAAAAAATGCTTGCTGTGTTAATGCTGCTGTTTCTATTCATTACTTATTATATGTATATATGTGATAATCAGCATTAGAGGTCCATAAAGTTCTCGAAGGGATGTGAAGCCTACCGATCCGCATTAGGCATGCTTGACGAACTAAGCCCTTCTCATTGTGAGGGGACACCCAACCCTTATCTATGCTTGTCAACGCAAAAACGGCTCAACAGATGTACTTTTTATTTCTCTTTGGACCAAATCCTACAGTCCACAGCCACACGGACAAATCAACTGGAGCTAGTTTTTTTTTTTTTATAAATAGAGCAAGCAAACAGACAGACGGGCCACCGATGGTAAGTGGTCACCGTCGCCTACTGACACGTGCAACACCAGGGGGGTCGCCAGTGCGTTGCCGGCTATGAAGGAGAGCTTTTTTTATGCCCTTCTTGAAGAACCCCATGTCATAGTCCTGCGGGAACACATCAGCCGGAAGACTGGTCCAAAGTTTGCATGTACGAGGCAAAAACGTACGTGAAAAACGGACTGTGGAGGAACGCCACGAATCCAGATGATGAGGGTGGAATTTCAGTCTTCACTTCAAACTTACAACAGGTTTCGACAGATCGCCCAGAACATTCCACAGGTCGGCCACCGTGCGCAGGCCGACGAACAGCACGACGAACAGGCCGACGAACTTGACGGCCAGCGTGCACGCCAGCGCCGCGCCCAGCCACAGCTGCCACGCGACCATGCGCGGGGCGAGCGGCGCCACGTTCTGCTCCGTTAGCGACCGCACCTGCAACGGATCGTTCAAATAGAACAACGGGTTGCACTCTGGGAGTGTCCAGATGTGAAAACTTATAAGGTAGGTTTCAGACGACGCTATAATATAATAGCATTAGTACATAGCTCATAGCACAACAGTATCGCGCTCCATACATTGTTATGGACACGTTCACATTGTACTGTACTATATATTATACGCTATAAATTGGTGCGATGGGCAGAGTTCATGCTATGCTATATCGCGTATGCGAACGTCATGCTATGAAGTATAGCATTAGGTCCTTCTTTGCTATACTTTATAGCACAATAGTATAGCGTCGTCTGAAACCACCTTAAGATTTGTTTTCTTGGTGATTTGGATGACACTTCAATTAAAACACAATTGAGTTTCTTTGTAAGAAAAGAAACGACATTTAATGCTAATAATCGCAATGTCGATATGCTAATAATAGTAAAGTGCACAATGAGGCTATATAAGTTTTCACTTCAATAACAAACTTGTTCAGCAGTGGACTACAAAGGGGTGAAATGTTGATGATTTTTATATTAATGTCTTGTGTGAAATGTCACTTATTGTTAGTTACCTTGAACACTCCATAAATAGAACAACTCATAAAGAATAGAAGAATAGGGTCCAACAAAATATATCTATTGAGGATCAGGAAGCCGACATCTGAAAGTAAAGAGAAAATAAATGATTATGTCGAAATTTGTCTTTATTAATCTAACAAAGTGTAGTGACATAAGCATAGTTCCGTGACAATGAGAACTTCAGTTCTATCAACTTCAATTGGCAAGTGGCATTATGTATGTGTGTGCTTGCCCAAAAAGCGATAAGAACGCGTGTTGTGTATAGAACGTCACTGCCACACAATTGCATACTTACAAGCACACTCACACATAGCACTACACACAAGGATGAGTTAAATTAAAAGGCATACAAGCAAACACACACAAGGATGAGTTAAATTAAAATACCTATCCACTATTTATGTACTTAACTTCACATTCAATTTAATATGGGATACATACCACACAGCAATAGTAAGGTTCCAATGAAAGTTGATTCCAAGTTCTTTGTCATTTCCCAAATTGTTAAAAAGGTCAATGGTATAATAAGTGCTCCCAGTGTAGTACAAAACTGAAAAAATTATTAAATTTCGAAACTTTTAGTTTAGAAATTGTATGATTATTATTATCATATTATTGACTGCAATGACAAGTGACCAGCAGGGTTACTTCTCTCACAATGAGAAGTTCACCAACTTGGTTTTTATGTGGGGTGGATTTCACATGTTTTAAGGACATTGTACGCAATTTTTTCCTTCACCATAATAGCAGGTGACATTTGTCACACCCTTAGTTGAAGTCATTGGATTCTTAATACCATTTTGAGCACAGACCCCTCAGTTGCTGAAATCTGGGCGGCTATCACAATTTTTGTTTTACCAGACCACTTTACTAGCGAATAACATAATTATGTCTGTATCTTTATACATCAAAGCCTCTACAAAAATAACACTTAACAGTGTGGGAAGATCTGAAAATGATACATACTATCCTCATTCCTTCATATCTCGCCCCATCATACTTGTCTCCAGGCTTTTCGAATGGAAATGTACCATCATATCCAGTCAACTTTCCTGACAGGGCGATTAACATCTGAAATTGGCCAGAGTTAATTAGGATAAGCAAAATAGATAGGAACACATCCTATTTATTAACCTTTTTTTATTAACTGGAGCATGAATTCCATTGTCAATAACTGATTAATGTATGTAGGCCTTAGTCCGCCATGCTGGCCTAGTGTTGGTGGAATTAACACACCTTTGAAAATATTTATTTTGTACACTCTCAGGCATGCAGGTTTTCTCACTTTGTTTTCCTTCATCATAACAGCAAGGTATATTTTTTTTTTTAATTTAATTACATGATTAACTACATGATTATGTGTACAGAATTAGGATCGCCAGGTGGGTAACAGACAGTCCTCCTTATTAATCGTACCAAAAGATGTTAGTTAAAGAACTTCTTTTATTACTCATAATTTCTTTGGTTTATTGAATAATTTTAGACTCATAAAAATTGTTAATTTCTTAAAACTATAGGAGCATAAATAATATAATTTGATAAGATGTATAACAATAACACATTCAGTGGATAGTTTGATTTGTTCCTTACCTTTCCAAGTGGTGGATGAACATCAAAGAAGAATGTTCTATTTATATACCAGCTTGCCATCTTGCCAAAATGAGTCTCATCCCAACTGAAAAATTAAATAACTTCAAAGAATTTATGTATCTAATAATTTTATCAATTTAAAGAACTGACTTATTAACAGCAAAACTATATAAATTTAACACATTAGTGGAAAAACACGCTATGTAAGTTTTTTCATTGTAGCATTTATACTCAGAGAACTTGCCACAAATGGTTAACAAAATTAAGCCCATTAGTAAGTAAGAATGATTATGATCAAACATGAAATATTTTTATGATACTCTTTATTAGTATTATTAAAATGTAAATTGATCCATTAAATTTAACAAATGTTTTAAATTTATGTTAAAACCACAAGATCATACAATTAGGAGAGATCAAGACATGCAGTTAAATAAAATTAAATGTTTGCAGACATCAAGCCTCACCTTAAATACCAGTGAAATTGATTTTATCTGCAACTTCTTGTAAAGCATAAAGTTAATCCATAATAAAACACCATAATTATCACCAAATCCCAGGAATAAGTTCTTCTGTTACCACCACCACTAAAAGTAGCATATATAATAAAGAAAATTTGTGTGAATAAAAATGTGTGTGTGCAAAAACAAGGTGTTAATTTTGTAGACTTGTGCCACTTTTATATTTAGTCATGCTTAGATTTCTAGGCTAGTCAAGCAATTTTTCCATTTTTGTTCTGAGATTCCTACAATTGTACATTTAAGAACAAGTGTGCAGAATTTAACCTAGCTATATAGGTAGGTTAAACTTTGAGCCAGTTTTGTGGGAACGTAAACCTTTTTCAATATAAAAGTATTTGGTGTTCTTTGCCATTTGGCACTAATTTCCATTTAAAAGTGGAAGGAGGCTTTACGCTTAACATTATAAGTGTCGCTTTGGATGAATCCTAGCTTATGAAGGAAAAGATGTGTTTGGGGATACTCTGTCTAAGTGTATGTGCAACTAATCATTCCTGGGGGGTGTTACAACTATTTTACAAGAATTCAAGTCTGGCACTAAAAATACTGACTTGTATTTCATTTGCAGGTAGATTATATTATATAGACACTTTAATTAATATCGAAGTGATATTACTCACCAAACATGATCCGGATCTAAAACTTTATAATAACGTGTAATAAAGGTAGCCCCACATATAATGCCAAATGTTATCCACCATCTAGAAGTGTATAAAATGATCCATTAATTGATTTTATTCCATACATTTAGATTATTTTCAAACATTTAGAAGTTTTTTAGTCTACAAAAATAATGCTTACGTACACTTTACTACTACTGAAAAACACTGCTTCTTTATTATTCTCCGCCATTATTTGATTTTTACAGAAATGTAATCTTTTTATTTTAAAGAAACCTCTAAAGAAACGGTAATTTAATATTTTTATTTTTTCTAAACAACGTTTTAAATATATATATTATTATAACGTCATCAGTCAAGAAATAAGTATGTCAAAATTGTCAAATTGACAGTTTACTGTCAATAATGATGAAAAAGTCGCCAGAGAGTATTGTATTTGTTTCACAACAGCGAGCACATTTCGAGAAAGGTATAAATCAATCCACCAAAACATTTTCTCGTGCAACAATAAAATGTGCTTTCATTTTCGTTCAGTTTCTATTGATGATGACAGTGAATTCACGGCCCAAATGTAGAGGCGAGGTAAAGTTTAGTGACAGTGTCACGGGACACGTCTGTCAATGTCATAACAATGGTCTTCCATCAAATGCCATCAATGCATGAAATTGTTGAATCATTTATGAACTTATGAAGTGTTGTAAATAAATTCGATAAACAAAGCTGAGATTTCTAATTGTTGTGAGTTGTGACGCATTAATTAAGTGCTCATATATAGACGTGACTGCATTTGAAAATCGCACACGAAGAGATGTGCTCGTCTTAATCATGCGGTGGTATTACGTTTTTATATTTGTGCAGTGTATTTTTGCATCAGTTTGTTTCGGTGAAGTTAGTGTAGAAAGAAAAGATAAACTTATTAAAGGATTTCTTCTATATTTAAACAACCTGCCAGATCAGGCATACATCTACGAAGAAGGGGTTGTTAATGATGCGCAAATATTAGTGAGTTTCTATTGGATTTATTATGCAGCAGTTTGCAAAATAAAAGCATTGCTTTGAATAGAAAACACCTTGAATAGTGACAATGATTTTGCACTAACGTTTTATAATACCCTAATATTAACGAATGTTTGAAAAATGGTAGAACAATAGATATTGTTCCTAGAAATAAATTAAAAAAAAAAAATTGAAATAGCTAATATCCTTAGTTAGTTACTTCAAGTTTTTGATAAATTTTCCTGAAATTCTAAAAATAATATAATATTAGTAGAACAAAAGCAGTACTAAAGTGAACAACAATATACTTTACAATTTATTTCAGTGCTACTTTCTAATTGCAAGCTGGCAGTGACAGCATTGCTCTGCACTCATGAAATCTCAAATCAGCCACTTTTCTTCATATTATACACTATTTTCTAAAAAAAAAAATCTGTGGTGAATTACATTCGGGAACAACTATTTGCCTGAAATATTTCCCTTACCAAGTTCATTTCTTTTTCATTCTCTTCAGTAAGACTCTACTGAAAATCAAAGTCTAATTCAATGTAGTTTAATAGTAATTGAACTTTTAAAACCATTTCTCGCCTATACTTCCCTTAGTAAGTTAGACAATTTGTAGAAACTAGAAAGCGGTTAAAGATGATGACTATGCATACACAGCACCATGTTTTCATCATCAAATAGTCTTAATAGTCTTAATAGAATAACATTAAATTTTACCAAAACGTGAATTAAAACTGGTCATTTATGAACAAAATTCAGTTGTGTATACATGCATGTGAACTTTTACTCATGTACATTGTCTGGTTTTTCTTTGTATAAAAAGCACTATTTCTCACTATTATTACAATTTTATTAAAATTTCTCTTATTGCCTTGAATATTATTAATGATAAAGGGGTGACAGGGTTGTACATAAATATATCAAATTTTTATGATATCAAGGTTATCTAAAGTCATTAGACCTATTTTATTATCGTAGCAGTTATCATTCAAGTTATTAACATTTTTTCACATGTTACTTTAATGACTTATTTATTTTTCTACTTATTAATCTTATAAATTTAAATTGATCCTAGTGTCAGAAGAATCTTCAAAACACTCAAGAAAATTCATGATCTTGTGTGCATTAATGTGTGAGCATCATGTGTTTGTGGTGGAAGTGCTGAGCATTTATATAAAAAAAATGTAAGAAAATCCATGTTTCATGTTAATGTTCATGAGTATGTTTTTAGGATGGAAATGTGTACAGGATTGAAACCAGTGTAAAAGCTTGCGATATCCACAACTTGGACTCACATAAACTGTTAAAGTGCACTGCTATTGTTGTGGATCTCGGAGACGGTGGAGTCCAGAGCAATGAGTACCAGTGCCAAGATGCTGACATGTGGATCAAGGCGGAGGGAGTGTCACCAAATGTTGAAGAAACCAGTCCTGACATTCAAAGTACTGTAACTGAGGCAACATTTGAATTTAAACCCATACAACTGGACAATGAAATACAAACAACTGCAGCTGTGAGTACTTAGCAGTGTTTAAATAGCCTTGTTGCTTGTGTAGACTGTAAGTGATCTAGAAAGATGAGATGATCAAGAAAGGAAGTGGTGAATAAGTGGTTTGTACTATTGATGAGCGAGGATACCATATGGGCAGAGCTTACCCTTACAGTAGATTTTTTTACAACACAGGGAATCCTACTGTGAGGTTATGAGTATGAAGTTTTTTTTATTATTGTTTCGTAGGTGACCTCAGGGGAGCAGTTTATAGCTATACCCCGCCAGCATCCCAGTGTTCCGTGTATAGGATGTTCGCAGCACGTGAATGTGGAGGCGACAGGGGTGGCTCAGCTCGCGGAGTTGGCGGTGAAGCATCTCGATATGCATGACCCCAATGTGAGACACACTCTTGATGCCGTTATTGACGTGGAGAGGCAAGTTCAGGTGCTGTATTTTTTTTGTTTTTTTTAATTAGAATTGTACTGCACAATATGGGATATTGTTATAAAATAATGTCAGTTAATTTATTTTATGACCTCCCATTTACTTATATGTCACGTGCAGGGTGGTACTGCCCTGCTTGAAGCAATCGTCTTTGTCCTCCTAATCAACAATGCATGCAATGATAAGCGGCATTTGCTGCCTATAATTTTGAAAAAAGATGGACAACTTGATAATTTCTTTTATTGTGTAGTTATTTAAGTTTATGTTTTATTTGTTGTAGGTTGTTAATGGTGTTCGATATGTTCTGACTCTTATTGTGGACTACAACAGGTGTGATTCTGCAGATACTGATGCATGCCATACGAAAACCCCTTGCAAAGTTTCAGTGTTAGAAAAACCATGGGTCAGACAACATGATGGTTCAAAATATAGAGCAATTATTTCTAACAATTGCACTAGTGAATGGATATATGGGGACAATGGTGAAATTGTTTCTTTACCGGATGAAAATAAAGAAAGTGGTGATGTAGACAATAATTCAAAAGATCATTCTAAGCCTACTCCCGACCCTAATAATATGGTTAATTCAGAGTCAGCGGATGAAATTATAAAAGCTATCCATAATACTGAAGTTCAAGCAGAACAACACCATGAAAGAATGTTAACAGAAGAAGAGTTAAAAAATTTAGAGGATCAAATAATTCCTCATCACAGCTTTTATAACACTGATATAGAAACTTTACCAGATTCTTTAACTGATAACCCCTCTAATGTTAATGTACAGACTGTAGTATCACACGTTGAATCGAAGACACATTCAAGTGATAATTCCATTCAAGATCAACAAGTTGAGAATAGAAAAGTTTATTCAAATAATGAACAAAGAAAATTATTACAGGATTTTGTTAAATTTCTTGAAAATGGCTTAGAACCACGAATAAATGAAGAAATACCAACAATTAAAAAAAGTTACGAGTCAGAAGCCAAACGAGATAAGCGTTTTATCTCGATAGACGATTCACGCAAAAAGAGATCGATAAAATTAGGTGGAGAAAGTGAACATAATCCCGATGATCCAAAGTATAAAGACTTAGCAGAACAATCTCTTCGGTCATATTTGGTGTCAGTAGGAAATAGCAATCCTCATCGCGTTGTTAAAGTAAAAAAAGTTGATGTTCAAGTTGTAGCAGGAAAATTAACAAAAATCGATTTTGATATGGCTCCGGAGGCCCAACCAGAAAATGTTATAAACTGTCATTCGGAAATTTGGGAAAGACCTTGGTTAAAAAATACGACAATCGATATCTCATGTAATTTAAAAAATGAAAATATAAGAACAACACGACAAATAAATGAAGCAGATGTCTTTTTTGTTGGTGGACAAACGAATCACGACCCAGCAGACCCACAGTATAAGGATTTAGCTGAAAAATCATTAAATAAGTTCGTACAGTCTGCTGGAGCTACCAAAAAGTTTAAAATCCTTAAAATAGATAGGGTGACCACGCAGGTTGTATCGGGCGTACTGACGAGAATAGATTTTAGAATAGGCCAAACAAACTGTGATTTAAATAGCAAGACTGATGATTGCTTAGCAGATGAAGCATCTGATGAAATTAAATGCCATTCAAAAATATGGACGCGGCCTTGGTTGCACGAGGAAGAAATCACTGTAAATTGTGAAATAAAAAATCAATTAAAGCACAAACGAGACAAACGTTTTATATTGTCGGATGGCTCACGTAAAAAGAGATCGGGAAATTTTAATATTGGTGGAGAAAGTGAACATAATCCCGATGATCCAAAGTATAAAGACTTAGCAGAACAATCTCTTCGGTCATATTTGGTGTCAGTAGGAAATAGCAATCCTCATCGCGTTGTTAAAGTAAAAAAAGTTGCTGTTCAAGTTGTAGCAGGAACATTAACAAAAATCGATTTTGATATGGCTCCGGAGGCCCAACCAGAAAATGTTATAAACTGTCATTCGGAAATTTGGAAAAGACCTTGGTTAAAAAATACGACAATCGATATCTCATGTAATTTAAAAAATGAAAATATAAGAACAACACGACAAATAAATGAAGCAAATACCTTTTTTGTTGGTGGACAAATGAATCAGGACCCAGCAGACCCACAGTATAAGGATTTAGCTGAAAAATCATTAAATAAGTTCGTACAGTCCGCTGGAGCTACCAAAAAGTTTAAAATCCTAAAAATAGATAGGGTGACCACGCAGGTTGTATCGGGCGTACTGACGAGAATAGATTTTAGAATAGGCCAAACAAACTGTGATTTAAATAGCAAGACTGATGATTGCTTAGCAGATGAAGCATCTGATGAAATTAAATGCCGTTCAGAAATAATGACGCGGTCTTGGTTGGACATGGAAGAAATCACTGTAAATTGTGAGATAAAAGATCAATTAAAGCACAAACGAGACAAACGATATATATCGACAGGAAGCTTACGAAAAATGAAATCGGGTAAGAGCCCATCTCTAAAAAATAGCCCATCTCTAGAAGACCCAAAAAATGAAAAGTTTAAGAATTTAGCGGAAGATTCTTTACGACATTATGAACGCATAAAGAAATTGCGCATTCATCATGAAGTAGTTGAAGTGTTACGCGTTACTTCAAAGCTGGTTTCTGGTAAAATCTATAAAATAAATTATACGGCATCGCCAACTTCATGTTCCATTACTTCAAAGAATAAAGAACATTGTAAACGCGATGAGAACGTTCTTCTTTACTGTAATACCAGAATTTGGAGCCAACCGTGGATTGAACGGAAAGAAATCACAGTGTCCTGTAATGGGGTCGATGAAAGTGATGAAATTGACGACACTGAAAACAGACAAAATAGTGAGGTAACAGATACAGCCTTGAAACGGAAGAAGAGGCAGTCAGGGCATGATGATGATTTTATTGATGAGGATATAATAAACTATTATGCTGATCGTGCTATTCAGCACCTTAACGAAAAATCTGAATCAAGCAACTTACGATTAATGTCTATCCATGCTTTCCAAAAAAGCGTCAATTCGGTACGGAACACGATAAAAATGTATATAGAAACAGCACACGTCCAGTGCTTTAGCCCTCAAAACGAATCAAAACTAGAAAACTGTGAGGAACTTAGCGGTACCAACCGCCCATTATGTCTTGTTACAATATGGCCGTCACAGGACGATGAACTCGTTATTGAAAATGTCGTCGTTAAATGTGATGACGATGCCGATTTCGAAAAAGTGACAGGCCTATCGAAGTCGAGTTTTGTTAATGCGTCTATAAAAGAGATTGAAAAATCTCCAAAAATTAAAAATAAAGTACGAGTATACGAGGGAGACTCTTATATGTTACCTACATTAGATTTGAGTAAGCCTATCATAATTTCTTTTATAATAGAATTTACTAACTGCTCTAAAGACGTCGGTAGTGATAAGAGTTCTGAATGCTTTCAAGACACCACGTTACCTTTAGCATTATGTGCTTCTTATTTGTGGTTAGAACCTGATACCAAGGACATTAAAGAAGTAAAAGCTGAATGTGGTCTTCCCGAAACGTTGCGAGAGAAGCGTTCAATTTCTTTTGATTTAACCAACGATGCAGATTATGAAAAAATCAAGAGTATGGTTAACGAATCCATAGAAAAATTGGAAATGTCATCACTGCATAGATACAAACAAAGACTTTTACAGATAAATAGTTATTCCAGCAAATTGATATCTGGGAAAATTACCACAATAGATTTTGACGTCGGTTACACATCTTGCTTGAAGTACGAACCGGTGGATAACATTACGCGCTGCGACTTGATAGAAAATCTTCCTAGTAGGCACTGTATATCGCACGTTTACGAGCGGTTATGGCTTCATAATGGGCGGCAAATCGATGTGAACTGCGATGACGATATTCATTTAGGTGCCCAAATGGAGTTCGAAAGTCCCGGGAATGCTATGCAGCTGGCTAACGAAGCTTTGAAGCACATCGAAGCTAAATATCCGCACCCTAAAAAACAGAAAGTCGTAAGGATATTCTCTTTAGAAAAGCAAGTGATAGCCGGAGTACATTATCGAATGAAGCTCGAAGTAGGGTCCACTGACTGTCTCGCTTTGAGTGTTAAGAACGATTGCGAGCTAGAAAAGGACACGAGCTTCAACAAATTTTGCCGAGTGAACGTCTGGCTCCGTCCTGGGACAGATCATCCTCCAAATTTCCGAGTGTCGTGCGACAATCAAACCGAGGCCGCTTCCGAACTGCATCGGAGAGTTCAGGCCGAGCAGCTCTTCTTTAATTTCATGGCAACATACAAGCCTTCTTACGGGAACGATCCCGCGGAGGTGCTCAGACGGTTTCAGATATTCGAGGAAAACATTAATAGGATACACGAGTTGAACATCCACGAGCGGGGAACTGCAAGATATGGTGTGACGCGTTTCGCTGATCTGACGTACGACGAGTTTAGATCCCGCTACTTGGGTCTCAAGCCGGGGCTGCGTGATCACAACCAGATTCCGATGAGGAAGGCCGCTATCCCCGACGTGGTTGTGCCAGACAGCTTCGATTGGAGGGAGCATGGCGCCGTCACTGAGGTGAAGGACCAGGGTTCCTGTGGCAGTTGTTGGGCTTTCAGTGTGACAGGTATGTTTTAATAACCTTATTTATTTTCCTAGCCTGCATAAGCCCCAAACAGGTACCCAGGATCCCAGGTTCTGGAATATAAGCAGTGATATCCCAGTGTTCAAGAGTGTTCTTGTGATCAGAGGTCTGGGTTCGAATTCCAGTCTTAAGCCATTTTTTATAAAAAAATAAATGTCCCCTGCTGTCACAGTAAAGGGAAACATGATGAGGAAACCTGCATGCCTAAAAGTTCTCTTTAAAGTTCTTTAAGGGATGTGAAGTCCACCAACCTGCAATGGGCCAGCTTGGTGGACTAAGTTTTACATTCCTCTCATGTCAAGAGGAACTAACCGCATATTGGACACTAGTGGTCAAAAATGACAAATGTTCACGTCCAGGTTCCAACGTTTTTGGAACAATATAAAAACAACAACAATATTTTAGTCCATTTTTTACATTTGCGTTAACTCAGGTAAAATCTTCCACCCACGTGTTTCCACGGTTTCTTTAAGAAGGGCGTAAAAAGGCGACACCTAAGCCGGTAACGCACTGGCGACCGCCTGGTGTTGCTCGTGCCATACGCGACACTGACCACTTATATTATCAACAGGTGGCCCGTTTGCCTGTCTGGTTTTTCTTTGTATATAAAAAAATGTAATGTATGTTTTAGGTAACGTGGAGGGTCAATGGAAGATTAAAACCGGCGAGCTGGTGTCGTTGTCCGAGCAAGAGCTGGTGGACTGCGACAAACTGGACGAAGGTTGCAACGGAGGCCTGCCGGACAATGCTTACAGGTCAGCTTTTGCACTTAAATAACGCTTCACACTCATAGCCCCACACTAGGATCCCCTGTGTCGTGGGCGTCATGGACACACACAAGACCAGAACACAACGCACCCAGACCAGAAACAGAAATTCAAATTCATTTACGTTACTTTGCATAACCGTTTTGAGACGTGATGATCGATGATCAATACCTACGAGTGTTCCTGTAGAATCATTAAACAAGCCGTAAAATTGACGGAATTTCCTCTGCGTTCATAAGGCCGCTCAGACCGTTCAGACGTTAAACGTGGGTAATCGATGACGCTACTGTATAAGACAATGTAGCCACGTAACAAATGTAGTCATGCTGTTATTGTGTTGACTCTACATTTGCATAAAAATAGATTATTATCTCATTGTTAGCACATATTTTCTTTCCGGGAATTGAATAGAGTAGGCGTTTGCCGACTGATTAAATCTCAAAAACTGGAAGATGTATACATGAAATGAAAGATTTCATTTTATAGTTGGATTTTTTCGCGTCCTATGCCCCGAGCTTCAAAGTATTTGTACCGTAGACGTGAGCCATTAGTACGGGAAAGAGACATCATCTGTACATCTTCCTATACTAATTACGAGTACGTTAACCGTACTAATACTTTGACAAAAGTTTTCACGCTCGGAGCACTAATAGGCCTAAGACCATAAAGCGTATTCGCGGTATGCGTTTCAACAGTTTTATTATTCTTACAAAACAATACTCAAAATGCTTAAATTTGAGCAATATATCAATTACGCGCGTAAACTAAATACATATATCAATGTTATAATTTGTTTTTCCTTGAGTATTCGAGTTTATTGTTATGAAACTAATGAGCTGTTATTTTGTGATAATAATAGTTTGCGGTCAAGACTATTGCGTTATTGCGTATTATGTGAAGCCCCTAGGTTAGGTTATATACCTATTCATATGAGTGTACAGTTAACATGACAAGGCTTTATTTACGATTCATGTTGTATGGCTGCTCGTTACTCCACTACTGATCTTACCATTCTGTAAAGCTGCACCACACCACATCTATGGAATGTGCTAGACATCTCTAGACTCTAGATCTAGAAGGTCTAGATCTAGGCTTCCTCACTTCACCATATCTATATAAATCTTATCTTAGCGTATAGTACATATTTTAATGTTTAAAATGATATGTCTCGTATACTCGAATATAAGGTCTACAAGTATAATTTTAATATGTGAATATGTAAAATATGAAAATTCTGCATACCTTTCTGCAAACCTGCATGTAAATATTTTAATGAGCTCATAATTTACTGTGTTTAGTGTTATCTAACACCATTTGACATTAAGTGCCACATAGCGCATTTACAGGAAGTCTGATAATTTGAAATACATAGTTCACATTTATGAACTATTTTTACCTACAAATCTATATTAATAATGTTTTCTGATTATAAAAATTACAAAAAACTACTTATTTCTTTTCACTACTTCGCCGCCCCGTGAGTCATATGTGACTCATATCTATTGCTTAACTACTCTGTTACTGGACAGCCAAAGTCTTAAGTTATTTAATTAATTGATCAACCAGTTGACAAGTTCTTTTCATCGCGATGATATAATAGTACATTACGATACGCGTGACCTAAGAAGCCTCGCTGCGCTTCCGCTCGGGCTCGGCTCGGGCTAACTTCACGCCGTGCAATAATTGACAACTTTGGTCACAAGTATCGTATACTATTTTATAGCAAGTGTGACATAAACCCGGACTGGAGCGGGCGGAAAGAGAAATAGGCAACTTAGGTCACAGGAAAGTGTGCGTACATTGCGGGTGTAGGTCACACAATTCGTTTATGCACCGTTTAGAAATAGGCAACTTAGGTCACGAATAAGTGTGCATAAATTGCCTGATTAGGTCACACTGTGCTATAAAACCATATTATTATGATAACTCCAGAGCCATAGAGCAGCTGGGCGGCTTAGAGGCGGAAAACGACTACCCGTACGAGGGCGAGGACGACAAATGCGCGTTCAACAGGACGCTGTCGAAGGTCCAGATCGCCGGCGCCGTGAACATCACCGCCAACGAGACGGACATGGCCAAGTGGCTGGTGCACAACGGACCTATTTCTATTGGCAAGTACCTATTCTAGAAAGTAAAGCTAACTCAGCTCGCCCGGAGAGGTGCCGCCAGACAGGGCCGTCTTAGACTATGCTGGGGCCCTTGGGCACATAAGAATTCGGGGCCCTTTTGGAATTTAAGTTGTATTTATATTTCTTTGCAACAATCCGCACACGTGGAACTTGTTTTGGTATGGACCCACCACCCTCCCTTATCTCTCTGAGTAGGTGTATACCATAACAACTTATTCCAATAGTACACGACACGTGTTTCGCCCCAAAACGGAGCATCATCAGGTGATGTGCCCTTTTGGAATGTGAAGAAAGCGAACTATAAATTTTTTTTTCAGTATGATTGCTTTATTAATCAAATATATTAAAATAATATAATATGTTATTAATGATAGATATTAGTATGTATGCTGCTGTTTTTTGTTGTTGGTGTTTCATTGTTGTGTGTTCGAATCCCTCAAATTATACTCATATAAATGTATTGATTTGAATAAATCTGAAAATGATCGACGTTCGTGCAACGAGAAAAGTGCAATGACATTGCATTGTGTCCGACCATAATATTTTGATATTTGTGATAGAATTTGTCGGTGATTCGGGGCCCTCTGAGGATGGGTGCCCTGGGCAATGGCCCCGAGTGCCCTTATGGTAAAGACGGTATTGCCGCTAGCCTCTTCAGCTGTCATAAAGCGTTCGGCTGGGGAGGTATGGTACCCCGAATTATTTGACTGGAACATTTTAGTTCTCATGAGTAGCAAAGCACCCGCATTCGACCCCAGATAGGATATATTTTCTATTTGAGATTGTATGTGGGTAACTATGGGCTACACAACGGGCATGCAGGCCAGCTGACGTTAGTTATTATTGTTCACCGCAACATATGGATAACTAGGGTAGAAATCGTATCTGTGTGTATATTGTATCATTTGTATAAGACAGGTCATACAAATACTCTAAGTGACATCCCTCTTTGAACCTGTTGGCCACAGATTAGTTTCAAGTTTCATACTAGTAACTACTACATTATTGTGAAAATATCACAACATAATACTAAAACTAATAATAATACATATCTTTCTTATAGGTATAAACGCGAACGCAATGCAATTCTACGTTGGTGGTATATCGCATCCGTGGAAGATGCTCTGCAGTCCGAAGAACTTGGATCATGGCGTGCTGATCGTGGGATATGGAGCCAAAGGTGGGGATAAGATAGCCCCTTAGGTGTCGAAATCGAATAAGGGCCTATGGGCTTCGAGGCTGACAAATCTGTAATGTTAAGAATAACTGGCATAGGATGTCAGCATACATATCAATTGGTAAACCTCGTAATGCGGTGATAGCCCAGTGGCTTAGAATTCGAGCTCGAATCGAGGGGTCCGGGTTCGAATCCCAGTGGCACGCACCAATGACTTTGTAAAAAAAGTGCGATTGTGCGATTTATAAAATTAAATATCACCTGCTGTTACGGTGAAGGAAAACATCGCGAGGAAACCTGCATGCCTGAGAGTTCACAAAAAAAAAATGTTCTCAAAGGCATGTGAAGTCCACCAACCCGCAGTAGGCCAGCGTGGTGGACGGCGGCCTACATCCCTCTCATTGTGAGAGGAGACCCGACCCTGTAGTGGGTCATTAATGGATTACTGACAAACCTCGTAAGACAATTAAATCACATGTACCTGGGTTGGTCAAAATGATATCCACCTATTTCCCATTGGAGTAGCGTGGAGCGTTTTTTTGCTTTGGGGAGATAATATGCTTACTTAGAACTATTTTCTAAAGTGGGCTTGATAAGATACCATGTTTGATGAAGCTGATTCGACCCCAACAATTCGTAACTCAATAACCTGGTGTCGGCAAGGCCCACTCGGACTGTTTCTGTATTAATTAATCTTTAAGATATGAAGTCTTCAGATTTCAACAGTTATTTCTACAAAGCAGTCTATGGCAGTGCACAGTTCATACTAATTTATTGAATTAATTTTGAAAATTTGGGTTGTGTCTTAAGAGTCAAATGAGATACCCCTTCATACAATTGTTTGGCGAACGCACGGCATGAGATCATAGTATTTTCCGAGTCAACTGTCTAATTTTTTATTGTTTTCGCGTTGAGCAAAGTTCATTTTTAGACATATTGGAAGGTGGGTTAGATTTTCAGCTAATCATAAATGCAGCTTTTTAGCTGGATTACATTTTCAAATTAATTGTGAATTGTGGAAACATCCTATTAACGAAATATTCAAATAGGTGTACAAAACTTGAGAAATAAGTAAGTTAATCAAAAAATCTGTTATCTTTTCAGACTACCCTCTTTTCCACAAACATCTGCCGTACTGGATCATCAAGAACTCGTGGGGCAGGTCGTGGGGCGAGCGTGGCTACTACCGCGTGTACCGCGGCGACGGCACCTGCGGCGTCAACCAGATGGCTAGCAGTGCTATTGTGTAGCTTAACGCCATACCAATAACACCTAAAACCGCATGACATAATATATCGAGCTTCGAATCGGGTACTGGCTGCCACATTCTTGATATTATTCTTTACATGCTGACCCGGCACAGTTCGTTCTGCAAAAATATAGAAATTTCTACTTTTTTCCTCACCGTATAAACTTTCTTAGACTTATACTAATATATCGGTAACGAATATAAAATAAGCTAAATCGGTTCAGCCGTTCTCGAGTTTTAGCGAGACTAACGAACAGCGATTCATTTTTATTATATAGATCTGGCACATTGCACATTGTATATGCGCTACACAAAGGAGGCTATGTAGTATCTGAAAAAGAGCACATCGAATTTCTGTAAGTCATTCTCATTACACAATACAGTTGTCACATCAATTTCCTGTCATTACAAATATACTCTATCCCTTTTTCACGCTCTTATGTTCAAAAACAAGACAAAGTAAACTTTCTCTTTTGCTATCGATGTAAAGTAAAGGGGGTTTTCCAATTTGCTAACAGTATAAAATTAATTGCAATTTGCAACTGCTTGTAGCAATTAATACCACGCGTGAAACTAAGCGAACATACACGAAGCGTATTGTGTAACTCTTAATAACATAACAATAAAGCCGACAATATCATACTGATTGTAGTTCGCGATTGGAACAATAGTACATCATAATAAAATTTATCGCTTAGTGTGAAATTGTAATTATTGGTAAGTCATAAAATTATTCGGAATTGTTTTATGCATATATTATTATAATGCATAGCTAATTGATCATTATTTGCAGCTGAAGGAATTTCCAGTGTGATTATCTGTAATGGTATGGTTATTAATTGTTATATTGTTATCGCTTCTAAGTAAACTGCGATATTTGATTTGAAAAAACAACCACGCTACATTATTTCCGTTGAAAAAATACCATTGCGATAATCTTTAATGGTATTAATTGTTATATTGCTAGATACCAACATAACCCCTTTTTCCTAATGGCGACGACAAAATCGGTCGCACGACCACATACATACATTTAATTTTGTAATGTCATGTCAGTGGCTCCATGCAGACTTGTCTTGACTTGACTGGAATTGTCGCGTTGGTTGCTCGGTCGGTTTGCGACAGTCAAATATCACAAGGCATCACCGACAGTTATTCATGAGCAAAGACGGTTCACCCGACAGTTATTAATGAGTAAATACGGTTCTTAAAATATATGCATTTATACTATATAGCACTCAAAATTCGTTCAGTTACAACACTATTGTTAATTATGTAAGAATGTCGAAAAAGGCTAAACTGAAGCTATCTTACCTTTTAGCTGTTATCAGTGCCATCTTTTCTTTTTTCTTTTTATTATGTGATTTTTATTCATAATACTTTTATAATATTGATTTATTCTATTTTTTTCATTATTTTCACATAGCCATTTTGCCATTAGTGCCTTGCTTGGTAAGTCAGCCTTTATATTTTTTTAGAAATGTACATCAATGATTAGAAAGAAAATAACTGTGTCAAGTAACCAGAACTAGAGGGGCAACATTGTACTTTACATACATTTTAGAAAAAATATGTAACAATATATTATATTTTTTAAATTTTTAATTGGAAAATTATCATTTTTTGTTGTTTCATGCCGAGAAAAAGTAGGATTACCTACCACTACCATTTTTATTTTGTATTGGAGATTATTGTTAATGTTTATATTATAAACATATTACCACAATATTATTATTTATTATTCAATTATAAGTTTCAAAAATGCTCTTTAAAGTACATTAAAAATATACACTTAATCTTTTGAAAATTTTGTGCGTAAATATTGTGTTAATTATACATAACATACTCGTAATTATTGATCTGAATTATTTAAAAACCAAAAAAAAGTATAGGTTATCATAAAATAAATGTATTTTTATTATGTAGTTTTCGCAGCGAGACACAAATCTTAAAAATGAAAATACACAGGCGCGGTTTTAGAAGAATATAATTATGTCATACTCCTGACATAATGTTGTTAACTCGATTTGGACAACACATTCTTTATGCCTATGCGCTATGTTCAGTAATACTCCATCCACTTCATAATGTTTTAATTATTTTTCAACACAATCTAGTCAAGTGAATTGGTCGTGATAAAAAATGGAAACAAATGGATATCTACTTACATAAGTTTTAATTAACTTCCGACTATCGGTAATTTTGTCCGGTTTCTTTATAGACATAGCAGACAAACAGACACACGGGCAACACCACAGGTCGCCAGTGCGTTGGCGGCTTTAAATGAGAGTTCTTTTTAAGACCTTTTTGAAGAACCCCATTTAATTTTCATAGTCCTGCGAAAATACACCAGGGATACTATACATTATTATTTATTAAATACTTCTCTTTTGGTTCCAGACAAATTATAAAATTCTCGTTGCGGGAACAGTAGTTTAATTATACTTAAGATTTTTCTATGTTTATTACATTGATATCTGATAAATAGGTACCTTTAGTCGCTCATAATAATGCTCTAAGGATTTTTAAATTGATTGGATTAGTTCTCTCTTTTAGAGAGTAATAAAATTGTAATAAACGATCATTGATAATGAATTAGTAATTAAGATAATTATTATAAGCTAAATTTTTATAGAATTTTATCTGCCATTTATGCGATGTTATTTGGAAAATAAATGTTTTTAACAAAGTTTTTTTTAATATTTTATAACCACTTCAACTTGTTTGAAAATTGTCTTGTCTTGAATATTGTAAGTTGATTTAGACTCAAACTGTACATGCACTAAAATTCCGTATGTCGTGGGTGCCATGGGTACACACAAGACAAGAACACACACACTTTTTTGTACCGGGGTGGAACCTTCACCTGAGAGCCGTGGGAGCGACTCCGGGTTATGTGGGCTTTTTATCCACTAAAACCTCGTCGGTGGCCTTCTGCGAATGAAGAACACCTAGACCAGAAACAGATATTTAAATCTGCCTCGATGGGAATCGAATATTGTTTTTGTCCCACCCAGGACACGGCAAGTCGATATAAGGGGCTATGAGCTTATGAATGAACGCTTCACGCGTTATTCTATTACGTATTTATAAAAGAACAGCTGATGACACGCGTGGCCATCAGTGGGAACAGTTGGACGTACCGGGTTAGCAATCAGAACCTTGGATTCAGGGCCTGTGCATTATTTACAAACAACTCGTAGAAGCGACCTTGGCCCGCGGTGAACAGCCGACGCTCAGTACGAGTGTATGTGTTATGTAGGTTGTGTATTCAGTTTTTAATGAGTAAAATCTCGTATAATCAGCGGCTGAGGTAGACTACCCCATACCCGGCAAGGTTGTAGACAATTTTCGTCACATGTAGATCTTATTTTTTTTTCGTTTATTTTAGTGTTACCGACCTGTAAGTGTAACACGACATAATATTGTTTCGAAGTAAATGCTTCTTTCTTTCTGATATTATTACTGAATAGTGCTGGATTGGATTCAATGGATTAATCGTAAGGAAGCCTGGAATCGATGACCAGAGAAGTTTGAACGACCTTTTAAATATTTGGTCAGGGAATGTTTGCTACCTCGAGTATCGTACGGCCATAAGACCTAGACTCTACATTAAAATGGAAGCGATTTAATTATATAATCAGTAATTAATTCAGTTTGTTCGTCATAACCGACCAAGCTTACGCTTTTATGCGATAATCTCGTTTACTGAATCTACCAGCTTTAGGTTCACCGTAGTAAAAAGGAACTTGTAACCTGCTGTAACGGTGAAAGAAAATATCATGAAACTTATATGCCTAAAAGTTCAAACCTAGTACATAGGTACTTCATACCTAGAAATGAAAGGAGTGCAGTACTGCAGTAGGTCAATAATGGGTTGAAGAAAAATAGGACCTTAGTAACAGATGTTAAGGTGCGTACTTAAAAAGAATAAAAAATAAAAGATATAAGGTAGGAAATTATAAAGAAAAAAAGGAAGGAGGAATTAATAACACCAAAGTGTGACCAAAGTGACTATGAATCTTGAAGCGCGGAACAAATTCTATTTAAATCAACAAACTTATATCACAAATGCAAACTTTGCTTCGTTATCGGAACCCGATTAATCGAGTTCAATGTTCCAGGGCATACATAGCCGCTATATATTTGCCAAGCTCGCTGTAACCTCATTCCGAGAGTACGTTCGACGTCCTACTTTCGCGGCCTCAGCGCTCTTCACAATACCTAGGCATCTACACTTCCTATAGCAGACAGCTCTAGTCCAGTGTTCGCTCTTTGTTTTAGGCTATTTTATTTACACATCACGTCCGATTGTCGAGGAATGGCCGCTCAGTTTGCTAAATGATAATTAGCTACTAATTAAATAGTTTCCACCAGCGTCGATACATTTCTCATGGGGCTGTTCACATTCCACCCCCACCCCCACATCTCATAGTCCTTGTTTTCTGTCTGACGGAGTAAGCTAGATATCTACTGTTGCTGGCATGTAGAAGTGCAGTTTTATTTAAAGCGGCCATTAAGATATAGGTATCTACTCTACCGGGTCTATGGTCGGCCTTAAATAGGGGTTCTATCCTACGTTGGGCGTCCTTGAGGTACAGTCACCACTAAACATCAAGAGGGCTATATAATAATAATATGATTGTTCCCAATCATGAAGGATTAAAAAATACACCTGATAAAATATATTAGGTACCTATAATAAAGGGTTTCTTTACAAAAACAAGTATTGAGCATAATTAACTTCAACCCATTTGAGCGGCAAATTTTTAAATCGATTGAACTACAAGTATTACTGCTCTTTCATGAAACTTTATACTAAGCTCTGTAAGACATCACAGTGAGCAGCTATGCGCATAGTTCGGCGCCCCAGCCGTTTCATAGCCGAGTTAACTCGATAGGTGTACGTATACGCTATCCAATAAGTCTCTGTAATTCAATAAAGCGCTCTGCAGAGGCCTATTGATTCGATTGTCGAAAATTAAGTACCTATCCTCCCAAGTATCCATATTAATACCTTATACGGTTTCGTTTTATGATAAGTGAGTACCTACTTACTTAAGATAATAGTATTTGACTTCTTTATTTTATATCATGACTTGCTCCAGCCCGCGACGCCATTCAAGCACGTGGGCTTAGTATGTATTGTATGTATTCCTACCTACACACGAAATTTCACCCAAATCCAGTCGATTTTGCGTGAAAGAAGAGCAATTAATACTGGGATGAAGTTGCGGGTTAGGCTTCTGGTAATTTTATAAAAAATAATACCTATGCAATATTTTTTACAACAACGTTTCTAACTAAAGTTAATTAAATACGACAAAATGTTTCACCAACCTTTTACATCTAAAACAGAGAAGATTAGTTGCGAAAAGAATTCACTTACAGACATAAATTGTATGAAGACGCGGACAAACCAACTATAAAACAAGGAATTACTGCTAAGACGGATAAGCGCTAAATCTCCGGCCGCCGACGCTCGGAGGTGCTCCATTAAACCCCGACTGCCCCTAAACCGCCGGATTAGGCAATTTATTTATTTGTTTTGAATCTCTTTCACTGTTAGGAATTATGCTAGTACAGGTTTGTCATGGTGGTAAGTTTTAAGCCGCGCTCCTTAGGACGCGATTTCGCACGAATTTGGTTCGTTCGTAATACGTGCGTTCACGTCGAAAACCAAACAGAGCGTGGCTCTAGAAGTTCTAAAATATGATTGTAATATATGTAATTGTATTTGGTATAGGTACCTAGGCTTGATAAATAAAATAAATAAATATAAATATTGTGGGACAACTCACACATGGCTTTCTGATCCCAAAGTAAGCTGTGAGCTTGTGTTATGGTAACCAGATAGCTGATAAACATACATATATATTTTTAAATACATACTTATACATAGATAATTTACACCCAGACACAGAACAAACACTTGTGCTCATAACACAAATATTTGTCCTGGGTGGGAATCGAACCCACGACCTCCGGCGTAGTAGTTAGGGTCGCTAACCACTAGACCAACAGGCCAGTCAGGGATAGGGATAGGGATAGATATGATAGGGATGAATCGAGAATTGCATTAATAATTATGCCTTCAGAAAATAGGACATTCCAATTCTAATAAATGGTATTAGACTTGGGTCATTCAAATAGATTACGACATCCGTTAGAATAATAATACATTTTATTATTTCTTAACATGTTTCGTACCTACTCGAAACATTTTATGGAACAAGGTATTCAAATATAGGTCAGGCGATGGAGGTATAATCCGTTTTATTTTATTTGGAAGGTGTGTTAGTCGAATACAATTTTATTTTAAGCGGCAATCCTCTAGAGACTAGCATATTTTTTTAAGAAATCGCCACCGTTCATAATATTATGGCTGCCCATGAGTTGCTATTACCCGGGCTACAACAATTTTATGGCCCACTGCTGGGCACGGCTTTCTCCCTTAAAGAGGGTGAGGCCTAGTCCACCTCCAGGGAGCATACTCCACCACGCTGCTCCAATGCGGAATAGTGAAGATACGAGCTAGTGGCGAATCCGTGTCGAATGTTTTCAAACCGCTCATAATGCCTCCGACAAGGTTTAACGACTGCTATCGTATCGATAACATCTGCAACGTGCCCTCCGAAGCACGGAAGCGTGCATTTCATTCGGTCAACCCTTCAAGTACTAACTACTTAATTCCTAGCCCGTTTCTCCACCAATCCGCATTGGAGTAACGTGGTGGAGTGTGCTCCAGTTCTCCCCCTGTTGTGGAGAGAGACCCGTGCTCAAATGTTGACCATAAGAGGGCGGCCAAATGTTTCACAGATGTTACATAAGGAAAGAAAAGCTTATCAGAGAGATTGTTGGAGATGCCAGAATATTTAATATTGTTGAATAACTAAAATATCCATCAGAACCATTATCAGGAACCAGTGAACTAGTCAGTTTGAAGTGCAACCACGCTCTGTTTCCTACACTGCTGGAGACGGCTAGCCTGTTTACTCTCTGACTGCCTGTTTATTCTCATCAGCGCTTATTAGGCCAAATTTAATTTCTTCCTTGTCGTGCTGCAATCAAGCTGTTCATTCTATTAATTTGTTAAAAGCGTACATTTATTTATGTTAACTTCGATTATTATAAATTTGACAAGTATACAAATGACCGCGTTTTATTATTAGTGTAGAAGGTACTTACTTAGATGTATGTAGATACACTACTGTATGGACACTTAAACACTGATTTATAACGAGATGGAATACAGCCTGGTTTATAAACCTATATTTTAAGATTTTACCTTTATACTCAATTTTTACAAAAAAGTAAGTTTCAGTTTTACAGAAAAAAATATTCTGATTTTCTGACAAACACATGACAAGCATTACATTGTCAAATACACGAGTATATTGTCCGAAACTCAAAAATGTACAGATGAAACTTGAGAAGCTTCGTTGCAAAGGTCAACTTGAACAAATACTTTATCAGCCGCACCAAATACCTATTTGTCGTTAAAAATAAAAATCCATATTAATGGCTCATAGAATCAAACCAAAAATTTCTGTGTCGGAAGAAATTTTATCACGATCTAATTGTCGCGATGAAATCGATGTTGGCAACAGTTTTCAGACACCTTATGAGATATTTAGAAACAATACTACGGCCGTGGAACTAATAGTAAAGCAAATAAGACACAAAGGTAAAAGCAAAGTAATTACAAATGTAAAACCTGCAAACCCTGATAGACCTGTAATTACTAGATTGAATGAAGATATAGAGAAGTTGAGGATCGAGCTACTTAAAGCTAATTTAAACTTAGATGAGACACGAAGAGGTTTCAAAGTAATTTTGTGTGAGATGAAAAAGCAATTAGAGGAAGCTAATCAGCGAGAGTTGAAAACACAAACAAAGAATTTGGCGTTACTATTGGAGAAAGAGAAACTGAAAACTTTATTGGAATCGAAGTCAAACCTAGTTACGAAGCTAAAGAAAGAATTGCTCGGTATGAGGAGACTGCTCAAAGTTGTTCTAAAAGGTATACGTTTATACGTTACCCCGTGCTCTGAAACTACTTACCTTTCGGATGTAGAATATGACGAATTTGAAAAAGATTTAAATAATCATATCCCTATTTTTGTTTTTGATAACCATTTTCCTAGGAGTGATCAATAAAGTTCAGTTAGTAAATTTTAAATAGAACTTTGAAATTTGAAATATACAAAATAATGTTATTTTTTCAACAACAAATATGCTTTACCCACCAAATTAGATTATTTTTAGTTTTAGGATCATATTATTAACACTGAAAAAGGTAATATTCTAATGATGAATCACTAAGAATATCAGTACTTAATTTAAGTTAAAATGTTTTCTGGTTTAGTTATTTTATATTAAGAAAGGGAAAATTCTTAAAGCTTTTCAAAAGCACAATTCATTATTGTGACTGACTTCAACTCAAAGAAAATACAGATAAATTCCATTCATGAAAAGGAACGAGTATAAAAAGAAAAGATCTTTTAAAATTAATTAAAACCGCAATGTAAAATCTCGTTTGTGAAGGCTGAAAAAACGTAACGTAGTCTACCTACTTAGTAGATGATAAAATTATTAAATCTCCATGTTCCAAGCTTTTTATTATGAAAGTATTAAAAAACCTAGGTTATTTTGCATGAGCCGTTGTGATTTAATAGAATTTAACTAAACTAGGTACATATGGGTCGTAATTTTTACTTTACTTGTAATAAAAAAATAGTTCTACCTTTCTACTTATGAAATCCACGAACTAATGGTCCAACCTAATCCGGTTGCTAATACGTTATCAGACATCATAGTTATATACTCTAGGTAGAGAAGTACATGTGTGATATGCATTTCAATCGTATTTTCATGTTTTTGATAAAGCTTTCGAATGAAATTTGCATTGTAAAGGGATGAAATTTTATTTGCATGTGTAAATTGCATTAAAAGCGTTGAAGCGCATGTAGTGTTTTTTTGTATTTTTCATTACTAGAATTTACATTTTAGTCATATCTAGGATGTCTTTTTTAAATTTTTAAAACAACCAATTCTACGTTACGAGAGAAAATTCTCGTAACGTAGATGAGTAATAATTACGGGCACTATTAAATTTGACGAATTTACTTACCACCTACAACTATAAGAAAATTTTCATGACGAAAAAAATCATTCCCATTGATCTCATTCCCATTTTTACCTGTAGGTACTGCAATTATCTTCATACAATTACCGTTTCTTTTAGATTCCGTAATAACGGAGACCTAAAACCCGTTATCGCAAGGAATCAATCGGGGTATGCAAGCGATCCCGGGCGGTGCATACCCGGTTCGGAAACCGGGTCACGTGGTGGCCGGGTTACTCGGTCACGGGGCACCCCGGCATACCCCGGTCACCCGCTTCGGGACACGCCCGCGGCATTTACAACCACACCTCTCTCGCTCGAAGTCTCGCATGTTCGTCCCTTAACGACATCCAACGCTACTCGAGTAAGGTATCGAACGCTGCAATCACTTTGCAGCGAGCAATGGACTGGACCGTCTGGAACTAGGCGATGTTATAACAGTTAGTAGGTCACGGTAGGTCATACCGAGTACTTATATTTTACAAGTGTTTTGTTTGAGTGCTTTCAATGGATTTGACAGTTCTTGGTAGCTGTTATGCCTACATGTTAGTTTAGCAGATTACGTTGGAATAAATCATTATACTCACAGAAAAGCGGGGATATGGGTCCCGGTGTTTGTGTAGATCACAAGTGATCGAATAATTTAATCGACTACTGGCGCGTTCAATACGTGGTTGGATCCATTTGCATCGGTTAGGGGTGAATGAATCAATGAACGTTGCGTTTCCTTGCTTCCGGACACTTTAAACTGCTGGTCCCGACTGTTATCGGTAGATAGGTTTTTATACAGTATAATAGCTAGTCATAATAGTTAGTCTGCCTGCCTTTAAACCCGTTGTAAAGCAACGTGTTCTTTGTGCTTCGTGTCTTGTGTTTCGGGAGGGAGGTAACATATTAGTCCTCATTAGTGGCAATTAAAGCAGCCACACACAACCTCAGTGGGTGCATGCCCTTTTGCTACCTACTATAAAAAGATAGCAATGATAAACTTCAACGATGGCTTAGAAGCGGTTTGAAAATATATAGTTTAGTTTAATTACGAACCTGGAGGGTATTGCCATATTATATTCACTAAATTCCACCAACCCGCACTGATAGTATATAGCGGAGGATTCTTTAGTCTAAGGTCCTTCTGTTACGGGCAATGTCTTGAAAAACTTTGTTTAGGTTCATGTAAATGGTAAAACCGTTCCTTTAAGTTTTGAAGCGAATTTTATTTTGTTGTAATTTAATAACATTAGTGTTGACCTGTCCTTGTTTTCGGGTGAAGAATTCTCTGGGAAACCTACATTGTATTGTTGCACGAATGATTTTCTTAGCGTCTTTTCGTAGACTACTGTCTTTGAGGAATCTACCTTCTTTTCAAGATTTTAGAATTCGAAACAGTTTTGTGTAGAGTTCGTTTTTACCGTTTACATTTATTATATTAAAATGGTATCATTAAAGTTCGTGTAATTCCACTGTCTCGAATTTATACAAGGATAGCTAGATTTTTCGGGACCGGACTATATGATTGTGGAAATATCTCTCCATATAGTGAATCAAAAATTTTCTTTCTCAGATAGATAGCTGTTGTACCAATATTATAGGTAGCCCACACATAATTACACAACATTGAAATGATACACAATTTAAATGATAGCCGTGCATTTCGATGTAATCCGGAATCGATATGAAAACGAGAGAGGTCCATTATGAAAATGAGAGGGAGAGGCAATCTGCTTTGAGATTTGCAATTGGATTGCAGTATCTAATATCTCATTTGCAAATTATTTTACAAAGCTTCAATTATTAATATGGAGGATTTCGATTTCGATTCGAATTTCATGCTGAAACAATATGAAATAATAAATAAAATCATGTATTAGTATACAGTCATGACGATGATGATAATGATGTCGTCCTAGCCAATTTCGGCCTCAGCGACTGTTTCTATGACTGTAGGTTAGCTTAAAAGTCAACCAAACATAGAAATAGGCTCTTAAATAGCAAAAAGTTGACATAGAAAAAACTGTATGAATTAAGCAAAACCTTTGAAATTGCTGCAAAATTCTTATCTTCTGGTACATAGTGATGTCCAAAAATTATTCCAAAAATGCAACGGCGTTTTTTGGAAGCGAGTAGTTGTGCAAGTATTTGCTTACATATAAGTACGATATATTTTAATACCCTCCGATGAATTTCCTTCCAATTTTGAAAAGTTGTATCATAAGCCTTTACGTAAAATTTAATCTCAATAAAGTTTTGCAACAGCGGTCCATCTCTGACGGGTCGATGTTAAATATTAAAAGATTGAAATCATTTTCTCTTAATATTATATTATGTTCTACTTTTTCTGAGGATATCTCGATAGTGATATTTGTTGATATATTTATTTTATACAAAAAATGTAGCAAATGACTTTGTGCGCTAACTGATGTTAAGCGACCGTGTAACCAACACGGCAAAATGTAAACACAGGGTATTGTCCAAATTGAAATAAACACTATGAATCGCTAAAATGCAATGACAATATCGTAGGAGCAACTTTTGCGTGCTACTTAATTTCCATCATTAAAGCGCGGGGTGAGTCTCTAATGAGCTATAATCTAGTTTACAGAGAAACACAAAATCCAACGATTCCCATTGAGATGTCAAACGATACGGCATCTTGTTAAGCGCTTTCATCTAGCTGCTGGCCATTGTTCGTCGTGACGAGCGCGAATTTTCCATTTCCATTCTTTTGTTTGAAGCCGGTGATCTCTTTTGTTCTTGATTCGCTGCAAACCAGATGATATCCGTTGTAACAGGCCGTTTCATGTCTACGAAATCTATTATCAACATAATATTAATCTTCTGAAATTTTCGGATATTCTTTTCTTATTCATAACGAAGCCATCATATTGCTTCATGATTTGACCTTCGGCTCTATTAATTAATGAACCAAATGATTTTTTCGTGCCTAAATTAAAATGACTACTCTTACGTAGCGACAATACTTACTTTTGTATTTTAAGTCTTTAAAGAAGGCCTTCTTAAACGGTTTTTTTTTATTTCACTGTGTCAGAAATATTTAAAGCATTAAGTAATATCTACTTTTATCATTTGTATTGCAGGCATTTAAGGGAATTTTCCAGATTTTTATGTTGTGTAAATTTTTGTTATTTTTTTCTCATGTCTTCGTTTCTAATCTATGCAGATTTCATAGATTAGATTTCCTCATGTTGAAGATGTTTTTTTAATAACTTTTTCTCGATGTTTTACAATCTGCTCGACGATAATGAGCATAGCTCCCAATAATAAAGTAAATTAAAGGTTTTTTCAAATTTAAAAGTATTCTTTGTCTTCTTGTAAGTTGTGCAAAAATGTTTTTGTTTGTTTTTCTGTTTGAAAGGATTTTTGACTCTTTCGTTGCGTGTCTGAGTATGGTAAAGGTTATGCAATGTTTTCACTTCGGAAAATTCAAAAAGTTTCTTTGTTTATAATTAGACAGAAAGAAAGATGTTTATTACCTAAAGATCTATGACATCAACACAAACATAACAGTAAAACACAACAGTAATACCTACATTATAATGCATATAAAGTTGATTTATACAAATTTATAGCATGTAAGTTAGCGCGGTCCGGCAGTTGTGTTAAACGCTGTGGCATATTTATCTCATTGCCGGCTATTGTTCGTCGTGATGAGTTGGAATTTTCTATTTTCATTCCTTTGTTTACAACAATCTCTTTTGTTCTTGATTTCGCTGCCAGATGTCATCCGTTGTAACAGGCCGTTTTATTTTATGTCTAGTAAATTTGTTTACCGCCTCAACTACATATTTTTTTTTCTCATTGTTAGATACAAAATGTAATATAAGTTGTGTAACACAGTTTTGGTGTATTAATTACTGCAATAATTATATAATTATATACTCCACCAACGCGCATAGGAGTAGCGTGGTGGATTATGCTCCAGGCCTCCCCATGCTGTGGGAGAGATCCGTTCCCAGCAGTGGGCCATAAAAAGGTTGCTGCCAATTATTCTTACTATTTGTATGTGTATACATGCGTTGTATGGACTCCAATAAGAGTACCTATTCAAGTTGAGTTTAAGAAAGCAAACTCAAAATCGTATTCTTTGCTTCTAAATTGAAGATAAACTTTCGGTAAATATCATGAAAATTGATGATGTAGAATTAATTTTTCATTCCATTTCTAAATCGCCAACAATAAGAAATTCTGTTTTAAACCGCTTTTTTATGTGCAAATTGTGCAATCGAGTTTCTTTCAACGTAACCTGCCGGAGATTTTTCAATTATTCAGTTTTTGTTTTCGCAGAGGCTTCGCTGCGATAACTCGATTTTCCCACAAAAAAGACAAACCAATCAAAAACTTAATTGCGTATTTTGTTCGAACCCGGACCTCTCGATTAAGAGGTCGAACTGTAAGCCACTAGGCTATCACCATTTTATTACGAGTGCTATCGTATAATTGATTCTTCTGTTCTACGCTCTACGTAATTTTATTAGAATTCAGAATCATGGATATTAATCAGTCAACTTAATTCGCAGCGAAGTATGAGTGGATTAATATTGTAAAGTTTTGATTTGTAATTATTAAAAAAGAAGAGTATCTGAGGTTTAGTTTTAATATGATAGAGAATCCAATAACAGATTTATAAAATTCAACTTTACAGTGGATGGGAAATGAGAATTCACATTGTAGTCAACGATTAGCGGTTAAGGCTGTGCGTTGTTCCGTCAGTCATTCAGGACAAAGCATTTTATATGTATAGATAGATGTACCCTAATACCAAAAGAATATTTGCAACTCTCAGTTATTAGAATCCGAAATCTTCCAGACCCATTCTCAGACACAACTCCAGGTGTGAATAAGCAGTACCATTGTCTGCTATATACACAATATACGTGTCTGTTCCACCCGTTTATCCAACTTAGTTATTTTCAGCGAAGTTTTGTCATATCTGTCTCGGGAAAGGAAAATTAAAGAGAAAAGGAATTTTCTTTGCTTATTCTGTAGCAATTTTAAGTAACTCTATATTAGACGTATTATCTTCGTAGGTATTTGTTTTTAAAGGTTTCTTGAACCTCAACCTTTGAACTTTACAAAATTTAGTTTCATTTTATTAGTTTTTTTGTCGTGTATGTAGACGTGTAGCATGCAGCGCACCAGATATTCAATGGGCAGTGCAGCCCATGGATACCCACGCTCAATCTCGAAGAGGATAGAAGTTCGATCTGAGCACTAAGATGTTCACCGCAAATTACTTTATTTGTACATTCGGCAAGCACCTCCTCGTCCTAATAATACATAACATGATTAATATGCTGTTTCACAGCGGTTTAAGAGGATGGTGGTAAGGTACTTCCCTGAGCGGGCTACTATAGCTACCATCTAAAGAGGCGATAAAATCATTAGTTTTTGCATGTGTTTCGGTTGGGCAGTAGTGATTACCCAAAAACCAAATAAGATGCTACCAGTTAGACTTCAGGAGTAGCAGTGTAGAGATTGAATTTGGCATGTTCATGGACCAGTGACCACTCACCATCAAAACGCTCAGTTTCCCTTTCAATATCACGAAAAGGCCATTGCAATTTGTTAGCTACACATTTCAAAGGCAAGAAGATTGTCAACTAGCTTATTACCCAAATGGACTCGCACTCTCGCTCCTGCAAGGGCTCGGGGCTCGGGTTACGCCGACGTCGACCGAAGTCCCTCGAACTCGAGCACTAGGGATGCCCGAAAATGGATTGTATCGATATATTGCATCGTTACCGTACCGTATTTTTGTATCGATACGTGAAAATATCGCTTTCCTTTATATGGATGTATCGTATCGTAACCTTATCGCATTTTTTATTGATTTGCGAATTTTGCAATTTGATTAGTGTTTTTAGTGAAAACGGGTATTTTTATGGTAGTATTCATTAATTTTTACATGCAAAAAACTTAATTCCTATAAAGAATTAAAAATAACAAAACGTTCAATGATTATATTATTTATCATCAATTCGCTATCGCTATGATGTAATACGAATTTTCAAGTAAAAATATATATAATTTATAAAAGTAAAAATCGTAGTTTGACACGATACGATGTCACGATACGTATGGTCAAAATATCGATGTATCGTATTGTGCCGTATCGATATTTCGATATATTGTATCGTAATGGGCATCCCTACACGATCACTCTCGCAGTCGGCTCGTATCCGCCACAGGCTGTACACGTTTCGCGGCGACTTCCCGAACTCTACATGTGGTAAACTTTTTTTCAATTTGTGCAGTGGCCGGTACCGGACCGAACGTTCGATTGTTTTATCAGAACTTTTAAACTTAATTAAATCCGTTCACTTTCAACAATGGGCTTCACCGAGACGTCGGCTAGACGGAGGCTCTAAACAGCTCAGGTTAGTAGATGTAGATAGGTTTTCTTTGTATTAGACGATATTGCCGCGAACCGAGATATACGGAACGCTGTGTAGAGCTTTTTGGGGGCATCAAAATATTTATTAACACGTAATTTTTATGGAATAGGTACTAAAATTATTTCGTTTTATACATTTATTTATGTAAAAGCATTAAAAGTTTGTGAAAAATTAAGCCCTATTAACAATAGCTCTACATTCCTAAAATTTATGTTTCTACAAAGCTACTTGATAAAAGTTTATTATAGTCAAATTAATTTTTAAAAGAATATTATAAATATTTATTAAATTTGGTAAAAGTAAAGATAGAATAAAATAATAAGGTAAAGTTAGGCCTTACTAGACTTATTACAAAAAGGTTTTTTGTTTGAAGTCACAGCCCCTTGTCAGTAACCCATAAATGACCCATTATTGGGTCGAGTCTCCTCTCACAATGAGAGGGATGTAGGCCTTAGTCTACCACGCTGGCCTACTTCGGGTTGGTGGACTTCACATACGTTTGAGAATTTTTTTTTGTGAACTTTCAGGCATGCAGGTTTCCTCACGATGTTTTCCTTCACCGTAACAGCAGATGATATTTAATTTTATAAAGCGCACAGTATAACTTTTTTTACAAAGTCATTGGGATTCGAACTCGGACCCCTCGATTCGAGGTCGAATTAGGTCGAATAATGTAGGATATAACTCGACTTGTATCATAATTCACAGGAGGCACAGAAATAAACCAATGAATCAATGAATACAAATACACTTTTATGATAACTTATCGTTCTTTGACCTCTCACCAGGTGTGAAAGATAGGCAGGCAGCCAACTGGGGCTGTTGATGTAATTCAAGCTTCAATAATTCAAGAATTCAAGCAAGTATATTCGCACCCTTTCATAAATTTATTTCATATCAGATACTCTAAATAAATAAAAGACAAGAAAAGAAAAGAAAAAAAAGAAAAGAAAATAGAAGAGAAAAGAAAAGAAAAGAAAAGAAAAGAAAAGAAAAGAAAAGAAAAGAAAAGAAAAGAAAAGAAAAGAAAAGAAAAGAAAAGAAAAGAAAAGAAAAGAAAAGAAAAGAAAAGAAAAGAAAAGAAAAGAAAAGAAAAGAAAAGAAAAGATAAGAAAAGAAAAGAAAAGAAAAGAAAAGAAAAGAAAAGAAAAGAAAAGAAAAGAAAAGAAAAGAAAAGAAAAGAAAAGAAAAGAAAAGAAAAGAAAAGAAAAGAAAAGAAAAGAAAAGAAAAGAAAAGAAAAGAAAAGAAAAGAAAAGAAAAGAAAAGAAAAGAAAAGAAAAGAAAAGAAAAGAAAAGAAAAGAAAAGAAAAGAAAAGAAAAGAAAAGAAAAGAAAAGAAAAGAAAGAAAAGAATGCGTTTATTGTTGACTGTTACACGAGTAAGATGTTACAAAAACTATAAGAACAGTGTACCCTATGCGGGCATACAATAATTATGTCTTAAATAACTAGTGCTTAATTTTACATTATAATGATGACAAAATAAGTTATGATAGTTTAGCAGTCCAGTTATTTATTTTAATATTTTTCCTAATCGAACTCATCGGCTATACTATGTGCCACCCATTTTTGGGTAAAGCCATAAAATTGTTGTTAAAACGCGAAAGTAATTGAATGATATAAAGTTATTATCATGAAAGTAAATATGGCATTAGGTACACAATTATTGTACTGAAATTTTCATTTTTTAAGTGAGTATTGACGATTTTGCGCCCCCACTTGCACCCCCGACTAGGGGTAGCTTGGAGCATATTCCACCACGCTCATGCAAACACGCGCGCACTCACGCAAACACAAAATATTCATACGCGCGCACACACACAAAATGGTTAGAATATCTGATGACTGAAAATCTTCCAGATCTGAAAATTCGATATACTTGTAAGTACCGAAACAAATCAAATAATTTTCGGTTTCACAGTATTTTTTTTTTATTTTCATAGAGAAAAGCGAAACTACATACTTTATATGAAATACCATGCTAACGTTTGTGTTGGAAAATGTTGTGGATACGTGCAATACACTGAAAGGGCACCGAATATCAACTTAATTAAAGCGCATTCAATGGCGACATGCGACACTCATATCATTTAAAGTATGTTATTAAAGTAAATTACTGCTGAAAGCGTAAATATTTGGTATTTATTTATAGTTGGAAGATGGACACGTTTATTAAAGATTATAATTACCTAATATTTTGTATAAATTTGCGTACATAAAGTAAATCAGAAAAGTCATTAATTAATTATGATAATGGTCGTTTTTTTACCTACACAGCTAGAAATGAAACTGAATTAAATATTCCTGTAAAACGCACATAAGAAATGAACCAAAAAATCTTTCCCAGACTACATTTTTTGCAGCTTTTATTTTATTAAAATATCCTACACGGGGTTTTCACTGCGTATAAATTACATCCGCCCACAATATCAACTGCTAGCATTAAGTTTTCATCACATAGAGTGTTTAACGTTTTGTTTTTATTTGCAGGCACCGAGGTCCCTGACAACAAAAACACATAATGTTTTCCTTATGCCGGCGATACAAAGATGAACATGGTAAGTGATGTTGCTGATTCGTTCTTAAGTTTTAGATTTAATTTTGGTAGGGCTTAAGTCGATGCCCTGACCACCAAAATAATATTTTAAAAGGATTTGAGCTTCTTATAATCATAAAATATAAACTTTTCCCAAAGCTGTTTTAAAGTTCTACGATATAACTTCAAATGAAAAGCGCTATTAGGTCTCATTTTTCCAGAAATTTTCTATCTCTTACGTAAATGTTAGTACATTCGGAGCACTAACGACATCGATACGATATGTTTTGACCTGAATTTAAAATGTATTTCACTAACGACCTACTTTAGTCCCTCGGAGCAACATTTCGTTGAAGCCAGTGCTGATAGCACAGCCGACCGCAACATTTGGCTACGAGTAATTTCCGAGTAATGCCTTCTCGTATTAACAAAAAACATACAATTTTATTTAGACGGTTAGAGGCGGCCTACATTCAACTACCCGAGGCCCCGAAAATAAAGTGTCGCATGTAACACTGTGCCTTTTGGCTTTTGCTTTTAGCCGGCAGGAGATCGGCATGACCTCTGTCTGCCGGCAAGTAAAAAAGGCCTACGTACGGTAGTGCATAGATATGCTTTAGGTTTATGCCAATGTCTTTCTACGTAATAAAGGCGAAGATTGTATGTTTTAGGCCGAGTTTTTGTTTTTCTCTACCGCCCGGTGAAAGATCACACCAAACAACGCGGTGACATCACATGCTCCTTATGACTTCTATAATAACACACCAATATGACTTCTTTAATGTTGTCAATCTAAATTTTTTGCAAGGCAACATTGGCTCCAAAACACGGCAGTTTTATTATTCGAGCGGAAACTCCGGTCGGACTATACTCGTACAATAAAAAGTTGGATGATGTAAAACTTCCCTGGAACCGGTTTCCCGGTGTTCAGCGATGGCGACACGTGGCTTCCGGGCCGCGGCGCCGGCAGGCAACTAGGGGATATTGTGGCAGTGTTGCTAGTTGTGTACTGAAAAACAACTTTTTATAAGCACATCGAATCGTAATTCAATTCAATAATTTGTATGTGCACTTCTTATTTTTATTGTGAAAAGTGAAAATTGGATTAAATTCGTATTGACTTCTTTATAAATAACGTATTAAAATTTTACTGTACCCACCGAAATGATGTGCATTGCAAATCTTTAACTAAGTGTTTGATTTTTTAGGGGAAAGAAATTTATAGCAGCAGGATTTCCGTGTGTAAAGTTGTACATGTTTACAGAGTGTGATAATCAATTAATCAAGGTGGTGGGTATATGTCATAAAATAGTAAAGATAAAGTCGTAATACTAACCTCTACAGTCTACAGTTAGCCAATTGCTCCGCTCGGGCGCTGACTTTATGCCGAGCCAGAATAGGCTTCTAATTAATCAGACGTATCGATATGTACTACTCGTATAATTCCTACTATCCAGCAAGCACCACACCTCGAACGAACCATAAGACATGAACAACATGTTGTTTGTTAAACTTCTAAAACTTTGCGTTTAGACAGTTCATTTAAAGTATCTCAAATTGTCTTGGGCTAAGAAGTCACCTGCCCAACTCAGTGTATATTTACATGCTATTAAGTATTCAGTGACAGTCTGTCAGTCCCTGAAGTAGACAGATGCGGGCTATTTCCGGGAAACGGAGAGCCAGCCACAGACTACGTTTGTCACGTAGACGCTTACTAAATCACCTCAACCTCTACACTGTAGGTACTCTGTTACAGTTGGAAATGTATTAATTTTACATCTGAATAACGTACGAACTTTTATAATGAAAAATTCTTCTCATTATGAGAGGAGACCGACAGAGACCATAGACCGACTGGGTAACAGACAACTTTTTTGCTTAAAGTATTTCAATAGGTTTTGTTCTTTTCGGAGCTAATCATGTTGCTTATCACAATATCTACCTGACAAGGAAAAAGTTAGATACCGCTTTATAAAGTTATAAAATAGTTGCCGTCACTGCGGTCACACGATTGGTTCGACAAACGTCAGTTCGTCAGTGTGCGTCGTCCACTGGTCCAGCACGTTTTTTCGGCTGCTGTACATTGGCCGAAAGTGTACAATATCCCTACCACTGATAATCTGTGCTCACGACTCATGACGGTTATTATACCAGACGTAACTCAAAATTGTTGGTATTTTCTAGTTTTATGTTGAACATTCGAGGGAAGTAATTGAGATTCTTTATAAACTGGTGAAAATGCAACCCTTTTATAAATACATTTTGTACGAACGCACGGCATTACTTCATCATTATTTCAATTGGTCAATTGGCTTAAAAACTAATTGTTTAATAAAAGCACTGCACACTATTAATTTTTTCAAGACGTTTATTGGAATATGAGTTGAATTTTTTGATTTTCGTTTTAGAAGAAATGCATGTAGATTTTATATTATCATCCCTAATCTTGTATTAATTATTTTGTTACGATCGTGGCAGTCTGTTAACTAAATTAATAAGCAAATGAAGTCACAAAGCGCTGATACAACACAATACCTAGATCATCTAGATAGGTAGGTTGAAGCCTCGCTGTCAAAGCAGATCATATTTAACGAACGAGGCTTATGATACGGGTAGTTTAAGCCTATAAATTTGATTTTTAATTAAAGCACTGAGCAAAATTAATTTTTTTCAAGACACATTGGAAGATGAGTTGAATTTTTAGTGTAGACTTTAATTATCATCCCTATTCTTGTATTCATTATTTTGTTATGATCGCGATCGCTTTTTGATGAGATGAGATTTGTTAGGATGGATTGATGGACGTTTGTTAGTCTTTCATGCCTACGGCTAAACAGATTTAAATGAAATTTGGTATGCACGTACCTAGTTCATAACCTAGATTACTCGTAAATTATAAGATACTGTTTATTCCGCTTTGGACCAAGTTCTAAAATCCACGCGACGAATTCGCGGGCAAAGTCTAGTATAATAAGTTTGTAATATAATTCGTGCACATCTTAGTTATAAATCAACGGCTGCCATTACAACGCGAAGGAAGGACTTATATTCCAATAAACTTGTATTACGGGGTCAACACGGCCATAACGGGCCCGATCTTCGGCTATCAAGCGGACAAATAATGTATTTTACGGCTACAGCCTTTCAAATCCAATAGAAATAGAAACATTCTCATGTACTAATACTGAGAATGCAGAACATAGACATAGGAAGTAGATAGAACGGCTATGTGAGCAGGGCAGGTGTACCATAGATTCTTCTAAACGGGGCGCATTTTAACTCTTCTTATCTTTTTCTTTGGGGCTGTGAGTGTGAGTGAGAGTTTTTATTTAGCGTGAATGACGCTAAATAATCTAGGTACAGTGGATTCGGAATAAATATGTTATTGTTATATTATTTTATTGTCAGTAACCCATTAATGACCCACTACAGGGTCGGGTCTCCTCTCATAATGAGAGGGATGTAGGCCTTAGTCCACCACGCTGGCCTAATGCGGGTTGGTGGACTTCGCATGCCTTTGAGAACATTTTGTTTGAACTCTCAGGCATGCAGGTTTCCTCACGACGTTTACCTTCACCGTAACAGCAGGTGATATTTAATTTTATAAAGCGCACATAACTTTTTTACAAAGTCATTGGTGCGTGCCACTGGGATTCGAACCCGGACCCCTCGATTGGAGGTCGAATTCTAAGCCACTGGGCTATCACCGCTTTTATTTATTATTTTATTAACATTATAATATACATAGGTATAAGCGTGTTGTATATTTGATCTCAGTTTAAACGAAATCTAACACTACTCGCAAGCTACCTTTTACACGATTCCTCGTCTCTGAACTTACACAATCATGGAACCCGTAGATTTACTCAGCTGAAAATAAAATCAAAATAAAAAAGTACAAGTACCGATCGTGTCCAATAATTTCTTTCGAATACGAAATAAGTGTACTTAGAAATTATCTTTAATTATAGAGATTTATTTGAGATACTTGTATAAGATTCAATACTTATGTCTCAAAGGAAATGAAAATACTCTTAAAACGGCGTTGCCATCAAGTCTTCCAGTACCCAAGTACCTAGATCCAAACGTAGTACGGCGGAGACAAGAGACTTAATGACAAAAAGATCTCATCACAGATAATATGCCCCTTGAACCTGTTATAGGGAACCTTAAAAATGCTCAGCTAATCACTTCAAAGATCAGCTGAGTGGAATTCGGCTAAGTGCTTAGAGGGCGGGGAGGGGCGAGGTAGCCATTCATAAAACTGAGCTCGATCGATATGGAGCGTCTCAACTAGGGATGTTAGGGAGCTCAGGGATGTTAGGGAGTAACCGTAACCGAAACTATCGGATATAGTAATACGATATAAAAAAATATCCGTAACCGTAACACAATCCGAAATAAAAGTTTCGGATAGTATCGGATAGGGGCGGAACCTAATTGAGACACGTTATGACAAGTTATTACAAATAGTTCGAAAAATTGAAACGAGAAGTGTTGTGTTACAGAATTGATTGAATTGATACAAAATGCGTCCTAAATCGAGTGTAATTTGATAATTTTTTGATAAAATGATTTCCGAAAAATGTAAACAATGTGGTAAAAGCTTAAAAAATTAATATCCTTAACCGAAATTATCCGAAGCCAACGGATAATCCGAAATAATTTTATATCCGCATCCGTTTCCGTATCCAGTATAATAATCATTCCTATATCCGAAACCTATCCGAATCCGAAATGTCATATCCATAACATCCCTAGTCTCAACTACCGTACACCGAGAATGATTATAATTTCCACCCACAACGCGCTCATTGCCTCATCAGTACGCTCGTTCTAACAAAAGGGCGCCGAATAAAGAGCAATGAACGGTGAACACTCGGTTCCGATTGTATTGAAAAGGATTCGCTCACTTCGCGTTTTCGGATTTCATCCGACGTCACACGTCAGCTTCGGGTGCCAAGGAGGCAGGTGGGGGAGTGGACTGTGGACCTTCCAATAAAAATAACTATTAGGGAAACCAAAGATATCCGAGTCCCATAGCGCCGCGCCTTGCGACAACATTTCGCAATTTGTTTCCTATGACATCCGCGTAGACTTTTTATTCCGGTGACATTCGGAAAGGGTATCCAATTGGTAATTTCATGACGGTTTTATGGTGTGGAGTCGAATGGAAATAAGATTTGAATTTCCACTATTGTAATGGATTGATGTGGGATTTCGGGATCGAATAAAATTGGAAACGAGACAATTTTCTTGTTGACGAATTATTCAAAAAATAGTATCGGAACGGATCGGTAAGGATATGAAGTGGTAACTTAACGCATGGACATTCATATTTCAAATTCTCCTTCATACGAGACTGTGTTTTTCTTTAGGGATTGAGTCACTTTAATTGCTTGCTAGCAACTGACAACCAAACTCTATAAAACAATCGAATGCCGACCACGTCTCGGCAAGGAGTACAGTCGCTCTCCGACTGGTGGATTGATGAATAGGCGGATTAACGTCGATTACGGGAGGCCCAAGACCAGTAGTGGACAACGGAGCGCTCAAAAGAAGTGTGACTTGACCTGCGCATTACAGTGTGCTGTACTTTGTCCAGGCCTCTTCTTGTTTGGAGAACAATACTTGCGTCATACAGTGGTACATGGATTTAAAACCATCATTCTTACCCAAAGTATGCAAGTTCAACCTGACAAAAAGTGTTTCAAAAGTAAACTCGGTTTAATGTTCTCGCTTTATCACCTTTAATCTTTCAGCACCGCTGTAGCTGCCTCGGTAAAATTGAAATTCATTTCTGTTCATTACATCCGAACAACAAAAAAGGAAAACAAACACGAGTCAGTCGAGTTTGCATCGCACTTTATAAAGTTAGTCAACAGCTTTTCATCGCGCAATTGTCAGGGTTCTGTAAATACGAGTTTAAACTTTGGAGTATGTTAAACAGATTCCGCGTGGAAAAATAACTGAATGTAATATTGTTTGATTAGATTGGATCAATTGATTGATTAGATTTCCTGTAGAGATTTACGGTACTTCTATTTCTGTTTCGATTCTTGGTCAATCGTGGTAAACATGGCAATTTTTATTTTTTGGTCGAGGAACTAATTGTATTTTTCGTTTGTCTTGTTACCTATGTATTTCTATTTATATTTTTATACTGTTCGTCATTTGTTTCATTTACCTATACACACACAGTATGTATTGTGTGTGACTGTGTGCGAAATTAAATGTTTATTCTTCTTCTTTTAATTTGTATTGTGAATTTATTTGTATATATTCGTAAATTTACAGTCCCGAACCTTCGACAACAGAAGTAGGTTCGCTCACGGCAATTTTTTTATCTGAGCGCAGTTTTTCCTCTTATATTTTCGCATTTTTCCTAGTTTGTTTCTTCGGAATTCGGTGGAGGTGAAATATTTGCCGGTTTTATGACTTTCGTTCCTTCAGTTACTACGGTGGAATATTTTTGTTAAGGAAGTACCTATATGCAGTATTTGAACAGATTTTTCTTAAAACGTAAATTACAAATTTAAGTATTTTTTTATTAGCGTGTGCCATTAGTATAGGAAAAAGTTAGCGATGACATACTAATGACACACGTTAACTATACGAATACTTTGACAATAGTGTACATCCTCGGGGCACCTTGGTTTTTTTACCAATTATAAATCAGTTCTCATCTCAACTTCTAAAATAAAACAGATCACAAAAACGCTTCCAAGTTTTCTGCTGAATCGCTATAACTGTTATTTATGTCACATTCTAGGCTCACAAATCAAATTTTTATCATTCCAGATGATGTAACCACCCAAAAGTTTCCTGAGGGCATGCGAATAAAGGCTTTGCCTAAGGTTTTTATCTGTCACCCTAAAAAGGTTACGAATGTTAGCAAAACATTTAAGGGAATAGTTCGTCACTTGCTTTATCGCCGCCGGTATTTTTTTTTGACACAGGAGATTTGATAAACTTCCAACTTTATGAAAATAGGTAACAAACAAGAAATTCAAAAATCTAAGAACAGCTTATCTGAGCTTAAAGAGAAAGAAACAAGACTGTTTTACCTACCAATGGACTCTGGGCAAGTTATACCTATTTATCTGTGAGTTTTTTCGGACTAAACAAATATGAAAAACAAATGCGATATTCTTCCAAAGTACATGCACTCGAGTTTCATGCCTATTGATGCATTTTTTACTGATTCATTCTTAGTACCTATGGGCCGTTTTTCCATTACCATTACCGTTACATGGAAAACCGCCTATTCTGATATTTACTGTGAATGTTTGTCACTCTTTCACACAACAACGGCTGAACGGATCTGGATGAAACTGTGTGTATTAATACAAATAGTAGACTACTTGTATTCCATTTTGAATATTAACAGTATACTTTGAATCTAACTCTGGACAAAATTTAAGACTACGCGAATCAACAGCCTCGTAGTCGCCGAAGATAGGACAAGCGGCTTACTATCGTTGTATCGCAACGACCGGTCTCCGCAAGGTGACACTAATCTTAGTACATAAAGTGTAAACAAAAAGTTTTGGACCAACACCTCCTGCGACTCAGAGATAAGAACACCCTGTTATAATAACACACGAAGAGCTCTCAAACATCCATCCACCCTCACAAATTTGCTTAACTATTTAAAATAAAAATAAAATAAATAAAGCGGGACAACTCACACACACGGCTTTATGATCCCAAAGTAGGCTGTGAGCTTGTGTTATGGTAACTAGATAACTGATAAACATATTTTTAAATACATACTTACATATATAGATAATTTACACTCAGACACAGAACAAACACTAACGCTCATTATACTAATATTTGTCCTGGGTGGTAATCGAACCCATGACTTTCGTCGTAGTAGTTAGAGCTTAACCACTAGGCTAGTTAATCATAGTCAGTTTATAATAGTAGTTGGACTTTTAGTTAGCAAAGCACATCACCGCAATTTTCATCAAACAGGCCATAGAGGCACACACAGCTGCCATTGAGGACTACAACCTGGCTACTGCCATCAGACACAGAGACGAGATAGTCATAGCAGAAACGCTGAAAGAACGCCAACAATAACAAAGAAATTTTTCTGGAGCATATCCATAAGTACCAGCAAACAAGAAATGAAATGCAAAAAAAAGCACGGACCTAGAGTCTGTGGACAAAAAACATACACAGAAAAAGAAGCACATCACTGGATCTCACAATAGTCGTGTTTACGCTAACTTAGCGTAAAGTTGTCGAAACGTCGCTATAATTTGATTTCAGTGAGCGTCACTCTGTCGCGAACTCTTTTCTGCTTGTTTTTCACAACTGTGTGTAAATAAACTGCTGCATATAATGCCAGATTGTTTTATGCTTCAATTAGTTGGACTTACCAAAGGCCAGGCCACCTAGTGTTAAATGGTCACTACAGCCCATGGACGCCCTCAAACAGGGGAAAATATCCAGGTGTATGCAGGTGCATTGTTACTCATGAAGACTAAGATGTTCGCCTGAAATAAAGTATCCGGGAACCTTACCTCCCCAGCCCAAACACAAGACATTAAGAGCGTCTTGCTTTTCCAAGGGATAACTAATGAAATTCATAAACTATGTTTCGAAAATTCCCTCGCTTTTTTGAGATATATTGATATTTGAGATATATTTTTCAAATTATATTGAAACATATAATAAACTATATTTTGCCTGTCTTCGTCCGCGTGGACTTCATAAACAGGTCCGGAAAGATAAAAATATTCTTTATCCACATTAAAATCGACGCATAAAATTCCTTCAAATGTATTGGGTTGTTTTGCATGTTAGGCCTTATTGACTGACATGACGGACCGACTACCCAACTGACGTTGTCGTGCGAGCAACTTTTGCGTGCGACAAGGCAATGACAACACGGGGTAAGAGTAGGTAACAAACATCCATTTTAATTTAACTAATTTGAAATTTATTTGAATTTATAATATTAATAACTAAAATGAAGTGAAGTATAGTTTAACTTAGGTACTTTACCAAACCACCAAACAGATTACCTTCAATACAGTCATGAAAAGTAAAATATTTCTAAGCGATAAATAAACCAGTAAAGCATACACCGATTTAATAGCTTTCACGAAGCTCAGAACGAGTATGAAGGTGGAACTCCGGGAATACTTTCAAAGTTGACTTTCTTCGACGAAAACATACAAGAATTGGCGAACTCTTTATGAGTGCTGCTATGAGCAATAAATAAAACTGATAGAATTATATCGTGTTCTGTACGAAAACATGGAGGAAGCTCCTCCCCTGTTTTGGAGGGTTCGATTCCCAATGAAGCAAAAAGTAAAATGCTGAGTTTTTTCATTTATTAGGTAGTAGCCATAGTAGCTCGTTCGGTGGTGTCAGTAACCCACTAATGATCCACTACAGGGTCGGGTCTCCTCTCACAATGAGCGGGATGTAGGCCTTAGTCCAGCACGCTGGCCTACTGCGCGTTGGTGGATTTCACACACCTTTGAGAATTTTTTTTTGTAAACTCTGGTAAATCCCTCTCTGGTCTCTCTGTAAACATGATGTTTTCCTTCAGCGTAACAGCAGGTAGAAGAAAGGCAAAGGCATCGGTGCGTGCCACTGGGATTCGAATCCGGAACCCTCGAGTCTAGATTGAATTCAAAGCCACTGGGTATCACCCCTTTTACCGCTGTCCGGGGAGGTAGCTTACCGCATACCTCTTATCGTGTTTGTGAATAAATTTCAAATATTAGTAATACATTAAAATATCTATACAACTATTTACATAACTTAAAAAATATAATAATAGAATAAGAATAAATAAGAGTAAAAATAAAATTTCATAAATAAAATAAAGAGTCCAAACCACTATAAAAACCTAAAAAGAAGTAAAATATGCAAAAAAAGTAAAGTAAAAAAATTATAAAGTAAGTCCAAAGCTAGGGTAGATATATTGGAGCATATACAATAATACATACATACCTAACGGTGGATAATATCAAGGTCCCAGGGTAGTTTGGTTCCGGTCTCGCGACAAAGGCTTCGAGTGAAAAATCTCGTTCGCAACGAGTTCTAAGAGGCGGTAAAGTTTTCTTTTTATTCACCGTATATTTTCTTTTGTATTGAATAGGGTCTTCAGAAGTTAGGGTTATACTTTAAAAGTTTTTTCTGCTTAATAAGTTGCTTGTCGCAGGGGAGCGGTTTTAACTTCTATTTTGAGAATCAAGTAGGTACGCGTTTGGGTTTTAGTGTTATCAAATGAACGCTAAGGAGTCTTTGGAAAGTAATTCGATTTGAGATAAGTATTGTAGATGCTTTGGTAGCTATTTCTTCTCTATTCTACCACAAAGTTCCTTTTTTCTGAGACTGGTGATTTTCCTTGGTCGTATTTTATACCTCCTAAAATAATGTGAAATTATAAAAAAAGTTTCAAAAATTAGTTAAAAGTATTAAATAATTTTTGAAACTTATTCAATTGATGAATTAATTTACGACAAAAATATTTCTTAGCATTAAAACGTCGGGGAGATGATAGTTCTTACGTTCATAGACGGCTGAAGTATTTTCCACAAATCATAGCTTCCAGCTTTTACAAAATAAACTGCATCAAAATCGGCATGTTTGGGCTGTAGCCAGACACGAATATATTATCTGTACACAGACGGATAGACAAATACCTAGATAGAGGTGTGAAACTTATAGCACCCATCTTTTTAGTCGGTGTAATAAAATGCAATATTAGCACGAATTCATAGGAACATTTCAAACGATGTTCACGGTATACCTTCCGTAAGCTCATCAAGGTGCCCTGAATCCCTACAACGACTCGTTAAATGATACCGTAGTTCAAAGCACTATCGGCTTTCCGATAGTATAGCCGCTATAGAACCTGACGGATATAATCGCTCAGGCGATGGCCTAGAGATACTTTCGATAAGGCATTCACGTAATGGGAACTCGACATCGGAACAGATTCTAAAGTGGTGCAAAGCTGATCTTTTCGTTTAAATACAATTTTTATTATAACAGAAGCTTTGTAAATTCACTTTGTAATAAAATGTGACTTTCACATTATTTCACATATGTACTCGTAACACAGATTAATTAATTAATAAAATGGAATGTAAATGTGCTTCAAATCTATCTTCCATTCGATCTTTATCTTTATCCGAATTTTTACCGTTCCCTGCGATTTGATCGAACTGAAGCCCTGCGAACCGTGCCTCGTCCGAGTCAATAGGCATTAGCATAAAAGCAATATCGTGCCCAGCTGTTTTCGCCCTTACTACCACCTGCTTGCCATTCTTATAAAAGAATGTTAGTTTTTTAAGGGAAAGATTACCGATAAGTCAGAATAATCATAATAAACTTAAAAATAATCATAAAAAATATTTAAGTGTGAATCCTACATTCCCGGGGTAACTGTGGTTAAAAAAAATTTTCAAAAATTAACCCGATATCAAAAAAGCATGAAATACAATTTGCTAGAAGTGCCTAAGAATGATCGATGAGTGCGTGAGTGGCTCCTAGTTTATTCCACAATGGAGTTATAGGGGGTTGAAAATGGCCTGAATTGCTTCGAGAAAAGGATGGTACGGCCGTGCCATTATTTTTTGAATTTTCAGATTTAAGAATTATCATACGCTAGTTACTGTGACAAAAATATCATGTTGACTTCTAGGCCTTTTGCTGTGTAAATATAGATGTTAGGACTCATTATTAGTACCTATAAATTAATAAATATGAAATGTTTATACCCCATTACTGCAGATTTCAGGCAATTAATCAAAACAACCCCGAACGCGATGAGATGAAGCCAATTTTTAGCGCTTCTGTGCTGTGAAGTAAATAATTGGTGCTCGTTGTTTTCATGACGAATGAATGCTATCTTTGAATAGCTTCTGAGGCCTTGTGAGAGTTATTACGAAATACAGCTTTAAAACGGCTAGCCTTTAGTACTAGTACGGTAGTTTCAAACTCAGACAGTGCCTAAGAGTACATAGGTTGTCAATAGTCCAGTACAATAAGCAAAATAATAAGGTCAACCTCGGGATGATCCGGTAACATCTTGATCGTGATCACAACATGATCGGGTAACAGTAATCGGTAACGGGTTGTAAACTCGTATACATCTTCATTTAGGTGTTCTAAAAGTTGTCTCAAAAGTCACATAAAATCATAAATAAAATAAGTTTGTATTATTTTGTATAATTTTATTAAAAGTGTATAATGTGATCCCCTGAGAAATATGCAAAGGAAAGGGATGAAAACTTTATCTACCGTTTGTTTTCTTCTGAGGTAATAAGTTAAATAATTTGGTGGTATACACTGATACATCAAACTCGATCTTTTAAAATCCCTCCTTGGGACCCAAGGCCTATTAACCCAAGGCTGGGGTTAAATAAGAACTCTTATTTATTAAATCTCGAGTCTATGATTACACGATGCCTGTTGATCAGTCAGGAAACTGATTTATACCTTAAAACGTATATTTTAAGTTTCTGGTTCAGTTCTTTTATGGTATGGGATTGAGGTGAAAAGAGGTCAGGTCAGGGGTATTTATCGTTCGTGTCAGGGTTTCACCATAGAACTTTATCTACTATTCATCCTAGAAACCTCTCTTTTCAGATCAAGGTCTGTTTAACTTTATAGCATTTGTTTATTTGTTATTTTGTAGACGTTTGGAAGTTTTTGACTAAAATTACAGTAAAAGTGTGTTGAAATTTATCTATTTGCTCAATTTAACTTGTTCATCAAATGGTTTAGTAGTGGATAACTAAATCCTTCTACTATAATCTAAAACGAAAATTTACAGCTCACTACGCAAACGGAGCAGTTTGAATAAATGTATCACAATCACTGGCTGTATCGATTGGGTTTAATTTTATGCGGCAAGGAATCTATTATATCGATAACAAATGAAGGATTTCGATCATGAAACAATATACTTGCTGTGGTATAATTAGTTGAGAATAAAGTATCTAAGTAAATCGAGACAGAACCAAAAATTATAATCAATTAAACTTATTAATGGATTTGCTTTCAAAACTTCCACACATATCTGAGATAACTTTCACACGTAGTAAGTAGTAAATTGGAAGCCCAGTGGACTGATTAGAGGCTGCTCGAATGTCAGTGCATTTCACCAGCAAACCCATTAGACCAGCTCTCCGTTCAGTAATTAACTTTGCATTCTGTGCCTGCGAGATACGATCTTCAATATGGATTAACTAAGATGAAGCCACGAAACTGACCCGTATGCAATACACGTATTACCTAGTGTGTCCATAATTATTTGTGCCTGATTTATTATGACAGTGATGCAGTTGAAAGACGAGATAAAAAATGGGAAGTTTTTTAATCAAATCAGTAAGTATAGTAATTTTACCAGATAAACCGTAAAAACCATCTGCATATTTATTTAGAAGATGAAGACCGTGCTACTAATTTTTATTTAAGCTTTTCTAGACGTCTATACGATCGGTTTTGTGACACAATTACTTAAAGACGTAAAATTTCAATGGACTATCTAATCAAAAGCAGAAATCATTAAACGCCAATACAATTAACGAGGATCGCTACACTACTCCAACAACAATTAACGAGGAATCAGACTAACGAGTTGATCGTAATAACAGCCGCTGTAATTTCAACGTCAGTCCTCTGTCAGATCTCAGTTTACATTGTTTGCCCTTCGGATATCAAATCTCAAAACATCAGTGCCGTGTTCACTCGATCCCGCCATTACACATTCCGGGCACGTGCGGCCGTCGATTCTTGCGCAGCTAAATTTTCCTTTTCGAGGGTAATATTACTCCTCGCTGGCTTTATTCTTGTATTTGAGGTGAAAGAAATTGATGACGTTTTCTGTGTTCAATGAGCTAGTGAGAGCGGTAAACTGGTTGTTGGTGAGGTGTAATGTGGGTATTTGGCTGCTGCAAATTATAATAGTATATTGCAGCATTCAGTGAAGACGTATATCTACGTACGCATGTAGATATGTATACGTTAGACGTACGTAATATTCCATTGGCTTGGGATTCGGCCTCCTATTTAGCTTCGAAGGCACACCAATGCCTTTTTCAAAACGTTACGCTTTATAAAATGAAATATTACTCGCTGTATGGTGAAGAAAAACATCGCGAAGAAACCTGCATGCCTGCAGTCCACCAAACCGTATTGGACCTGCGTTTTGAACCAAGGCTAGACTCTTCTGATTGCGAGAGATGACCCGATCCCGTTTACTACTGGGTTACGGACAGACTGTGGCGTGTTAAGACGGTTATCTAAACATACATACGAATTTAAGTGGTGGAGCACTCACAAGATTTCTAAACATCCATTACTTTGCAATGCAAATCAAAATATTACTTAAAAAAAAACATCTACTCGCTTCAATGTACTCACAAACATAAACAAAAATCACCTTAATTAATCAGTATTCACACTACAAGTTGTTTAAGCGGTAAATAATGTTAAAGGTTACTCGTAACTTTGATTCAACTTCTAGCGCTGCTCCGAGCGTGAAATGCGCCCTTATTAACTCGTAGCAAGTGTCGATGTAGCAGTCTGGAGTGCTACGAAAGTTAAGCTACGAGCATCTACGAAGCTACATGTGCATACAATCGGATTAAATTTATATGGCATGCTATTTTTACACGCTTTTTGTTAGCTTCAGCTTAGTATTTTTCGTTCATTACTGTTTTTAAATTATTTTGAAAATTATTTTTAATTTTTTAGTTCGATGTTCTTCAAAAGCGTGTTTTTTAGTTTTTTTTAATTAAATGTATCTGATTTCTCTGCGATTCGTAAACCATTTTTTTTATTCTTTTATTGATAGGTTTTTTGGTATTTAAAATGATTTTTTTTTTCAAAAATCAAAACTTATAGAATTATTAATAAATCGGGAGTCAAGATTTTTTTATTACCCGACCTCAAAATAGGTCAAAACTCACTCCAATATACTTACAAACATAACAAATTAGATAATTAGAGAAAATTAGAGAATTAAGATTAATTAATCAGTATTCCCACTACAAGTTGTTTAAGCGTTAAATAAGGTTACTCGTAACTTTGATTCAACTTCTAGCGCTGCTTTATCCGAGCGTGTAATGCGCCTTAACTCGTGGCAAGTGTCGATGTAGTAGTCTGGAGTGCTACGAAAGATAAGCTACGAGGATCTACGAAACTACATGTGCATACAATCGGATTAAATTTATATTATACAGAGTGGAATTTTAATACTTATTAGAAAATAATATTGTACGATACTTTGAGGAACACCTCAGGTAGCTAGAAAAAATGAATGAACGGGATGAATAGAACGCATCCCACGAGGCCTAAACGTGTCCTTTGAATCACTTATCGCTTATCTACTCATCCATTGGAAAATCACGCCCGTATTGTTTAACTCTGCAAACTCACAACACGCGTGGACGCGCACAATTCTAAATTATTTATCAAAAAGGCAAAAATTGTATTGCTTGATTTTCGACCTTACCTCTATAATATAAGAACCTTGAGCTTTATCGACGTGAAACGAAACGCGGAAACGCGTAGCAGATAAACGTGTTCGTATACGCGTGTAATACACACACTTCACTGACATAATGTAATTGGGGCTTGTTTGTTTCAGAACATAGCGGCACTCAGATCAAGGGCGGCTACATGCTGCGGTACAAACGTAAGTAGTTATTTATTTATTTAACATGTACCAAATTTCATTCAAATCAGCCGTACTTGCGTGAAAGAGTAACAAACATCCATCCTCATAAATTTTTGCATTAAATTAGTAGTGGACTAGCTATCACGACTTCACCCACTTAAATGTTAGATGTTAGATTTGAGCCGGAGAGATATAAGTATCTCTATCCTAATCCAAGTTATAAAATACCCTTGTACCAAACTTCATTCGCATCTGTTCAACCGTATGATTGATTAAGTAACAACCCGTATACCTTTCATTAACATCCGTTGAACCGTTTTTGATTGGTTAAGTAATAAGCACAGATATAGATCTAAATAGATAAAGCAAGTTCGTCCATCAGTATGAGATTAAGTGCGGTGTTATTTTACAACCTTCTGAGCCACGTAGGTACACGTTTACGTTTTAGTAATGGGAATTATACATCAACGCCAAGCTGATTCGAAAGCGTCAGTATGATTCAGTACGAATAATATAAATTATTGGAATTATTATTTGTATATCGTTTCGAAAAATTCTAACACGTCATAATAATGACGTGTTTCGAAGAAGACGGTTTTTTCGAGTGATTAAAGGTAAATTATTTATTAATATTAATGATTTTAAAATTCTTAATAAAAGTTACGAAAAGATTTTAAAAATAACACAATCTTCGCAAATTTAAATTGTAACCGAGCCATGTAGCCAACTCTATACTGATTGATTTACTAACAGCAAACATTTGTCCAGCTGATTGGACTTAAATTATGCATATCAGTCGTGGAAGCGAATTGATTTTAAAGTGAAAATTTATTCCAAGTTGATTTTTCTGTTAATTTTTGAATAAATGGAAAGGTAAGATAAGAAGGAAAAGAATAAAGGTTTTTGGATCCGATCCTCTATGAGAGCTGATGGTCCGAAGAATACAGTACAGTATTACATATAAGATTTCTCCTAAAACGAATCGCGAAAATTTTATAATTTTATGTAAAGTGCTGGTTTACTCACTTATGATTTTCGTGTTTGCCTGTCTAGTTTCGGTCCTTAATCATGAGTAGTGAAAAGTTGTTTAAAAACCACATTTTGGGAAGAATTGCGTTGGTTAGGAAATACCTCCGTTCCACGAACTTCAAAAGGTACATAACCAGTGTGGTCTATAGCAAGAATAATGTGAATGAGATTTTTACTTAATTTCTGTACTCCTTTGATGCTTTTTCATTATAAACATCAAAAATATGCACATTTTGTTAACACTTGCACCACTTTTACGTTCGATAGGTACATAAAAAGTTATTAACAACATAAATAAATTGTATTAACAAAATTGAGAGTTCACGCTAAAGCTGTGAAATAGGATTAAAATAACATTGATTTAGGTGACTCAGAACCCTAACATGAGCACGTTTCCTAAATGGCTTAGCTGCTTTATTTCCAGAAAAAACAGTAGATATGGACGTGAACGTCGCGTACGTAAATGTTTACTGTTTGCGTAACAGAAATCCGTTACTACGGAACTAGCTTTTACGTAGTTTATTCTAGCTAAATAATAAATCCCGGAGCAAATAGTGGAATAGTGGCGAATAACTCGTTCCGGTAATGTGGTGGGATGCCGATAAGTCTATTTTAGGTCTTCCTTCCTTTCAGCCCTTGCCACTAATCGACGCTACTCCGTAAGGTCCTAAACCCACCGGATCCAACGGTACCCCGTTGTCCTCTTCAGGTCGTCAGCCACCTGGTCGGAGAGCGGCCAGTATTCCTTTTGCCGAGACGTGATTGCCATTCGGGGTACTATTTCAGGCGCGTATTTTTAAAATTTCTTTGTACATTGCTACTCATGTTCGTTTCAAATAAAGCATTTATTCCCTGGTTCCTCTGGTCCCTCGTACCTGATCCCTGGTCATGTCTTCATACAGAGTAGCAGAGGGGTTGACGGGACTTCTAAGAAAAATGGTTTTGACGTCTTCTTAACATAAAATATACAGTAGAAGATCCGAATTAGGCACGTCTTTCATCCACCCGTTTATCGAAAAAAAAAATTATATGAAAATTATATTAAAAAAAAATAATCGCCAGTGGATTGCCTGAAAAATCCGGTCCAGTCTACTCCAGGCTATGATTATTATCTATAAAAAAAGTTTTTTATACATTACCTATTGTTCAGTGAAGAAATTGTATGCCAATCGAAAGTAAGACCAATAACTCCTAAAGAAAATGCAAGAGTGACTAGAATTTCGATTCAAAAAGTTCGTTCGCTTCTCGTGTCATGAACTCTGAAGAGTTATTGCCCGTGTTTCATGTACTTGACTAGCATGTTATCGCCGAATTTGAAGACATGTTATTATATTTATGAAACTTCGGAGACTTTAACCACGGAATAAATATTATACAGTAAAGTGACTCGTATCGGCCCTGTCTTGCAAAAAACTTTTTACAGCCGCGCGGTTCGTTGCGACAGGGCTGTCCGCCTACAATATTTTATGTTCAACTACCTATTGAGTATGTTTCTAGGTTTGTGATTTGTAAATATTATATTTTTTATTGAAATTCGTGGTGTATGAAATAGGAAGAGTTAAATAAATACGGTATATGTTATGTATTTTCATGAGGGATTTTAATTAAAAAACACGTCTTTATAAACGTGAGACTGGCAAATTGTTGCGCATTGACGAGTAAAAATTTTATTTATCAACACTTTTTTAAACAAATACATTCAATTTATCATGCCCGTGAACTCTGCTAAGCTTCGATCATTAATATTGGATCAACAAAGTATGTTGATACTTTGTTACGTATGTTGATACGTCGCAGTTGCTTCTTCTGAGGTGTTCCGACGTTCGCTTCATAATATCAACGCTATAACGCAATCAGTACGGAATTGACGAGTTTCCTATATAATTTCGTCTTTTGACTGTTTCCTTACTACTTTACTAGCTAGGCTCTCGCCCGTCACTTTGTTATATGTCTCAGAGTTTGTTCCAGAGAGAGATAAGTAGCTTATACGTTAAAACAAGTTATAAACCTGTATTTCTTTAACTTTGGAAGCGTGCAAAGCCTCGCCGCCTGAATAGATCGAGAGCGATAACTACCTGGATGGGTGACCGCTAGTGGCGAATTAAATGCGCGCTTCCGTGCTTCGGAGGGCACGTTGTCCCGGTGTTATCGATTAGACAGCAGTTGTTAAACCTTGCCAGAGGCCCTATGGGCGGTTTGAAAACATCTGGTTGGCACTATCCCATTACTCCACCAATCCGCATTGAAGCAGTGTGATGGAGTATGCCTCAAGCCTCCCTCTGGAAGAGACCCGTGCCTGACAATGGGCCACTAAAGTGTTGCAGCCTAAATTTCATCTAAAACCGTTGAGCCGTTTTTGCGTGTCGTGCCAACCTCACATGTAAGTAACCCATTAATGACCCACTACAGGGTCGGGTCTCCTTCTCGTAATGAGAGGGATGTAGGCCTTAGTCCACCACGCTGGCCTACTGCGGGTTGGTGGACTTCACATGCCTTTGAGAAATTTTTTTTTGTGAACTCTCAGGCATGCAGGTTTCCTCACGATGTTTTCCTTCACCGTAACAGCAGGTGATATTTAATTTTATAAATCGCACATAACTTTTTTACAAAGTCATTGGTGCGTGCCACTGGGATTCGAACCCGGACCCCTCGATTCGAGGAGAAAGAAAGGTTCGTGAAAACCTCACATAACTGCCCTTATTTTGAAGGAGGATATGATGGATGATTCAAGTATGTCTCGATCCGTTTAGTGAGGTAAAAACTTAAAGTTCTACCTATCTGTGATTTAAAGTTCCTTTGGGATGATTGCAAAAAAAATTCGAACTCTTTCCAACTGAAGATTATTTAGCATGTAAGTATTGACCACAGAAACTACGCAACCGACAATAATGTTTACGTGAATCCATCAAGAATATGAAAGGGCTGGAACACGAGAGGGCCGTAAAGTGCCTGGATGGCATAAATGGGAGCCACATTTGCAGGTTACGAGGGCGTAAACGTCGCTTGCCTATTGATGAAGTTCGTATTCGGTACTTCCGAGAATATTGGTTATCGACACATACATATGAGTATCAATAATACCGATATAGGTACTGTATGGGTAGAAGAATGAATAGCAAAAATACTATTTTGTTACCACAAATCCAAACGCACACACTTTTAAGTATTATGAGGATGTTTATATTAACGTCTATATATCTATATCTATATATCAACTCTTGGAAGTCCCCTAGTCCACGGGCCCTCTGAATCCAACGGTCCACTGTGTCAGGAGGCGGCTGTACTCGCTTTGCCTAGACGATGTCGCCATCCATCCTTCAAACGATGATCAGCCTATTGCCACATTAACTTACTTTGACAGCTAGGTTCATTATTTTTTTTGGTATACAGATTTCCTCAATTCCTCCGTCGCGTAGAGTTATTTTATTTATGTGGGATTTAAGGAAGTATTTTAAGAAATTCAAAGTAAATCCGGTGGTCGGGCTAAGCTAACATAACAAACATTAGTTGCGACGTGACACGGGGCGAAGGCTGAAGCAATCAGCGACTGCACAATGAGTGTCGAGTGTCGAGTGCCGGCTCTCACCGTTCTTGTTCAGCGTTTGAGGTTCTGTGTGCCTTGCTACAACCTGCCTTGATACAACAATCAAAAAATTTAAATATATATATTATTATTTGTGCTAAGAATTCTGTTACTTCCTTTATATTTCTTTGTTTCCCGCTCTCATGTAACACGCATCTGTTTATCGTCATATACATACCTTATGTTATAAGTCTTACTTAATTATCATTATTATCTATGTTTTGTGGTATCTTACTGCATCTTAAATCAACAGCGCTTACAAGGCAGCTCGGGGCAATATTAGCTCTTTGTTTCTGATGTTGTAGGTATTATTACTATATCTCTTCATTATGAACTTCTACTTAGTAACACGTGCCCGTGTTATTAAACGCTGGTTTTTGCTCCAGGTTTGTTTCGAACATTCATTTTGTTAATTCTGAAAACAGAAATATGAAAAGAGTTGTAGGCTCTATTCGATAAATAAATCTTTTGTCTGTGTGTATGCATTTTATAGAAGGCGGGTAGTTAGGGTGACATAGGCAATCACTGTCGTATGCCTCTGTGCCAGGTATTTCTGTTGTTATTTTTGCATTATAATATTTGTGTAGCTTATTTTCCGTACAATGAACATTAAATCTAAGATAATAATATTATTATTATACATTGGCCCCAGTGAAATATTAAATCTTCTCTCTCTCAAAAGAAATAAAGCCTCGTTATATCAAACATTTATTCAAATTCAAGCAATTTAAATAACTATTCACCAACAATACCTACTCTATTTTACCTCAATTGTGATATAACCCGTTTCCATCAACAAATGAATAGTGGATCGACATCAAACAGATTCAATCTCTGTCATTTACTATTCCTGCTTTTGTTGGGGTTGATATAAATAATTTAAGGGGTTAATAAAATTTAAGATGTTGTAAATTTTTTGGTTTATATTGCAGTGTTACGTCAATTAGAAAATTTAGCTCTAGACTTTCGGCTACGTTAAAAGTTTTTATGATAGCCATTTTAAATATTTACTCTAACTATTGCATTTTCTTTGTTATTGCATTATATAGGCTGGGTCTCGGAGACCTAAGATTTCGCGAAGCATTTTTACTCCTACTTGCACTTCAGTTATATAAATACTCACTAAAGAGATCAAGTCTACTCCAATTAAACTTCCTGACTGAATAGAAGTGGAGCAGTGACTTTATAATTACATGACTGGGATGGCGAGCAGCGTACTCTATTTATTTCTTAACGTGACAAATAGTGAAACTTAGAATAGCGTAACGTTCTAACTTTTAACTGTAGTGAAGAGTTGGCTAATGCAGGTAGGCGGCTAGGCAGGTAGCAAGTACCAAAAAATTAGTGAAAGCTTTTGTGTACCTAGAGCATGAGGCGTATAGCGTCTTTATTCGTTAAACCATTCGCTGCATATGTAATATTTAGTTTTAAACTTCCAATACTGAGTAATGGGTACTGATCCGTATTACCCCTTACAGAATATCACAGGTATCACACACTATGATTATGAAGCGTTAGAAAAATACTTGTGAAATATGTGAAATTATTGCAGCCACTAAACAGGACTTGTCCTAAGCGAAACTTTTAGCCCGGGGCTTCCCCGAAAACTTAGGTGGGTAATCCCAATTTTATTATTAGTTTGAGAAGCTTTAGAAATCCTTTAAGAGCTTTTTAGTAGTTAAATAGGAATTATTTATTTACTTCTATTATAATTTATTAATGATCGATAGCTTTGGTTTTCTTTCTTTTAAACATTTGATTATAATGTAAACTCTGCGAACCCTACTCGACGTTGATGCAGCAGACCACATACCGCTCAGTAATTGCACAAAGGGCAGCTAATACGAACATCAAACACAATGGGGCAGGAGCTAATGCGATAGTGCTATGCTGTATAATAATATGACGATGAACGGGCACTTCGCACTTGAGATGCCGAGCATCAATACTCGTCAGTCAGTAACCCATTAATGACTCACAACGGGGTCGGATCTCTTCTCATACTGAGGGGGATGTAGGCCTTAGTCCACCACGCTGGCCTAATGCAGGTTGGTGGACTTCACATGCCTTTGAGATATTTTCTGTGAACTCTCGGGCATGCAGGTTTCCTGACGTTTTCCTTCACTGTAACAGCAAGTGATATTTAATTGTATAAAGCGCACAAAGTGATTGGTGCGTGCCACTGGGATTCAAACACGGACCCCTCGATTAATATGTCGAATTCTAAGCCGCTGGGTTCGTCAGTAACCCATTAATGACCCACTACAAGGCCGGGTCTCCTTCTCGTAATGAGAGGGATGTAGGCCTTAGTCCACCACGCTGGCCTAATGCAGGTTGGTGGACTTCACATGCCTTTGAGAACATTTTTTCTGTGAACTCTCAGGCATGCAGGTTTCCTCACGTTTTCCTTCAATGTAACAGCAAGTGATATTTAATTGTATAAAGCGCACATAACTTTTAAATACAAAGTGATTGGTGCGTGCCACTGGGATTCGAACACGGACCCCTCGATTAATATGTCGAATTCTAAGCCGCTGGGTTATCACCGCTTAATTGTTCAGTGGTAGAATGCTGGCCTGCCATATACACTTACTATCTGTGATTTTAAATTAATATGGTCTTCTCAAGTGCCTCTTGTTATTTATATGGTAATACAAATAACTAATAAATTTTAGAAGACAATGCAATGTAGGCCTTAGTCCTCCATGCGGGTCTAATACAGATTGATGGATTTCATTTGAACATTGTGAACTCTCAAGCTTGCAGATTTCTCGATGTTTTTCATAAGTTTTTCATTTATTACAGTGTATATAAACCTATTATTGTTCACAGGGAAGTATCTTTGGAACTCCTGGTCGGAGGAGTGGGTGGTGCTGTACGATGACTCCACGATGGCTTGGTTCAAGGTTAGTTCACTTAAGTAGATTTCATCCATAGATCTGGCTTCTGTTCACCATAGCCAAAGCGTGATGTAACGCCTATATGACAGAAGCAAGCAAAGAGCACTTGAGTCTTGGTTGATAGATCAATCAACAAGAGTTGACTTCACAAAATGTAAACATTAGAGACACACAGCCTTCAATCTATCAAATAAAGGAATATTATACAACTTTTAAAGAAGAACAAATACCTTAAAAGAAGCTCACGAAACTCTAAAGTCCTCAAACTATCTCCACACGTAAAATTACATTAAATTTGTTGCTCTGTGTTGACATGAAAGAAGAACAAACAAACCAGAATCAACCCGGTATCTGGTTGCAACCGCTAAACTCAAAGGCTACACTAACGAGCTAACTAACTAAAAGAAATGCAAGGTTCTTTTCATTTTTCCGATCCTACTCTTAGTGAAGCTTCTAATTTAATGTTTCGTTTGATGCAGTGAACAAAGAGCTTACATTATAATCAAATGTTTAAAAGAAAGAAAGAAAACCGAAGCTATCGATCATTAATAAATTATAATAGAAGTAAATAAATTATTCCTATTTAACTACTAAAAGGCTCTTAAAGGATTTCTAAAGCTTCTCAAACTAATAATAAAATTGGGATTACCCACCTAAGTTTTCGGGGAAGCCCCGGGCTAAAAATATTAAAATTGTTCGGAAATTTCTTCCAATCAGCCCCGTTGAGAGGCAGGCTGTGATTAAGTTAGAAGTTGTGGGTTGAATGAAGATCGGTCTGTAGTGAGGCGAGCATCACGGCTTGTTCCCTTGCTTGCTCACGTGGAAAATAGCCGTCGGCGAATTAAGGCTTCATACAAGATGAGCGGTTCAAACGACCTTAACAACTCATTTTGTAATCAATCAAATTGATTGCTTCAACGATTATCTTCAATTATGGAATATCTTACACAAAGGATTATTAACGTATGTGCATTAAGACATTGAATTCTTCAAATATGCGTAAACAGAGCTCTCTTTCAAAGCTGGCAACACACTGGTAACTCGCCTGGTGTTGCTCATGTCAGTGCGACGGTGGAGTTGATCATCAGGTGGCCCGTCAGCCTGTTTGCCTTCTTTTCTTGTGAAAAAAAGTTAATGTGATATCATACTCAATTTATGAATGTTATTGCTTTAATTTAATGTTTGTGTGCCGATTACTTACTTTACAGACATATCGTGATATAATCTATGCAAAAATGTATAAAATAACAATAAACATTATTTACACTTGAAAACTAGAATAACTAAACTGGTCAAAGTTTACAAATCTAAACACCAAAGTTATTATTTTAATCAAAACTTTACTGGCCGAAAGTAAACATCGAATACATCTAGAAGGCGTTTACAATATCGCACAGTCTGTACGGAGCCTTATGAAAATTTCTCAATGAGATTCTACTCATGAAAGTTGCTATTGCTTGGTTAATTCATGACTGGGCAGCCAATGGCGATACCGAGAAACCGAAGTAACTTTACCTACCTACTTATGTTTTTATAAACAAAACTTTTCTACAGAAATGTTGAGCGATAATATATTGTTCGTCGTTTACGATTTAACATGAAATCAATAAATAAGAATGCGGATTTTAACTCTTGTGAATTGCGCATAATACCTACTGAAACTAATGTTTTAGAACTTTTGACACGGGCACTACTTCGTATTTCCACTAATCCACATTGGACCAGCGTGTTGGAGTATGCTCTGTACTGCAGCAGTATAGTAGGAGCCAGTAAATTGATAATTATGCCAATCTTCTATCGTTACCGGCTTGGCTTCACTGGCCTTAAAAATTACTTCGAGTCGAAATTAATTTGGTAAAAAAACGTAGAAATAATTGTCATGCTCATATATTTGTCAGGAATGAATTCTTCCGTTAATTTACAACGAAATGAATACATTTAATCTTGTTTTAATCCTTCTCCACACGCAACACCATAACGATCGCTCCAACGGCCTCAAAGTCTATGAACTTCAAATATAACTTCAAATAAGCACACTGTCATCAAAACACCGTTTGCTCATTGCATATCTACTTCAATCACACCCAAAGCGTGTAAACGGCTGCACTAACTACTCAATCTTCATTTGCATGCCAAAAGGAAAACCGCGGAATCACATCCATCAGACGCTGTACGTAGGATGAGACTGTATCATGTCATATCGTTACGATAGAGCTTTTGGGTTTACTAATTACACGAGCTAGGAACTCGTGGACTATTTTTGCGGCTGCGTAATGAGAAAACTGAATGCTTTTAATTTTGTCACATCTATCGTGCTTCTAGTTACTGTTGTACTCTGTAGTCAATTGCCTTGGAGATTTTAGATTCCCATAAATTATATACTATATCTGCCTACTCTGCCACCTCTCTTAATCATTAAGTCAAGAAGTCTTTAGTGGAAGGATGTGGTGTTCGGGGCAACCCGAATATAGAAGGATCATCTGGGAACTCAAAAGTTCATTGCATCCAAGAATAACCTTGGATAGTAGTTACCTACGAGTAATTAGGACTGGAGAAATGTGGTTGCCAGCGAGATTCATACTTAATGAAATATAAAATAATTAAATTGAAAACATTTTGATTTAATTATCTAAATAATATTCTTCGAATCTTCGCTTGGAAAATTACAAGACCCTTATTATCTACTTTAATATCTACTTTTTTAATTTAGCGTAGATAAGTTATATCAAAGAATCGGATGACGTAATTACCCATTGAATGTTTTAATCTCGCAAGAGGCAGGTGTCTTGGAGTGAAGGAAAAATCAATCGGTCCAATAATTGAAATCAGCGTCCATCCGTCACTGTCGGGATTACTCGGGATACGCGTACCGATCCCTGGATTGTCACGGCCCTGTGTTTATTAATCACTTAAATCCGGCCGTTCTATTGATAAGGAGTTTCGGAAGTTTTATATCTACTGCTGTGATAGCCCAGTGGGTTATAATTCGGCCCCTTACTCGTGGGGTCTCTGTTTGAATCCCAGTTACATGCACCAAAAATTTTCTTTAAAAAGTACTCTTTATGAAATAAATATCACTTGCTGTAACGGTGAAGGAAACATTACATTCACTTTATGTTTACCCAGTTGCGCAATATTTATTTATTTTTTTAAAGTATTCACAATATCAATTGCATATTCAATGTAAAGACCCAGCTACGATTTTACAATACCCAGTCTAGCTAGAAGATACCTTTGAAGCGAAACTTTCAAGCATATAACTTAAAACGACTATTATAAAATTCAAAGAAAGAGCTCTCTCGCTTCTTAGATCCGAGGATAATACCAATTTCTACGTCTTTAAAATTCTCGAGAATCGCGGTATAATAGCGGATGAATAGTGCATAGATTCTTTGTCACTTCACGGAGTTTATCGCTTTCAATTCAACGGATAGCCGAGAATCCAATAAAGGGATCTTAGAGGTAAAAGTCGATAAGAATCGCAAGAAGGTATGATATATGTACTTACTTATCACTTACTGCTTTTAGGTGGTAAAGACATAAAGGCCTATTTAGAATACGACACACACACAAATTTTATTTATGTGTGCCACTGGTGTAGTAGTAAAAGTGTAGTAGTCTAAATCGGCCTTCACACTTCGCCTGGAGGAGGCACATTACCGCCACCCTCTTATCGCATCAAGAAGCATGTTATTCATGTCTTGTTGTCTGTATTTTTGTATATTTTCATCAACGGTCCACTGTATACCCAGTGTGGGTCACCGGTGTCCCCGGTGACCCCGGTGACCCAAGTAAGATCCCTTTAATTAAAAATAAGTATTTTTTGATTTTGTAAATCTAAAATTTGTTTAGTGTTGTTCTAAAATTTAAGAAAAATGCAAAAGTAAGTACATAAAAATTCACACCACCTGAAAATCCCCCATGAAAAAGTAAAAGCAGTATCAAAAGCAATTTCCCATTCATTTCAATATCTAAACGAGTTATTTCCGGCCAAGGAGTTTGCGCGCGGCAGATTATCGCGACAAAAACTTATAATAACTTCCCGGAATTTGTTCACGAGGACTGAGAGGCGACAGTGACAAAATTAAATGCCATATCGTATAGTCCACTGTTCATTGTTGGCTTAAATCTTTTATAGACCCCAGCCGTGGGCTATGGGTCTCTCCACAACAGAGTAAGATCTACTTAGAGCATATTAACGCTATTGTATCAATAACAACCGGGACCGACGGCTTAACGCTCCCCTAGAAGCACGGAAGGGCCACTAGCGGTCACACACCCAGGTACTGACTGCGCTCGTAGTTGCGACGACCTTTGTCGATCGCTTGCGATCTACTCAGGTTGATTTTGATATCAAACCTATAGCAAAAATGTAAAAGAGAAAATTGTGAAATGAGTCACGTAAGGGAAGCAATGGGCGTGTAAACTAATTTGACTCATTCAGTCGCGTTGCGCACGCTGCATACGACGCGGTAAGTGAATTACCGCCGGGGACACCGGTGACCCACACTGGGTATACAGTCGACCGTTGATGAAAATATACAAAAAATATTGGCTAATTGGTTTTTAATTTTTTGCTCGATCAATTTACTGGTAGGATTTTGAAATTCTTAACGTTTTGGGGTAACGTGGACTATACAACATGTATTTCTGAGTCAGATTTCTGACTAAAAAGCTATTAGGTCATATCACAGCGCGAAGTAAGTTCGCTCTGCGGCTGTAATGTATGAGTACTAAACCGCTCGAGCGGGAACCGCGAGCGTTAGTAAGCTCTTTAGATCTAATGGATAATGTTGTAGGTACCTAAAAGTTTTATTTTGTTTCCGAGCTACAAGAGACGAAAATTTTAATCTTAAAAAAATACAACAAATCAACGTTTTGTGGAAATTATAATTGTAGTTACAACTTACAACCATGGTAGAGACGGAAATATGTAGACAATGAACAACAAATAAAAAACAAATAAACCACAGAAATAATAAACCTTTTTTATAAATTAATCTTTGCCATTCTTTATAAGAGACACTAACGCTCTACTGGCGCTAAAATACCAGATTTCACACCAAAAAGCTATTACGTAATATCACAGCTGCAACAACACAACAGAAGCGAAGTTCGTTCGGTCTGCGGCTGTAATGTACTTAACCGCTCGAGCGGGAACCGAGAGCGTTTGAAAGCTCCCTCTGAGAGCTTTAAGAAAATTGGACGCTCCAATTCACGTAACATGCAGCGCGGCCTTGTTTCAACAGCTTAGCCAGTGTACGGGATGCGTTTTTTATGAGTTGGTGTCTATGTTTTATCTATTACCTTAAAACTAGTTATTTGACTAAACATTAAAACTTTCCACAATTTACAGAGCTATTCTGCTCTGAATTTAATTGCTTATACCAATACCTACATTAAATTTTAGGATATTTGCTCATAACTTGATGTTCTATAATAAACTAAAGTCCTTTTTAAAGGACGTAAAATCCTTCTTTGGTTAACTTTACACGAGTGAGTGTATTAACGATAGAATAGCTGATTGCAAAACTACTTTTTTAACTTTTAACTCGTAAACTTGGTCGTGAATGAACAGAACTAATGCTTCTAGAATGTCACATTACATTGCCACTCTAAATATCATTTTTATTCGTTAAGATTATCTACAGATCACCATAATGGTGATGGAATGGTAACACCATTCCAGACTCGTGTCATGTAACAAAGTAGGGGAGACCGGGTACAAAAGTAACACTTTATACTTTGACCTTGATTTATGGCTAGGTTTTAATATTGTCATCAAATTAATATAACCATATATAATTTTAGTTTATGTTTTTTACACTAGTAGCTTGATTTATGTTGTTATGGTGTGTTTTATATGAATAACAGACAGTTGAAAAAAAATCGTCACTTGTTACTTTCGACCACGTAGGCAGGTCGAAAGTAACACGGTGTGGGTCGAAAGTAACAAGACAAAAAGGTGGATAATGAAGACAATATCATAATTGTTATTAACAATTATTTATTCAAAGACTTTGCTTAATACAAACTATCATGTTTGGTCTTGGAATCGGTTCATGGGAATACGAAAAAAGGAGTTATGACCTCGAAGCCCGCGCCAGATTTGTTGCTTGAGGAGATCTCAAAAAGAGGCTGGGGTGTCGTTTTAAAAACCCGTCAACCACTTCTCACCAGCCATTTGACTGGCGTGACACCTTTCATAAAATGTTTTTCCAATTTAAACGCCAACTCGTATGCCAGTTTACGTACTTCAGATGGAGATAACCCAAAAAATAACTCTCGAGCACTCGATTAAATAGTCGCGTGACTATTTAATCGAGTGATGACTTTCCTCGTGAATTTTAAAACTCGATTTACGCAACGGTAGCACACAACTGCGTTAGTATTTCCTGCTTTTAATTTTTTAATAAATCTGTATAATGTTACATAGCAAACATGATATTTCTTAGCCAGGGCTCTAATTTTTGCACCATCTCTGAAATGCTCTTCAGCCGCTCTTCTATACATTTCTGTGTCGGTAGTTCCTCGTGCAGTAGTTCTTATGCGTTGTCGCGGCATTCTGTCGGAGTACTGACACACAAATAAAAATTATATAGAAAATTAAAAAAAATAACATGTTACTTTTGTACCCATAGGACTATGTTACTTTTGTACCCTTCCTCATTTTTGTTGAAACGTGAAATATAACTTTAAAACGGAACGTGCTAGACAAAAACGAAGTTAAACAATGTACAATCAATCTAATCAAAAATGGATATGCAAACATTCAAAATACTATCATCCTTTTAGGACTACGTAAACATTAAATAAGAAAACATCAAAAAACTTACTTTTGGTTTGTAAAAACACTTAGCATCCTCTCACACAACTTAACAGCTCGTGGCACACGCTACGATTATATGCAAGTGAGGGTGGCGCTCTGGGCTATCGCCTGACGGCGGCGAAGCGGTCTTGGCCTATTGGATAGATCTAGAGAGCATTTGTTACTTTCGACCCGCCGTTACTTTTGTACCCGGTCTCCCCTACCAGCAAAAAAATCCCTTAACCCAACGTCTGAAAAAACCTACAAAAACACAAATGTCTCCAGCTTATTATTCCATCATCGCTCATCCATTCTCTGTCAGCGACAACTGCCTTTTTTCGTATTATTGATGACAATTTATTTCGGCGGCCATCTTGTCAAGCTTATTACGTATTCAGGGGGCAAGCGCCAGAATTAATTGTCTTCATTTTGCGCTAAGTAGCGTTATTGTTCTTAAAATATGGAAGATGTTACTGCGCTGTTTTACATTTTGTGATAACAAAGTGAATTATGCGGTCACTTTAAAAGCCGTTTGAGTTTTAGTAGCTCCTAAGTTGAATATATTTTGGCGCGGCTTTAGCGCGTTGTAAGAACGGCTTTTATCCCTTAGAGGTTAAAAGACAAATTTTTGGCATTATTAGAACTAATATCATTTAATATTTGACTAGTTCAATTAGACAGTATGCAATTAAAATTTAAAATTTGAACTTTGTCTACATCTATGGCTGCAGTACCTATTGAGTTAAAATTCTACATCAGATGACCTAACTACACGCTCTCCTTTATGTTGCTTCTGAAAAGTTCTTTATCACACCGTGGGCTTTTACTCCGTGATATTTGTTACACGATTTATTTTTATAGGACCGCCAATAAAAATGTTTGAATATTGTTTTACATCCTATTCTTGCCCACGGTTTTACTGTCATCAATGCTTTTATGCAAGTATGTTCCTGTCCTATACTTCACATATTCGTTATGTGTTTATATATGATTAAAATAAGCCAAGTGTAATAGAGGATTTGTGCGTAAACATTTTCCCCTACTTACCGAAGCTACCGGAGCATGTCCCAGAGGTGAACAAGTTTCTTAATCAAATCGGAACCTATACAACTTTGGGTGAATGTTATCAGATTATTGGACGGCCTACTGGTTATTATCTACGGGACATGTTTATGGAGCCCCGTGCTTGTACGTCTAATTAATTTGTATCGCGTCTTCGTTATAATTATGTTGATATAACAAACAGTTGGTTGTCCTATAAATAAGGTTTAAATAGAAAAATCGTGGGATTAGATATTCTTGAAAATCCAAAAGTAGGTAATTGTCATGAAAAAATACTTTTTTGGTGTTATTTCGTTACGATAAAGTCATAAAAAAGTCTACAAATAAAACATCTACCGCCCGCCAGACTCTGAAGCCGCTAGCCGGCTGGTCGACCCTGGGCGCCCCAGCACGCCCAAAACCATACATTCAGCATGTTGACATTTTGCTTAAACATATCGAATAACTTAACAATGAATTGAAACAATGAAAACAAATTAGATTGGCTAAGTAAAGACTAGGAACTTCCGTACTTTAATTTTGAAAATATCTTGTAGGTATATTAGAATTCCCTGTAACGATCTAAGGTCCCATAGAACAATTGCAGCGTCATTAACGAGCGCCGTCTGAAGAACCTCTAATTGGAAAACTTTAAAGCGAAGTCACTGTGGTGTTCGTTAAGTCGAGACTAGATATGCGAACACGAACCTACTACGCCTATGAAATGCAGCGGGCTGCATCGAGGGTATGCTTGATATCCTAAATTATTATTTAATTGGAGAAATATGATTGTAAAGACATAAAGTTTCAAGAGCCGTTTTCAATACGAGATATACTCTGTCTACTCACGTTTAAATCATCATAATTCTTAAGGTTTAAAAACATTAAAATTACAAAGCATTCAAATCAAATCACCTGTCCTTCTCTGCTATCTACAGCTATCGTAATAATTGTATTTTATCATTACATTTCTATACACATTTATCCCATGATCAGCAAACGCATTCGCCAATCATACCAGCGAAGTCGAAACTAAAACTTGAACAAAATCAATCGAGCAAGTTCGATTCGGCAATATCTTGAGATTCTGGAGTTACCGGAGGCGACCGAAGCGGTGATATTACGGTTCGCCGTCTGAACCACATTTAATTGGAAAACTTTGTAGGACGTTTGTCAAAATGCACCGTCACCTGAACGAGAATTGCTTGTCAATATTTACAACTAGAATGCCGCGGCTTCGTCCGCGTGGGTTTAAGAACTTGGTCCAGGGAGGGATAAAAATTATCCCATTTTGAGGCAGATTATAAACTACATGCATACCAAATTTCGTCAAAATTTGTGTAGCCGTTTTGGCCTGAAAGACAAACAAATATCCATCCATTGGGAATAGAACCCACGACCGGCGTCCGGGACAAATATTTGTGTGATGTGTGACTATATGTACCTACATTTATCAGCCGTGTGTGAGTTGTCGCACAATATTTATTATTTATTAATTAAAAATGATGTATCAGAAATGTGAATGCTGTCGACATGTAGTCTGTAATTGTAAAAATTAAAAAAATGACAACAGTCAAGTCATACGATATGTTTGTCCTCAGGACGCATCCGGCAAGTGCATGGCGACACAGAAACACCTCGTGAAGGAGAGTCCAGAGATGTTGGCGATCGCGACCTGGACGGGGCAGGTACCCCGGCGGCCGCCGCTGCCTCCCGGCGCCAAGCTGACTCAGCTCATGGCGCTGGGCTCGAGGAGGGACCCTGGCCACGTCGTGTGGATGCTCGCCAAGTCTGATGCTGAGATGAAGTAAGTATTTGTGTATTAACACTTTCCGTGTCCATTTAATAGACACAATAGTTAAACAATGGTTATGAGTCACATGTGACTCACAGGACAGCGAATTGGTTAAGTTGCTTGAATGTGATAATATGTGTAAAGGAGATATAGACTTGTAGAGTCTCGTAGAGAGATAAAAAGTATTTTATATTAAAAACTGACAGATTGTGAAAGACTGAAAGAGTAACAAAACAAACATCCATAATTATTATTATATCCCTTCTCGGTATTATAAATGCGAATGATTGGCATTTATAATACCTAGTTGCGACTAGGTATTATAAACCTACACTACTCTCTACCCTGCCCGCAGGCAGTAGGAGAGTAGGAAGTAGGATTATGTGAACATGTTTTTTTTTGTCAAAGATGTTTATGACAAAAAATGAAGCAGTTTACGATTAAGAAAGAACAGTCGCGCATGTTTTTTTATTGATGATAATAAAATTTGCTACTTTATACAAAATCAAGTCAAATAAAACATAGCCGATAACCACGCCTACCCAACCGAAATAAAAACAATGATGAACAATGCTTCACGGCGTGTGGTGCGATAGGTGTGTCTTACAACTATAGAACGTAAAATCTTTGGTAGCAAATTGCAAAATACACCAAAAGTTCAAAGTCTTCAATGCTAAGTCGGCAGTATCTACATTGTTGGCTTCCATGCTATTGTTCGTGTCAATATGCATCGATGACCACTTACCCTATAGTGACATGTCAGCCCGTTGGCTTGAAGTTTCTGTGTGAAAAAAACTATCTAAGCCTATAAAGATATAAGATAGAGAGAGACTTTAACGTTACTTACCTTCGGATTCAAAATAATACATTCCGCTTAAACTAGCAATCTTTTTGAGTACAATTTGTACTTGTCTTATTAAGTACATTTGGCGCCATTAAAAAAGTAAGGAACATAAAACACGAAAACGTATTAGGGGAAGAAGAATTGTCTAACGGGCCCATCAAATCACTTGGAATGAGAAAGCACAATATAATAATGGTAGGGGCGGGGGATGATGCGAGAATGCGGGGGATGTCTGACGAAAACAAATAAGTTACTGTATTTTATCTGTGTTGCCTTCTACTTGGTGGTAGCTTGGTAAGGTTGGTGAAGATACGAGTAGATATCTACTTTTTAAGGGTTCAAGCAACGTTCCCACATACGACCTCAAATTGAATTTTTATCCTATTGGAAAGCATTTCATTAATTAAAGATTATTTATTTTATGTCATTTGTCAATCAAAAATATTTGTTAAAAAGTAATTTTAGTGGGTGGCCTTTATACCTAATTTTAACATTTTGGATGCTAGTTAAAAATAAATGTTATCCACTAGTTTGTGGAATTTTATATAGGGATTTCACCAAATCTATAGTCATTATAAATTGAGGGTATTTGTAACAATAATAATTCTTTATTTCAACCACAACGGATCATACAATAATGAAAAATTTAAAAACATCATTATTAATCTAATTGCGGTTTTCTGTTTTATGACTACCTATACTTTATTTTATCAGCATAGTTTTTTGTTTGTAGGAATTTGTTGTAAAAATACAATTTATACAAAAATTAACATCTTTGCAAACACACGTTACTCAAAAGTGTCGTGGCAACCCGTGTCCTAGCTGCCATGTCGCCCGCAAAAGTTGCTTGTACGACACCGTCATTGCATACATTTGCCCTGTGCCCTGTGCTTTATGTTTAAATTTTGTCGTGTTGGTTGCTCGGTCGGTTATGTCAGCCAATTAGGCGAAGGTCTTTTTCCATCATAACGCGCTAGCAGAATTTGCATCCTAAAAATCTCATAAAATTATATTTGAAGTCAGACAGACAAGAAAACGACTTCTAAACGTAAGTACAAATAAAAGAGTCAGTTCGAAGGGAGAGTAAACAAAATAGTCGTTAGCATTCTTTATCCTAACCATAATTTATAGCGCGTTCATAAAGTTTGATCATATAATGGTGAACGTTCCAGGTTCTATGGAGCGGCAATCAAAAAGTATATAAAGTTTTTTTGACTGTGTTTGTGTCTGCACCCTAAGACAGTAAATCTAAGGGTTTAAGGGTCAATAACCTTAAAAAATACTAAGACTTATGGTTAGTAGAGGCTCCCACCAGGCGCGGACATCATGCCGGGGGAGCAGCCGTGCTCTCGGACTATGCATGCCAGCGATGTAGAAAACTTCGATAGCGTGATTCAGGACACTCGTATCGGACTATCTCTTGTCGAGTATTGAAAGTTACCTTAAATTATACGCAATCAGCAAATGGGTAAATAAGAACGCAATTAACAAATGCATACGCATTTAGTGCTTTAGATTACACGCTGAGTGACAACAGCCATTCCGTCGTAACGATTACAGTATGGTACACCTATTTCACAAAAAGTCTAAAACAAAAGTTACAGTGGTAAAAAAAGCTTGTTCGTGTGTACTTAGAAATAAAGAATTATTAGAAATAAAGAATTATTAGTGTCTCACCAGACCAATCGCGTCGAACTAAGTTCCCCAACGACCAATCGGAGTGTGGCACAACATCTATAAGCCAATCGTATCGTTTCCCTCTCCTCCCTCGGGTGTCACAAACTTTTTCGATAACAAACAAAAACTGTTCTTTTTCTATAGTTTCGTGTATAGGAATGTTTATCTCGAATACTTCAATACATGGAAGGATAACAGTAACAAACAACAGAATTGTAGTGTCTTGGAATATACGAATAAGTGTCTCGAATTCCTCTATGTATGTATAGTTCAATGTTATCGGAGAAACGAGCAAGGAATTTTGTTCACCAGTAGTGTAGTGTTTATTATTATTTCAACAGCAAACTGGCGACTGGCATTCAATCCATAATGCGGTAACTACCAAAGTTCTTTATCAAAGATTTATCATCACAACGCGACGTGGCAATTAAAAGAGAACTCAATAATTAAAAAGCTCTAAACATATCTTTCGCCGTAACTATAAACCTGTAAACTAAACTAAACTGTAAACTTCATTTAAAAGATGTTAAAAAGCTGCATTGCTTGCATAATTAATGACTACCTGCATAAGGAACTTCCGGTTCCGGACTCCTTACCCGTAATTAATTGCAACGTGCCTTAGAAGCCTTTGAAATGTTCTCAACAATGCAGAGTACGCTCAGTGAATTTCTTGAGTAAAAATGTTATTTGTTCTAACAAGAAGAAGTCTGATAAAATTAATTATTAGGTAGTAATTAATAGCGGTGATAGACAGGTGGCTTAGAATTCGACCTCGAATCGAGGGGTCCGGGTTCGAATCCCAGTGGCATGCACCAATGACTTTGTAAAAAAGTTATGTGCGCTTTATAAAATAAAATATCACCTGCTGTTACGGTAAAGGAAAACATCGTGAGGAACCTGCATGCCTGAGAGTTCACAAAAAAACTCTTCTCAAAGGTATGTGAAGTCCACCAACCCGCAGTAGGCCAGCGTGGTGGACTCCACCCGACTCAGTAGTGGGTCATTAATGGGTTACTGGCAATTAATTAGTGTAGGGGCAAATTGGGTGTCTCGGTTTCCTATGTAAACTTTAAAGTTTTAACAATGGACATAAAATAAATAGGCTATGCTTTAGACTTTAGACCATGGCATTCATATTAAATTTTTGTTGTTAGAAACATTGTAGTTAAGGCCATAAAAAAGTTAGCAAAAACGTAAAAGTATTAAACAAGAAAATATTCCCATCTAAAAGTGTTATGTATGTAATATCCATCTAATACATATCCCCAATACTTAATGGTAAAATGGTAGTCGTGGTCATGTCAAAATTGTGTTTAACAAACACGCTTTTAATAAAGCTAATTATATGAACATAATGACCTTTTTTAAAGCCACAATAAAGAGCAGGCTTGGATCTCGCTGGCAGCTTTGACGAGGGCCGCTGACTATACTGACAGCTGCCGCGTCCAGTAACGTCTCGATGAATAACACAGGCTCACAAAGTTGATGAATCGTTACGTTTTACGAGACTGACCGCGACCCTTATTTCGAAGCTGTCTCTTTGGAATACGTAACACGCTTCTGTTATTAAATTTTTAATAACACGTTCTAACGGGGCCGAGCGGTTTAGGGACAACAAAGTTAGAAAATTATACTAACACTTGGGAAAAATATGTCACTAAAAAGTGACATAGGACATAAAAGGATGCTGGTTTTGGTGTCCCATTTTTGATATTCAGGTAGTACCTACTTTAACTTCATTTTTTTTTTCAAATTCCAACACGATAAATTAATGTGAGCCAACTTTGAACATCGTTCAACCTTTTTTACTGACTTGGATGCCGGTCTTTTTGTCAAAGAATTTCGCAAATATCGCCCCTATGACTTTTACTTCCAAATTTTTAAAAACAATAACGTTGGTTCAAAATTACATAGTAAATCGAGCAGATCCTATCTATATTTAACGCAATATTTCTCTGCAATGCAATCTGTTTTCCTGAATAATTTGTGTTTACATGAAAAATAATCTCGGAACTTAACAAGCCAAACCACAAGCCATTTTCATAATTTCCAAATAATTATACACATTATGCGAAAGCAGACCGCAGTGCATGCCGGTGCAGAAATGTGGTTCCCGCATTAATCATATCATTTTTTGAATTTGCATTTACGAAACTTTGGCTAGTGAACGTTACATTAAATGTATTGAATATAATTTTTTACCGCCAGCCTCTTAAACCGTTATAAAGCATGTTTCATGTGTTGTGTTTGGGCTGGGGAGGTATAGCATGGTTGCCGAAGATACATTGAGGTGAACAAATAGTACTAATGAGTAGCAAAACACCCGTATACAACCTCAGATAGGATGTTTTTTTCTATTTGAGGTTGGATGCGGGAGTCCATGGGCTGCAGAGACCACTTAACATCAGGTGGCCTGCATGCCATTTTACTGTTCAATTACTATAAAAAAATCAAGAGGGGTGGATGCGATGCTACTCACGAGGACTAAAATGTTCGCCTCAAATAATCTCCTGCAACCATACCTCTCCAACCGAAACACAAGTTATAAAGAACATTCTGCTTCGCGGCGGGTTAAAACGGTGGCGGACGAGTAATTGTGTTTCTACCGCCTTAAAATTATACAGTTGAAATCACAATCATATTCCAAAAAAAGCCGTTGAAATCGATTTAATTGTCTACATTTAAACTATATAACGATTGAAATAAAAGAAGTCAAGCGACATCTAACCGTTTAAAAACACATCGTACTCGTACCTAGTTCCGCGTATTTCCTCTTAAGAAATACTTTCTTTTCCCTAATGATTACCGACTGTTCTTTAAATGGCCCCCTTGTTATTCGTAGCAGCTGTTACAACTGAAACTTTTTCTCTGAAAACCTAATTTGATGCATTAAAGAAGGTACCCAGGAATCATCTTGCGGCAGCGAGTTAAAACTCTCAATATTGTTTTTTAAGCTACCTTTAAAATATATTTTTCGCATTGAGCCTTTTTTTTGTTACCTTTAATAGGTAGCTGCAAACATGGGAGCGTCATTGAGTTTGTGTGATGCGTAATTTTTACCCACGAATCCTACGATCTTGGAGAACTCCTGGATCACCAATAGAACGCATAGATGCCTCCCAATTCGGTGCCCATAGTACCCGCTATCCTTTATAACGCGTCCCTGGGTCGCTGATTGGACGTTTTGGACGTTGGACTCTTGCCGTCTGCGACCACTACAACCTCCCTTTATTCGCCTCTTACGTCAGGCAGGTGGTACCAAAGCTCGTAGCAGCTTGATAAAGGACCACCCTCCCTCAATGTGGGTCTGTCCAAAACGAATGCAACCACCCATCCGATACCTATGTTATGTAAACAAGACTGGCCACTCTGATACAATTCCTCTCTGGAATCGTTACTTCTTAAAATCTAATAAAATATAAAATCAGTATGTATTTATTCGGTCCTATTTGAGATAGTAAGTGGTTTTTCACAAGCCCCTTATATAGTTTTTGTCGCTTGATGTTAAAAGATCACATCCACGTGTGATACTCCAAGATGAACAGTGAAACTGACTTTCTATAGAGCTGACCTGGCCTGAACTAGCTAAAACCAAGAGTTCCTAGCGATTACTTTAGAAGTATCAAGTTAAAATGCACCCTAACTTCTCTAAGTTGACGTATCATTACTCTGTAGCGATGAAATATATCTTACGTGACACCATCTGCGGTCGTTGATGTATTACTCTAGCTACAGACGGTTTACTCGCACCCTTTATCCTCAGTCCAATCATTATAAATAATGAGATTAGATCGCATTTCCAACTTGGTGACGTCTTAAGAACAAACTTAGAATATCTACGCCTATAACCTCATCAGAAATAATAAGCACCTCTGCACTACATGAAACTGTGGAAAATGTATATTATCTTCTCTCACAATAAGAAGAATGTACATAGGCCCTAGTCAATCACGTCGGCTGATTAACTCCGGCATGCAGGTTTCCTTACGATGTTTTCCTTCAACATTATATGCGATGACTTTGAATTTTGTAACACGCACTTAACAGTAAAGTCCTTATTGCGTAGCACTGAAATTCGAACTCGGACTTGTCGAGTGTCATGTCGTTATCTGTGCTCCGAGCATGGACACTGTCGTCAATGTTGTCTATAGTTACCCTGGTGGCACACCTCCGCCGCGAAATCGCGAAATCGCGAAATGCTTGAATGTCTCGCCCGTAGCCCCGTATTAGAACGGACAAACGGTGGCAAAACTTCAGCGGTTTCGCATTTCGCGATTTCGCGGCGGAGGTATACTAACGCGGTTAACGCATGCCATTAGTATGGGAAAATGTCAGTCAGTTTACCAAACGAACACTAAAGATAGTGTTCATACTGAGCATTGTTTAAATATTGGATTGGACAAGGGTCCCTAAAAGAAAGTCGCACGCAGCGTATCCCAACAACAACAAAGTAAACTCCAAACAATATGGCGCGTTCAAGGAGTTATTTATTTTCTTAGTCAGCTGTAAAGTACAAACAGAGGCTGCGAACGCCACACCGAAGCCCTAAACACAAATATAACGCGGCACGTAGCGCAAGTAAAGTATTTTTCCGTACTTTACATCATTGGGTTTACCGCGCGTTGGGCTCAAATAAACCAGTAGAGAGACCTAAACTTAACGCGCATATTTGCCATCAAGTCGGGTGATTTTCATTGTTAGTAAATTTTTAGTTTAAAATCTGCCATCGTCATATAGTATCTACTCAATTAAAAAAGAAAAAATCTATTTCAATCTTTATAATATTAACTTTGCCTGTGAATAGGTATTAACAATTTAACACTTTGCCTGTGAATCTGTGAAGTCTGTAGTCCAGTGCAGGTTCGGGTCTCCTTTCACAATGAGACGACAACGACTCCTGTCCAGTAATGAGTAATAAGTAGAAACAATAATCAAAGGAAGGGTATGACATGTGACTGATGTGACAGTGAATTAATAACATTACAATTGGCTTAACAATATGTTTTGGAAGGTAAATACGAGTACACACAACGGACGGAGATATGTACAATCTCCCATGCGCAGTCCGTGTCCTACGAAACGTAGTTTAATCATCTTACAACAAACGGAACATGATCATAGTTGTTACTACGGTAACAAGAGTTGTCAATTCTATTATAGTGAAAGAATATTTTGCAGTCACCCGAAGCTCGCACGAGTGGGAGTGTGCGCGACCTAGTTCGCGTTGACAAATTGCTCCAACAATAGCTGTATGTCTGTCACAATGTTGTTGAGTACTGTTGAAGAATATGAGCAAGCTTAATGCATACGATAAGGACATGTTCTTAAGTTAAGGAAATATTCTGCCCGTTGTATGTTTTCTGCGAGACCGAAAAGGGTGCTAGACCTGTCTGCACGTGGCCTCCAAAAGGTTATATAAAAATAGCAAATAAAAGTGAAGACCTAGAGGTCTACAATCAAGGTGGCGCTCTACACTACCTCAGAAAACTAAACAAGTTGCCTCAAATTTGTTTCACTCCGCGCAACCACACTTGCTAGCTTTAGGATTAATTAGTTGTAGGTACCTATATAAGGAACCTTCCTGAGCCAAAATATAAACAATGGGTCTTCACTTTCAGGTTAGTTTTTTGAACTCATAATTTTGGTTGACAAAGGATATTCTTATCTATTTTCTAATATTTCTAAGCTGAGACTATACCTTGCCCGCCAATCGTGATGATTTGAAGCAGCGTGTTTCTCTCATGTCTCTTATATGAATATCTCTCTAAGCACATTGTCATATCCAAGATATTGTATACCTATTGAATTACGATGAATTACGACAAGCATGACTAGGCATATCAGCACGCGGAGAACGGTTTATTCTTGACTTTCTTCCTTTCGGTAGAAAAAATGGTTCTAACATCTATAAAACTAAATGAAATCACATTATGATTATCAAATACCAACCTACGACCCAATCCCAAGCCTTACTAAAGTGTCGATTTGGTCGACTCGCGCCCGGTGCGTATAATTTATGCATTACAGTGTGTGATGTTGGGATGGCTTTTAGCTTTTCGGTCTATTTTTAGTCTTAAGTAGGCCTTATTATTGTTCTACGAGCATGTTGAAAAGACTACGTGTTAAGTACTTAATTCTTATACGGTATATTTATGCTGTTACATTTATCATGAATTTCAAAATCGTTATATCGAATCGCGGTCGGCTTGTAGATCAGACATTTGGGGTGAAATTCTCAAAATAAAAGATTAAACTTGAAACAACAATTCTATTTGAGTATTCTATCACTTATTGAAAAATTGAGTATCAATCCATCTCTAATGTTGAATTTATTAAACCATCTTGCTATGGCAGCTTTAAATGATTACAACAGATTGTAGATAATAATATTACCGTAACGTAGTATAGAATGTATATGAGGTACCTACTAATGATTATACTATGTCATACGATACTAATACATGCTTTGTTTGTTTCCTTCATGCTTCTCAGAGAATGGATGTCGGCTATTTCAAAAACGGTAAGTTTAAATGATAATTAAAACAATTTATTAGTACAAAAGGTTATTTTGACCGAAAAATATAACATTTTCTCCGGCCTCGCAAAACATCTTTATACGATGTTCAAAAATATTTAAATGAGAATAAGTGTTAATACAAAATGTAAGAAGCCTTACATAACTTTAATAAAGCTTCAAAGCCATTTCACTTAGTAACGGTTCGTAAGTTGAAAATTAAATGTAATATTAAAATGATTAGTAACTAGGTAGATGAAAAACCTTTCTTTTATACTGTTTTTCCATAAAGCAGAAGACAGTTGCCCCGTCTTTGGTCTTTTGTTATAACTATACTTACCTATATTTGTGCAAAACGTTTTGTCTTTATCTTTGTCTTTGTCTTTGGACATATAATTATGATAAATGCACTAAAATGTGAAAACTCAAAATGGAACAGTACCTAATAGAAGAATGGCTCCACACTACAATAGATTTAAAGAAGGGAAAATGAACAAACCTGTGTTTCTCGCTACAATATTTCATCACAATAAGCTAGAATTCAATACAGCTGCATCGGAGTCATAGCTGGGGAGCTGGTAGACATTTTGCAAGAAGTGTTTGAGGCATCATAAAATCATGTTGAATTAGATTATTTGCAACAAACACAAAAAATCTAGACCTGGCTGGCTGGTACCGGAATTGAGCCAAAGATGTTTTGAAAATTTTGTTTATAACCTCGCCAAGCTATTTTTATAAATATCTAATAGTATGTCGTAAAAATTTTAACGTGCCTCAAACATCTTTTTCGATAAAAAATAATAATTTTGCAGACGCCTGGCGAGTTTATAAACCTGACTAAGTGTTCTATCTTAATTTTTTTAATATCTTAGACACTAAATTTCAACATTTAGGGCTTGGCTAAATTTCATGAGCCGCTTTTAATATGATTCCTCAAATACTTTTGGTAATATGTCTGACAACCCTTGGACTATAACAAATGCCTCCGTTCCTCACATGACGTCGTTTTTAAAGGCTTTTTATCGTGCTTCGTGTAGAAATATACAAGGAAATATCAACAGGATTCCACAAATGCATTCAACCAATTTCGGGTATTATAATTCAGTTTTTATCTGAATTAACCTCTTCTACTTCACATCCTTTCCGGAGTCTTGCGATCATTCATTGTGTAGAAATTAAAGGAAATGTTGTCAATATTTCTCAACAACAAATCTTGTTTATCGCAGTTTATCTGATGACAAGGGTGTAGGACACACGGACTGTATTTCACCTGCAATTATTGTTGGACTGTTCTGTTGTTTTGCAGTTTCATTGCAGTTGTCCCAGTGGCCTTCATCTGCGTCGAAACTTAAATTTTGCAGTTGAAATGCAGTCCGTCTTCTGTTGATACACTATGTGGTTACGGCTGTGTGACTTCTATGTGCAAGACCCCAAAAGCCAAAAAAATACCCCAAAACATCAAAACATGAAACAATTTTGTGTGACGACCTGTGTGGCGCAGTGGTTTAGACACCGGTGCGCTGCGGTGAAGGTCCTGGATTCGATTCCCGGCAGAGCAGAGATTTGAATGATGAAATTGAATTTCTGGTTCTGGTCTGGGTGTGTTGTGTTGTTGTCTTGTGTGTGTCCATGGCACTCACGACACAGGGGATCCTAGTGTGGGGCTATGAGTGTGAAGCGTTATTTTTATTTTGCTAATCGACCATATTATGATATTAATAATGTTGTTATGTTTCCAGCTGCCTCCGCCTCCACACATAGAGCTGGTGATGTCCATGCCCTACCTCCGCACTGCCTTTAAACGACCCACCGTCCGAGTCAGACGTGAGTATCCTACTACTATTATTATAGTATAAATGCGAATGTTTGCGAGTACGGATGGATGTTTGTTATTCTTTCACACAAAAACGGCTGAACAGATTTGGATGAAATTTGGTACACAGATAGATCATAACCTGGATTAAGATATAGGATACTTTTTATCCTTCCACAGTCCACCAATCCGAATTAGGCCAGCGTGGTTTTTATAGTAAGAGTAAATCCTGCAGTTCATAATGAGTATAGACAATGAAAGGTGTTGGAATGTTGATTGTTTAAAGTCAGACCAGACTAGCCCAAGTAGAGCTCCAAAACCCGAAGTAGAAGTCTTCGTATAGCCGTAATGTTTAAAATAACCGTCAATAACTTTAACCGGTGATTTCGAGTCCACCCATTGACGACAGATTACTCCACGAGTCCACCACAAGTTATGAGAAAGGGAGTGAAATCCATGCGTCGACTCATCGTCGCGTATTTGTATGAGAATTTATAGAATCACCCCCAATTGCCCTTAAATCATCAAACGAGATAAAGGTTGATAAAGCCTCCATCAAAAAGCGCCATAGAAAAGCGTAGAAGAAAACACAACAAATAATTGTTTGCGAAAAAGATATTTAACTTGTGCGTAGTCTAAACTAAACAAGATGCAAGGTACCTACTTTTAGTGCCATAGTTACAAAAACGTTATCTCCAAAGATAAAACTTCGCTAGAGCAATAGAAAGAAAAACAAGGGTTAGAAAGTTTTTGTGCCTCCATAAATAATATATTATAGTTCGAAAACACATCGGCTGCTATAAATATTCTCTTGTTTCTACGGTTAGATCGGTTTTTGTTTAAGATATTATCTTAAATGCAATCCTACGCAACTAAAAACAATTTCAATTTTGATTAATGATTTCATTAGGTATAAACAATTTGTTTCTTGCGAGATTTCACATACATTACAGAAAAGAATATTTAAAAAAAAATCCAGATATTTCTATATTCCGAACCGGGCAATCTTATCATACACTAATCATTCAGTTTACCTCTTAATCAAAAGTCATAAGTCTTTCGTTAATCATCGTAATCGAGTTTTTATCTACAAAAAGAGAAACAGTAAGAATTTATAAAATCGAGTTGAAACTCGAATAATCGAATTTACGCCTCAAACAACGACAAATCGATTTAGAAGGGAGCATTAATCAACGTTTGTGTCACGGAGGGGGAGAAAAAGTGTGGCTGTGGAACGGACCTTAATTTCCTTTAGATAAGGATCGGAATCGCATTTCCATATGGAGGGTTGGATGTGTGAATGAACGGGGCAGGTTTCAGCTTCACTGGATAGGCGGGACAGAAATTCTGGGATGGTGTGCCGATGAGTATTTATTTTACTTTCGTCAAGTAGGAATAACTTGGTAGTAGTACTACTACTACGAATAACGTAGGCAATTTTTCTGAATTTATTACTTATAGTAGACGGCACGAGTCGTGAGTATAATTTTTATTGGTCGGCTTGACGGTGACTGCGCTGTAAATTCACGCGATTGGTCAGTCAGTGCAAGTCGTCTATTCGTCTCCTGTACATTGGCTGAAATTGTAGAATATCCCTACCACTAATCTCATCTGTGCTCACGACTTGTGACGGTTACTATACCAGGAGGATCAAATCCATATAAATACTGTATCCTTATCTGAGGTTAAATAATGTAGAAAATATCGCAAGCCATGCGCCCGGCCATCTGATTAAAACGCGGTAAAGAATGTGTGCTATGGTGTCTAGACTTAATTACTAAGTAAACACAGGTATGCTTATCTTAGCCTTGGAATGTCATGTCCACACTGAAAATATCCTTTTAATTCCTACCGGCTAAATGGATACTTAAATATATACCGATAAAAAAGGTAGTTGCTACGAATAAAAGCTGAATCGAGCGGAATAATTGTAGTTAGTCCCTAATTGGCCCTTCGCGCATGAATTGTGATGAAATCAAATAAGAGTTTAAGGGCTTCAGAGCATATTGTCTCCAATTGTATTTGAATGTTACTTCTTTAAGTCGTATAAATTAAGGTTCGTTAGATGACTTTTATTCGGTAAATGAAATTTGATAAAAATGGATATTTGTGTCGGAATATCTTCAAAGGAAACTTCGCTGTATTTGCTAATACTGAAATTATTCTTCTTGAAATATTAATTATTCTTCCTTGAAATTGATAACATGCACATATCTTTTACAAGAGATTACCACCGCCGCTTATAATCCGCCGTGAAACAAATAATTCAGTGTATTCTTTAAGGTATGCAAAAGTAAAAGTCAATACAAAACACAACAACATTTTAATGAGTCCCACAATCTTACAGCAACAGCAGTTAAATGGCTACGATAGCATTCTGTAGACTGGACAGGAATCCACACTTCTGTCCATTCTACTAGCAATAAAACATTCTTTACTACTACTACTACTATCACTACTACTACCACCACCACCACTACTACTACTACTACTACTACTACTACTACTACTACTACTACCACTACTACTACTACTACTACTACTACTACTACTACTACTACTACTACTACTACTACTACTACTACTACTACTACTACTACTACTACCACCACCACCACCACTACTTACGAGTACACTATTATTACAAACGTGAAAGTTTTTGAGGATGGATGGATGGATGTTACTCTTTCACACAAAACGGCTGAACAGATTTAGAATAAATGGTATGCTCGTAGTTTATATCCTGGATTTACATATACGATACTTTTTATCTCTCTTTGGACCAAGTACTAAAATCCACGCAGACGAAGCCGCGGGCAAAGTCTAGTATTTATAATTAATAATAAATTTGTCATCGTTTTGCAAAAAATAATAATAAGTACTAACGTGAAGGAAAATGGAGTTCTCCATTATATTCTGAAACACATGTAAAGCCCACCCATTTTAGGGTGTTTTAGGCCAGTGTGGTTAACTAAGGCCTTCGTTGTAAGGGTCCCGACCCTACAGTAGGGAGTAGGTACGTCGCGAATGGGTTGTAGACAACAAATTAGTAGCAGTACGCACGCTTTAATCTCGTCTGTAAGAATATGTTATCGCTAGCTTCATAAATATTAAAATTGACCTTACTAGGCTCCGAGATTATACATACAAATATACAAAATGTAAATTAAGGTAGGTAATTAAACCTCTAAAATTTCACTAAATACTAATTAAGTACGATTCTATGCAATTTCATTTACAATCCAAATTTGTACCTTTTGCTCATTGTATTATTGTCGAGTTATAGACCCCTAAAATTGTATTTTTTTATATAGCGCTATTATGTGACCACATTGATAAATGATAATCAATTTTGCTAAGAAGGTTGCCTTACCCCTTTTCGACGACAAAATAGGTCGCATGCGTCAAGTTCGTGGTACAACAAAATTATTCTGTACATTTGCCGCAAGTCAGTACATAATGCTAGTTGTTTAGGATAGCTCTATTTAAAGACCTATGTTGAAATTTTATTGGTTGGTCGATTGGTTGTGTTGGTTTGCGACAGCCAATCAGAACAAAGCCTTAAGAGTTTACCACAGTTTTGCTCGTCAATTATTATGGCTCTATAACCAATCAATTAGATGCTCCAAGTGTTGTAGTGACCACATAATATCCGGTGGCTTGCAAACCTATTGAAATACAAATTCACCAATTTAGCACATTTCCTACTACTCTAAACTAATATGAATGTTATTATCCCTTAAATTTATACAACGCAACCGGCATTTGCGGTGAAGAAGATTAACCATAGAATTGGTTCTGAATCATTAATATTTATAAAGCTCGCGTTGAAACAATCCCGGCGCAGATTATTCCGCCTGAAGCGACGATATTGTGATCCCTGTACCTTGAGACCTATTGAGAGTGCACGAGGAACCTTATTATGGTATTAGAACCAAATGGAAATATCAATACCCAAGTATCACCAGATAATTATACAGATATCTGCACAATTAATGCAGCGAATGAGAATGGACATTTGTTTCGTGGCAGTGGAGTGAATTCCCAACAGTGTTATTATACAGTGTGTTTGGCTTAGAACTAGCGATATTTTTAAGGGCATAAAATAGTCCAAATTTCATCGACAATACACCCCCCATAGGGGTCTAGGTCCTTTTGAAATGGCAGCCATTTGAATTTTGTATTAAATTTAAATTTTTTTTGTGAACCCCACACGATATTTCGATCTATCTGGACATGAATGTTCGACAGGGATGAAAAAGCTGTTATTTGATACACAAATAAGTTGCTTAATTAATGAGTTGTTGATTTTGAATATAAGCATAAGTTTATTTAAAAATATTTTTAAATAAACATACGGCTTTTAATTGTCATTGAATAATATGCAAAAGTATAAATTTGTTAAAAGAAATGCTTTGAATGGCAGTTTTTGTTCTGACGACAGACATTGAACTGATTGCACTCTTTTACAGAAACAAAAGGTGACTTAAAAGATACTCTCAATGTTTACGATCTATAATCGCTTCGGCCTATTCCAGTAGTAATTCAAGTCAAGTTTATGCTCGGCAGCGAAACCATAAGCGAAATAAAACAATTTAGCGGCAACTCACCCGAAACTTCCACCAGTGAATCTCTTCAATTATAACTTGAAGGATAACGGGTAATGTAGGATGGATGATATAGTGTCTGTCTGCCTTCTGCCCTTATAGCTCGCGAGCTGGCAGATTTCTTTCGAGCGGTGTTTGAGGCAACTTTTTGTTATTCCGAATACAAAAAAAAATGCAGATCAGACTGACGGGTAATGAAATTTAGCCAAGCCCTATTATTTTTGGGAGACTTTTTTCTGTTGAGGCATTTTGAAATTATTAATAGGTAACATTAAATTTAGTACCTATTTTAGAAATAAAAAAAAAATATTCAGGCTTCGTAACATCGACGGGCGTCCCCAAAATTATTTTTAAGAGTAACAAAAAAGTACTTGTGACCCATTGAAATTTTCAGTCAGGTCTACATTTTTTTGGTTGGATATTACAAAAAATCTATTCAACATGTTTTTATGATGCCCCAAATAGTTCTCGAAAAATGTCTGTCAGCTCTTGGGCTATTATCTCTAAAGCCGAGAACAACAAACTTGCTGCTATTTGACGTTGGAATTAGGCTTTCCCTCATTTAGAAGTCCAACCCATTCGGCTTAATCAACTTGTCTTGAAGACGACGAATAATGAAATACGTTTGGTATGAATAAAAATATAATAAAAAATAATAAGCATCTGCGTAGGTATATCAGTAATATACGGGAAGTATCAACACGTCGGCCTAATGATATTATCCAAAAGATTTTGATAGGTTACCTGGAAAGTTTTCTTTTTTTCGACCCATAAGCCTGCACAAATAAATTTACTATTTTGAGCCGCCATCAAAGATTTAAGTAATCGTTGCCAGATACAAAATGTTTATAAAACCTGACTAGTACCTTAAACTTTAAAGCAACATAGCGTGTCTATACTGGTATAAATTCTCTGTTAAAGTTGGTAGAACCCATTTCTCTGACGTCACGGACGCATTAGCCCCACTCAGCGGTAAGTATAGAGCGATGTTTTAAGTGATTTTGGCGCGACACGGGTTGCGCATTACAAGTTCGCGGACGTCCGACTCGCGGGAACTTTGTAGGGATGCCCAAAAAATGTGTTGTATCGATATATAGCATCGTAACTGTATCTTATTCCTTTATATTGATACGCATTTGTAGCTCAAATATCATTTATTGCCTTCGTTTGATGAGCTTTTGGGGTCCTGATAAAGTAATAAAAGTAAACGAATGCGCGACGAGAGTAAAACTTAAAGGTCGCACCACCATTTTAAATTTTAAAGACCGGAGAGAAATAAGAGAAAGAGAGGAAATCTTGAAAAAGTATTTAAGCTCTTTTTCAGTCTCTGATTTTACATTTAATTTACAAAACTTGACAGATTTTAAATTTAAATTTCACTATCGACACCTACGCGTGTCGATAGTGTATTATCACTAGGTATCTGTATGCTCTTGTTTTGTGTAGTCGGTACGTAAATACTTTATTATTTCTACATTAAAACTTACTATTAAACTTGTCCTTCTGCCTTCTACCTACCTACCTTAATAATAAATAACGCTTCACACTCATAGCCCCACACTAGGATTCCCTGTGTCGTGGGTGCCATGGACACACACAAGACAACAACACAACACACCCAGACCAGAACCAGAAATTTAAACTCATCATTCAAATCTCTGCTCTGCTGGGAATCGAATCCAGGACCCTCCGCGCAGCGCACCGGCGTCTTAACCACTGCGCCACTCAGGTCGTCGAACCTTACTTTAAACTTTCCACTGATATTGCTGAACATATTCTTCTCTTACTATTCGAGCTCACACATAGTCTTATTATTTCTCCTCTAGTTAAGAGGTTGTCATTTAATCTTTTTTCATTATTTTTTCCCCACCGGTTTTATCAACATTCTGGCCAGTGATTACCACCTAAATCTTCTTCTCTTTAGTCTAAAAACGAATAATATGTAGAACTAATTGTAGATATATTAATGAGTTCCTCTAAAACTTTGACCAACCAGAAATTGCAGAAGTAACCGTCGTTCCAACACTTTCAATTAAGTGCAAAACGGTTACAAAGCAAAAGATAACAAAGGGGTCTACTAAGCAATAAAAGGCCTTTCAAAACATGGCATTGTGTAAGAAAATGCCTATTGTAAAGATAATATTCAGGGAAAATATCCTCTATAGTATAAAGTATTGCTGTTTACCAGATGCCAAAGAAAAAAGCTACGGGCGCTGACAAGTAATTTGACAGATAATCCATCATGGCCGCCGGCCCGCTAACAATTACCGCCAAAACTCGAAGAATAGGCAGCTCGATTAATTATTCGAATAGTTAATATTCCGTAGGGACGTATGGCTTTCACCAAATGAGCAATCACTATAGTAATATTTTATTCGGAACACAATAATGCGAATATTTTGTTTTAGAGAAAAGTAAGAAAAGTAAGAGAAAAGTACCTATCAGTTATTTCATCCATCAATTAACTTGATATGGATGATAGATGATTCATTAGGAGAATAGTAGGTACGTACCGAAAATAATAAGAAATACTTAGTACAACAGATATTATAAGGGTCGTAAAATATTAATGTTTATTTCCGAAAACAATTCAAAACCTACATGAATGCTTCAGGGCCTTATTCTAACAGTGCCCAAACGTTACTGTTAAAATAAGGCCCCAGTACTTTCTAGTACATACTTTAGTCCATCCTACCCACGCTTTATGATTATGCCTGACTACGCTCCAATTACTCCAACACAGTATAATTATTATGTCACAGACTCCCAATTTAAAAAATTATAATAACATGTTTGTCAGTCTAACCCTTTAGCTACGAATTGAAGAATCGGGGCTCCTCTCACAATGAAAAGTATGTGGCTTAGCCCACTACGCTGATCTGATGCGGGTTCTGGAACATAATTTTATTATAGCTATGCTATTTAAAGTTTGAAAATCTTCGAAAGCGTAAATTTAAAACTATCATTAATTTAACACACACGCACACACATGCGTACAACGTACACACCGTATGTGTATACGTGCAGGCGTATTCTAATGTCCGTTTTTTTTTCTATTGTCCGATTTCATAAACAATCGTAGCTTAATTTTAAACTTTTTATTTAAAAAAAGTTTAAAATTTGCTTTAAAAAATAAATTGAAGTTACTAGAAATCTGTTTCAGCATTAAATGACAATTTATTTTTAAATCTTTCCAAGTTTGTATCTGCGTTATTTTTAAATCGCAAATTAAAATAGAGACACGCTAAGATTGTTTATCAAATTCGGCAAGAGTAAATAAATTGAATAGACCTACCGGAGTTTTTGCACACCTCGTCCTGTTGCGGAATAATTTAGAACTAACTACTATACTAGTACAATGAATAAAGCATTGTTATTTATCCCAGCGACATCATCCGAGATGTACACTAGAAGCGCCCGCAACGCCGTCGGAGCCCTGGACGGGCGTGGGCTGGTCGCTGTCATCAAGCGGCAGGTCCCCCTGGCCGGGCAGCTGGACCACGAGCTCGCGTGGGGCCAGGGGTGGGGCTGGGTGACACTGCCCAACGGGGTCTGGAGTGGTCGTGAGTATCAATTCTGTTAACTTTATAAAAATATAATATATAAATCTCATTTTTTTAAAAGACGGATGATCTAAGATGTAGCTCCGTCTTAAATGTCGTATCGACACGGGAGTGGGATTCAGAGCATTAGCACCTTCAAGTTATTTCAATTTATGATGAAATCTCAAAAAAAGTAAATTTTGAGTTATTTCACTTTATTTTTAAACGAGCGATATGTATTGTATTCTACATAAGCTCTAGATCTTAGATATTATTTTATTTTGTTTACTTTTGCTTATAAATCAGTATCTTAAAAATACCCTTTTGCTCGATGCCGCGCCGATGTGTTTTATTATTGAATAGGTATCGGAACAAATTCGACTATTTTAAATTATCAGCAAGGCTGATGTGGTCTGTAACAATTTATTCAGTCATATTTTGAAAAATTTAGGTCACCATCACTGCCGTATAATATTTTTTTGACGAAAACAGTTGCAAGGCTAAGTGCCACCTCAATGAGAGGCTCCGGTTGTATACAAAATAAAACAACACGGGCTTTTCAAATTGACGACTACGAATTGAATAGTTAAAATTTCAGCAAGCTATAATGTTTCTGTATATTTTTTTCACTCATAAAGTCCTATTTCCTATTTATAATATAAATGCAAAAGTTGATGATTTATGTGAAAAGCACTAAAATACAGCTTAGGTTGGGCTGGGAATTGGGCTGAGAAATCATAAGATTAATTAAACATTTCAACCGTGCAATTAATGCTTATTCATTGTAAACGCTTCTCCGGCTTTTGTAGAGCTGGAAGAAAAATATTAATTAATATATTAATTAAAAAATTAATGCTACGGCATTAACTTGTTTCCTGTAGTAGGTTTGCTAAAAGACAGTTGTCAAAGTAAAAACGAGACCCTTTGTGCCGTCCGTTCGTTTTCTTCTTTTGTTCATGGCTGCTAGGTCTCTACCCACAGGGGAAGTTCTAGAGCATACTCCACTACGCTACTCCAATACGGGTTGCTGGAAAAACGAGCTAGAGGCCTACCCAAATGTTACTACTCGAATGTTTTCAAAGCGCCTATAGGGCCGACTACAAGATTTAACACCTGAGGCCTGATTCTGTATGACCATTCACACGGCTTACCTCATGTCTTACCCGTGATACAAACTAAAAAGTCAAATATCGTGACAATCTATTGTGTGCCTTATAGAATGAGGTTTGATGTCACACGATATCGGCACGAAATCTTTTGGGACTTGTGAATCAGGGGCTGTCCTGCTATTGCATCGATAACAACCGGCACCGACGCGACGCCCTAGCGTGCTCTCCGAAGCACGGAAATGCGCATGTCATTCGTTACTAGCGGTCCACCTGTCCAGGTACTGACCGCGCCCGACGTTGCTTAACTTTTCCGATCGATCGATCCTAGCGATCTAGTCAGCAGCGCGGCTACGTGCTTTTTATTGATGTCCCTTTAAATAATTTTTTCAGGTCTCACCTGGTCCCAAGAGGGAGAGGACTTCGCACTACACGCGATGCCTATAATGCACCACACGAATGTGTCCCAAGCTTGCTCGATGCTGGACGGAGTGACCGCTTACGAGGCCTCCGCCTACGAGCAGGCCTTGGCGGAGTACGACGACGCCGCCACCACGTCTGACGACTGGGACTTCGGAGTCGATTGCGGCGACTTCATGATGTAACCAATATTCCGTGTTCAGTTTTGATGGAGGCATCAAATGTTGATATTGAGCAAATTGTTTTTTGTTCCTAGAAATGCGATTTCTACAAAAACGTGAAGCATGTGGATGGCATTTGAAAAGGCCCAAGTAACTGCTCGATTTCATAAGATTCCTGCCGTTCCAGGCATAAACGACTGACGTTTGTCATCTTTTAACAATCATAAATTCATCGACTGACAAGTGACAATCGTTCTCGTAAATGCATTAGGTATGTGCACCAATTCTTGTTCACACATAAGTTGGAGATGTTTCTTCCAACGTTTTTGTAGCTATCGCATCATAAATGGTCTTCTAATTCCAATTGAGCTGAATACCGCATTTGCTCAATGGTAGAATGATACGCTGATGTGCTGGTCACGATAAATGAAAATAACTTATGTGCCAATTATTGGGGATTTCTGTGGGTTTGAAGATGATGAATCTTATGAATTTTATATTTTCACGACGTAAGAGAAATTTATGAGAGAGTCAATCGTACCTTCCGGTCCCGACTACCGACGGAGGAGGACCGGAACTTTTTTTAGTGCATATATTTATAGTGCATGCTCTATAGTTGTAACTTGTAACTGTGTTTTGTCATAGACGGTGTGTGTAGCCATAAACACTAGGTTTTCGTATTCTCTATGGCCTACTCTACTCTGTAGGTCATGTTCAATAACTTAGATATACTTGTACTTAGAGATTATAGGCACGAATAGAGCTGTTTTTCGTGGATCTTTATACCTATTGTTACGGAAGTGGCATTATATTTTCGTTTTTCAAATAATTTTTCGTCTCGTCCTATGCAAAGATTTTAAGAGGTCAAAACCCGATACGTCGGATTTATTTGTAGACAACGTCGTTTTTAATAACAAACAGAATTTATTGAAATTTTCGAATATTTTACGTGACACGAATCCAGGGTAAAGTTTTGCTTAATGTCCTCTTCAAAGTTTTCATATTCGACACATTATGATATTATATCGCACAAAGATTTATCTGCAAACAATAAATATACTTTTGTTCGAATAATAGTATTTAAGTGGAAAGCGCTTTGTCCCCTAAAACACCAATTATGAAGGTATAAAGTAATTATATTTACCCAAATACATTGTGACTAATTCGTATTTTAGGATAGGCTAAAATTGGTGTTAGTACCTATGTAGTGAATGTGGTCGGTAGAGAATAAATTTCAGAGAACCCCTTTAGGTTATATGTATTGTGATCTCATATAAAATATTTCCTATTTCCTGCTTATTTTACGAGTGGGTATAGACTAGGTGAAAACCAAATCCTGTTATCTGGACTACTAATGTATTTGGTATAAACTCTACTAAAGAGTATTTTGAGTTTACAATCTTGACTCTTCTACAGGCTGACTTGTGAAGTGTTTTTTTTTAATTATAGCACTTTAGTTGGCATACTTAAAAGTGATTTTTCTTTAAATTCAATCAACCCCAAATTTCTCGAAACTGTTGAGATTTCGATAGAACTTAATATGACTTAAACGATTGCTTTTGACCTTATTTACACGGATTAACGAAAAACGACACTTTAAAAGTCACCCAGTATACCAGTCACCTTTGTGCTATCAACCCTTCCTTAGCTAGCGTGACTCTTTCTGTCTCAGATCACAAAATATCCGTGAAGCGATTAGAGCATGGTAAATTGTACCAGGGATAAGAAAATTGACCCTTCAAGATGCGTTCTACTGTATGATATACTTAAGGAATTGGCTTACCCGCCTTTCTCAGGACTAGACCCTCTCTGTGTGATATGGAGAAATATTTCATAAGAGATCTTGGTCCCAATATTAATGCAAGCGTTTTGGAGTAGCAACGGTCGGCATAGTGTGGGTAAAGTATACTAGTACAATTATTATCGGAAATATAATTATGTATATCTAGTCGCTATAAATCTTCCGACCTACCCAAAGACTGCCTAACGTTATTTACCTGATACCTGTGTTGTGTGAGGTCCTAGGCATGGTAAACGCGATTTAGTTACCCTGGCCCTGCGAGCGCTGCGTTGCAACATTTTCAATTCAATTCAAATTTCAATTTAATTCAAAATCTTTTGTTCCTTATAAGGTACAGTTTGTGCACACTCAATCGCCATACATATAGCATAAAAATAATAGGAATATTCATCCGCTTTGATCGCCCCTCATAGACGGGAGAAAAGAACGGACGGTAGGAAACTCCCAGCGAGACCTAAATAAAGTAACTGAGAAAAATTTAAAATGTTACTTTGATATCGACATGAATGAGAGAATTGACCTTTCATAATAATTTTGAATAATTTTAAAAATTAAAATGAATGAAATGCGAGGAGAAGGTACAGAAATATCTACTGTCATTTTAAGTTTTAAAACAGACAGAAACGGGTCTTCACTCACAATGAGGAGGATACTATTAAGTATAATCTTTGTTATAATCACGCTGGCTTAAGTAAATGGAAGAAAATAAAACAGCAATTATAACAAATTGGTTCCCAATCCCACAGTCGTAATAAAAATGAGCCAATATGCGCTCAGTTGAGCAGAATTCAAGGTACGCCAGCCCCGCCCCGTCGTTCTATTTACTTCCTATTTCTATGGTTGCTCTCAACTTCATTGGTCGATGAAGCCCAAAAGTATCTATCTAATCGATGATAATATTTTATTCTAACATACTAAACAAAACTGTGAGAAAATGAATGATTTATAAATCTTGCAACGCAGCCATAGATGTTGTAGCAATTGTGTAAATTACGTGTAAACTAGATAACCTAGATGGATGATATAGTGGACACATAAACTTACAGATTATGGTGTATTTTGTAAAACGCTGTTAGTTTTTAATTGTGTGTATCGTTTGAATTAAATGTGTACTTATATGTTTATAAATTAAATATTTTAAATGTCAAATGTTAACGTGTCATGAATTAATGAAAGAAGTGCATTTTTAATGTGGATTTATACATATTGTCGTACTATGTGTTTGTTGTTTAAGCAATATATTATTGTATTTATATAAATAAATTCTATTGATGATATTTAAAGTTTGAAGTGACAAGTTTTTGATGTAGATAAAATTTTAGTGTCTCGTTGTGGTTTTAATTTTTTGTATCATGAAACTTAGCGATGCGATTGTTTTCGTACACATAGAAATGTTTTAATGATAACTAGTTACCCACTTGTTGCTCAAACTTTAATAAAATTATGCTTAAAAATAAAATTGCAAATACTTACCTACCTTTAAAAATTAGTATGTTTGCATATAAAAATAAGTTATCTACGTTGTCTTTTCGGATATGAAAATATCCCGGATATCTGATAAATAATCAAATCTGAAAAGAAAAGTAACATATTTACTTTTTTAATTTGGGATTAAAGTAATAATTATTATTCTGTTATTCTTGGAATTAAATGAAAAGTTCGTCTACTCGACACAAGATGGCGCTGCTTGTGTCAATTGATTTGGTCCGACATCAAAAACTTTAAAATATTGGGGGAAATGAATGATGTGTTTATTGGGACACTAATAGACACCATAATATCATAAAGCAAAATTAATAAGACTAAAACAAGTGGTGTAGTTAGTTAATCGTTATTCACCTAGTTTATGTGTGCGTTCATTGTTTTCCCTGTTGTAGTAAAATTTCAATGTCATTAATTTAAAACATTAAAATATGGCGGTAGTGCCACGAAACCACAGAACAGATAAAGAGGTTAGAAGGGCCTTGTGGGCGGGGCAGGCGTGCCGCTCATTTGAGCAGACGCGCAAAAGGCAACCGAAATGTGAATTACCGGTCAACAGTCGCGCTCTTGTTGTAACAGAGTTCGAAACTCCGCAAAAAAAAATAATTATGCCGTCTTGCGCGATTATAACGTGTCGGAAAAGAAGTCAGGAGTCTAATGTGGCCCGAGGAGGGATTTCTTTTCACCGGTAAGTCCAAAAACCTTAAAATACGAGTGATATTTGTAATTATTTAAAAGTTTTATGAAGTTTGTAGACAAAAACGATAAAATCGCATTCAGATGCAAAATTATACATTGCTTGCAATACATGGGTACGATTTTGTGCGACTTGAGCGGTTGCGCAATGTATTACGTTCACTGCGAACATCGCGTACGTCGAGCCAAAGCTAAATGTGGGTAAACTGTGCGGGTCTATAGTGTTGTACCAAATTGTAAACGATGTCGATATTAAGTATGTGTATACGATGAAAAATATATTTATAGTTAATAAATATATTTTATAGTTAATAAATATATTTATAGTTAATAAATATATTTATAGTTAATAAATATATTTTCCACAGAGTAATTCACAATATATTAATTAGATTATATTATTATGTTAATTTGACTTAGCATTTGATAAGGCCGTGAAATTTAAAATTCCTTTTAGTTTTTTGCAAATTGTAGCTTTGTTTTACGTTTTATGTTATTCAAAATGCTTTTTTCTCTCTTTCTATTATTATGACGTAAAACAGAGCTGCAACGAGCATAAAACGAAAGAAAATTTAAATTTCGCGGCAGTATCGGATGTTCCCCCTTAGTTTGACTTTGCTTGAATTTTATTCATATGTAATTAGGAAGTTCAAATTATTCGTACCGTACCCGCAACTTAACTATTTCCTTTCTAATCTCTTTTACCTGTTCTGTGGTTCTGCCTTCCTTTCCAATCTATCGATAATGACAATATTTTGTGTCACCGCACTGGCTGAGTAGCGGTGACACAAAAGCGGTAAATGATATTTTAAGGAAATGTCAACCTTATTTAGAGATCTATATAGTATAAAAGTTATTTTCATACTGTGTTCTTACTGCTGCCTGCCATCTGTTGTGGAGTAGCTGAACTTCTTAGTAAATCGAAGCTGGTAGGTTCAAAATATGAAACGTTGTAAATGCTTTTTTTATCTATAGCAAAATGAACTCTATTTAACAGGCTGAAGGGCTGTTTTGTTTTGCAGTTTGTATAATTTAGGCTAATTTGGGATAGGAGATATGCGACAAATCAAAACTATTGTTCATTAGTAGTGCAATGTACAATTTACCGTTTGTATGTGTGAGTTTGGCGACAGCGGTTCTGGTATTAAACTTGCCATATGGCCCTTCCATCCTTTTTTATCTATTCCGTGCACGAAACTATGAGCCATAGCCGGGGATTTTGTAAACCTTCAAGACGCTACTTCACCTTTGAAATGGCCAAGATAACTGTCAGATAATATACCTAACATTGGCATGTCAATTTTTTGCAAGCTCGTTGACTCAAAAATATGACATTTTCACTATTCGAGCAATAGGCATGATGACAGTAATCAAGTATCGCCAAAATATTTATCTGATCTAATGAAATAGGATTCAAAGATTTTGAAACATGTATTTATTCTCTTATTAATGTCGAGATTAATAATTTATTTGTTAAAATAAATCTACAAAATACAACAATCCGCCATGATAGCTAAAACACCCATCAGATCGAATTACGTCAAATTACGTCACGTCTTAGTTAACGTCATTTTTTTCGTAAGCATATTATACGCGATCTGTCATTTTTTACTGAGCCGTGGCGCAATGACAGACGTCATGACACGGGCGCGCGTTTTGGACCGAATTTGAAACTTAAAATTTAAAAGTACTTTTATTACACAAAAACCTTAATTTTCTACAAAAATATGATATATTTTAGACATAATAGAAACTTCTGAATATCATAGAAGAGTTTTTGAAAATTAGTCATCATGCCTATTGTGATTATAATTATAAAGTATATTAGTTCGAAATTATTCCCCAACATGGCAAGGTGAGCTAAAACTCCGGTAGGTCTAGTCATTTACACTTGTCCTATTTGGTAAATGTCTTTTTTATTTTTATTTTCGATTTCAACATAACACAGATACAAAATTATAAAGATTTAAAAACAAATTGTCATTTAAATGCTGAAAAAATTTCGAGTGACTATAATTAATTTTTTTAAAGCAATTTTAAACTTTTTTCATTAAAAAGTATTGCCAAGATTGTATACCAATTAAGACAAGAGTAAAAAACGAACTGTGTGTTTTTAACCATTTCATATTTGTGTGTTGTCACTTTGAGCAGAGCAGCAGAATTTTCATTTTTATATAAATTTGTACCTATAGGATGGTTTATACTAGTATAGGCAGCAATAATGGAGTGGCGCTGGATACGTCGAATGTTGATAGAAACATATTTTTGTAAGGAATGCTTGCAAAATTATTTCACGGAAGGTTCTTAATGTGTTCGTTTTGTGTATTTTGTAACTTTTAATATTTAATGTGATGTTTCTTTCGGTGCGGTGAAATGAATCTGGATTTTTTGCAGATTATATGTAAATACGTTGTCGACATTGCTTTCTTCGTTAACAGAGAGTTGCTTAGATGTCACTAGTAGTGCCTTGGCTTGTTACAACCCCGTGCAAGTGTCCTTTTATGTAAAAAGTGCTAATTGGCTGTCGCAGTAATACGTAACTGACCGACCAACGCACGCGATAAAATTTACAAACAGCTTTTTGCATGGAGTTGTCCAAACTGACCCCACGTATTGACATAAGACAGATGGACTTAATAAGATTGTCGTGCCGTGTATTCCCGTTCGTCCCCTCGACTTCGTCCCCCGAGGGGGACGAACGGGAATTTACAAAAATAATATTTAATTTGTTCCCGATCGTCCCAATCCTAATTCAAGAGGGGACGAATGGGAATATGTTCTTCGATTAGTGCCATTCGTCCCACTAAAAAGATTTGTGCAGAAATATGTTCATTCGTTGTTTCGTAGTTTACTTTTAAATTAGTTACTTCGTTAGATTTAATCAATATTTTACAAAATTCTTCTCTATTTTTTTATGAATTATAAAACGTATCCTAAGTTTATCATTGTTTCATTTAAAATGTTTACCTTCACTAAATATAACAGCTCTGGCGGGAAGCGCCGGCGATGCTGGTAGTTAACAAAAGAGTGCCGATAACATTGTGTTATTTGCGTAAACCCTATTGGTTTACCTGACATTCTCTCCCTTTCCTATCCTTAAATTAGACCGGTCGGATTAGTTAGTGACGGGTGTTAATGTAATAATATATATTCGACACGAGTTCTGCGGAAAACTACTGATGTAAGTACCTACATTTTTGTAAGTTACAAATATTATTAGATTGTTTATAGTCAATACTATATTGTCTCATGTCTTATTAATTTATGCTAATAATGTACGGTATCAATATTTGTATTCAATTTTAGTATACATACATATATTATTAAATATCATTCTAAATTATATTAATAAGTGTGTAATTATTGTCTCCTGTTTTTTTGGAGCTCAACAATGTCACAAGATGCGCATCCTGGTCCCTCTGGTAGTACAGGAAGCTGTTTGCAGTATATACAAAGAAAAGGTGGAATCGTGCTTCTGCGTGCTGGATACCAATTTTTAAGGAAAAGGCAAAACAAAAGTGGAGCTGTTGTATGGGAATGTCATCTTAGAAGAAAGAATAAGTGCAGTGGGACCTTAACTATAAAAGTAAGTACCTACTTTTTTGGCTTCTTTTTTCATGCAAAATCAGACAATGGGTAAATAAATTATGCACGTTTATTGCAGAATGATCAAATTTTGAAAGAAACCACACACACATCCTGTACACCGGACTTCAATAAAAACATAATAGCCATCCATATTGATGAATGCAAGAAAAATATAACTTCTGATGATGTACCTTGCGTACCAGCCGCCTTTCATTCAACAATTTCGAAAATGTTGGACGAAGGACTTGATAAAGTAACTTTACCCAAAGATATTCCCAAGTTTGCAAACATCAAAATCACTCTGTATCGCCATCGAAATAGCACTAATAATATGAGTAAAATCACTTTCAATGACGTTAAAACGGTTGAGGTTCCTCAAAAATTTCAATCATTTTTGTTAGCAGATTACTGTTACGGTAACACACGCTTACTCATTTTTTGTTCCCAAGAAGCTAAAGAAAAATTGATAGTTTTAAAAAATATATTTGGTGACGGTACATTTAAGAGTTGTCCACCTCCATTCCAACAGCTCTACACCGTTCATGGTGATTTAGGAAGTAATAATCAAAGCACAGCTATGACGCCATTATTGTACGCTTTAATGTCAAACCGTAAAAAAGAAACATACGAGATACTTTTCAGACTTTTTAAATCTCAAATCAACGATTGGAATCCTACATCCTTTACCAGTGATTTTGAAGAAGCAGCTATGTCTGCTATGCGTACAATTTTTCCAGAGATAAGTATCCACGGCTGTTATTACCATTTTAATAATGCTATTTGGAGGAAAGGCCGTGAATTAAATCTAACAAAAAATAAAACTTTAAGACGTCAAGTAGCCCTAAGTGCGGTGCTTCCACTATTACCAGAGGCCAGTATTTTTGAAGGCTGGTTTTATATCGCTAGCGAAAGCCCCGATGATAGCCAAAGTGAAAATTTTCGGCAATACATGCTATCGCAGTGGCTTCAACCGAATTTCGTAAAAGTGTGGTGTAGTTTTGGAAAACGACATCGTACTAATAACTTTGCCGAAGGGTGGCATTTTAAATTAAATAGTGCCATAGGCAAAAAAAAACCTAATATTTTAAAATTGCTTACGGTGTTACATCAAGACTCTAACTTAAACAGCGTGAAAGCAAAACAAAATCCAAAACGGCGTAAGCTACATTCAATCTTGACAGACCAATATATTATAGATTGCCAAATGCAACTTCTTAATTCAGAAATAACTGTAGGACATTTTTTAGAAAAACTTACGTAAGTATTAATCATAATAAGTAAAGTGCTCGATGGTTGTGTACGTTGATTTAATCTCTAGGCTTTGTGTGCAATAATTATTACTGCCTACTGTTATGACCTCGACTACTTTCTTCAATACTTGTGAATTTTTTATTGTTGTTACCCTTTATGATGTTTTGTGTTCATGTTTTTTCACTTTGATATTGTATATGTTTTTTATTTTGATTTTGAAATTGTGCTAATTTATTGACGCTATTTATGTGTAAAATTAATGTGTAACCTGTTCTGATTCCTTATACAATATGTAACACAAAAATGTGACACCGTATACCTAAATAAGCAAATGTGACTTTTTAAAAATTAGGACGATAAGTTTTTTTTTGTTATTTTTACCTTGATTTCGTGATATTTTGGGTATTTTATTTAATTTTGCTTTTGAAAGTGTGATAATTTACTGACCCTATTTATGTGTTAAAATAATGAGTAAACTTTTCTAATCACTTACATAATGTAAAACGTAAAATCTTGCCACCATACACATAAGCAACTGTGACTACAAAAAATAGTGACTTATATTTCAAAAGGAAACAATCTGAATGGTAAAATGTCTGTTTGTAGTGTTTAATTGTAATATAATACAGACTTTTTTTATTATAAGCTCTATACACTGATTTTTTAATCACAATTTTTAGTTATAAGGAGAATTTTATTCTTAATTAAAAAAATATTATATATAAAAATATTGCGAGTTATCGCAAAGTTGATTCTGTGATTTTTACTGTGATTTTTATTCCTTAATAAATGACTGATTTTTATTTCAAATTTGTTTTTTTACCAATTAAAACCACCAGTCTTATATTATTTGGTGGGAGCAATAGAACTAAAAAAAAAGAATTAATAAATTATTCCCATTCGTCCCCCCAAAAAATTTAGAGGGACCATCGGGAAAATAAATAACGAATTCCCGTTCGTCCCCCTCGGGGGACGAAGTCGAGGAATATATACTGAATTTTTCATTAATTCATTCATTGATTTAACACTTGTCCTAATTGCCAAGTTGTTTGGCGACAAAATCGGTCGCTCACAAGTCGCACCGTGTATTCCCGTTCGTCCCCTCGACTTCGTCCCCCGAGGGGGACGAACGGGAATTCGTTATTTATTTTCCCGATGGTCCCTCTAAATTTTTTGGGGGGACGAATGGGAATAATTTATTAATTCTTTTTTTTTAGTTCTATTGCTCCCACCAAATAATATAAGACTGGTGGTTTTAATTGGTAAAAAAACAAATTTGAAATAAAAATCAGTCATTTATTAAGGAATAAAAATCACAGTAAAAATCACAGAATCAACTTTGCGATAACTCGCAATATTTTTATATATAATATTTTTTTAATTAAGAATAAAATTCTCCTTATAACTAAAAATTGTGATTAAAAAATCAGTGTATAGAGCTTATAATAAAAAAAGTCTGTATTATATTACAATTAAACACTACAAACAGACATTTTACCATTCAGATTGTTTCCTTTTGAAATATAAGTCACTATTTTTTGTAGTCACAGTTGCTTATGTGTATGGTGGCAAGATTTTACGTTTTACATTATGTAAGTGATTAGAAAAGTTTACTCATTATTTTAACACATAAATAGGGTCAGTAAATTATCACACTTTCAAAAGCAAAATTAAATAAAATACCCAAAATATCACGAAATCAAGGTAAAAATAACAAAAAAAAACTTATCGTCCTAATTTTTAAAAAGTCACATTTGCTTATTTAGGTATACGGTGTCACATTTTTGTGTTACATATTGTATAAGGAATCAGAACAGGTTACACATTAATTTTACACATAAATAGCGTCAATAAATTAGCACAATTTCAAAATCAAAATAAAAAACATATACAAAATCAAAGTGAAAAAACATGAACACAAAACATCATAAAGGGTAACAACAATAAAAAATTCACAAGTATTGAAGAAAGTAGTCGAGGTCATAACAGTAGGCAGTAATAATTATTGCACACAAAGCCTAGAGATTAAATCAACGTACACAACCATCGAGCACTTTACTTATTATGATTAATACTTACGTAAGTTTTTCTAAAAAATGTCCTACAGTTATTTCTGAATTAAGAAGTTGCATTTGGCAATCTATAATATATTGGTCTGTCAAGATTGAATGTAGCTTACGCCGTTTTGGATTTTGTTTTGCTTTCACGCTGTTTAAGTTAGAGTCTTGATGTAACACCGTAAGCAATTTTAAAATATTAGGTTTTTTTTTGCCTATGGCACTATTTAATTTAAAATGCCACCCTTCGGCAAAGTTATTAGTACGATGTCGTTTTCCAAAACTACACCACACTTTTACGAAATTCGGTTGAAGCCACTGCGATAGCATGTATTGCCGAAAATTTTCACTTTGGCTATCATCGGGGCTTTCGCTAGCGATATAAAACCAGCCTTCAAAAATACTGGCCTCTGGTAATAGTGGAAGCACCGCACTTAGGGCTACTTGACGTCTTAAAGTTTTATTTTTTGTTAGATTTAATTCACGGCCTTTCCTCCAAATAGCATTATTAAAATGGTAATAACAGCCGTGGATACTTATCTCTGGAAAAATTGTACGCATAGCAGACATAGCTGCTTCTTCAAAATCACTGGTAAAGGATGTAGGATTCCAATCGTTGATTTGAGATTTAACAAGTCTGAAAAGTATCTCGTATGTTTCTTTTTTACGGTTTGACATTAAAGCGTACAATAATGGCGTCATAGCTGTGCTTTGATTATTACTTCCTAAATCACCATGAACGGTGTAGAGCTGTTGGAATGGAGGTGGACAACTCTTAAATGTACCGTCACCAAATATATTTTTTAAAACTATCAATTTTTCTTTAGCTTCTTGGGAACAAAAAATGAGTAAGCGTGTGTTACCGTAACAGTAATCTGCTAACAAAAATGATTGAAATTTTTGAGGAACCTCAACCGTTTTAACGTCATTGAAAGTGATTTTACTCATATTATTAGTGCTATTTCGATGGCGATACAGAGTGATTTTGATGTTTGCAAACTTGGGAATATCTTTGGGTAAAGTTACTTTATCAAGTCCTTCGTCCAACATTTTCGAAATTGTTGAATGAAAGGCGGCTGGTACGCAAGGTACATCATCAGAAGTTATATTTTTCTTGCATTCATCAATATGGATGGCTATTATGTTTTTATTGAAGTCCGGTGTACAGGATGTGTGTGTGGTTTCTTTCAAAATTTGATCATTCTGCAATAAACGTGCATAATTTATTTACCCATTGTCTGATTTTGCATGAAAAAAGAAGCCAAAAAAGTAGGTACTTACTTTTATAGTTAAGGTCCCACTGCACTTATTCTTTCTTCTAAGATGACATTCCCATACAACAGCTCCACTTTTGTTTTGCCTTTTCCTTAAAAATTGGTATCCAGCACGCAGAAGCACGATTCCACCTTTTCTTTGTATATACTGCAAACAGCTTCCTGTACTACCAGAGGGACCAGGATGCGCATCTTGTGACATTGTTGAGCTCCAAAAAAACAGGAGACAATAATTACACACTTATTAATATAATTTAGAATGATATTTAATAATATATGTATGTATACTAAAATTGAATACAAATATTGATACCGTACATTATTAGTATAAATTAATAAGACATGAGACAATATAGTATTGACTATAAACAATCTAATAATATTTGTAACTTACAAAAATGTAGGTACTTACATCAGTAGTTTTCCGCAGAACTCGTGTCGAATATATATTATTACATTAACACCCGTCTCACTTTCATTGTTTTGTCAACACTAACCCGACCGGTCTAATTTAAGGATAGGAAAGGGAGAGAATGTCAGGTAAACCAATAGGGTTTACGCAAATAACACAATGTTATCGGCACTCTTTTGTTAACTACCAGCATCGCCGGCGCTTCCCGCCAGAGCTGTTATATTTAGTGAAGGTAAACATTTTAAATGAAACAATGATAAACTTAGGATACGTTTTATAATTCATAAAAAAATAGAGAAGAATTTTGTAAAATATTGATTAAATCTAACGAAGTAACTAATTTAAAAGTAAACTACGAAACAACGAATGAACATATTTCTGCACAAATCTTTTTAGTGGGACGAATGGCACTAATCGAAGAACATATTCCCATTCGTCCCCTCTTGAATTAGGATTGGGACGATCGGGAACAAATTAAATATTATTTTTGTAAATTCCCGTTCGTCCCCCTCGGGGGACGAAGTCGAGGGGACGAACGGGAATACACGGTGCGACTTGTGAGCGACCGATTTTGTCGCCAAACAACTTGGCAATTAGGACAAGTGTTAAATCAATGAATGAATTAATGAAAAATTCAGTATATATTAAATTCAATTAAACGCTTATACGAATTTCCTTGCCATTGGCCCTCTTACCCAGTAGGTACCTACTTTAAACAAAAGGATTAAAATAAATAACAAAGAAAGCATTGTAGACAACAATTACGCCTAGTTTAATCACTGGTATTTAATAATAATAAGTAATTTCCTTAAACCCTGGTTATGGTTGAAAAGTTTTCGAATGGTCCTTTCAGCGCTGAATGAATAAACAAAACAAAAGAGTTCTAGTAGGTACCAGTGATTAGAAAAGATAAGCTGTAGTCCAATAGCGGAGAGATAGAAAAAAAGAAATGCACGCACTGCGATTAAAACTAATAAATATGATGAACCATTGATAAACTAGTGGTTGACCGCCGTATAGTGACCGCCATGAGTCGTGAGCACAGATTATCAGTGGAGGGTGTGGGGTGCGGGAGGGGAAAAACCGACCAATAAGCTAGTCTGCCAGCCGCCAACACCGAGTTTGAAATAAGAACTCGTGCGTTTTCTTTTTTCTGTATCGGTGGTCAGCAGGAGACTTGCTTATTGGTCCGTTTCTTTCATATGCATATATGAATGCTGTGGCACGCTTTATACATATATGTGTACACTAAATTTATCTTTATTTATAACATAAGATTAACGATTCGAGATTTGATTATTTATTATCATACAAATTCTTGACATATTCAGATTTTGTTAAATTCTATTTTCTTCTGTGTCATTTATTTAACAGAAAGAAATCGTATTATGCAGTAATATTATAAATTCTTTTCCAGTCAACGGCACACAGAAGCATGATCACGATTGATTTTGAATTACAATCAAATAGAATGCGTTTCGTGTCATCGAATAATTTGATTTCAATGGCCGTAATAAGTACTACACCACAGATCATTGGCCTATATGTAGTGCCTACTAAACATAGGTCAATGACCTCAATAGTATACAAAAATACTTTCTTTTATGTTAAGGTAGATTTATTCTTATATATTTGTTACAAAAATCGTAGAAGTCAAAATCAAAAGTAGAAATGATAATGATGACGCTTATTTTTCTTTCATTGTGCAATTCCGATTGATGTAAAATGCTGCGACATAAAAATCGCAGTGCGTGTAAAATGTCGAAAATGAAGCGTAACGTGCGTAGCACTAGCTAGGTTCGACGTGTACGTGTATTGAACATGAATAATAGACGTTCACATTACCAATAATGAATGTTTGTATGTAACTTTTGTAAAATAAAGGCCTTCTGGCTACATATATGTTTCGTTTTATTTCACATCTTTTATCATAATTTATTCTGGCTTCTCCTCCTTCTACTAATTGAAATCCTTATTTCCTACAAAGCTGTAATTGGCCAGCGTGGTGGACTAAGAGGCCTTAATTAGGATCTCATGATGAGATACACTGTTCTCATTCTCATGTACAATCTCATTGTGACACGAGACCCGACCTGCAGTGAGTCACTAATAGGTTATATGCTAGCGCTTTACCCCCCTCACAGACCTCCAGCTCATTAGTATAGCTATGCGAGTATTAGTATAGTTATACACAAAAATAAATATTGTACACAATATAATGATTTACGAAATTATGTATATTATGTAATTAATTTGCTTTACTAAACTAAAAAATAAATATAATAAAAGCATTAACAGTTTATAGTTCAATATCTACATAATATGCAATAAAGAGTTTAAATAAATAAAATAAATAAATATAGCCCTACATAATTATATTGTCACATTTAATGTTTTCCAAAATGTCTAAACAGTTTTTTATTATGTCGGAAACCTGAGTCCTCATTTTGGTTAAACTTATTCCGGTTTAATGAATCATAATATTTATTATTATTTATTTATTTTTACTGTTTTTTTTATTATTATTCTAATTATGTTGATCTGTTTTGTGTTTTTCTAATGATACAATTTCTTTACAATTGTGTGGATAAATTGTTAATGAAATGAAAGGTTTATATTATATAAATGCCTCTTTATTTACTTATAAAATAATTTATTATTTTAAATTATTGGATAATTGGATTAATTATTGGAAATTTAATCATTGGAAATCGATGGGAAATTGGTCCTCGCTCAGTTTTATAAACTTCCGCCGGTTCCGCCCGCGACTTCGGTTCAGCTGTTTTTGCAGAGTAACAAACATACTCGTACATCATCCATCCTCATAAACATTCGCGTTTATAACAGTAGTCGGAGGTAGGATAGGGCGGAGATAAAAAAACGTCAATCAAGCGGCAATTTTGTCCAAAATCCAATCCATGTAGAACCTTATGTCAGTGTACACTCCCGGTAAGTCTGATCTGCACCTGGCGGGGCCATATGACACGATGCCGTACTGGATGAACCGCGGCCTACTGTCCACGTACATGCGTTCAACCATCAGCGGACCACCAGAGTCGCCATTGCACGAATCTGTCTTATTTCCTCCAGCGCATACTTTTCCGTTGGTTATTTTGAATTCGGTCCTGTAAATAACAAGATAAGCGAGGTAGACTAAAGTGTATATCTCATTCTTGTGTATACTTATAATGTATTGTATTGTACTTGTATGTATGTATTTGTGTATACTTATAATGTAAGTGTCATTCTTATTTGGAGAGGAGACCCGATCCTGCAGTGAGCCACTAATAACCAGACAAGACGAAAAGGCCTTGTCACAACTGACTGACATAACCGACCGACCAACACACCAAAATTGAAATAGAAGGCTCTGTATAAAACTGTCCAAATTGAACTACGCACTGACATGCGACATAATGTACGGAAGTTGTCTTCGTACGAGCAACTTTTGCTCGCGACATGGCAATTAGGGCGCATGGTGGCAAAATTTAAAGCATGTAAATAGGTAGGTACCTGTTGTAGTAAGATCTGCATAGGTCGGCGGCGTATATAGTAATGTCGGCCTTGCGTAAGACTGGCGATTGTACCCAGTTTTCATTATATCCCCAACCAGCGATGGTGGCATACTCGTTATCCAGATTTACATGGCTGAGAGATGTTGTCTTGGGCAGACAAATTGGGCCCACGTTTACTGTTCAAACGAAAGAAGCAAACAAATTAATATCTAATAATGAATTCCGATCACAGGTCTCCTGAAAAGATCTCAGCAGAAAATATTGGGTCATGTACTTTTTCAATAAAATTTTCTCTATTTACATTTTTGTCACCTAATTAAGAATTGGACTATAAATTGAGTAGCAAACAGGCATACAGGCCTCCTGATGTTAAGTGATCACTGCAGCCCATGTGTCCACATTCTACCTCAAATAGTGAATAAATCCTATCTAAGACTGTATGCTTTTTATGAGGACTCAGATGTTCGGCTTAAATAAAGTATAATATTTATACCTAATCAGATGGAGTCCACTCCCTATAACAAAATACTCTGTATTTACCATTACCTAGTTCGAAGTTCATTTCTTCTTTTAAACGCAGCAGAGCGATGTCATTGTTGATCGGAAAAAATTTATATTCTTCATGGACGATATAATTTTCCACCTCAATATCCTGGAGCAGAAAATACATTGATTGATTCGAGGGCGTAAAAATCTCCAAAGCTACGAGGGACGTCCCTGATGCTCCTGTCAAAGGTGATGATGACAATATCATCAGCTGGCACGAACATCGATTTACACAAAGTAAAAACTCCTTCACTGCTGTTGCTGCCCGTCTCTGGAACTCCTTACAATCCTTCAAGTATCAGGTTAAAACCCACTACTTGAAATCCTGAATTATTCCTTCCTTACCTTAACGCTCCTTACCTTTTCCGTGTGCTATTGTCATCAGCTAGCTTCCTGTGCTTTGTTTTGTATTTGATGTCTGTTTGTATGTATGTATTTATGTATGTATGTATGTATGCATGTATGTATTTATGTATTACAAATGGCTTTGAAGATTTTGTATTATATATATGTACCGATGTTTCAATATCGTATTCTGCACACCCTACCTTTTTCTCACTTCCCTCTACTCTTCAACTCCTAACCACTTGGTTGTCTGGAAGATCGCTCTTAGCGATAAGACCGCCATTTGTGCAATGTCCTATTTCTTGTTTTTTATTGATTCTATCTGTTCTTTTTATGTGTGTGTACAATAAAGAGTTTAAATAAATATAATAAATAAATAACGTTTCACACTCATAGCCCCACACTAGGATTCCCTGTGTTGTGGGTGCCATGGACACACACAAGACATGAACACAATACACCCAGACCGAAACAGAAATTTAAACTCATCATTCAAATCTCTGCACCGCTGGGAATCGAACCCAGGACCCTCCGCGCAGCGTACCGGCCGCGTCTTAACCACTGCGCCACTCAGGTCGTCAAAATTGGGTTGGCCTGTATTGGGAGTTTTAATGTGCGTCATAAAACATCATTATTAAATCGTCACGCAATCGTTGTTTTGTAGGTAATTGGTGTTTGGTAAATGTTCGAAGTTTCGATTCATTCCGACATTATAAGTGGCTGCAACTCATGTTCAAATATTCAGATAATAAATAAATATAATATATTGAAAGAGATTCCACCTCAAAAGTGGTTTTACCTGATATCTTCCGCAGATACGTTCTCCGGCAGAATCTATGCAATCAAGATCGCTAAAAAGGTCATGTTCTCCGATGCGTACTTTCACGATTTCCTTGTTTTTCACACAGTGTGCAACAGTCAGCACATAACGACTGTTTATTATACTACCTCCACACCTGAAACTGACACCATCAGCTGAAATAGTATAAAGTTCGTCAACAAAAAAAAGTAATAGCAAATAGAGTAGCACACACAAGGTTGGTACAACAAAAAAAAAACCTGAAGACAATCCATCCACATATTTTTTTTATATTAATTACGCACGTTAGTTATGTGCGCTTTATAAAATTCAATTGCTGCAACGTCGCAGAAAAACATCATGGCTGCTGTCTGTCAGGAAACCTGCATGCCTTTGCCTAGTGAATTCCACTAACTCGCATTAGGCTTGCGTGGTGGAATACGGCCTACATTATTTTTATTGAAAGGGGACACCCGACCAAATTACAAAGTTACAAATAAATACATATTGTGGGACAACTCACACAGTCATGGCTATCTGATCCCTGAGTAAGCTGTGAGCTTGCGATATGGTAACCAGATAGCTGATAAACCTACATATATATTTTTAAAAACATACATATATAGATAATTTACACCCAGAGAACACATAGAACAAACACTTCTGCTCATCACACAAATATTTGTCCAGAGTGGGAATCGAACCCACGACTTCCGGCGTAGTAGTTAGGGTCGCTACCCACTAGACCAACAGGCCAGTCAGACGTAAAAAATACTCACGTCTTCCTTTATAGCCAATAAGTGCCATCCAAGGATATGCAAACAGATCCGCCACCGTTCCACCTACGATGCGACCAGTGCCCCCAGCACCACAGTCGGCTGGTAAAAGCTGTTGATTCGGATGACTGTCAATTCGAGCCATCCGATATGAAGAACAGCATATCTGTTGATGAAAACCATCATTTTCAACAACTGCGTACGTATATCAACGTATTTACGAGTGTGGTGGTTACGTATATTTAATAGGTAATTTAATACGAGTATAATTCATACTCGTGCGAGGGCGGCTCATTGAGAGCGGTCCGATTACGTCATCTTGGGGTTTTTGTATACAAGCCAGCGATGTAGAAAACTTCGATAGCGTGATTCAGGGTATCTCTTGGCGATTGGCGGAAGTAGCTACAGTTTTTGCAATGGACCAACGCTGTATCGTTAGAAGGATGCAAAAGTACTACGGATAACAAAGTGAAACTATTTCTAACGAGTTGCCAGAAGTTATTGTATGTACAAACAGCCAACAAGGCAAACATTTCAAGTGTCGCTGATAACAAACGCTAGCGTCTAAGTATTCGTACGGTAAATGTCAGTCATAAGATCGTCTCACAAAATTATGTCTGTCTGACATCTTCCTATATTATGGCCTCCGTTAACTATACAAATAGTTTGACGGGAGTGTTCACGCTCACGGCACAGATTCGATTACTTATTTCATACGAGCAAAAATTTCTTTAAATGTATGTTTACTTTACCTTGAGCATCCTCCCTTCATGTCCACATATTGCTGGTATTAACAGATTGGCCAGTCTCCGATACCTGGTGTCTTCATAAGCTTCCGGGCAATCCGTCAATGGTATGCAATCATTGCATTGATTTGTCACAGTTCCTTCCGGAAATTAATAAATATCAGTGTTACTCGTAATAGGATGGGAGAACCTGTTTGTTAGGCGAAAGAACTGATTATATCTACCTACTCACTCGCTGGGACCGCCAAAAACGTCGACCATTAAACAGGTTGTTTAACTTTGAACTAGCTATACTTTAAGGGCATAAAATAGACCAAATTTCATCGACAAAGCACCCCCCATATAGGGGTCTATCCCTTCTTTTTAAAATGACAGGCACTTTAATTTTGTATTCAAATTTTTTGTAGGCGCCCATAAGATAATTTCGATATTTCTAGGCCAGAATGTTCTACAGCCATAAGAAAGGTGTTGAACCACCTATTAGATAAAAAAGAAAACACCCTTTATAGGTAATTTAACAAAATATCCTTACGAAAAAGCGTTCAAAGTACTTCAAAGTGCCACCAAGAGACATCCACACTAGAAATCCCTGTTGGGTGCCATAGACACATAAAACCAGAACACAAAATTTAAAAAAAAAATAAAAAAATTCTTTTCATCGCACAGCTTTTTGAAATTGTTCCTCGATCAACGCGATTCATTTGAATTATTTGAAAACATCTTCATGATAATATCTTGTGTTTTGGTTGACAGGTATCTATTGAGTGCCAGTAAGATGCCTAAAGAGCTCTACCTCTACCAGTTGGTACTGGTAATAGGTAGTCCTATTAATAAGTAACACACAACATATGTATTCACATTTATTTACAAGTAACTGAATACAATATTAAAATAAAAACTTACGAGGGGAGCCTTTGACGTCACAGGCTAGCACCAGAAGCAACGCACTTAAAGGCAGCAAAATATTCATTTTGCAATAAATGAATAATTAATAATGTTTGGAGTATATAACCACAAGGTGGTTACTGACAACGACTGATGACCCGCGACCAACTGTGATTTATAGGTATATTATATATTATTATATTAGGAGGATAACGACAGTGTCCGCAGTGGAGGGGAGAAGCTTTGTTTTGACTATTTTTAAACCGACTTAAATAGGAGGTTATCAATTTAATACGCATGTATGTCATAATTGTGACATATTCTTAAAAAGAAGATTTGTTTTCTTGGCGTCTGTCATTCATCTTCCCATTTCCCTTTGGTGTTGATGTTTTTCTTACTAAATAATTAATATACGGATATATAACTACATTTGAAGCTTATTATTTCCAGCCCTTTTTAATATATAAATAACTCTATAACAATAACAAGGAAAATTTCAAAACCCTACTATGATTATAAATGTGATCACATTCGTGAGTATGGATGTGGTATGAGGATGGATGTGACTCTTTTACGTTTTACGTAAATACTAGTTTTACAATAACGTCATTGCATATATTTGTCGGCTGTCGCATGTTAGAGCGTATTGCCAGATAGGAAAGCTCCATTCAAAGACCTGTGTTTGAATTTTGACGCGTTGATTGGTCGGTCGGTTGTGGAGCTTAGTAACAGCCAATTAGAATAAGGCCTAAAGTGTGTACCGGGAGTTATAATGGCTCTACGACAAGTGATCATAAGTGACCAGTTAGGACAGTTTTATTTAAAGACCTGTGTTTAAATCACAGAACTATAATATGGACTAGAGGACGCAAGTGCATGTACTTCGCGTGTAACAAAAGAGACAAATTGTCTTCTTTTAGCGCCACTTCATACCGTTCTTGAACGTGATCGAAAACAGAGTTAAATGCCTTGTTGTAATATATTGCTATTTATTAATATGAATGCTGTGGCACGCTTTATACATTTATGTGTACACTAAATTTATCTTTATTTATCACATAAGATTAACGATTCGAGATTTGATTATTTATTATCATACAAATTCTTGACATATTCAGATTTTGTTAAATTCTATTTTCTTCTGTGTCATTTATTTAACAGAAAGAAATCGTATTATGCAGTAATATTATAAATTCTTTGCCAGTCAACGGCACACAGAAGCATGATCACGATTGATTTTAAATTACAATCAAATAGAATGCGTTTCGTGTCATCGAATAATTTGATTTCAATGGCCGTAATTAGTACTACACGACAGATCATTGGCCTATATGTAGTGCCTACTAAACATAGGTCAATGACCTCAATAGTATACAAAAATACTTTCTTTTATGTTAAGGTAGATTTATTCTTATATATTTGTTACAAAAATCGTAAAAGTCAAAATCAAAAGTAGAAATGATAATGATGACGCTTATTTTTCATTCATTGTGCAATTCCGATGTAAAATGCTGCGACATAAAAATCGCAGTGCGTGTAAAATGTCGAAAATTAAGCGTAACGTGCGTAGCACTAGCTAGGTTCGACGTGTACGTGTATTGAACATGAATAATAGACGTTCACATTACCAATAATGAATGTTTGTATGTAACTTTTGTAAAATAAAGGCCTTATGGCTACATATATGTTTCGTTTTATTTCACATCTTTTATCATAATTTATTCTGGCTTCTCCTCCTTCTACTAATTGAAATCCTTATTTCCTACAAAGCTGTAATTGGCCAGCGTGGTGGACTAAGAGGCCTTAATTAGGACCTCATGATGAGATACACTGTTCTCATTCTCATGTACAATCTCATTGTGACACGAGGCCCGACCTGCAGTGAGTCACTAATAGGTTATATGCTAGCGTCATATCCCCCATCACAGACCTCCAGCTCATTAGTATAGCTATGCGAGTATTAGTATAGCTATACCCAAAAATAAATATTGTACACAATGGAATGATTTACGAAATTATGTATATGACGGAGGGAGCTGCACATCATCATCTTCAGGTCCGATCCGGCCTTGGTCGGACATCAGGGTGGTCACAGAATAACACTAGGTTACGAAATAACACCACGAAACTAATCACTTTCCAAGGTTTTATTGACTAACCTGATTTGGTAACAAAACAATCAAGGATGGCTACAATATTTTTGGATTTTAAACAGACTCGTGGAATGCAGTGAGGTTAGCTGTGTCGCGATCACATCCGTTCGTAACCGTCGCTCAACCACCTCCAATGAATTAAAAAAATCAACGATACTTAGATGTCAACGTCATCTGTCACAGACGTTTGACGTACATTGTCAAACCTAACTGTCAGTGTCTAACTGATACTGATCGCTTCACAGCTAAACACACTCAAGCAAGGAAATTAAAGTAATTGGATTAAACAAATCTGTGATATGGAATTTAACAATAATCACGTAAGTTGCTTGGCATTCCACTATATTCTACCCTTAGATACAGCACTCTGCGACATATATTATATAATATGTAAATAATTTGCTTGAAAATACAAAACTAAAAAATAAATATAAATAAAGCATTAACAGTTTATAGTTTAATACCTACATTATATGCAATAAAGAGTTCAATAAAATAAAATAAATAAATATACCCCTACATAATTATATTGTCACATTTAATGTTTTCCAAAATGTCTAAACAGTGTTTTAATATGTCGGAAACCTGAGTCCTCATTTTGGATAAACTAATTCCGGTTTAATGAATCATAATATTTATTATTATTTATTTATTTTTATTGTTTTTTATTATTATTCTAATTATGTTGTTCTGTTTTGTTTTTCTAATGATACAATTTCTTTACAATTGTGTAATGTGGATAAATTATTTATTAATGAAATGAAAGATTTATATTATATAAATGCCTCTTTATTTACTTATAAAATAATTTATTATTTTAAATTATTGGATAATTGGATTAATAATTGGAAATTTAATCATTGGAAATCGATGGGAAATTGGTCCTCGCTCAGTTTTATAAACTTCCGCCGGTTCCACCCGCGACTTCGGTTTAGCTGTTTTTGCAGAGTAACAAACATACTCGTACATCATCCATCCTCATAAACATTCGCGTTTATACCAGTAGTCGGAGGTAGGATAGGGCGGAAATAAAAAAACGTCAATCAAGCGGCAATTTTGTCCAAAATCCAATCCATGTAGAACCTTATGTCAGTGTACACTCCCGGGAAGTCTGATCCGCACCTGGCGGGGCCATATGACACGATGCCGTACTGGATGAACCGCGGCCTATTGTCCAAATACATGCGTTCAACCATCAGCGGACCACCAGAGTCGCCATTGCACGAATCTGTCTTACTTGCTCCAGCGCATACTTTTCCGTTGGTTACTTTGTATCCCTTCCTGTAAATAACAAGGTATAGATACGCGAGGTAGACTAAAGTGTATATCTCATTCTTGTGTATACTTATAATGTATTGTATTGTACTTGTATGTATGTATTTGTGTATACTTATAATGTAAGTGTCATTCTTATTTGGAGAGGAGACCCGATCCTGCAGTGAGCCACTAATAAGCAGACAAGACGAAAAGGCCTTGTCATAATTGACTGACATAACCGACCGACCAACACACCAAAATTGAAATAGAGGGCTCTGTATAAAACTGTCCAAATTGAACTACGCACTGACATGCGACAAAATGTTAGGAAGTTGTCGTCGTACGAGCAACTTTTGCTCGCGACATGGCAATTAGGGCGCATGGTGGCGAAATTTAAAGCATGTAAATAGGTAGGTACCTGTTGTAGTAAGATCTGCATAGGTCAGCGGCGTATATAGTAATGTCGGCCTTGAGTAAGACTGGCGATTGTACCCCTTTTTCATTATATCCCCAACCAGCGATGGTGGCATACTCGTTATCCAGATTTACATGGCTGAGAGATGTTGTCTTGGGCAGACAAATTGGGCCCACGTTTACTGTTCAAACGAAAGAAGCAAACAAATTAATATCTAATAATGAATTCCGATCACAGGTCTCCTGAAAAGATCTCAGCAGAAAATTTTGGGTCATTTACTTTTTCAATAAAATTTTCTCTATTTACATTTTTGTCACCTAATTAAGAATTGGACTATAAATTGAGTAGCAAACAGGCATACAGGCCTCCTGATGTTAAGTGATCACTGCAGCCCATGTGTCCACATTCTACCTCAAATAGTGAATAAATCCTATCTAAGACTGTATGCTTTTTATGAGGACTCAGATGTTCGGCTTAAATAAAGTATAATATTTATACCTAATCAGATGGAGTCCACTCCCTATAAGAAAATACTCTGTATTTACCATTACCTAGTTCGAAGTTCATTTCTTCTTTTAAACGCAGCAGAGCGATGTCATTTTCGACCGGAAAAGATTTATATTCTTCATGGACGATAGAATTTTCCACCTCAATATCCTGGAGCAGAAAACACATTGATTGATTCGAGGGCGTAAAAATCTCCAAAGCTACGAGGGACGTCCCTGATGCTCCTGTCAAAGGTGATGATGACAATATCATCAGCTGGCACGAATATCGATTTAAACATAGTAAAAACTCCTTCGCTGCTGTTGCTGTCCGTCTCTGTAACTCCTTACAATCCTTCAAGTATCAGGTTAAAACCCACTACTTGAAATCCTGAATTATTCCTTCCTTACCTTAACGCTCCTTACCTTTTCCGTGTGCTATTGTCATCAGCTAGCTTCCTGTGCTTTGTTTTGTATTTGATGTCTGTTTGTATGTATGTATTTATGTATGTATGTATGTATGCATGTATGTATTTATGTATTACAAATGGCTTTGAAGATTTTGTATTATATATATGTACCGATGTTTCAATATCGTATTCTGCACACCCTACCTTTTTCTCACTTCCCTCTACTCTTCAACTCCTAACCACTTGGTTGTCTGGAAGATCGCTCTTAGCGATAAGACCGCCATTTGTGCAGTGTACAATAAAGAGTTCAAATAAATATAATAAATAAATAACGTTTCACACTCATAGCCCCACACTAGGATTCCCTGTGTTGTGGGTGCCATGGACACACACAAGACATGAACACAACACACCCAGACCGAAACAGAAATTTAAACTCATCATTCAAATCTCTGCACCGCTGGGAATCGAACCCAGGACCCTCCGCGCAGCGTACCGGCCGCGTCTTAACCACTGCGCCACTCAGGTCGTCAAAATTGGGTTGGCCTGTATTGGGAGTTTTAATGTGCGTCATAAAACATCATTATTAAATCGTCACGCAATCGTTATTTTGTAGGTAATTGGTGTTTGGTAAATGTTCGAAGTTTCGATTCATTCCGACATTATAAGTGGCTGCAACTCATGTTCAAAGATTCAGATAGTAAATAAATATAATATATTGAAAGAGATTCCACCTCAAAAGTGGTTTTACCTGATAACTTCCGCAGATACGTTCTCCGGCAGAATCTATGCAATCAAGATTGCTAAAAAGGTCATTTTCTCCGATGCGTACTTTCGCGATTATCATGCCTTTCACACAGTGTGCAGCAGTCAGCACATAACGACTGTTGATTATACTACCTCCACAATCGAAACGGACACCATCAGCTGAAATAGTATAAAGTTCGTCAACAAAAAAAATAATAGCAAATAGAGTAGCACACACAAGGTTGGTACAACAAAAAAACTTGAAGACAATCCATCCACATATTTTTTTATATTAATTACGCACGTTAGTTATGTGCGCATTATAAAATTCAATTGCTGCAACGTCGCAGAAAAACATCATGGCTGCTGTCTGTCAGGAAACCTGCATGCCTTTGCCTAGTGAATTCCACTAACTCGCATTAGGCTTGCGTGGTGGAATACGGCCTACATTATTTTTATTGAAAGGGGACACCCGACCAAATTACAAAGTTACAAATAAATACATATTGTGGGACAACTCACACAGTCATGGCTATCTGATCCCTGAGTAAGCTGTGAGCTTGCGATATGGTAACCAGATAGCTGATAAACCTACATATATATTTTAAAATACATACATATATAGATAATTTACACCCAGAGAACCCATAGAACAAACACTTGTGTTCATCACACAAATATTTGTCCTGGGTGGGAATCGAACCCACGACCTCCGGCGTAGTACTTAGGGTCGCTAACCACTAGACCAACAGGCCAGTCAGACATAAAAAAATACTCACGGTTTCGTTTATAGCCAATAAGTGCCATCCAAGGATATGCAAACAGATCCGCCACCGTTCCACCTACGATGCGACCAGTGCCCCCAGCACCACAGTCGGCTGGTAAAAGCTGTTGATTCGGATGACTGTCAATTCGAGCCATCCCATATGAAGAACAGCATATCTGTTGATGAAAACCATCATTTTCAACAACTGCGTACGTATATCAACGTATTTACGAGCACAGAACAGATAAAGTCCGTGTTTACGAGTGTGGTGGTTACGTATATTTAATAGGTAATTTAATACGAGTATAATTCATACTCGTGCGAGGGCGGCTCATTGAGAAATGTTTACTGGTAAGGGTAGGACCAAAAACCCCTGTGGGAAGAAAGGGTATACAGGTGGGCTTTTGCACTGTTTGAGATTGGTTATGGTTGTATACTATAATAGGCTGTATTGTCTTTAGAGATAGGACAAAGCGGTCCGATTACGTCATCTTGGGGTTTTTGTATACAAGCCAGGGTATCTCTTGGCGATTGGCGGAAGTAGCTACAGTTTTTGCAATGGACCAACGCTGTATCGTTAGAAGGATGCAAAAGTACTACGGATAACAAAGTGAAACTATTTCTAACGAGTTGCCAGAAGTTATTGTATGTACAAACAGCCAACAAGGCAAACTTTTCAAGTGTCGCTGATAACAAACGCTAGACGCTAGCGTTTGTTATCAGCGGTAATGTCAGTCATTCGTACGGTAAATGTCAGTCATAAGATCGTCTCACAAAATTATGTCTGTCTGACATCTTCCTATATTATGGCCTCCGTTAACTATACAAATAGTTTGACGGGAGTGTTCACGCTCACGGCACAGATTCGATTACTTATTTCATACGAGCAAAAATTTCTTTAAATGTATGTTTACTTTACCTTGGGTAGCCTCCCTTCATGTCCACATATTGCTGCTACTAACAGATTGGCCAGTCTCCGATACCTGGCGTCTTCATAAGCTTCCGGGCAATCCGGCAATGGTATGCAATCATTGCATTGATTTGTCACAGTTCCTTCCGGAAATTAATAAATATCAGTGTTACTCGTAATAGGATGGGAGAACCTGTTTGTTAGGCGAAAGAACTGATTATATCTACCTACTCACTCGCTGGGACCGCCAAAAACGTCGACCATTAAACAGGTTGTTTAACTTTGAACTAGCTATACTTTAAGGGCATAAAATAGACCAAATTTCATCGACAAAGCACCCCCCATATAGGGGTCTATCCCCTCTTTTTAAAATGACAGGCACTTTAATTTTGTATTTAAATTTTTTGTAGGCGCCCATAAGATAATTTCGATATCTCTAGGCCAGAATGTTCTACAGCCATAAGAAAGGTGTTGAACCATCTATTAGATAAAAAAGAAAACACCCTGTGTAGGTAATTTAACAAAATATCCTTACGAAAAAGCGTTCAAAGTACTTCAAAGTGCCACCAAGAGACATCCACACTAGAAATCCCTGTTGGGTGCCATAGACACATAAAACCAGAACACAAAATTTAAAAAAAAAATAAAAAAATTCTTTTCATCGCACAGCTTTTTGAAATTGTTCCTCGATCAACGCGATTCATTTGAATTATTTGAAAACATCTTCATGATAATATCTTGTGTTTTGCTTGACAGGTATCTATTGAGTGCCAGTAAGATGCCTAAAGAGCTCTACCTCTACCAGTTGGTACTGGTAATAGGTAGTCCTATTAATAAATAACACACAACATATGTATTCACATTTATTTACAAGTAACTGAATACAATATTAAAATAAAAACTTACGAGGGGAGCCTTTGACGTCACAGGCTAGCACCAGAAGCAACGCACTTAAAGGCAGGAAAATATTCATTTTGCAATAAATGAATAATTAATAATGTTTGGAGTATATAACCACAAGGTGGTTACTGACAACGACTGATGACCCGCGACCAACTGTGATTTATAGGTATATTATATATTATTATATTAGGAGGATAACGACAGTGTCCGCAGTGGAGGGGAGAAGCTTGGTTTTGACTATTTTTAAACCGACTTAAATAGGAGGTTATCAATTTAATACGCATGTATGTCATAATTGTGACATATTCTTAAAAAGAAGATTTGTTTTCTTGGCGTCTGTCATTCATCTTCCCATTTCCCTTTGGTGTTGATGTTTTTCTTACTAAATAATTAATATACGGATATATAACTACATTTGAAGCTTATTATTTCCAGCCCTTTTTAATATATAAATAACTCTATAACAATAACAAGGAAAATTTCAAAACCCTACTATGATTATAAATGTGATCACATTCGTGAGTATGGATGTGGTATGAGGATGGATGTGACTCTTTTACGTTTTACGTAAATACTAGTTTTACAATAACGTCATTGCATATATTTGTCGGCTGTCGCATGTTAGAGCGTATTGCCAGATAGGAAAGCTCCATTCAAAGACCTGTGTTTGAATTTTGACGCGTTGATTGGTCGGTCGGTTGTGGAGCTTAGTAACAGCCAATTAGAATAAGGCCTTAAGTGTGTACCGGGAGTTATAATGGCCCTACGACAAGTGATCATAAGTGACCAGTTAGGACAGTTTTATTTAAAGACCTGTGTTTAAATCACAGAACTATAATATGGACTAGAGGACGCAAGTGCATGTACTTCGCGTGTAACAAAAGAGACAAATTGTCTTCTTTTAGCGCCACTTCATACCGTTCTTGAACAGACGTGATCGAAAACAGAGTTAAATGCCTTGTTGTAATATATTGCTATTTATTAATATGAATGCTGTGGCACGCTTTATACATTTATGTGTACACTAAATTTATCTTTATTTATCACATAAGATTAACGATTCGAGATTTGATTATTTATTATCATACAAATTCTTGACATATTCAGATTTTGTTAAATTCTATTTTCTTCTGTGTCATTTATTTAACAGAAAGAAATCGTATTATGCAGTAATATTATAAATTCTTTGCCAGTCAACGGCACACAGAAGCATGATCACGATTGATTTTAAATTACAATCAAATAGAATGCGTTTCGTGTCATCGAATAATTTGATTTCAATGGCCGTAATTAGTACTACACGACAGATCATTGGCCTATATGTAGTGCCTACTAAACATAGGTCATTGAGACCTCAATAGTATACAAAAATACTTTCTTTTATGTTAAGGTAGATTTATTCTTATATATTTGTTACAAAAATCGTAAAAGTCAAAATCAAAAGTAGAAATGATAATGATGACGCTTATTTTTCATTCATTGTGCAATTCCGATGTAAAATGCTGCGACATAAAAATCGCAGTGCGTGTAAAATGTCGAAAATTAAGCGTAACGTGCGTAGCACTAGCTAGGTTCGACGTGTACGTGTATTGAACATGAATAATAGACGTTCACATTACCAATAATGAATGTTTGTATGTAACTTTTGTAAAATAAAGGCCTTATGGCTACATATATGTTTCGTTTTATTTCACATCTTTTATCATAATTTATTCTGGCTTCTCCTCCTTCTACTAATTGAAATCCTTATTTCCTACAAAGCTGTAATTGGCCAGCGTGGTGGACTAAGAGGCCTTAATTAGGACCTCATGATGAGATACACTGTTCTCATTCTCATGTACAATCTCATTGTGACACGAGGCCCGACCTGCAGTGAGTCACTAATAGGTTATATGCTAGCGTCATATCCCCCATCACAGACCTCCAGCTCATTAGTACCTATAGCTATGCGAGTATTAGTATAGTTATACACAAAAATAAATATTGTACACAATGTAATGATTTACGAAATTATGTATATTATGTAATTAATTTGCTTGAAAATACAAAACTAAAAAATAAATATAATAAAAGCATTAACAGTTTATAGTTCAATACCTACATTATATGCAATAAAGAGTTCAAATAAATAAAATAAATATACCCCTACATAATTATATTGTCACATTTAATGTTTTCCAAAATGTCTAAACAGTTTTTTATTATGTCGGTCCTCATTTTGGATAAACTAATTCCGGTTTAATGAATCATAATATTTATTATTATTTATTTATTTTTACTGTTTTTAATTATTATTCTAATTATGTTGATCTGTTTTGTGTTTTTCTAATGATACAATTTCTTAACAATTGTGTGGATAAATTGTTAATGAAATGAAAGATTTACATTATATAAATGCCTCTTTATTTACTTATAAAATAATTTTTTAAATTATTGGATAATTGGATTAATTATTGGAAATTTAATAATTGGATATCGATGGAAAATTGGTCCGCACTGAGTTTTATAAACTTCCGCCGGTTCCGCCCGCGACTTCGGTTCAGCTGTTTTTGTAGAGTAACAAACATACTCGTACATCATCCATCCTCATAAACATTCGCGTTTATAACAGTAGTCGGAGGTAGGATAGGGCGGAGATAAAAAAACGTCAATCAAGCGGCAATTTTGTCCAAAATCCAATCCATGTAGAACCTTATGTCAGTGTACACTCCCGGGAAGTCTGATCCGCACCTGGTGGGGCCATATGACACGATGCCGTACTGGATGAACCGCGGCCTATTGTCCACATACATGCGTTCAACCATCAGCGGACCACCAGAGTCGCCATTGCACGAATCTGTCTTATTTGCTCCAGCGCATACTTTTCCGTTGGTTATTTCGTATGCGTTCCTGTAAATAACAAGGTACAGATAAGCGAGGTAGACTAAAGTGTATATCATTCTTATTTGGAGAGGAGACCCGATCCTGCAGTGAGCCACTAATAAGCAGACAAGACGAAAAGTCCTTGCCATAATTGACTGACATAACCGACCAACACACCAAAATTGAAATAGAGGGCTCTGTATAAAACTGTCCAAATTGAACTACGCACTGACATGCGACATAATGTACGGAAGTTGTCTTCGTACGAGCAACTTTTGCTCGCGACATGGCAATTAGGGCGCATGGTGGCAAAATTTAAAGCATGTAAATAGGTAGGTACCTGTTGTAGTAAGATCTGCATAGGTCGGCGGCGTATATAGTAATGTCGGCCTTGAGTAAGACTTGCGATAGTACCCCTTTTTCATTATATCCCCAACCAGCGATGGTGGCATACTCGTTATCCAGATTTACATGGCTGAGAGATGTTGTCTTGGGCAGACAAATTGGGCCCACGTTTACTGTTCAAACGAAAGAAGCAAACAAATTAATATCTAATAATGAATTCCGATCACAGGTCTCCTGAAAAGATCTCAGCAGAAAATATTGGGTCATGTACTTTTTCAATAAAATTTTCTCTATTTACATTTTTGTCACCTAATTAAGAATTGGACTATAAATTGAGTAGCAAACAGGCATACAGGCCTCCTGATGTTAAGTGATCACTGCAGCCCATGTGTCCACATTCTACCTCAAATAGTGAATAAATCCTATCTAAGACTGTATGCTTTTTATGAGGACTCAGATGTTCGGCTTAAATAAAGTATAATATTTATACCTAATCAGATGGAGTCCACTCCCTATAAGAAAATACTCTGTATTTACCATTACCTAGTTCGAAGTTCATTTCTTCTTTTAAACGCAGCAGAGCGATGTCATTTTCGACCGGAAAAGATTTATATTCTTCATGGACGATAGAATTTTCCACCTCAATATCCTGGAGCAGAAAACACATTGATTGATTCGAGGGCGTACAAATCTCCAAAGCTACGAGGGACGTCCCTGATGCTCCTGTCAAAGGTGATGATGACAATATCATCAGCTGGCACGAATATCGATTTAAACATAGTAAAAACTCCTTCGCTGCTGTTGCTGTCCGTCTCTGTAACTCCTTACAATCCTTCAAGTATCCGGTTAAAACCCACTACTTGAAATCCTGAATTATTCCTTCCTTACCTTAACGCTCCTTACCTTTTCCGTGTGCTATTGTCATCAGCTAGCTTCCTGTGCTTTGTTTTGTATTTGATGTCTGTTTGTATGTATGTATTTATGTATGTATGTATGTATGTATGTATGTATGTATGTATGTATGTATGTATGTATGCATGTATGTATTTATGTATTACAAATGGCTTTGAAGATTTTGTATTATATATATGTACCGATGTTTCAATATCGTATTCTACACACCCTATCTTTTTCTCACTTCCCTCTACTCTTCAACTCCTAACCACTTGGTTGTCTGGAAGATCGCTCTTAGCGATAAGACCGCCATTTGTGCAATGTCCTATTTCTTGTTTTTTATTGATTCTATCTGTTCTTTTTATGTGTGTGTACAATAAAGAGTTTAAATAAAATAAATAAATAAATAAATAACGTTTCACACTCATAGCCCCACACTAGGATTCCCTGTGTTGTGGGTGCCATGGACACACACAAGACATGAACACAACACACCCAGACCAAAACAGAAATTTAAACTCATCATTCAAATCTCTGCACCGCTGGGAATCGAACCCAGGACCCTCCGCGCAGCGTACCGGCCGCGTCTTAACCACTGCGCCACTCAGGTCGTCAAAATTGGGTTGGCCTGTATTGGGAGTTTTAATGTGCGTCATAAAACATCATTATTAAATCGTCACGCAATCGTTATTTTGTAGGTAATTGGTGTTTGGTAAATGTTCGAAGTTTCGATTCATTCCGACATTATAAGTGGCTGCAACTCATGTTCAAAGATTCAGATAATAAATAAATATAATATATTGAAAGAGATTCCACCTCAAAAGTGGTTTTACCTGATATATTCCGCAGATAGGTTCTCCGGCAGAATATATGCAATCACGATCGCTAACACGGTCATGTTCTCCGATGCGTACTTTCACGATTTCTTTGTTTTTCACACAGTGTGCAGCAGTCAGCACATAACGACTGTTGATTATACTACCTCCACAAGTGAAACTGACACCATCAGCTGAAATAGTATAAAGTTCGTCAACAAAAAAAGTAATAGCAAATAGAGTAGCACACACAAGGTTGGTACAACAAAAAAAAAACCTGAAGACAATCCATCCACATATTTTTTTATATTAATTACGCACGTTAGTTATGTGCGCTTTATAAAATTCAATTGCTCCAACGTCGCAGAAAAACATCATGCCTGCTGTCGGTTAGGAAACCTGCATGCCTTTACCTAGTGAATTCCACTAACTCGCATTAGGCTTGCGTGGTGGAATACGGCCTACATTATTTTTATTGAAAGAGGACACCCGACCAAATTACAAAGTTACAAATAAATACATATTGTGGGACAACTCACACAGTCATGGCTATCTGATCCCTGAGTAAGCTGTGAGCTTGCGATATGGTAACCAGATAGCTGATAAACCTACATATATATTTTTAAAAACATACATATATAGATAATTTACACCCAGAGAACACATAGAACAAACACTTCTGCTCATCACACAAATATTTGTCCAGAGTGGGAATCGAACCCACGACTTCCGGCGTAGTAGTTAGGGTCGCTACCCACTAGACCAACAGGCCAGTCAGACGTAAAAAATACTCACGTCTTCCTTTATAGCCAATAAGTGCCATCCAAGGATATGCAAACAGATCCGCCACCGTCCCACCTACGATGCGACCAGTGCCCCCAGCACCACAGTCGGCTGGTAAAAGCTGTTGATTCGGATGACTGTCAATTCGAGCCATCCGATATGAATAACAGCATATCTGTTGATGAAAACCATCATTTTCAACAACTGCGTACGTATATCAACTTTTTTACGAGTGTGGTGGTTACGTATATTTAATAGGTAATTTAATACGAGTATAATTCATACTCGTGCGAGGGCGGCTCATTGCGAAATGTTTACTGGTAAGGGTAGGACCAAAAACCCCTGTGGGAAGAAAGGGTATACAGGTGGGCTTTTGCACTGTTTGAGATTGGTTATGGTTGTATACTATAATAGGCTGTACTGTCTTTAGAGATAGGACAAAGCGGTCCGATTACGTCATCTTGGGGTTTTTGTATATCGTACAAGCCAGCGATGTAGAAAACTTCGATAGCGTGATTCAGGGTATCTCTTGGCGATTGGCGGAAGTAGCTACAGTTTTTGCAATGGACCAACGCTGTATCGTTAGAAGGATGCAAAAGTACTACGGATAACAAAGTGAAACTATTTCTAACGAGTTGCCAGAAGTTATTGTATGTACAAACAGCCAACAAGGCAAACTTTTCAAGTGTCGCTAATAACAAACGCTAGCGTCTAAGTATTCGTACGGTAAATGTCAGTCATAAGATCGTCTCACAAAATTATGTCTGTCTGACATCTTCCTATATTATGGCCTCCGTTAACTATACAAATAGTTTGACGGGAGTGTTCACGCTCACGGCACAGATTCGATTACTTATTTCATACGAGCAAAAATTTCTTTAAATGTATGTTTACTTTACTTTGGGTAGCCTCCCTTCATGTCCACATATTGCTGCTACTAACAGATTGGCCAGTCTCCGATACCTGGTGTCTTCATAAGCTTCCGGGCAATCCATCAATGATATGCAATCATTGCATTGATTTGTCACAGTTCCTTTTGGAAATTAATAAATATCAGTGTTACTCGTAATAGGATGGGAGAACCTGTTTGTTAGGCGAAAGAACTGATTATATCTACCTACTCACTCGCTGGGACCGCCAAAAACGTCGACCATTAAACAGGTTGTTTAACTTTGAACTAGCTATACTTTAAGGGCATAAAATAGACCAAATTTCATCGACAAAGCACCCCCCATATAGGGGTCTATCCCCTCTTTTTAAAATGACAGGCACTTTAATTTTGTATTTAAATTTTTTGTAGGCGCCCATAAGATAATTTCGATATCTCTAGGCCAGAATGTTCTACAGGCATAAGAAAGGTGTTGAACCACCTATTAGATAAAAAAGAAAACACCCTGTATAGGTAATTTAACAAAATATCCTTACGAAAAAGCGTTCAAAGTACTTCAAAGTGCCACCAAGAGACATCCACACTAGAAATCCCTGTTGGGTGCCATAGACACAAAAAACCAGAACACAAAATTTAAAAAAAAAATTAAAAAAAAATCTTTTCATCGCACAGCTTTTTGAAATTGTTCCTCGATCAACGCGATTCATTTGAATTATTTGAAAACATCTTCATGATAATATCTTGTGTTTTGGTTGACAGGTATCTATTGAGTGCCAGTAAGATGCCTAAAGAGCTCTACCTCTACCAGTTGGTACTGGTAATAGGTAGTCCTATTAATAAGTAACACACAACATATGTACTCACATTTATTTACAAGTAACTAAATAAAATATTAAAATAAAAACTTACGAGGGGAGCCTTTGACGTCACAGGCTAGCACCAGAAGCAACGCACTTAAAGGCAGCAAAATATTCATTTTGCAATAAATGAATAATTAATAATGTTTGGAGTATATAACCACAGGGTGGTTACTGACAACGACGACCCGCGACCAACTGTGATTTATAGGTATATTATATATTATTATATTAGGAGGATAACGACAGTGTCCGCAGTGGAGGGGAGAAGCTTTGTTTTGACTATTTTTAAACCGACTTAAATAGGAGGTTATCAATTTAATACTCATGTATGTCATAATTGTGACATATTCTTAAAAAGAAGATTTGTTTTCTTGGCGTCTGTCATTCATCTTCCCATTTCCCTTTGGTGTTGATGTTTTTCTTACTAAATAATTAATATACGGATACATAACTACATTTGAAGCTTATTATTTCCAGCCCTTTTTAATATATAAATAACTCTATAACAATAACAAGGAAAATTTCAAAACCCTACTATGATTATAAATGTGATCACATTCGTGAGTATGGATGTGGTATGAGGATGGATGTGACTCTTTTACGTTTTACGTAAATAATAACGTCATTGCATATTATATATTTGTAAGCTGTCGCATGTTAGAGCGTATTGCCAGATAGGAAAGCTCCATTCAAAGACCTGTGTTTGAATTTTGACGCGTTGGTTGGTCGGTCGGTTGTGGAGCTTAGTAACAGCCAATTAGAATAAGGCCTAAAGTGTGTACCGGGAGTTATAATGGCTCTACGACAAGTGATCACAAGTGACCAGTTAGGACAGTTTTATTTAAAGACCTGTGTTTAAATCACAGAGCTATAATATGGACTAGAGGACGCAAGTGCATGTACTTCGCGTGTAACAAAAGAGACAAATTGTCTTCTTTTAGCGCCACTTCACACCGTTCTTGAACAGACGTGATCGAAAACAGAGTTAAATGCCTTGTTGTAATATATTGCTATTTATTGCCTAGTTGTAAAAACTACACAAAAAAGGGAGGACGAGATACCGAAAACGTTTCCTTTCATCGGTAAGTCATTTTGTTATCAAAATGGCACGCTTGGTTCTATACAGGTAATGAGACTTGCGTCCTCTAGTCCATATAACTCTGTGGTTTAAATTTTGTCGCGTTGGTTGCTCGGTCGGTTGTGTCGGTTTGCGACAAGTGATTACATACCTACGAGAGTTACGAGAACACTCACGCGTATCACCGCGTGCCAACATGAGTTAAGTATCAATAATTCGATACCCACCTAAACGCAAACGCATCAATTTGTTGTGTATTTTACCTCTAGCTAACTTTTGCAAAATGTAATTTCATATTTAATTAACCGATAAGTGGTTTTCCCTTGTGTCATTGTGGCATTTTGATAAACACAAACAGTTGCTGACGAAATAAATATATACTTAATATAAACATATAATATAATCAAGATGTAAGTATTATTAACTAACGTTAAATACAAAATAATTTTATAATTTTAAAAGTTAAGAACTTACCTGTACATCAAAAGTTATAATGAAAATCTAAATTTCATATACTTTTACGCCAAAAGGCCACGTAAGGCCAAAAGTATTATTTCGTAACTTTAGGTTAATATCATGAAGTCACTGTACTTACTTTTATTTTTAGTAATTGAGGCAAAAGTAGCAAAAGGGCACGGGTCCAGGGGTTCGATTCCCAGTGGCACGCACCAATGACTGAAAAGTTGAAGGAATACATCGTGAGGAAAGCTGCATGCCTGAAAGTTCTCGAAAATGTTCTCAAAGGCATGTGAAGTCCACCAACCCGCAATAGGCCAGCGTGGTGGCCTACATCCTTCTCATTGCGAGAGGAGACCCGACCCTGCAGTGGGTCACTAATGGATTAAAGACTCAAAAGAACTTTGGCTGTACAAACTTGTTTAAAGTTGAAAACAAGTGTTATTTAACTTTAAGACAACTCATATAACATAAGTAAAGTATCATCTAGCATATGTACGAAAATTTCAAGGTAAGCGTTGTATTGTAAGGAGGACGTTTAAAGGAAGGTAGGTTGAAGGGATACGACTATTTGTCCAGAAAGCATAATTGAAGTTATACTTCTTTTGGCGCGATGGAGAAAAATGATGAGAGTGAATTTTTACGATGCGCGCGCACACCGCCACCTAAATTTAACAGCATGAAGTTAGTTCTTGGTGGTATGAAAATTGATAACTATGTTCAAGTTGTATATCCTAGTATTTTTAAATGTAGAACACGTGTTTCGTAAGGGTACAATTAAACAGTGTGATTAAATAAATATTATTTTGGTGTTTTTATTAAATCAATTTCATATACGACGGTGATACTAATAATTTATTATTTATATATATATTGAATATTAGTGATTATTTAAATAAAATCTTTTTGATTAATTTTAATATTTATCGTTAATCACTACTGCATTTTAGTTATTTTTTTTCCATGCGCCAATGAAGTATAACTTCTAACGCGTGTACATAAGTACACACACTCTTTTTATTAATTTAAGAAAGCTTAAGGTTTAGTAGGTTGGGGCAAAATACACTCGAGCACCTATTTTTCAGCGTAACTTAGTTCAGTTTCGCTGGCCAAATGTCCTATTACCATTTACGGATTGCCAATTTTAAAAGCTTTCCAATAGGTTCTATGGTACTAGAGTTAGATCAGACCATTTTTGCACACGACCGTAGTTTTGAAAGAAATTCATAATTGAAACTATACGAGTACAGTACATCCTGTTTCTTAAATAATAATGGGCAAACCTACCGGTCTGCAAAGCGTCATTAGTAACAATGTAGGGATGCCCATTACAATTATTCACGATACGATAATATATCAAAATATCGATACAGCACAAAAAGATATATCGATATTTAATACGATACGTTTCGATATATCGTATCACTTTAAAATATCGTATCGTATCAAACATATTTTTACTTTTATAACTTGAAAATTCCTACAACATCATAGCGAAATGATGATAAATAGTGTCATTGACCATTTTGTTATTCTTAATAAGAAGAGTTGGTCAGGTACCAAACCGTTGACAAAATTGTTTTAGAACGCCAGCAGCTTTTGTTTAAAGTTCTAGGATTATTCTAGGTAAACGGTTCTTTGGATTTTGTAGTACCGTTGGCTCTTTGCTATTTTGGCGTATTAAAATGAAAGAATACCATAAAAATACAAATTAAATCGCAAAATTCGTAATCAATAAAAAAGCATGCAATACGGCTACAATACGATATATCGAAACAAAGGAATACGATACAGTTATGATGCGATATATCGATACAACACTTTTTTGGGCATCCTTATAGCAATGTGGAACGTTATTGTTTACGACTCATTATTATGGTGCTATAGCGCCATCGTACAATGTAAGTGAAGGTGCAGTCTGATCTGATTAGTCAGTAGTCATGCAGGCCAGGCACTGCCCCAAGCCGCAAGGGCCGCAACCATGCCATCTAGCGGCAAACGCGACATCACAACTAGCTATGTGTCGCTAAGGCTTTTTCAAATAGCGAAACGAAACCGCTATGTGCTCGCGAACAACGTTGTAAAAACTATCTATATTTGAAAACTATCTATTTCCGTAGCGTCAATCAAATATGGCTCTTATACGTATGAAAGCAAGTGCTATAATTGATTGTTTAATACCGTCCGAGAGTTAAGACATTTTAGAATGTACGCAGGCAGCAATCGTAAATTTTTATTGCTTTATTGCTGTAAAGACGAATGTAGGTTGTAAATCAATTAGAATTAGGTCTAGTTCTGTTTGCGCTGTTTGATATCGTTGATACGAAGCGCGAAGTACGAATTGCAAAAAGCAAGCAAACTCGGTTCGGTAAGTCGTAGTACTCGTAGTTCACAAAATATACTTTTAATTTAATATAAGTAATTTTATACAGGCGTACTTAAAAGTTCATTGTATATACATTAGACTATGTACATCGTCTCTATTTACATATCATACATTATTTACACGTATGTTCAATATTTACAAATCTGGGTCGTAGGTATTCCCATTCAAAAACATTACACCTTACCGATCGTCTTCGAAAAATTGTTATTTACAACACAAACAATTTATTTACACCTTACTGTTTATTTGTATTTACACTAGATGTCTATATACACTACGGTCATATTAATAAACATAGACTAAAGCAAGAGTAACTTTAAAATTTGTCGTAATTAAGATTTAATTAAATTCAGAATTAATAAACGTAATGGAGTAACGAAGATGTAAGCTACTTCGAGTCTAATCTCAGAATCAAAGTTAGTCCATGTCGCTACATAGTTTAGAGACCGATTAAGCGTGGACCAGGCGTGCGCGTGCAATGACGACATTGACGTTTACTTGACCGTTGACGCATCACCTTCGTTGTTCTAACTAAACGTCATTCACATTGGTATTTATTTAGAAACTTTTGAAAAACTTATGAAACGAAATAATTATACGAGAAATCAATTTTTTAATTTAACAATTATCAAACTGCGAGGAGCGAAATTGAGCGCTTGAATTGAAACTTGAAAGCTGATCAGTGATAACGTCGTTTGAAGTTGTCAATCCCAAAATATATGTGCTGTCACTGTCATTTTAATGCATGAAGTCATTCACAGACTCAATCTTTTTGCTTTTGAATTTTAAAGGTTGCCATATTTTACTCGTTGAATCCGGACTAAGAAATGTATTGTTAGTACGAGGTTACTCCATGTTTATTAATATCATTACAATTACGAAGTTATTACTAAGTTAATCGAGAATTAACTAGTCCAAGTGTAGCTACAGATGATGCTTGGAATAAGCGATTTTTATTAATAAGGGTGTATAGGTACAAAAACCACCTTTTCCAACCGTAAACAAACAAACTTCGGTACGTGAACGCGACGCGAAGAAAGTTTATTAAACACTAATATCAAATTTAAAATTACGTATTAATACCAACGAATTTAAATATCCTAGAAGCAACATTTTTCATATTTTTCAAAAAACGGCGTGAGGTACGTTTAGGACCAAAATTAATATCAACTCAAATTTAAATATTCAAAAGTTGACCTTAACGCACAGGTATACGATTTCACTTTAAATGCAGGCGTCCGAGACTTAAGACATTTAAGAATGTACGCAGGCAGCAAGCTCGTAAATTTTTATTGCTTTATTGCTGTAAAGACGAATGTAGGCTGTAGATCTATTGGAATTAGGTCTAGTTCTGTTTGAAAATCATAAAATTGTTTCATTTAGAACAGAGTTAGGAGTCGTCGTCGATGTTATTTTTTTATTTATAATATTGTATTAGAATTAAAAAACAAAATTATTTGTTAAATGCATAACTAACTTAGTTTATCTACCGAAGGAACGATTTATTATTAATTAAACTCATAATGATTATTACTATAGTTTTTTGCCCACTGTTAAGATAAATCAGGCTAAAGGTGGAAACGACTTGTAATTGGCATTACTATATCTATAAATCATTATTCAATTGTAACTTTAGCTGTAAATTTTTAAAAGATATATTAAGTAAAATAAAACAAGGTAGGTTAAATTAATGTTATTTAATGAGTATGTACCTTGAAACAAATTCAATTTATTATACAATTGCCGTTTTGATGTGTATTATCTACATCTACATATTTTTATTATTCTTACAGTTCTTTGATTGTTATACAGATATTTTTGTAAAAAGTTGTGCAAATATTGGTTGTTATATTGGACAAAGTAAAAATAAATTACCATAGTAAACTTTAGTACTACGCGACTCCATTACTCTACCAATCCTACTATGTTCCAGCGGGTGCTTAAACCGCCTAAAACCGCTTCAGTCAGTGTATCTACTCTAGTCGGGTGGATTCGTTGGGGCCGCGATCGGCGATCGGCGTTAGCAACTTAGCACGCGCTAAATCGCTATTTCGCTTTGTACCACACAGAGACAGCGGACGTTGTGGAAAATAGATAGTTGTGCTTCGCTAAATAACTAGCTACCGTTGGCTCAGCGGATAGATAGTTGTATAACTATCTGCGCTATATAGCCCTCACCTCTAATCACAACAGCTGAGTTGCTCAGCGACGCCGGACTTGTTTTATCGCTAACGCTATTCGATTCGCTACAAACTTCATTCAGAAGTTGCACGCTCGTACCGCGCACCGTATAAAATAATTCCCTATCTTTTTACGCGTTTCGCAACAAAACTCCAACGAAATTGAAGCGGTGATGACTTAAAAAAGATTATCTGACATTCCCAGAACTCAGTCGTGTCAAAGTTTGTGACAAATATGTGTTTTTTTGGATAAATCGCGCGTATACAGTTTATCGCAGTTTTTGTAGGACTGTTTATTTTTTAGGTAAATCGGAACGCTCGGTTTTGCATTTATTTACGTTTATTTAAAGTGTTATTGTTATTGTTCAATTCGCAAAGTAAGAATGGAGAAAAGTGGAGGGTCCAGACTACTGCAGATGCAGGTGAGATTTGCGAAGAATTCGTGACTCATACCCATTTGAATGATGATGATTATGACAATACAAAACTTTTACCTACTTTTACCTTCTTCTTTTACCTACGTCTTCAAATTTATTCATCCGCGAAACCCGAAAAAAAATGATTGCACTAGATGTTCCAATGCAACGAGATGATATCAGTGTCAACCATAGCAAATCAGATTTAATAGCTCTACATAACATAGAGTTCGACCATCTCACTATACTACAAGTTCACTTAATTATAACATGTTAGTACATTTGTTTTTAAAATTTGTATACTTAGTATAGAGGCTTATTGGTGGAGGTAGAGCTATATAGATACTTATAGTTGCTCGCCCAGGGATGTATTTACCGTCACCCTCTTAACCCATCTACTTATTGTACATTGTTTGTTTTGGTTAAGGAGGAGGTTGCCGAAAAGTTACTTTATTCAGGTAGGTATTTGGCGCTTATTAAATAACAAATTACCGAGCCTCTCAAAACTAATAGGTAGTTTCGATTATGTGTATACTTCTAATTAACGATGTATTTGTGCATTGAATTGAATATTAAAATAGAGCTTACGTTTAGTTTATAAACAGCATTTTCCTTATAGAAAGACGTCAAAGGGTCATACAAAACAATAGTTTATTCAAGACACGAACCGACATAGATTACATTCGTTCTGTTGTGGATGACAAGTCGCAGTAGGAATCCAGGCCACCTGGTTCATGTTTTACTAGCTGACGCGGCAGGCTTCGGCAAATAATGGAATTTTATATTACTTTTAAAGAAGAACAAGCACTTATAAAGTAGCTTATGACACTCTCCAACCGGTTAAGTATCTTCACACAAAAAATCATAACAATCCCTTGTGTTGTTTCGATGTAATATAAGAACAAACGCATAAAAATTCTCAGTACAAGACATTAAGAACGAACGTGCTGCCTTATGGCGGGTTATAATGGTTTGAAATTTGCATAGGACTACTGCTGGATGAGTGACCGCTAGTGACGAATTAAATGCGCGCTTCCGTGCTTCGGAGGGCACGTTAAGCCCTCGGTTGTTATCAATCGTTATAACTTGTCGAAGGCCATATAGTTTGAAATCATCCGACACGGGTTGGCCACGACCTCGTTTCCCCATCAATCCGCATTGGAGCAGCGTGGAGGAGTTTTGGGGAGAGATCTGTGCTAAACCGTGAGCCATATTTCTCTACATTCTTCTTATTATCTAAATCCGAATAAACTGTATTAATACTGGCCGAAAAATTATCTCTAACTACAATTTTAACCTGATTGAGTGAGATTTCACACCTCCAATACGGTGTTTTGCGGTATCGCGTCCAACCGCGCCTTTGTTGATAGAAATGGTGCTATGTTGACATCGAGTCTGGCAGACAGCCTTAATGGCTCCTATTGTGTGGTTTTTGTCTACTTTGGGTATGGATGGAGATTCCATTCATATCCAAAGATCGGTAATTAATTTCGGGCGTTAGTAGACATTATTTCTGATGGATTTCAGTCACATTGACTGTCACTTGACTTTTAGGTTTTTGCTTCGACAGTTTCACTTACCAGGAATCACGCTCCTCCCTTATCGTTCAAGTCAATGTTCTTTATCTTAACGATAAACTTATCAATTCTTCTAAAACTTCCTTTATTTGGAGCATCTTTCAAAAATATAATATTTTGATAAAACTATATCAAGTAGGTACTTATTAACCCACGTAAATAGCGGTTGCAATAGAAATAATACAATTTTCAATCTTGTATTCCAAGAATTTCCGATAAAGAATAAAGACAAAAATTAAATATCCCAAAAACATCAAAAAATCAAAACCTTCTCTTAACCGAAGATCCCGCGTGCGGACTGGTAGTGTATGCCCATTTTTCTTGCCATATATTTTCTTTCCTTTTTCTTCTTTTACTCTAGCTACTCAGTTATCTACACTAATGTTATAAAAAGGAAAGATTGTTGTTTGTTTGTTGATGTTAAATGTATGACGTTCATTAAGTGTGCATAAATTGTACCTCATAATTAATAAAAGCATTTGAATTTGAATTTGTATTGAATAGGCTCGGAAAATACTGAACCGATATAAAAAATTATTTCACCAATTATAGAAAGCTATGTTCAATCTAAGTAACATGGGGTATATTAGATCAAAAATATAAGGCATCCCTACGAAAACTTCAATAATGTAACCCAAGGTAAAGAAAAATGACCCTTAAAATTCCTTCGATCGCTTGTAACAAAATGATGTAAGTAGTACTACACTTTTGAAGAACACATTTATTTGAAGTACTTAGGATTGACAATCTTAATTAAGGGCAGGGCATCGTCTGCCGGGTCGACTAGTGTAACCATACCTAAAACTAATTACGTTCGATACTGAATTTACCAAAGTAAATCAACTTTGCCCGTATATTTCCCAAGCACCATAAAAGTATCAGTCGTGCATTTAATTCGCATAACGAACTGCGCCGTCCTCACAAAACTGAAGTACTTGTTTTGCCCTCCTGTTTCTGCGCTCCAACGACTTCCTCTCGGCAATGTAAACAAATATCCTTAGCTGCCTGCAATCAAAAATTAACTTTAATTACTAAGACTTTACGCACAATTTCTAATGGCACGAAATAAAGTCGATATTCGAATTCGAACCGGCATATTCCACCAGCTCGTGAATCAACGGTCGCTTTTCAAACTTACCAACTGTTCGCAATTCCAAACTAATTGAACTTACAATTTGAGTGTCGTCTCCCTCTAGTCTATTATTACTGCGCTAGTGCAAAAGAGAAGGACGAAGTACGATAAGATTACGTTTCGTTCTTTTACGGCTGGAGGAGCGAACCTTGACCTCGTCGTTCGGAACATTATTATTACACTCAGTCAATGGAACCAAGCCGAACATAAATTTTGCTTATTCTAACTACATGTTGACGTCATAATATAACGGATATGGACACATTAGGCTGCCATCAACATTTCAACAGCACATTAAGATTTGAGACTGCACGGTCGGTTTAATTTTTGAGTCGTCTACAGTACTTATTAATGATGGTTTTGTTATACTTGAATTTTCAAAAGCTACAATGCGCTAAAGACTTGGAATAATTAAAGCGTCCACAGCGGAAACCTCATTAAAACTGTACAATTACAAGCGACGTAGTAGCTGAAGTCTCGATTGTGCCCCGTCCCTAGATGCAGACAGAATTTTCAATTTTAAAATGTGGTTTTGATGTCGACTGCAGACGTTATTGTCTACAGAGAAAACGCAGGCACTGTTGCAGATTACAGACCAGAAAAGTGCATTCCTTTAAATAAATGTTTCGAAATCCAACAACCATAGAAACACGTATAGCACCCAAATCAAGTCAAATAGTAAAGTTATTCTAAAACGAACACATACTTACCTTAAATTTAAACACAGAAATGATGTTGAGAACGATCGATGTTATTAAGACGTGTTTGTAATGAATGTGGTTGCTCTAATATTAAGGGGCTCGCATATACAAAAGAAAGAGAGTCACTTCACACTAATCCAAAATTGGGTAGTTATCAAAGGCGCCAAGATCACTGAACGTAACAAAACAAAATTGCTTTGCAGACGTCCTCAACATTTTTGCATTGTCCACATTTGCATTGTTATTTTGGCAAAATCGAACCCAATTTTTTTAATCCAATTTCATAACAATTCCTGGAATTAGCGGTTGATTGGTGTTGTGTCATCGTCGCGGCCCAGTTTGGGTCGCTCGATAGCATCAATGGGACATTCAGGTCACGTGTCACGATGTTGGCACTATTATCCCACACGATCGGTACCTAATGGAGCAAAGTCGATTATCAAATTCGGTAGTTAACTTAATTCAGGCCAAGTAAACCTGATTCTTCTGAAATCCGCATTGAAGCAGCGTATGCGTATACCTACTCTACGTATGCGTATCGAGGAGTACGGTAGACGAACCAGAATAACCGACGTAGCTCTCAAAATTAACAAACTGAAGTAGCAATGGGCTGGCCATATCGTTCGAAGAAGCGATGAGCGGTGGGGAAGAAAGGTCCACGAATGGCGACTACGTCTCGCTAAAAGGAGTACAGGCCGCCCTCCGACCAGGTGGACTGACGACCTCAAGAAGACAGCTCGAAACCGTTGGATCAAAGGGCCCAGGATTGGTTGGAGAAGCGTAAGCGTAGCTGCGTGGGCTGTGCTTTCCTTCTATTTATAGGCTCCAGAAACCAGAATTAACTAAAAATCATAGTGTGCAGTATTGATTTTTTACTGAAAATAGCGTGAGTGCACTACGAATTTTGCACAGCATAGAAATTTTATCGCCTCAGCTTATCGAAGATAATGCTTTGACACAAGTACCTGACCCCATTGTCGGCTTTATCAGAACTTTCGCCGCGTACACTGATAACATGGTGAAGCTACTGCATATGTGCTTCATAACGCTACATTGGGTAACATGTTGCCTCCAATATTACGGTTTTATACGGGTTGATTAGCCAGAAACATAAAAAAGAGTAAATAGAACAACATCTATACTAATATTATAAAGAGGAAACATTTGTATTTTTGTATGTTTGTAACGAATAAACTCAAAAACTACTGGGCCGATTTCAAAAATTATTTCACCATTGGAAAGCTACATTCAGCCTGAGTAACATAGGCTATTAAATAAAAAAATAATAATAAAAAAAAAATTCATTGGCAGAGCGAAGCCTGCTGGGTCAGCTAGTATTATAATTATGTTCCTAATTCACTGTAGCTAGCGGCATTCACGAACCGAACTAATTCTATCATTTCCACTTACAGTCGTCGTTTGGAACAGGCTTTTGTGGTCCTCGTTATATGTTAAATCAAGCCGGCATTTCTTCCAAGTTCTTTCGCCAAAACATGACATTGTCATCATCCGCACAGTTAGTTAAATGTAAAAGAAATTAGTTCATATTTTTTCCCAAAATGGCAAAGTACGCAAAAACTTCGGTTAGGGTTCGGCTATAATTATTTACTTAAAGAAGTCACTAGTCTTACTAGAAGCTATGAAGAATTTAGGGATACTCTCCTCTTCATTTGTAACCATTTGTAAGGATCGTGGAACCCTAATGGGTTGTGGCATTAATAATGCAGTGTTCAGTATCGATCATGTGAATACCGACAGTAAAAACCTACAAAAGCACACAGCAATATGACCTATCTTCGGACGACAGCGTCACGCGAACCGTGCACCCCCAGTAATTATTTTAAATAGGCTAGTAGGTAAGTTCACTGCAATAAAATCAATTTCATGAATACAATGTAATATACCGGGTGGATATCATAATACGACAATAACTCCATTTGGTCCATTTGGTCTCCATCCAGGGTGGATATCTCTAACATCCACTCAAATTTTTTTTCAAATTCGATGTTGTGTTTTTTAATTATTGAAACACGTTCCAAGGAAGGACTTGTGTTTTCATTTATTGTCGTATGAAGGTATCCACCTTGTATAATACATGCTGTAGGTTCGTGTTATTTATCGATATTGGCGTCTGTGCTTATAATAGCTTTTATTACGTGTATGAAGTCGATAAGAGTTACTTTATAATTTTGATCAGAACTGAAAGAAAATCACTCTACGCGTATAGACTCAAAAGCAGCATGTTCTTCATGTGTTGTGTTTCGGCTGGTATGGTTGCCGCCGCCGGGGATACTTCATTTGAGACGAACATCTTAGTCCTCATGAATAGCAAAGCACCCGGTTACAACCTCAGATAGGATTTCTTCTTTATTTGAGGTTGGATGTGGAAGTCCATGGGCCTCAGGATCCACGTAACTTCAGGTGACATGCATGCCCTTGCTACTCAATTGGGTATCTGACAATTTTTTTTGTGATAAATGAAAAGAACATATATAAGTTTTATAACAAAACTACTTTTATTTTAATTTTTTTCGCAATAATTCAAAGTTATTTCAAAATGAAAAATTAAGAAGACACGCCGACAACTCCCGAACAAACGTGACGTCATAATGTTAGTTTTCACTCATAGCAGTTGATAGAAAAATGTTCCCCAAACTATGTAATGTCTAATGTCTAGTCACGTGTAATAGCCGTAAACGATGTACTGTTATTAGATAGCTATAACATTATGACGTCACAACTATGGTGACCAATCATGGCGCGTTTATAGTCACGCGATCTTTATTTAAATTTCACCAATTTTTAATTGTTTATAATAAATTGAAAAAAATGTTTTTTTAAGTTTTTTGCATTACATATCAATATTATTAATGATAAAGTTTTAAAATAAATAAAAAAATATTTTTTTTTGAAATACCCAATTAGTACAAAAAAGCAATCTGTTTTTTTTTACGTTTCAAAACTATCCCTTTGTTTAAAGCGAGCTTCAGAAGCATTTTTCAACTTATAACGTTTAAACTTTCAACCGTATCTTTTTGCTTACAAACGAGCTTTTAAAAACATAATTCGACGTTAAACAGCCGTCCCTGAAAGCCAAATTATTTCCAACACGTTTTTGGCAAGCGCAAATGGGTAAAAGTAATAAAACTATACCTCTCTTCTTTTAAGTTATTACTATTTAATGAATAATTCATTTCATATTCATATTCGATTCATTCAGGTACTCTTGAAAAAATGTTTTGAGACACAACTGATTTGTATTAGATGTAACGTTATTAGGTAGGTATACCATATCCTCTGGTTTTCCCGCTACAAAAGATTGTGGCTAACAAACTTTTAAAAATGTTTCCTCCATTCATCGACTACTAGTAACCAAAACAAACTCTTCCTCATCTACTTTATATTCCGAACAGAATCATATAAATCTACCGTGGACAATAAAGTAGACCGAATACCGATGTTCCATAAATGTCAATGGAAAATTTATATCCCAAATCATATTTCATGTCAAGTCGCAAACAAATCATTGCACTCGTAAATAAACGAGATAATGACCAATTTTTTGGAGGTAAATTACTAAATACAAGGTCCTACAGGTACTTAATATGGTCACGGACCTCATAACGTCCACGGTGGTGGGTGGATGGCAGATCTGGCGATACCCGATTTAGAAATGCAACTTCGCCCACATTTCTGTTTTGCGAATTTTGAGTTTCCAATTGTATTGTATTTCCTTCAGCGCGACACTGTCCGCCTGCACCCTATAATTGGGAAAAGAAATGAAAAATGTATATAAATAAATGTCTAAATATGCAGCCATCTTACTACGTGCTGGAGCTACTCGTAATATCTTATCAAATTTTGTCATGCATTTAAGCAACAAACAACTTATGCACTTAAAATGCCTCTAGTGCCTTTCCCACAGCTTTGCTCGTGTCAGCTGGCATCTTTATAGGCCTTTCATCAAAATATATGAATTTTTAGAATAAATTTTTTTGGTTTAGGAAATACAAAATTATAAACATAGAGTTACTTTTTTCTCATTTAAAATATCTATTTATATAGTTGTAATGGTTAATATAGCAGACTTTTAAATGGCCGACTAATTAATAAAGGTATCGTAAATTTCCAGGATGGGCTAGGGTGGGTCGAGTCAGACGACTGGTAAACTAGGTTTTTGGTGTAATTGTGAAATGGTTTTCATTTGTTAGCACACGAACACTCCATGAATAGAACAATAAATATGGTCGTTGGAAACGTTAACATACATAGATAGATTCTTTTTCTATCTCTTTTGATCTGAGGACGTTTTTTAACTAGCGACTTTGTTAAAATAATTAAATTGCTATTAGTCCCAAATGGAAATGTTTTTAAATTTTACTTACTTTATATTTAGTAAGTTTAGACTAGACTTTTTATTGGGAGAGCTACTGTTATCCGCTGAAATTTAATGTGAAGCAAGTTAGCCGTGTGTTGGTGGTAAAAAGCCGAATAACAAATTCAAGATTATGGATGCAGGAGCAAAATTATACTTAACTAAAGAAATATTATTAATACTTCATCATTTTTTGGCAAAGGCAGATCCTCCGCTAAGCAGCAGCTAAGTATTTATATGATTGTTTCAACTCGCAGTAAATGCCACGAACTAAAAAAACTTTGATAGCGCGATTCAGGGCACCGGTGGCGTCATCTCTCGACGGTTGTCGGAAGTCGCCAAGTTAATTGACGTAACGCATAACTTTGGCGCGTCATGACGCGTGTTTAATGCGTCGTGTGCTTAACACCAACAGTCTTGGCTATCCTGACTAATTGAGGAATGCGTGCGATGGCCGGACCACTTGAGTCAATACTGCGCGTCTGTAGATGTACGCAGATAGGAGAGTTACTTTGGTATTTTGATGTATTTATGCATTATGTATCTCTGTGTTCATAGATAGCGTGTGTGTGTGTGGTTTTGCAATGTACCTACTGATTCTTGAAAATATATTTGCTAGCAAGCAATAATGTGACTTACGGAACCTATAAAATATCCGCTGAAAGGATTCGGAACTCTATTGAATACCTAACTGCTATTACTTTAACATACAATTATTTATGTTTCGCGGTTCACAGAACCAGTGAAATCAATATAACCCCGTGTCCTGAGCAACATCGTTGCATACATTTTGTCTCATGTCAGTGCGTATTTCATCGCAATTTAGACAACTCCTTACAAAGCCCTATGCTTAAATTTTGTCATGTCGGTTGGTCGGTCGGTTATGTCAGTATTAGTTATTAAATTAAAATGTATATATCTAGTAGCATAAACACTTGTACTTAAAAGGTTGATTTATTACATTGGGCACTCGAATCAAAACAGAATATTGAGTGGAAACGACTTAGAATAATTTGGTAATTGCTACGCCTATCATATTAAGTTCTTGTTTGATGTTTAAATGAACATGAAAAGAAAATACTGCGAGTATCTACAATGGACAAAAATAAACAGATCTATTAGTTCAAGTGCTTAGAGGACCACTCGAATAATGAGAACATAGAATGCTATTGAGTAGTAGTACAATTTATTAGGTAGTGAAAGTTTAAAATAAAGCGGTGATAGCCAAGTGGCTAAATATCCATCCTCTTACATGAAGGATCCGCGTACGAATTCTAGTGGCACGCACGTGACTAAAACAATCTTCCAAACAGAATTCTATGGTGGTAAAGTATGTAAACAAGGTATCAAAACTCCAGTTATGGCTTACTAGATTTTGCCCGCGGCTTCGTGCGCGTAGATGTTAAAACTTGCTCCAGAGAGGGATAAAAAGTACCAGGTTATAAACTACGTGCTTATCAAATTTCATCCAAATCCGTTCAGCCGTTTTTTGTAACAAGAGTAAAAAACATCCGTTCATTCATCTTATAATACCTAGTAGTATCTAATATGTAGTGGGCTGAAAATTTTTTTTCAAAGTAACAATGATTACGTCGGCTTGTTCCCTAACCCTTCAGAATTCTCTGTTTACATGAACACAAAGAATTTTCTTTCAACGAATGAATGAAAGGGTGGCGAAACCTTTTAATTTGAGGTCTCAATAGAGTGCTGCCAACCAGTGCCTGTTACGATATAACCATGCAACATGCATGTGCTTGCATCCATTACACCCTCTCCCCTATGCAATGGCGGCTAGACTCCATTAATGAAGTTTTAATTGTATCTATTTCACCGTAGGTACCTTTCCGTACAGCCACCATTACTTAGTAATAATATACATATATATCGTCGCTTATACATTGTATATAACACTAGCTAACCCCGCAAACGTTCTTTTACCATATAAGTTATCGAGTGGGATGAAAAATTATTGAATTACTAAAATGTGAAAATTTAGGGTTGTATGTATTTTTACGGTGACAACCCTTATCACTTAGGGGTATGAAAAACAGACAGTAGCCGATTCTCAGACTTATTGAATATGCATATAAAATTTCATAAAAATCGGTCAAGCATTTTATAGTATAAGAAGATAATTATGTATAAGATCAGATAAGATTATTTTATTTTTCCTTAAAAATAATTCAATATCACTTCATTCATTTGCTCTAAGCGTCTCTACATTCCATGTAATTTTTAAAGGTAATCCAAATCCATACTTAAATATGTAGGCATGTACGTTGACTACGGTTGATGGTTGAACGTAACCTAAACGGTACATTATCTGGTGTGTCATGTCCAATTACACGATTTGTTTGCTCACCCACCGTGAATTTATAATAACATGAGAAGGGAAATGTGACAATATCCATAAACATCATCATTAATTTGCAATGAAAAAAACATAGGTTACATAGGTACCGAGGAACAGACGAATTGAGACCCTCAACCTTTTGAAGTCGGTTGAAAATTGAAAAACTTTGTTGAATTATTATGAATTTAAATGAAAGATGTATGCTACAAGATGTTGTGTGTTTTGGTGGGAAAAAGACAAATAAACAACTATTATCTTATTGCTAGATTCAATAACATTTTGTAGGTAGTAGAGCCATGGTGGCTCACCTCTAGAATCATTTACGCAAGTTCCTGTTGGATAGTAAATAAAATATTACCATATACCTATAGTGTTTACTTACTCATCCTTTGGTCGTAATATTATTTGTCTGTAACACAGTAGCTGTATATCGCAACAGTGGATCCATTACTTAATTACATAGCTCGCAATGCTTAAATAGAAAGCGCCCATTAAGCGACACACCCAAACTTGGTATAAATTACAAAAAAGTATATAAATATCACTGTGTAATACTTATTTAGTATGTCAAGCGGAATACAAGGTTCTCTCCTGCTTATTTTGCCGCAGAAAGTGGTATTTATACGCAAGAGATGTTTACAAATTTGTGACGATTTTTGATTTTTTTTTACAATTATTATGCAACCGCAACCTACAAAATGATATGACCACCAAGGTTTGGCTACAACCCTTTAACTATGTCTCACACTACTGCTGGAATTGGATCTCTTCTTACAGTTTAGTAAGACCACAAACGTAAAGCAACACACTTATTTAACACAAAATTACTCGCGATAATATTATGATTCCTTATCTAACTATATCGTAGTTTCCTTATAACTTTATCATTTATGTTACCATAATACCTTTTTAGTCCTTTTCCTGACTTCCTGTCTCTTTCCACAGAAAGAAAGAACGAAGCGAGTTGTGAGTACTTATTACGATTAAACTACCTTAAATAGAAGTAGGTTTTCTAGGAGATTGTAGAAATTGTATATACGGTAGAATCAGAGATAAAGCCACAAAACTAATACATTTAATGGCAGCCCCGGACGGATTTTCTTGGGTTCAATTTCTTGATTTTCAAGTCGGGGTATTTTTAAATTATTTTATCCTTTTTCAATTACATTTTAATCGTCGTGGCTTTATTTAAAATTGTTAATTTTGCTTTTTATTTACTAATATAAATATAATATACCTAAGTACGATTACATAAGTGCTGCCAGTCTCGCGGTAGATTTCAAGTTGGAAATGTTGGAATCCTGCCAATGTAGAGTTGCAGCGGCGGAGTAATTCAATTGCGCCCATTGATATGGACGAGGGCTCGTTGCAGAGACGAATGTAGAGCAGATGTGGAATAGACGTGGCTTGTAGAGAAAGAAAATTATACTTTTCACAGCAAATGTATTCCTTTAGGTGGTAGAGCCCCTCTTACAGCCAGTCTACATACATATAAACGCGTCGTAAAGCAGCATGTTCTTCAAATCTTGTCAAATTTTTATCTGGGGAGGAATGGTTGTTGGAGATCCTTCATTTGAGTGAAACGTCTTAGACCACAAGTGCGGCAAAGCATCCTCATTCAACATCAGATAGAATTTCTTCTGTATTTGAGGTTGGATGTGGGTGTCCATGGACTGCAGTGACCACTTAACATCAGGTGGCCTGAATGCCCGTTTGCTACTAAATTTCTATCAAATAAAATGGGTAGCAAACTGCACGCCGACCAGTTTTCAGTCACTGCTGCAACTCATGAACTTACACGTCCACGTATATAACTGCGGTCGTTTCTACATAGTCAAGAGAAGAAGAATGGTCGCCTCTTGCAGCATCTTCGGTAATAACTCCTCTTGGTTGGCGGTAGTACGAGTAACTTTACCAACTAAAAAGATCTTTGTGATTTTGAAAAAAGTTCTCTGATAAACCATATAATTGGAATTTCTATTTACAATCAGTTCTGTGGCGACGAAAGTCATCATCCAATTACATGAATTAAATATCACAAAGCCTGCAAAACATTCGTAATTGATGCTTGCCAATATATAGGTATGTAGAATATGGCAGATTTAAACCGAGATGAACGCTACTTTAGAACATGAAACTTCCGGCGAAAAGATTTAAATTTTAATAAGTCACGGATTTTTTAACGTGCCATAGGGCCATAGGGCCATAGAGCCATAGGGCTCTACCTACCCAAACAAGCTAGACATTTATTCCTCGTTCCCTTATCTTACTTATTTTCCACTGGATAATCATTAACTACATAATTGTACGACTTCCGATACATCCGACCGCCATCTCGTTTATGTGAAAACATCGCTTCTAGATCAGTTTCAATTAATATATATGCCTCGTTATATAATATACTAGTCTAGTGTTCGTTTAATTGAATTGTCCTGTAGAACCGGTAACGAAATTCTATTTAGAACCAATTACTAACATAATTGCGTCTCCTTGTTTTTTGATTATAGTTTAACTGTTAGGCTTGAAATTTCAGATTACGTTTTAGCTATTTTATAAGCCAACTTTATATTCTATGTTTTTAATAGACATTTTTTAAAGATAATGAACTGTTATAAGTACATTTTTACACATACACTGCTAAGTTCTTTTAAAACTTAGTACTTCTAAAATGTTATACAAAAGCGTGTGAACTGATTTATGTAACTTTAGTTTTTTTAATGACTGGAAGGTAACTGTATCAAGAGTCCTCTTTAAATCATGGAATTACGTTTCTGTTGAAGTGTAGTAACTGCTTGTAGTAATTACTTGATCCCATTCAGCCAAAGAGCGGGGGCTTTCAAATAAATTCTTTAAGTTTTAACTACATCCATCTTCAGCCTTCAAGAACAACTTTGCCAGTATGGCGACCTACTTCTAGCAAGATGATGAATGATCTATAATGCGGTATTCTATGTAAACGGGGCATTATCTGTGGAGCATTTGAAGTGCAATATTCAAATGAACCGGCTTCGTGGGCGGGAAGGACGAGTGTGGGTGAACGCGATACACAATTAGGGAGATTCGAGACACTGACTCTGTTGATAATTGTTTTGCTTGGCTAAACATCGTTATTTATGACAGGTCATATTAAGTAAGATTCTATGCATGGATTGACTTGTTCCATTTTATGATTCTGTGCATATTTGTTTTGTTTTTCGAATGCCCACTTTAAAGATTGCACATGCTCGGGAATCATCACAATGTGGCGTCTTTCGCCACTCGTTCAGAGATGGCGCCACAGGTATCCTGAATCACGATATCAAAATTTTCTGCATCGCTCGCATATATGTATACAATATCTTTCTCTTCAAATGATATACCTAATCTTCTTTATAGTTTGATTGAAAATTTGGGAGAAGACGCTGATACCCGAAACATAGTTGCGAGCTAACTCGGGGATCAGAGGCTTCATGTTAAAAGTTGTAAAAATGTGTCAACAAAGCATTATTATTGTTTTGTTATCTTAAGATTAACGCCTTCCTTAATCATCAGACCTCTACTCTCTCGACGGGCTATTCCTTTTTCCTTTTAGAACGAACTGCATTAGTTCTAAACTGATTCGTGCATCAAATGCAGTAATAGATCTCACTAATTCTCACTTTCATAAAAGGGCATGGCTACACTTATGAATAAGATTATAATTCAATTGAAAACGAATAAGCAAAATCGAAAGTGTTATTATCACATCAGACGGTTTACAAGGAAGCAATTGTGACTCAGCCTTTGCATTTATGGTCTGAACGCCTTAGTGCGTGGGTGGTGACCACTAATCTATAACCAACCTTGGCTTTTTGAGATAAGGTTGAAATTACTTTGATTCTCGATTAAGTAATAATTTCATTTCAATGGTTCATGACTCTCAGCTGATAAAGCGTGTGCGACAGACGGTTTTGAAAGTTAGAAAGTGGAATGATTAATGAATTTTTGAAGGAAACACTTGCTGTAATGTTGAGGTCTGCTCCGAAATTACAAGATATCGCCGTCCTCATAACGCGCCGTGAAGCTTATTCTTGTATTCCGGATAGAGAGACATTTTTTTCCTTTGGTACTTATTCTGCGTATTGTAACGGAGTAGAGAAATGTTCTGGAGGTATCATTAGAGAGTTCATGCGAAATCGCCCCAGCAACCCATTAATGAACCACTACAAGATCGGGTCTCCTCTCACAATGAGAGAGATGTAGGCCTTAGTCCACCACACTTCACATGCCTTTGAGAACATTTTTTTTGTGAACTCTCAGGCATGCAGGTTTCCTCACGATGGTTTCCTTCACCGTAACAGCAGGTGATATTTAATTTTATAAAGCGCACATAACTTTTTTTACAAAGCCACTGGTGCGTGCCGCTGGGATCCGTACCCGGACCCCTCGATTCGGGGTCGAATTCTAAGCCACTGTGCTATGACCGCTCTATGGGAACACCAACTACCCGCAGTTAGCCAGCGCGGTGGACTAAAGCCTTGTCCTAATTGGCTGACATAACCAGCCGACCAACACGACAAAATTTAAATACAGGGCTCTGTATGACGTTGTCGTTCGAGCAACTATGGCGAGCGTCATGGCACTTGACACAGAGTATGATCTACATTTCATTATGCGATAAGATCCGATCCTGTGTGTTACTAGAAATGCAATCGAGAATGCATAATCGAAAGAGAATCATAGAAAGTAAGCAGACGTAAGCAAAGGTTTAATCGCTTATGGGGTCAAGTTAGAAGTAATTTACTGAAGGTCGTGGGTTATTCATGGCAACGTGACATTGACGCCACGTGGACCGTTGCTAGGCAACCACAAAACAAACAAACATCAACCCTTAGAGCGGGGTTTCGGGTTCATTCAGTATCTGGCCAGCAACGAAGCACGTTTAACGTTTTAAAATTTAAAAAAAGTTGTAAAATTAAAGGATTTTTGTGTGAAAAATACAATTTATTTGAAATTGGCTATTATTTAAAAATTATGTGTTGTTTTTCTATGTGACAGTATTACACATGCCGATGTAAATTGCCCTTAGAAAAAGAATTTTACTTAAGTGTACTTTTTGAGTGAAATGCAAACCCATAATTTTCACCGGTCCCTGGACCACGTGAACTGGTGGGAGCCTAGTCACTGGAAAAGCAAGCGAGCAATATCGTCGATATCCCTAGAGGACGTTGACCCATCTGAGATCAGGAACGGATGGCTCACTCTCCCTGAATCTAAGGTATTGCCAGTATTGGTTTATTGATTTGCTTAGTACACACACCTAGAGAACTTACTTCTTGTTTGGCCGAAAATTTGCATACAAAACCTCTGGTCAGCAACAACAAAAGCTTACTTCAAGGACCACGGTGAAGAAGTTGAAAACAAAGCAAACTAACAATATTAAAATATTGCTACGAAAGTTAAATTTTCGTCGCTCTCTTTAAACAATCTAAAATTTTGAGTGTACCACCTACAATGCCTTATTAACTTCACTTTTTGTTTTCGCTGTCTCCTGGCAATTCCAGATCAAATTGAAATAATTTATTGTAGGCATAGGCTAATACTATAACTTAAGGCTACCGTGTGCTTTATGGTGGTATATTACGTCAACCAATAGTAATAGTAAATGGTAAATAGTCAAGCCCTATTGATCTAAAATACCACCCGAATGAAACAACTGTTAATTACATACATAAATCGTATTATTTGAAAAATTCATACCATTATTCTTTGAAGGTCCTTTTACATACTTCAATACATTCAATCGGACAAATTGAATTCGATGTCGCCATTAAAATGATGAAATACGACAAATGTATGGATTCTTATCGAACAAAATTAAATAGAAATTCAATTGGAATATGTAATTTAAAGTTAGCGAACAAACTACCTTGACACCGTTAAACAGCTTTTCAGGAACATTAAATATCGACAGTTCGACACATACTTACATATGTATCCTTTTGATATTATTCGTGTGTCAACTCTATAGGTAGAGGTATGGAGAGTTAGAGTATTCCTATCGGACAGTTCAAGGTCTGAACTGACCAGGGCATTAACCACTTTGATAAAATCTATAATTATGTACCTAAACATATCATACATCGGGCATGGTCCTTCGGTCGATATTTTTAGATTATTTATTTATAATGATAATATTTCAGTTTGTTATTTAGTTTTCTAGACTCTCCATGATATTATGGAGATGGAACTTCATAATAACTCCACTGAAGCGCGCAAATTGCTCAAAAATGGGGCGCCTTGACTCTCGGAGCAAACCTTAAAACATAAGTTCAATTTCAGGTTAAAATTTTTTTTGTTTAATACATTTACATTGTTTAATACATTTACTTAAGTAGTCGGTTCTAGATGTTTAATTATCGATACCAAATGCTGCCCACTCTTAGAATTTGGTTCACAGACAAAAAACCATTTTATAAGTTGATCTGTGTGCCAAATTTCATTGGAAGTCGCGGTCACTATGGAAAAAATATGTTTGGAAATGTGCAATAAAGTATGTACCTTCGTATGCGCCAGGCTGATATAGAGAAACTGGATATAAAAAAGGTGGCACCGTGGCAGTTATAATAATAATATGACTTGAAATTCGTCATATAAATGTCCCACACGCTAGTTAAAACTTTATAAACCATAAACAATAACAAACCTTTTTTGAGCCTGCAAAGGTAACACAGGCTGAGTCACCCGAGGCCGTATGCAAAGTGATGTAACTACAGAATGCCTGTTATGTAGAACTTCGCGGCCTACAGCAGTGACTAACCGTGCGTGCTTGGATTGTTTGGGTTACTGAACACATTCGATTTTATTTATGATTGTATGGAGTAGGATTACATATTTAGGTAACAAATAAGTTGCTGAATTTCATGTTTTCTAATGCATTTTGTTTTCAAATATTACAATTTCTGCATTTTTCTCCATATAAACTTTAATTGTTCCAAATTTCAAACTTGTAGGTAAATGAAATTGCCAGTGCCAAACTACGAGTAAGTCGTTATCCTTACAATACGCGTGTGACACTAGAGAGTACAACTTTACTGTTAGAGTTTAAACAACCAGGTTCAAAAAAAATAACACTAACGGTAACCATAGGTAATTTTTTGCTAATTAAGTAAACGCGAAGAATACCTATTTTGGTGCGATTTAAGAGACTTGTAGAGAGTTCTGAGTTATGAGTAGGTAAGTGATAATCTCTTGTGAGTTACTTCTTAGACCTTATTTTTATAAAGAACATACTTAAGCAACCACTAAAGTATATTTTCATAGGTTTGGTATTTCGTTAACATTAGGTACATATACCACGTCCAAGTGCAGACATAGATATTATGCTCAGGACGAGGAGAAATGTTTGATATTTGAAACTCCAGACCAAATGGCCAAAATGATCATTAAGAGCCATCAATCCTAAGGTCGATGACTTATGCGTCAGCGCTCCACGCGCGCCTTATACGGGCATTGTGGCACGGCTTAGACGTTATCCTTGAGAACTTGAGAAAAACACGATGCAAATCGTCTATGGACCGGCCGCATATAAAATCTATCTATACTACTATCATAAAACGGAAGAATTTGTTTGTTTAAACGCGCTTATGTCAGGAACTTCTAATAGGACGTTAAAAATATACGTATGTATACATACATTCCTCAGAAAGGTTATAGGCAACTTTACCGCAAAAATGTTTGTTCTTCTTTCACTTAGAAAAAAGAAAGTGCGTCATGTTGCTATATTTTTTCATATATTGCAGATACTTAAACGGCCTTGATGTGATGTTTCTCTGTTTCGGAGATAGTTAGGTAATGTGATGGAGATTGTCATAAGTTACTTTGTAACGCGTCTGTTTATTATTTCACGTTAAAACTTTTTGTGTTCCTTTTATTTACCTTTTATTTTACCATTTATTTACCCGACTGCGACGGAAGGAGGGTTATGTTTTTCGAGTGTATGTATTTAAAAGTTATAAAAACTTCTTTATTTGGCAGGTAAAGCCTGCCCGGTCAGCTAATTCGTTATAGTTTCCTTTGCTATTTACTAGTAATTATGCTAACGATTTGCGGATGCCTATTACTACTTAAATGATCAGTTATTACTACATATTGGCAAATAAAAAACTTGACTTATGTCGATTTTCTTGACTTGTTTACTGCGATTCGTGGTCCGCGGCCAATTAAATTTTAATAGAGACTTCAATCTAAGCCTACTAATAAGCAATTCAAAGTTATTGTGTAATTATAATAAGAGTAGATAGACAGTAAAAAATACTTGCAAAACGAATAGTAAGACTTGAACATCGGCAGCCTTGTGACATGTCAATTAAACTCCCACGATATTATTACTGTATAAATATGCATTATTAATGACATAAACGCATTTTCCTTTCACTTTACTTAAGGAGTGAAATGGAATACATATTAAGTTTTAACATATGGTGGCAGACATACAGGATACACCTTCTTATTTTAATACAACTTAGCCTACATACATAAGTACTCATATACAACTTAAACCTTTAAAATTGAAGACGTAGCGTAAACTATGATTGATGGTGTTGTTTATGTACTTGTAGGTGCGTTATTATTTTGGAACTTTATTACTTCACAAATTTCTTCTATCGATAACTTGCCATACTCCATGTGGAAGAAAGATACTTGAGCCGTAATTGTTTCCAGGATTCTCCCAAGAGCCGTTAACCCTAAGAATGCTTGCAAGTTTAAAGGGACCGTTGTGTCCATTCATATTAATCAACAAGTGGTCGTGATTGCAGAACGATGCCTTAGGTGGTGATGTTGGTGAATGTGAGAGCGGGCAGTGGACCAGACGGCGGTTTAAATTTCAAAATTCCGAGTAAAAAGAATATCTGTAACTCCTTAGAACTGAGAGTTTACTGGTCGATCGGTTGTGTCAGCCAATTAGAACAAGTTCTTAATTTTGTTCGAGAGACTCAATTCCTTGGAATTGGAAGTGGGCGTTTTCTGTTTTGGAAAAACTGCACTGCAAAGTTCTTCGTAGCTCAAATATTTCAACAGTTTAAGCTTATTTTTGCGTTTTCCTGTTATAGAGTTTTTCGCAGTTTGAAATATGACAGAAATTCCATTTACACTGCAGGTTAGCAATACCTAACGGAAGTTTTGAAAACCTCTCAAAAATGAAAATGGTATGAAAATTGGTATAAAAAAATGGTATAAAAAAATCCGTGATGTGATGACGCAAGTGAAGCGATGAATTCGACGCTCAAAACCTTAAATAGACATATTCTGGAGAGGAACCCGGTACACGCTCCCGCTAGCACTAAGACGAATGCTAATTGAGGTAAATTACTTGTTAGACAACGCTTGCTAAGCATCGCCGCAGCCGATTAGTCACGACTTATTCGCTACAGTCGTTATTGCATCAAACGTCCTACTTTAATTGCCTGGAGACAGAGATTTTGATTGTATAAAATATTGCCAAAAAGATTTCGTTAAGCGCTTCCCAAAAAACGTGATTTGTCAACTGAGCGTGGATAGCTCCGCAACTTGCCTTCGTCTTATTCCTTGTCCTAGTTGGTTGACATAGCTGACCAACGACAAAATGTGATAATAGCCAAATTACATTGCGCTTTTTCATGTGTCGGACGGCACATTAAGCCATCGATCTCTAATTATCTGGATGCATTAGTTTTTCAACGTTACAAAGACTCTTTCAATGGTTTATGAACGTGTAACACCGTAAACTGCTAGAATTCATCTATTCATTCCACCAATACCTTGTAATTGAACTTCTATAAAACGTTTCCGAACTACCTACGCAAAAACAGTAAGCTAAATAAAACGTAGGCCAAAAAAAATAGGAAACCAAAGACGCTAGACAATACTTTGGTCAAAACAAAAGTTTTTTCTCTCGTTCACCATTGTCCTTGCGGTAACACAATCTGACGGAAGCGCTGTCAATAGAACAATGTATCGAGTCGGTTGACAGGTTGTCGCTGAGTGTGGGCGCCGACCTCCCGCCTTCGGGCAAGGTGCAGGAAAGTCATAGGCGAAGCGGTTTGTGTAGAAATAGACTAAGCGCTGCTTAAATACTAAATGGTCAATGGTAAGGATGTAGGCCTTAGTCTACGCTGGCCTGATTCGGTTTGGAGTAATTCACATGCCTTTGAAACTATAATGGAAAATTCACAGGCATGTTGGGTGCCTCACGATGTTTTCCTTCACCGCTTTTAGCAAAAAAGCCGTGGTTTCTCCAGCAATCAATCTTCACACACTTGGAAACCAATATTCATCTGAGTGGGCTATAAAGGTTCTTCGTCCCGTACGAAGTCCCGTTACAATGATTCTATAAATTTCAAAAAAGGATAATCTCCTTTTTAAAATTTAAAAAGTTACCAACTTATAGTGCTGACGTAGTTAATTTCAACTCATTTGAAATGAATATTGGCTTGTTGTTAACGCACTCAATAATGTTTAATTGCTACCGCTTCTTCCATCATTGTAACCATGCGCTTATATCCTGATCAGCGCATTCGCCTTGTAAGGAAAGCTGATTTAGTATCGAGAGCAACAAGACATCGATATTTTAATCGATTTATTACGCCTTCTTATTACGTTTTATTGGCTTCACGGTCGTGTTGTATAATTTTATAGCCTTTTTCGATTAAGTTCCTGAAATATGTCTTGATGTTTATATCTTGATGTTTTACGTTAAGTCGCATTTTGCCATCATGATACAAACTTGCTAAATAAATGTGTTTAACATGACCTACAGCTGTCCTCCTAATGCAGTAGCCTGTCCACACACACACAATTATATATGTATAGGTATTGAATTTACCAAAAAAACATCGCATAGGTACCTACTTGAAATCTTATAATTCCGTTTATTTTGACGTTCGATATGTTCCATGAATGTAATAACCTCGTATAGGTGATAAGAAATAGACTTCAATATCAAGAATTTTGCATTAGTTAAATAAAAACTTAAAGTAGATGATACTGTTATCCGGGCAACATAGCGAACTTACTAGCATTAAAAACGCAATTCCCATGAATTTAGTTAAAGCGATATTGTGTGCAATGTAAATAAAAGAAGCTACTTTCCCACGACGGTCGCGGCTGGCAGACGCGCCACAGGAAACAGTGGCTCTGTTTCGTTGTCGCTAAAGATTCTACAAAGAAAACAAACAAGAAACAAAACAACTATGCAACTGTGCGGTTACGCCGTTTTTGATACGAATAAATTTTGTAGTTGAAGCTAAAACTACAAAAAGGTGTTTATCTTTCATCAGACTAGCTGCAAATATCACAAAAGTGACCTGAGGGATCCGGACTCGAATCCCAGTGGACCAATGACTTTTACTTGGTTACTTTTTGGTTACTTTTATACCGACCCCTGAATGTCTTAGGATTCTCCATAATGTGATCAAAGGCATGTGAAGTCCACCAAACCGCAGCCATTGAACCAGACTAAGGACTTCTCATTGTGAGCCAATAATGAGTGAAAAGCAAGCACAGTGCATCTTAATAACAATGCAACTAATCCAGTTATGGCTAAGCTAAATAATTTACTTAAAATTAGAGAGTTCCCTGTATCCTCTATCTATCTTTTGTCTCCAGCGTCATGTCAATCAGTGATACTAAAGCTTCAGATTACTACCATTACCACGACGGATAACCAAAAAGCAATCATCGCCATAGCGCTTCTTAACAAAATGCAACTATTGCAAACAGGGTTAGACTACAGACTTAAGGAATTTTTTTATATACGTTCTAGCGCCTCTAGCATTTATCCCTATTATCGCTTATCGGTCCATATGGTGTCTGATCTCTACAGTATTACTTACTCTTGTTCACAGGCGAGGTTCCAACAGAAACAACTCCAGGAGCGAGAATTGAAAATCGCATCGTTATACGAAGCACAGCAAGCCAGGGCGCTGGACAGGGTCCGGCATTCGCCAGGGAATGGAGTCACGACGAGCCCGCCTCCACAGGCCACGGTGGTGCCGCATCAGCCAGGGAAGGTACGGTTATCCATTCATCTTCATTATGAGCATAAGGAGTAGAGCCATTGTATTTCAGCCCACGCTGATGCCATCTCGTCTACGTAAATCACCGAGAGACCAGTAAGTTTTGCGTTTGGGAGATATAGGTATTTATTAAATTTTATCGGAAGAATCTTTAGATCTGGCTTGCATTTGGATGCTTACGGTTGAAAGGACGTCTTTGTCATCGGCAATTGCAATTTTTCATCGTTCATTATCAGTGCCCCGAGCATGAAGAATATCGTCAGAGTATTCATATAATTAACGTGTTTGGGAATTTAGTTTGGGCTTAGCATTAGTACGGGAAAATATAGCCAGATTGACATATGGCATACTAATAACTGACTTTTAGCCTACGAATACTTTGCCTAGAGTTCAATGTCGATAGGGTCCATGCTCACGGCACTGATGAATCGATCCTGAAAGGTTGATCTATTCCTGCTTTACCAGCTTAACTTTAACGCCAATAAATCTCGCCGCTCCTATAAAAGAGTATTTGAGTTTTGGACGTCCGCTGTATTTCAAAACTGTCTTGTATTGCACATTCTCATCTAGCCAGATTTTGGCACGTTATACCACGTATTATATCCAATACCTAATAGGTAACAAAATAAAATTGGCAAATTGAAGGTAACATCGTCTGGGTATCAAACGGATGAGTTAAGTTAGTAATGGCACCATGCCAGTTCCTTGAAACCAGTTCATGAAATGCCCTATCACAAACCAGCATCTATTGTCGATACGATTGTTGTATAACATTACGATTTCTGTGGAAGACAATGTCTCTTCCTTATTGTTATCTGTTTTCTTGGAACCGTGGTTGACTTTATGGTGGAATTTCATAAATAACATTTTATACCTTACACATTTTATGTTCTGGTTGCGTTCTTCAAACTTGCCACTAAATACACTGGACACCACTGACTGAATAACACGTCTATTACTCAGGAAACAGTAGGAAGGTATCGAAACGGTTTCATAAAAAATGTTCTCAAAGGCATGTGAAATCCACCAACCCGCATTAGGCCAGCGAGGTGGACGGCGGCCTACATCCCTCTCATTGTGAGAGGAGACCCGACCCTGTAGATACTCGACTATTATTAGGTTACTGACGTGTCTTTCTCAATGTCTCCAGGTCCGACAGATGTTCGAGGAGCGTCGTACGAAAGCCGGCATCGATAAAAGCTATCCCCTTCAGCCGATACACAACACGGAGCGGACGCCTCCCCGGAAGCCGCTGCCTAACGGCTATACGAAGGTCACCAGCCACTCCAACACGAAGGTGGCGATGGAGAAGAGGAGTGTCAAGACGCATTCCACCGTCAGCTCCCACACTGTGAAGAAGCAACAGGTGATTCTACTTTTTGAAGCCAAAACTCTTAATCGAGAAGAGAATTCTGTACGCTTGAAAATTCCCGATGCGCTTAGTGTTTATTCAAATAAGAACTTAACTGAAATATAATAATATATTTTTATAACTCTGTACAAAAATGTACAACGTACAAGAGAAACTTCTCTTCTAAGACAATCTTCTCTTGTATGTCATTAATTTTCTTTATTATGAGGATTTTTTAATATAATTTACTTAAGTTAAAATATTATGACGGTCTCAAAAAATGACTAAGTATTTATTATTTTACATTTCAGATACAGAAGTTGGACAATAGAGTAGAAATGGTAAACGGTTCCGGGGATTTGAACCACAATCACGAGATTGACTTGAATTCCGAAAAACCTGTGAGTAACTAACTTAACCATTCCCAGCATATAGAAGTTTCTAAGAATAATTACCATTTAGTACCAATAAGTTGGATAATAATAAGACCATTACAATCCTTGTCTGTTTTGAAGAGAACTGTAGGTCATCAATACTGTTATCGCCGCTGACAGGACCTGATTCAGCTATTTCCGGGAAAATAATTGTTAGGCCTTAAAATTTAAAGCACCACTGAAAGGCATGTGTGTGATGATGATGAATATTTTTGAGACTTTTACCCACTCCTCTTCTATAATGGTAATAATTTAAGATGATCACACGTGGACAAGTGCTTGGCTCGCTAACATTTTCCAACGTAAATTTCAGCACACAAACGGCGAGCTTGCCTCTCCCGATGAAGTGGACAAGGCGCACAATAACTATCTGTTAGAAGACGAAACATTCCCAGAGGCTCTCGCGCCCACACCCACCCCCAGATCCCCTGAGCCAAAGGTCGTTACGAAGAGGCCAGAGAAAAGGTAGAAAAAAAATATTTGGCAATCGACCTGGGGGGTTACTACAAACTCCTAAAACCATCACAAAGCAATGATGTTTTGTTTTAATTTAAAACATGATGGTTTGGTTTTAATTTAAAGCCTGATGGTTTGTTTTAATTTAAAACAAAACAAAATTGCTTTACGATGGTTTTAGGAGTTTGTAGTAACCCCCCCGGTTTTATAATTTTATTGACTGCATCTATCTCCCACTGTTGTGTACGCCACGCTCCACCACGCTGCACCATGGATGCTGCATGTGGATTGGTGGAGAAACGGGCTAGTGGCCTATCCGTGTCGGATGTTTTTAAACTCTGACAAGGTTTTAACGACTGCTATCTTAGGTAATAGATTCTATATTGTTATCGTTATTTGCCACTAGTGATCACCCATCCATCTTCTTGCCAGGCCTCAAAAATCACTCTTTATTTGACGTTCTTTTTCACGCGTAGTCAGTTAGTGACCTGTGGTTAAGCCTGGAGGATTACATTTAATTTTAATAATAATAAATAATGCTTCACACTCATAGCCCCACACTAGGATTCCCTGTGTCGTGGGCGCCATGGACACACACAAGACAACAACACAACACACCCAGACCAGTAACAGAAATTCAAATTCATCATTCAAATCTCTGTTCTGCTGGGAATTGAACCCAGGACCCTCCGTGCAGCGCACCGGTGTCTTAACCACTGCGCCAATTGGGTCGTCAATTTAATTAGTATGGATTAATGACATATTTGTCAGTGTATTAAACTGTATCTATTGATCTAGGAGTCCAGCCGTTAGACAGTCCAAGAGTCCTGTGAAACCTAAGGCTTCGCCCGCTGCCGCCACACCGCCACGACGAATTATCAGTGAAAATACAGTAAGTACCTCTGATGATCAAACAAATATTTTGGTTCATTAACCACATATAAAAGAAATAGTTATAACGTCAGGTACTACTGTACTGTGTACTTTTTGATCTAGAGATGGATGGTTTTTTAAGATTATCTTAGGGATAGTCGCTAGTCAATTAGTTTAGTAACTAATACAATCTAAGTCTGAAAGGATTTCTATCCTACTTAAACGATGTTAGGCGTTGGTGTCAGTGGGTACCTAAACGTCGAACCACCTCTAAACACCGGGTGGACTGGATGTCCGACTGTATCTAAGTATAAGAATAAAACAATAATTAAATTCCTTCAACCACACCTAATTTTAAAAAGTCATCCGTAAATTTTTCATGTTGGTTTATTTCAGTTACTTTTAATAAATACTTATTAGTGTTTTGGGTTTTTCATTTATTTTTACGCCAACTTGTAACCACGTCGCCGGTGACACTCTGAATTTAAAAATTATTTGTCACATTTGCATAATGTCATAATGATTGGAAATTGAAATTTTAGTGATAAAAAAAATTAATTAATGTGATTTTAAAAACTATAAAAATTTTAGAACAGTAAATTAACGGAGTGATGTTTTTATAAGGTGCCTGAGAACAAGCCCCGTGGGGCCATGCAGCGAGCGACTAATTCAGTAAGTAGTTTACTCATTTAAAGATGATTGGTTAATCCCGGTGGTATTTCATTTGACGCCTGGCTAAGCCACTGCATCACGGGTTAGCCAATCATCCATCTATCTTCATGAACTATTGGGAATAATCCACGGGAATCTACTTTATTGGGAATTCTTTATCGGGAAGGAATAATTGTAGTAGAAGCAAGCAACAATGTGAATTAAATAAAGTAGGTACCTGTTATATTTCGATAAGGTTGCCGTTGCAATTTGTGTGATTCTTTTATTAGAAGGATTATACGTCCATGTTAGGAGGTAATTAATCTTTCTATTTTAGGGTGCTTGGGGCTATCATCCCTCAAATTGAGATTTGTTTTTGTAACAAGTTATTTTTTTCTTTTCAGGTGCCAAAGAGGACACCAGCGACGGTAAGCGTAATAATTAGCTCATTAAATTAAGATCTTCTTCCACTTCGTTCCATCGCAAGTTTTCGATCTGTCTACACTCTACAGGATCGACGAGGCCTAACTGCTAGAGTATTTCAGGACAACTTTCGAAGCATTTTGTGTGGCATTTTTGTTAAAAAACACAAATGCAACATTTTATGTTTTCATTATTTTTTAAGAGAATATTAATGACTGGCTCGTATTGAGAGGGCTAGTTAAAAATTCATCCGTGCCCTGAATCGACGCACTCATCTTTTTTTTATTATGTGATCAGTGACGACGCAGAGATAAATCTGCATCGGCGCGTCCTCGGGTCGACGCACTCATTATTCTGTCTTCTCGTTTCCCCCCAGCCACCCAGCAGCAGCAAGCCTCGCAGCGCCACATCCGCAGCGCGCAGCAACATCGGCAACACCAGCAACACCCACGCGGCGGCGGGCGACGCGTGCGCTGTGTGCGGGCGGCGGTTCGCGTCCGACAGGATCGCCAAGCACCAGGAGATCTGCAAGAAGGCGCACGCGAAGAAACGGAAGCCGTTCGACGCGCTCAAGCACCGACTGGCGGTGAGGGATTGTTGTTTTTATCAGAGACATCGTCCTGATAAATGATGTTGTCGACGACGCCAGCACCGACCGCGGATAACGATTAGCGTTACAGCCAAGAACCATTCGAAGCGCTTAAGCACCGGTTGGCGGTTTGTTTTGTTTTGTTTTAGACTAGAACGAATCTTTATAAAAGGCCTCCAACCCCCATTAAAGTTGATGTCGATGACGCCCGCACAGATAGCGGAGACGGACAAATCTCTATGTAGGCGGATTTCGGCCAAGGCCTGTCGAGTTTGGGACTGGAACGTGAGCTACGGTAACTCCTGCCTGCCGTATGAAGGCGCTTTGCTTAGTGGTCGTAGGTGACAATATTGGGAAATTTTATCAGCTCAGAACCATAACGGATCCCTTTCATGATTATACTTACGATGATCGGATAGAATCTTAATGTGTTTTTATTTTGTTATCGCTATCCTGGAGTAGGGTACAGATGCTGAAAGTTACAAGGCAAGATGCAAAAAATTAAATTGTTCTACGTTTTTTTTTTACACCTTTTTCGAAGAACCACACACACCACACACATCTGTCCTCAATTCGCACGTTCCTATTGGCATGTGAGTTTGGCTATTTCTTACTTTTCCTTGCACCATCAAAAAAAAGTTACGGCAATAAATAATTTCACCCTGCTGTGGAGGTTTAGTTTTATGCGATGAGTGTAATATTTTCCCACAAAATCCCTTATTTTAATGTTTCAATCAATCGTATAATATACCACGGACTATAAACTCATGTTCCATATTTAATTTTACTTTTTATGCGTCTTTTAAACAAGTGCTGATATAACTTATGCCATTCAATGTTAATTATGCTTGGTCATTTTTATCTTTTTGGAAGAACGCTATAATCACAGACCGCCTTTGTACATACATATTTCTCTTTTTTGCATTATGCTTTACTGTGTCTGTGTGCAATAAAGAGTTATTTTACTGTTGTGAGAAGAAGGTTGGAGCTTCCGTAAGTGGCTATGTAGATTGAAGAAGGTGGAATCAGAAATGGAACTGGCAGCTCATAGAAGGAGAACATAAATTTTAAAATACGAGAGCTGTCATATAGTTGTCGACAAAAATAAAAAGAAGAGACTATTACTAAAAATTGTTTATTATTTCCAGAATCCCTTAAAACTGTATGTGTTTCCAGGGCACAGAAGCGGAGCCGTTCATAGGCAAACTGCGCAAGGCTCCCGCCCCCTCCACGAAGCCCGCGAAGACGACCAACAGCAACTGGCGGCAGAAGCACGAGGAGTTCATCGCCGCGATCCGCGCCGCCAAGCAGGTGCAAGCGCATTTGAACGCGGGCGGTGAGTGTCTGAAAATAATGCCGGACCTTTTTTGTGGCGGGAGGGAAACTTTCTTAGGTACCCGAGCCGTGGGAGCGACTCCGGGTTATGTGGGATTCGTACCTAAAAACCCCTCGAGGAGCGGTGATGGTCCAGTGGCTTAGAATTCGACCTCGAATCGAAGGGTCCGGGTTCGAATCCCAGTGGCACGCACTAATGACGTGAAGGAAAACATCGTGAGGAAACCTGCATGCCTGAGTTCAGAAAAAAAAATGTTCTCAAAGGTACGTGAAGTCCGCCAACCCGCATTAGGCCAGAGCGGTGGACTAAGGCCTACATGTTGGTAAGTGATCACCGTTAGATACCTATTGGTACGAACATCACTAGAGGAGTCGCCAGTGCGTTGCTGGTTTCGAAAAAGAGCACTTTTTACACCGTTTTTAAAAATTTGCCTTACTCTGAATGGCGAAGTAGATACATTAGTAGACAAAATAAAACTAATTAGGCTTAGTGTAAAAGCAATAAAATAATATCAGTTGTATTGGCTGACTCCACGAGTTTTAAGTCTAGTTTTCTGGACTTTAACAGTTAATAAAAACGTTATTCAAATATTTGTGGTTGACATGCAGGTAAACTCAGCGACCTGCCGCCGCCGCCGCCGTCCGAGAACCCCGACTACGTGCAGTGCCCGCATTGCGGCCGCCGCTTCAACCAGTCCGCCGCCGAGCGACACATCCCCAAGTGCGCCAATTTCCAATTCAACAAACCCAAACCCTCCAACAGGAGGCGGTAACCGATCAACGTTGTAGCTGTCGAGTGTTTACATGCGGTTGACATTATAGTGTTATATTGTTGCTATTTGTTGGCTTCTTTGACCTGGCAACACAATTAAAATTTCGCCTATTTTATAGTAAACGACACATCGTATCGTGTGGTATTGTTAGCTCGTCCTTTACCAGGCGAGGCCTCAAAAACACCGTTGTATTTAGTCGATCTCAAGTACCTACGAATGTCAACCGATCGTTTGTTAATTAGAAGATTGCGGCTGTAAAACTAATTTAGGAACCCGTATAATTATACCTAATCGTCGTTTATATTTCGAGCTCCCTTTCCTAAAATCACTAACCCTATAGTAATTTCTTAGCATTTCATTCGATCTCCGCTTAGTAAGCAAATGTCTGATATTGATATAGAAATTCTACAGTGTAATTCAAGTTGGTACTTCGAGTGTTTATTTCAGGTTATTTTTACATGCACGCTATTTTATTTAGTAAAAGCCTTTTACGATATTATTTCTCCAAATTTGCCCAACTTAGAATAATGACCGGTATGTCTAAAGTTGATAAAATGTTGCGTCGCCCAAAGCCAGCGCCCGCGCCTTCGTTGGAAGACTTTCTGTTTCGAATGCTGTTAGCTGCACTAGTATTTTATGTGCTGTGGATTTTTGTTATTGTTGTGCACAAACTATCAGGTTGTGTTCACAGTCGAATTATCACGTCTGACAGACGAATGCGAAGGACTTTGCGATAGAGTAATATTTTAAAAGGAAAGATTTAAAAAATATTTTAATTATTTGATTACAACAGCATTAATTTTCCATTGTTTTGTTTTCGAAAAAGCTGGCTAATAATAAATCATAATTATCTGACAAATTTCGTTTTCCTAATTATACCTAAATTTTATTGTAATAGACATTCCCTTGCATAAATAAATTTAATTTTAGGGTTAGATTAATAAATTGTACTCATTGGTACTTTAATGCCATAATTTGTAATATGTATCGTAATATATTTTGAATTTCGATAAAATCGTAATGTTAGTGATGTATAATTCAAAAATTAGCATTACTCTCTGTTTAAAAGACAATTTGAAGTGTTAACATTGCAAATGTTATTCAATTTACAAAATATACTTATTATTACTTACCTTGTATTAGATTTTTTTCATTTATCAGCCCCTAACCTTTTATAATATTTTTAAGGTTTTTGTCTAGTATATTTATCAATTTCACTGGAACGCCTGGAATTTTGAGAACATACAACCTATTAAAAATTAATTCTGACCTATCAAGAGTGGGTATTTTGTGGTAATTTCCGTTTCACTATCTTTAATGAAAGACACAAATAAATGCTCAAAACTTTAATTACTGTTCGCGAATCACTGAAAAATTAAATGCATAAAGCAAAAGCGCGTCGCGTGTACACGGCGACGATAAACGCAAACCGATCGCGCGTCGAGATTCTACTGCTCGATGGCCGTCTTGGGCACAAAGGAGAGGACGACGGTGCGCCTGCCCGGCACCAGCACGTCGTCGCTGCGCACGCCGAAGTTGGTCGTGTAACTGTAACAAAGCGAATTATTACTTCAATAATGCATTTCACAAGCCCGCTTTGAAACTACAACTTATCTGTCGATTAATCAGGTTCTTCTACTCTTACTCTTGAAGTGAGAGACAACAGGTCAGAATAGGTAAGTGAGAAATTAACAGTTGTTACGATAACATACCACCTGCTATGGATACGGACTAGCCCAGCGGCGGTTTACCGTCCCATACGAGGACGTATAGCGGAGCTGTGAAAATGCGCATTAATGTGCGGTGCGAACCGTGCGAGGATGCGTTGCGAAACTGTGTAATGTCACGTGTAAAAGTTGGACGTCTACGGACTGGCAGCAAACCTCGGAACGCATTCCTCGCAACACATTCCTCGTAAAACATTTCTCGCACACTCTCTCGCTTGTTTTGTACGTAAAAAACCTCCACCACCTGTGCCAGCCTCGCTTAGCACAGCTCTGGTGGAAACGGCTTAGCGGAGCGAGGCTAGGTAAACGAAGCAATTGGTTCTTGAAAAACGCATCCCTCGCTACGCATCCTTGCACATCTCTGGTGGAAACACAGCGTAAGAATGGTCCATTTCAGTTGAATAAAGCGTGCTAAGCGAGGCTGGCACAGCTCTGGTGGAAACGGCTTAGCGGAGCGAGGCTAGGTAAACGAAGCAATTGGTTCTCCAAAAAACGCATCCCTCGCTACGCATCCTCGCACATCTCTGGTGGAAACGCAGCCATTTCACTTGCATAAAGCACAAGAAGCGCGATGGTATCATGGCCATGAGGCCAGGGCACTCACTTGGTGAGGTCCTTGGCGGCGCGCGAGGCGTGGTGCACGGTGAGGTCGGCGGGCAGCGCGCCCAGCGCCGTGAGGTTGCCGCGCCGCGCCGCCGCCAGCGGGTTGTACACCGCCACGTAGCCCGTGTGCCCCTTCTTCCACCTGCGATACACAAATGAACCCTATCAATATCTATAACAAAATAAAGGAAAGAAATGCCTAATTGTTTTGGAGGAAAAGGGGATGTCACTGCTGGGGAGCGCGGTCCGAACGTTCACTTCGGACCATTTGTATATGCTCAGAATTCTATGTAACTTTGATAGCGCGTTTGAGGATACGTCTTCCGATTGGCCAGTTCGGTATGACGCGTGTGACGTGTTCACACACACACACGCACACAAGACAAGAACACACATACCCAAACCAGAGACAAAAGTACTGTGTCTCTTTTCAACCGACATAAATCCACTGTTCGACATAGGACTTTTTCAAGGTGCTCCAATGATGAGTCATCTCATTCTACGCTACCAAGGCATCTACTTGATCTACTTGAGTAGCCATGTTAAAAGTAACATTCATCGCCCTGTACTCACCTAGCGCAAGCTAGCAGCTTGTCGGGCGAGTCCCGTGACGTCACCGCAGCCACGTGGTAGTGTCCGTGCTGCACGGTGTCGTCGTCACGGATGGACACAAAATGTGCGAATGTGTCCTCCTGATAACAAGAAATTCATGAAATTATTAAGAATTGATTTTTCTCATTCTCAATATTGTTAAGAATAGAAGATTTTTTAAAACATAAGAGTAGAGGGAATAGATTTTTAAACATACTTTGTAAAGTTCTGAAATATAAAAGCTATACTATATGCCTGTATTGTACTCACAGTGGCCGATGTGTTGTCGTGCTCCAGCTGCTGGACGTCCAGCACCGGGGCGACGGGCAGCAGCATGGCGAACGACGCTAGCTCTTGGTCGGCATCGCCCACGGGCCTTAGCTGGGAATATGAACAAATACATTGTAAACACGATACAGGTTACCTCTAAAACACGAGCAACCTCGCAGCACTAGCTAGCTAACACCATAAGCAACAACTTTTGTTCTATGAGTTCGAACATAACTCAATACATAGAAAATAAATGGTTAAACAAGTTTTTGTTGCACTACGAAAGTATGTTTCATTCATGAATGCTCGCATGACCGACTGTCGACTGGCGGGCGAATAGGTCAAGTTCAATCAAAGGCGGTAGCGCTGCGCGTAGCGAAGTTTTTTGTAAAGTAATCTTTGCGATGCGCTTAGAGTTAGTAACATTCAAACGGGAAATTAAATTAATATTTTTGTATGAAATTTAAAATTAACTAATTAGCAAAAGTCGTAGTACACAAGTTGTTGGTTATGGTGTTAGTTACCTAGAACTGCGAGGTTGCTTATGTTTTACGGGTAACCTGTATAATGTATCTTCGTAAATCCACATTAGGGCAGCCTGCCCTGTTTGCCTGCAGTTTTATTTAAAAAAAATAGAGTCCGTTTGTTTATTTTCGTCCTATTTGGTAAACAATCGTGGCACTTCTTTTTATTGAAAAAAGTTTAAATAAAAATTAACTATAGTAACTATGTATGTAGACATTTGTTTCAGCATAGGACAAATTGTTTTTAAATCTTTATAATTTTGTGTGTGCACTATTTTAATACAGCAAATTAAAATAAAAAGACACCCTAAGTTTGTGTACCGAATTGGACAAGCGTAAAAAGTGGACTATACAAGTCCAATATGAACAACAACCCTCGTATACCTGCAGGGCGGGCCACGTGGCGATGCGTTTGTCGAGGTAGGCGGCGACTTCGGCCGCGCTGCTAACGGACAGCGGCGCGAGGCTCGGCGGCCGCAGGGAGGACAGGAATAGCTCCGAACGACCCGCTTCCTCTGCTAGGGTGAATACTGTCTCGCCTGGGGTGCCAAAAATATGAAATTAATTTTTATTATTGTAATTCACAGCAAACGTTAAGTATTATTTTAAATATCAATTCTGGCAAGAATGCCACACTATACGTTGATGTGCACTAGTAATTTTTTGGGGAGGATTCTGAACTCTGAAGTATTGGATAAGGAGATTTGATGCTACAATCCTACTAATCAAAAACACTTCTTTCAAGAATAAAGTGCATTCAAAGCTATCACCGACACCAGGATTACTCTTGATCTTTTCTGCAAAGACGGGATAGCGTGATTCAGGATACCCATGGTAGTGTGTTCTCATCACAAGTAGCAGAAGTCCCCACAACTCATACTGTGATGGAAACACACAACTCACCGAGTCCAGGGCTGTCCCCGCTGTTATCGACGAGGTGGGACCAGTGCGCGATGAGCTCGTCCAGTCCGGGCTGGTCGCTGGTGTACTTGTGCCGCCAGTACGCGTACTGCGTGTGGTCCGCGCCGGTGGCGCCGGCGCCGGGGCTGGCCACGTCGTCGGGGAACGAGCTGTTCACTAGCAGAAGGCGCGCGTGGTGTAGCCTGAAAAAGAACAGAAAAGTGTAAAACAGAATATTTTAAAAAATAATCCATAATAATTCTGTTCCTAACTCATATTATAAGCAGTTAGATTATAGTTTAGGCAGGCATGTCCCACTCCCAGTGTATCAAAACACAGCGGCCCATCCGAGGAGGCTATCCAGTTGGGGAAAGGAATGGGCAAGAGTTACGCGCTAGAAAGAGACACAACGTATCGTAGCTAGTCTATTTTTCTTTAACTTACTTTTCGAAGTGGGCCTTCTGTACAAGTGTACTATTATGTATTCTGTGCTCAAGGGCACGTAGACGATGGTAGGTTCCATGAACTATAAGTCTATAACTAATGCACTACCTTTCCTATACAGTTGAAAGCCAACGCACCTGATTCCAGCGGCGCCCGCCTGCATCCACTTCTTGATGACTTCATCGAATTGCTTGACGACATCGGGGTTGGCCATGTTGAGGTCGGGCCGGTCGGACCCAAACCGGTGGAGGTAGAACTCGTTGCGTTTCTCGTCGAACGACCACGCGGGCTCGTTGAGGGTCGACACCTGCATTATTTTCAAATATGTAATAAAAATTCTTCATTGTCTGTTCCATTGATGGAATGATATATGGTATATGATAGGATATTTTAATGGAAAACGGCAGATATTGACTTCAATCACTTAGTAAAATGTATGTTTGTAAAAGAAATCATAGAGTCATAAAACTGAATCAACTGATCAAAAATTTGTGTTGAGTTTTTCAAGTCAACTGAGTTTTATGATTTATGGTGGGCTGAATCAAATGTTATTTATTGAATGCCCTCTGTCTCAAATGGTGAAAATATCACTATTATTCACTATACACTAGTAAAATAAAAAGTTCCAATGTAGTGAATTTAATACAACAAATACTCCAACACATAAAATTTCTCTATATCTCGACTATAATCTTGGGTATATTTGGTAACATTGTTCATTTTTGTGTTGACAGGTGTGCAATGAAGAAAATCTATCTGCATATTTATGTGTAGGTGATGTCTACATTGATGTGTGCAACTTACCCAGTTGTTGGGTCTCTTAGGTTGAGTTTTGGCCCCCGGTGTGGTATCCGGAGTGTTTTCGTCGAACTCATTGCCGGCTTTCCAAATGAAATAGTCGCTGTACACCGAGGAACGGTTCACGCTCTGCTCGAACCAGGCGTGGCTCTTGGACACGAAGTTGGCTGTCAAGTCCACTATTATTCTGAAAAAAAAATTAAGGCCTTGAATAATCTTCATTATTTTTGATTTTTTTTTTCTTTTTTTGTGTAGCTGTGTTGCCACAATGAGCCAGTGGGTTGGAATTATTCCCTCTACTACATGGAGATTCCCAGTGCCTTAGAATTTGGTGTCTTGCTTGAGGTGTTTGAGTTCGAATCCCTATATAAAATCAAATATCAGTTGCTGTAACTGTGTAAGAAGACATCTCGTTCTCGCATCTCATCATCAATGTCTTCAAAGGCATGAGAAGAGTTCGCCAATCCCTATGAAAGTGATTCGTTTGCAGACGGATGAAAGGAAATATTGACAGTCAGCTTGAAGTTATGTGAGCGAGACATATAAATGTTCTATTATTAATGTAAGGGTTTGTATCGTTTTATTTAAAGCAATGGAGAAATAAACTGCAGTAACTAACGGGTTTCAAACAATACACAGGGTTACCCGTTAAACACTAACAACCTCGCAGCACTAGGTAGCTTACCACAAGCAACAACTTTTGTTCAATGACTCATAGAACAGAAGTTGTTGCTTATAGTGTTAGCTACCTGGTGTTGCGAGGTTGCTAGTGTTTTACAGGTAACTCTATACTCACTTGACACCATAATTCTTGGCCTTGCCCACGAGCTCCTTGAACTGATCGAGGCAGCTGGGGTCGTCCAGCACCTCGTAGGTGTCCTTGCACGAGTACGTGAAGATGCCGGCCACCTTCGACTCCTGCAGCAGCGGCAGACTCGCCTCCACCACGCTGTAGTCTTCGGCCGTTGATAGGTCCACCAGGGGGCCCTTTTCGAACCTGGAATAATAGAGTGGAATTCAATGTAGAAACGAGAAACGATGAACGTTATTTGATGAAGTGACATACTTGTAGTTACACTTCTTTTATCCTACACTATTATAAATGCGAATGTTTGTGAGTATGGACGGATGTTTGTTACTCTTTCACGCAAAAACGGCTGAACAGATTTGGATGAAATTTGGTACACAGATCGATCATAGCCTGGATTAACATAAAGGATACTTTTTATCCCTCTCTGGACCAAGGTCTACAATCCACGCGGACGAAGCCGCGGGCACAGTCTAGTAAGTAAATAAGTAGACGTAGAAAGTTGGCACCCAGTACCTAACCGCCAGCCTCTTAAGCCGTCAAGCCGCCTTGTGTTTCGGCTGGGGATGTATGGTCGCCGAGGACACTTTATTTGAGGTGAACATCCTTATGAGTGGCAAAGTACCTGTATTTAGGATTTTTTCTCTAATTGAGTTTTGATGCTCCACCAACCCGCATCGGAGCAGCGTTGTGGAGTCCACTCCACGCATCCCCCTGTTTTGGGGAGACCCGTGCACAACACTGGGCCATAAAAGGGTAGCAGCCAAATGTTTTTGCTTTTCCCTATACTTCCATCCTTCCTTCCTTTCAGCCCTTGGTAGTCCACTGCAGGACATCGACGCCACTCTACCCGGTCCTTTTATTGGATTCCCTTTACTTACGGGTCGGCAAATTCTCATCACCCAATGATGGCGATGATTGGTCACATCACTCACCAGGTGCGCGGCGGGGGCGGAGCGCACTTCGGCGCCTGGACGATGATCGCGACGGCGCCCGCCAGCATGCACAGCCACAGCGCCCAGAACAGCACGAACATGAACCAGCGCAGCCGCACCCAGAACGGGTCCTCCGCGTACTTCATCAGCTCCTCCTTCGTCAGACCGGAGAATTGCTGGTGGAGAAGATACAAAAATCGATACAAAAAACGCCCCGTTCACACGGAGAATGTCGAATCCGATTTTTTGTAGGATCCGGGCTAGTGACAACAGTATTTCAATGACATGAGTTCACACGAGCATTCGGTTTTTAGATCCGACAAAAAACCGAATCTTACCGAAGTTGACGTCCGATTGTGCGAGCAGAAACCGATCCGACCGTATATGATCTGGTTTAGTGGTATAGCGCATTCAATACATGCGTTCATACGATACATGCAGGGTAGATTCAGTTATTTGTCGGATCTTGAAACCGAACGTCGCGTCGGGTCGCACAAGCGGTGAAAAACTGTGCGCGCTCTTGCGTTCACACGGGATCTCGATACGAGGCTGTCGGATTGGACAATGCAAGATGTGCCGTGTGAATACAACATTCGGTTTTTCCAGATCCGATTTAAATAAGATTCGGGAAAACGTGGCTCCGTGTGAACCTAGGGTAAAACGTTTTACTCTTAAATTTTTTTCATGTGGCGGTCATGAGTGCAGGTCAAGGAGTGCAATTCTATCGACAACACATACAGACTTAAAACATGATGTTAAAACTTTCCAATGTTCCCGTCTCTGCACCAAATATTCTGGGGTGAGCCCCGGAGGGGTTTTAGGTTACAGCTGACGCATGCAGCCAATATAGTAAACATTCTATCGTCACACGCGTAACACCGAGACTGGCCAATTGGAAGACGTATCCTCCAACGCGCTATGAATCTTCCATTTGACTGGCCTGTTGGTCTATTCTAGCGGTTTTGGTCATTGCACGCCACTTACTCGTTTTGTTGTGCATCCAGATGATCATAGCGTAGCTCGACGCAGGCAGATGACACCGTCCCTACGCTTGTTAATTACTTTTGACCGTCCCAAGTCAGTCACCCGTACAACGTTAACCACCTCAGCCCTCGGTCCCTTCCCTAATCCCTCCATCCTTCTCGGCAAAGAGTATCCCTTCGACATTATCAGACGACACTTTTTGCGGGCCCGTTAATGCTACCACTACTTTTGGCCACTTCGAGTCACTCACCCGTTTATTGGCGTCCAGTTCGATCTTAGCGTCGCCGTTCCTGTGGTCGCCGACTACGTACTTCGCGTCCGCCATGTCGACTCGCGTCGTGATCTTCGCCTCGTCCTCCTTGGCTAGCAGCTTCTCCTCCGCGCCGTCGGATGACACCTTCTCCTTGGATTTGGCGAGACTCGACTTGGATGTACGGAAGTCAGGGACTATGGACAAGAGATAAATAGGTAATTTATTTTCTACAATTATGTATGTATTACTAAATACTTATTATGAATTGTCTGTCCGCTCTATCTTTACATAACTACATAGTAGTATGTGCCTCAGGATACAAGGAAAATTTTGAGCAACAATCGTACTGTTTTAATATTATTTTAATATTTAATTAATCATTGAAATACAATTAAGTAGTGTATGCGACGTAAATGATGTTAATAATTTATAATTTATACTTTTAAATCTATTTTAAGTATCCGATTTTATTATATTTATTATAGATTAATAAGATGCACGTGTGCAACAATATTTAATATTCAAAAGTTCAGGGTTTATGTTAATTGTTATTTAAAAAAATGTGATTTTAAACTAAGAAATGAAAGTTAAATTAATCCCAATTAAATAAAACCAAAGTATTCAAACACCGAGACAAAAATATTTCTGAAAATATCTAAAATAATTGTGCCAGCTACAAATTAATAAAATGTGATGCAATATTAATACAAGAACGCACACACGACCGATCCCAAACGCTGACTCCATAGAACTGGCTAACTTGCTGCTTGAACCGAAGTTAAAAGTGCGTGTAACATTCCTGTTGCATAAATCTCTATACACTATAAAGCTCGTCGCTTACTGACGGGTGAGACTTAGGAGCAATTTAATTCAGTCCATAATCACCATAATCATCATCCGGAGTGATCTCTTAAAATACCATAAGGAAGTTTTAAGTACCTCAAGGAACAATTGGAAGATGGGATCCAGAGGGGAGCGAGCCAGGCAATTACAGTGGTAGAAATGAATAGCAACAAGTTCAAGAGGCCCGCTTATCGGAAAAAGCCCTTAAATTTTATCCCCCTTAAAAAAGTAACAAACACAATTTCAGTGGTGGTCAGCCTATCACTGGTATTTGATAGGGTAGCATTTAGCAAACATTAGCTATAGCTAGAGTGGCGAAAGACTGCGTCGAATGCTGCCTATGGTAGTGTTCCGCGCTGTATATAAAGGTAAAGGTATTTGAAAGGGCAGCAAACATTAGCTTTGCCTAGAGCGGCAAAATAGTTGGTTAGGTTCTTGCAAAGGTGTTCCCTGTAGGTGAGCGTCTACCCTAAGTCAACCAAGCAAAAAGACCCTCGACTTCGAGTCCTGTAACTGGTTACAAAAACCCGTCCAACAGTTCTGGGAAGAGGCCACATTTATTATTAAAATTCCGATACCGACCGCGGCTCGATGCTGTTGGTTTTTTGGGGTCCGTTTTGAGGCTGAGAGCGAACGCAAAATAAAGACAAGTCGTGCGGTTCAGAGAAATATCCAGAATCATTCCACCACAAGTCCTAATGGGTGCGATAAGCGATTTTAGAAAATCGAAATCGAATTAGACTAAGGAGTTGCAAAGGCAAGAGAGGATGATGTGCAAACTTAATTATTTTCACTTTTCTATTTCTGTTCAGTCTCTGAATATACTATTTATTACAATTTATATCGAAAACCTAAGTTTCAGTATCGAATTTCTTTGTTCCATGAACTACAAATGATTCACGGATCAGGCAAGTAGTTATAAGTTATAATTTGATAAGAATCTAACAAAAATGAAGTAAAAAAAGTGCAAGGGAAAATTCTGGACTAATCAATGGCTAGTCATCTGGTATGAGATGAGACGCTTCCAGTGTCACTTTTCTTGTCAATCAATGAACATGTCGTAACTTGTTTTTCTTTCTCCGGCGATATGGAAATTAATTTATTCTATCGCCAACTGCCTGGTGTGAGACGGATGGGTTAACGTTCCTCTCGTGTACTCGCATCTCGCACGCAATGTGCAACAACAATTTATCATAATCAACCAAGTCATAACTTATCATTTTCTTTCTTCGGCGGGATGAAGAAACTATAATATACGTCTATGTTGGAATACAATTGCTTTTACATAACGGCTCCTTTCATACGTGTACTTATAAGGATGGTCGTATGGTGCAATTTAAACACTGACAGACTGATACGAATATACCTTTTCATGTTTACCAGCCTACAAATATTTATAAATGTTAATGAACACTAATTTCTTTTAATGACCTCTAAACAAGGTGATTAGAGGCAGTTAAATTTAAGTGGAAGAACACTTCTAAATGGATAACCACTCTCATTCGTCTGAGTTGAAATTCCTTTCGAAGACCAAAGGCGTGTAAGAATTAATGTACAGTCAATTTTGTATGTAGGTACATGAAAACCGTTTAGAACCAAAAAGTTGACCATACTGTGTTTGTAATATTTTTAGCACAGAACCGCTAATAAAAGTGAAACAACACTTTGCGCTGACACAATTAGATCACAATAGAAACGCACGCTTCTCCACGTCAATTGAACTTTATTGGCATCGATTTAACTATAATACCAGTAGGTATAACACACTACCTAACTGTGCCTGTGGTAAATACACTACACTGTGTAGCTGAGCCTACTTAGTACTACAGCTCATTTTTAGTCTCTTGTCTTATTTGGTAAACAATCTTGGCACTACTTTCTATTGAAAAAAAGTTTGAAATTGCTTAAAAAAAATTATAGTTTTTAGAAATCTGTTTATGTATTAAATGAAAATTTGTTTTTAATTTTTTATTATTTTTTAATCGCATATTAAAATAAAAAGACATGCAAGATTTTTTACCAAGTACGACAAGAGAATAAAAATGGACTATACATATTATGCTATTGCTGCGCTTGTTTAGAACTTTGGAATAATACTTTATGGGTTGAGCCGTTGTAACTCGCGCGGGGAACTGTCCGCCACCCTTATAACCCGCCGTGAAGCAACATGTTTCTTACATCCATGCGATTACCTTAGTAGCAACTAGCAACGGACCCACATACGACCTCAGATGGGATTCAGGACGATCTCATTTGAAATTTGAAGTGGGCGTCTATCGGTTGCAGTAGCAATGTAACATATTACCTACATGCCCGTTTGCTATACATTTGCTAAAGTAAATCTTCGAAATCAGTCCAAATTTTTTTAAGAGTAGCGTAAACAAATAGACAAGATCTGCCATGTAACTTTATATGCGTAACATTTATATAAGATAGTAAATTAGTTAAAGCACCACCATTTTACTATTCCCACTATTATTAAATCTCTAATCTCCTAAGAAATCAATAATTAATTTACTTATTGGTACTTACGAAACTACTGAAAAACACTACCACCCTTTTGCAGTCGGTATACACTGTGACTGGCCTGCCACTGCCACTTGCTCCAAATGCCAAATAGGTGATAAACTTTACACGCACCACACGACCACGCGCCGTACCGTCGCCGACAGAATGCCAGTGTACCATCCCATTTCCATTTCACCAACGTATCACGGCGACAGGGATGGCATCATTTTATAGCGTGTTGGTATTAAAATTATTGAAATAAAATCATAGATTCTTTTGATAAGAAAAAGGCTAGACAAGTGCCTTAGAGAATGTTAAAAGTTTCATTAAAATCGGTCCAGTAGTTTCCGTGATATGGACTTGAAACTAAAAATGACGAAAAAATAATTTAAAAAATAAAACCGACATCAAAAAAGTATGAAATAAAATTTGTTACATACTTTAAGCCTACTATTTTTGAGGTTGGTGTCTTTAGTATGGTGTCGGCTTTATTTTTTTACAGCTTTCTAGTAAATTGTCTGAGCTCAGCACACCAGTGCCAACAAGTTGTTTAAAAGTAATCGACCTATGAAACAATAATTTGTATCTGCTGAATAAGATCGTCTCAATTTACAGTTTCGAAATATAATATGCTGTATCAGCTCGCATATGAAAGGAGCGCACCACAAATCCATTAATCATTAATTCTCACCAAGTGAATTGCAAAATCTTAAAACATAGTAACAATCTAGAAAATCTAAGTAGTCAGTTAATTTTATGAATTGTCAGCATTAGACCATTTCATTTTGTAACAATTAGATTATTAAATTTAGAATTAAGAGACAAATTGACATAAGCACACTAGCTGTGCTTAAGTTTATATGGAGAAGAATGCACAAATTCTAATATTTTTAAGTAAAATCAATCAGAAATAACTATCAAAAAAATACGCCACACACACTGTCATAAATAAGTTTGAGTACTTTGACATGCAGACAAGCATGACGTGTAAGTATATTCCGTTAAGTGTTAAATTAAAATTTCAATTAATTACAGTCGAATTTCGACTACTTGGCGATCCGTAGTTTTATTTAAAGAATCGTAAACAACGCATCACGTTTGATCGAAGGCATCAGGGCCCTTGTCATTAAATACAAATCGTGACAACACGGCCCACTAATTAAATAACTTCACTTCAGTACCTACAAGATGTGTCTTAAAATCAGTTAGTCACACTTACATATTTCAACAAGTCACATGTTTATCAAAAATATTCATAAATTGTGACTTCTATCACAATTTCTAAGTACCTTATAAAATTAATGTCATGTTAAAGGTATTGGAAAAATTATAAATATAGTTTTCAATATGAAGATTTTCAGACTGAACGATTCTGAATATAAAGTCCTCAATATAATGGAAGTTTTTCAAGTTGAGTGAGTAAAAATAAATAATTAATGATCTTTTATTGACTTAAGATTATATGAAGTTACAAATGTGACTGAAAACTAAAATAAACCAAAAAAGCTTTTTTTATGCCTATGATATTAAATAATTGACAATATAAATATAAAAAAGGTATGGGTGTTAGAATCAATAGAAATGTAAAACACAATTTAATTATCAAATAATTATATTTATTCTCATACCACATCATTGTCTTAGCACACTCTTACAAATAATAATAATTATAATTGAATTAGTTTGATTTCCATTCATTGTAACAAATTTAAGATTCCGATGTTGATGTTGGGGACTTCATCAAATTATAACCTGGGAGTAATATAGCTACCCAGATGTGGTCTCTGTACTGTGGAATAAGGGTGGGTTTCTAATCATATCTTTATATTGATGTTGAGCGACGTGAGGTGGAATGGAGCAGACTGTGGCCGATTACACTGTTACAATTGATGTGAGTACAGGAGTCATAATGTGGTGTGAAGGAGGTACTAATATCTATGTAATGAATGACATTCACTGTCATGAATTGAATTAAAATTAAAAGTCAGTCAAGCACAACCTCACCTGATTCATTTAATATCTGACAATTTACACATGGCTCCTATAAGTTCTTAAAATTACCTATTATACTCTAACTTATTACATTAATAGATTCACATAATTATAAATGAAATTTAACAGCTAACATTATTTATCACACTATCATTGACTCTGGTTCAATTTCTCCAGGAACTGTTGAAATAGTCTGTTTCGGTCTCGTTGAATGTTATTTGACTCCTCTACAATATTGATTAGTCTATCTAACTTCTCTTCTACCACCTTTTGTCTGTCCCTCATTTCTATGGTTGCCTTTCTGAACTCTGCATTACGTTTCCTTGACAACCTCCTCCTAACTTCTTCACTCTGAGTAGATGTTTCACCGTTTTCTGCAGCATCTTCAAACTTTGTAGCGCTAAGGAGAAGGGATTTAGCTATTGTGTCATTTGTACAGTCTAATATCTTTTGCTGAATATCTGGCTGGTACTCCCCATCTACATTGTATATTTCTTCAAATATATCAAAGTATGGCCATTTGAATGACGACAGCCCATCCTTGTTTTTCTTCTTCAATAGCCGGATGTATGTTAATTTTAAGTTCCGAAACTTTTTGTTGCAGCTCTCTGGGCCCTTACCGACTACAGTGGCAATGTCTTGCCATACATTCTTCTTTTTAATCTTTGGATTTCTAAATTTATCTACGTTCTGAAGATATAAGTTTAACATCAAAGTGATATTCTCACGGTCCCAGTGATCATCTAAATCTTCAGTAGGTTCTACCATTTCTGTTTGATTCATATTGATATATTCATCCGCAGAAGTCATCACAAGATAATACTTAATTAACTAAATATTAGCAGTCAGTTTTATATGATGAAGTTTTATTCACTTGGTAAGAAGTCCAATGTTGTTACATACAATTAATCAATTTGTGTAATAGGGATATCAACATTCACTGTAGACTAACAATTTAAATTGGCTCAATGACTTCCTCCAGAGCAAATCAAATACATGACATGAAGATCAACCTATGTTCACACAGTCTCACCAAAAATCACTTATTGTCAGGTTTCATGGCAACCATTACATTTTGATCATTAATAATAAAAAAATATTTTCTCAATGATAATCAGAATCAATTAATTCGAAAATTTAAAACGTAAACTTAGGGCATATTACATCAGTCAGCGAAACTATCACAAAATGGCGCTGACTACGCCGATGCGTACGTCCAATGAAAGCGCTTTATAATCCGACCAAATTGTGGAGACCGCTGAATTTACGCCCATTGTCTTGATCCTGTACAATGGCAAATTGTGCGGTTTATGTGTTTATGAATGAAAAATTGTAACGCTGTAATTCTATTCTATGCAATGCAATGCAGATTTTAAGTTATAAATTATTGAAGTAAATGTACGTTTATTTTTGAACATTAATGAAATTAGTCCTCCGTCCAAGGTAGGTAATACAATTTTTAAGATCATGGATATCCTAGAATATATTGACTTTGTATATTTAATTTAATGATTAGAGCGAATGATAAGAAGCTAGAGTAAATAGTGATTGTAACATTCTGACGTTCTGTCGTAATTTTAGCTTATCATTCAAGGACACATGTAAAGACAAAGAAGAATCAATAAGTAACTGAACAGTCGAATGATAATGTTAGAAATAGGATTAATGATATTATGGTCAGTAAAACGTATAACTGAAAATGTAAATCATACCTGTATCAGATTCTGGGATGGGCTTGTAAGAAGCGACGTGATCGTCGTCTTTCACTTGCCCACCGTCTATAGACAGATGGTTTTTTCGCGGCTCCGACATGATGAATTACTTGCTGAACCGGTTTCTCAGGAAAGGGCCAAAAACTTTCTCCGAAGCCAATACAATATAATTATGCTAAATTGATGGCAATAACTTTTCACTTCCATGTACTTGTACACCATCTGTTTCACAGACGTCGCCGAATGAGAGTGAATGAAAGAATAGGAAGGAAAAGAATGAATGAATGATAAGACACACCCTGGAGCACAGATTAGATACTAGTTACTGGAGTATTAAACTCGTGTAACTGTAGAGTAATATTATTTATTAAGTAAGTACATAATTATAATATTATAAGACGTTTTATATTTAGTAGAAAAATATTATTACAAATAAGAGAAGTATTAAAAGTTATATTATGTTTAATCTATTTGCTGAACATTCTATTTGCCGTTGTCCATCGATATCTGTCAGTGTCATTGACTGTCATTAATGACAGAAAAAGCTGATAGCAGTGTTTATAATTTTTTTTTTTTAAAATTTTAATTGTTTTTGTGTGTTACATACGTGTAATAATGTATGAAATAACGTGTACTTAGTAAATTTTATATTCATCGTTTAACCCGCTTAATGTTCGTCTTCCTCCATCCGACCAGCCTTCAATTTTCGTCTGTTGACATTGAAATGACGATTACGCAAAGAAACCTATAAATAAAACTTATGAACCATATTAAAAAAAACAAATAATGGAAAATAATGATAAGGTAATGTTAGTTTAAATTATTTTATTTTAAAATGTGCACAATACCTCCACCTCCCCCTCCGCCCCCTGCTCCTCAGTTAACAGAATCAGCCAGACCTAGCAGGGAGTTCTACAACGACCCATATCAGATCTTCAGCGACGTATGCGAGTGGGCGCTGCATGAGCTAGATCTATTCGAAGCGTGTGCTTCAAGCCAGCTATGTCTACACAAACCTCCTTTTAAGTATAAGTATAGGAATGTCGAGCCTATAATGCAAGTGGGTCCGACGTGTGGGCTCGTTGCTCTGTCCATGATGTTGAAAGGAGATGTGACCCCCAACAAACTGCTGGAAATAACAAAATTGGAAGGATACAGTTGTAATGGAGAAATGTTGAGTTGTAAAGACATGCTGAAGTTAGCAGAGAAGGCTATCAGACTGACTGAAGCAGACAATATCAGTTGTGAATTGAAGCAGGGGGGACTCTACACTGAAGAGGTTGTACAGGAACTGTTAGATGGTGCTCTCTTACTTGTGCCGTATCCTTTTTCAATGAAATAATATAACTGCATTGTTAGCATGTCTGCAACTTTGCAACCCATTAGTGACTTACTGCAGTCAGACTGACTTGTTACAATGGAATGGATTTAGGCCTCAATTATCATGCTGACCTACTCCTTTGTGCCTATCAACTACTATACCATTATATGTCTTTTGATTTTAAGAACTAACATAATAATTTCTATGTACCTATAAGAATTTTCTTAGCTACTAAATCAGATATGATGCAGATTTCAATCACTATCCTTGTGAAAGGCACGGCCACACTGCTCATTGGGCTCTTGTGTCTGGCGTCCTGATTGTTGATGATCCTGGTACTAATGGATATACCTCAGGCCAAGAGAATGTCTATGCGCTCTGTAGGCACGGCAAATCTAGATTCCTGTCTGCTTGGCTTCTAAAACACTTAGATAAGAGTAACAAAAATCTATGGGAGTTTTCACCCAAGAAGATGGATGATGATTTACAATATGTTATCCCAGATGGCGGGATAGGAGGAGAGAACGGACTGCGTGAACAATTTTTGTTGTTTAAGGGCTTCTAAGTGTTAAGCGTAACAAAATATATTTATATGTAAATATACACAAAATAGTGATTTTATTGTATGTTGTAATTAAACAGATTTTAATGAATGTTGTGCATAATAATATATTATGTGTTGATTTATTTCTTGTCCATGTTAAAGTATAATAAAATACTTACCAGTAAATTATCGTAAACAACTGTAAACTAAAGTTTTAATTTGGACCAATTGCATTGCTTCAATGGTTGTTATTGGTAAACAGAAACAAAATATTTTAATGCAAAATTTTATTTGTACAATAAATACAAATCATACTTGCGAATTATGATAAAATAAAAAATCTCATCACTTCACTTAACATTTACAAGGAAATGAAAATTTATTAGACCAGAGTCTACCTAGCAAGACATAGAATGATAGAATGAATACACAAGTCATAACCATTCCAAGTATTGCACCATCTCTGCGTTAAACATTTGATAAAGATATTGATTTATAAATTAGGTAAAACAGAAACATAAATGTAATATACTTTTGTACTAATGTATTAAAATAAAACAGTTTTTTTTATATTCTACCAGTTTCAAGAATTCATGTTGGTTACATAAATTATGTGAACATGTTCCTTTTACATAAACCCAACTGTTCATTTTACAGTCCAGTAGCCAAATTTGTATTTTTATTAAGGACATGATCCTTACGTTTTGGATAATACTATTTTTGGACCAATAGAAACAGCTTAAAACAAATAGACCATACATTTTGTGATGAACTTATTGATCCTTAAATTAAGGGTACAAAATTGCATTGAATAACTAACACACATTTTTGAACCTAAAGAAATTAGCATTTATGTTATGACACTACCAAAAATTAGGAAAATTAACAAAAATCGCAGTCAGTCAGCAGTAATGAGATCACATTGCATTATAGACATTAAAGAATACACATTAATTATTGAATTACATCTTGTTAATATGAAAAGTGAAATAATAAATGTATTGGCAAAGCGAAATACTAGCGTTCCGTCAGTTATTATAATTGACAGCATTAAGCTAAAAGATTGTATGAATTGTTTGTGTATAATAATGTGCTTCTGAGGATAGAAATATTTTTGGAAACCAAGGACTTGTTCAGTCCTGATTGCATCTGTTTGTAAGCCCTACTTCAGCAATAGAAGATGGCCAGGAGCATACTCCACTCCACTCTACTCCAATATTGATTGTTAAGAGATATTCAACCAATTAAACCAATGACAAAACGCTATTAAAACGTTCTACCTTGCACTATGCTTGTTGGGCTAGGCCTCTACATGTAAGAAAATCTTGAGCTTTTTCATTGCCTTGATTATAATAAAATAATTGCGATTTATTATTAAGTAAGTTGTTATAATCACAACGCAACACTGACATAGTATTGCCAATGTTATTTGCATAGCATCCACTTCCGATTTTGAAGTACACAGTTACGAATTAAGTGATCAAGATTTATCTTATTTCAGATGGATGCCTTCAGTTGGCAGGCAATTACACCTGCATGGAGTATTAGTCCTTAACAGAATGGACCTGACAGCTAACCATATGTTAATGAGCATACCCATGTAGGAAAATTTTAATGTCTGCTGTGATTATAACATATTTAATAATAATGGCACGATTATTTTCATACATACACACACAACATGTGTATTTTTACAGCTAATAACATTATTATTACAGCTTATTTTATATTATTTGACTGACAAACCTCTTATAATATAATAGAGGGTAAGTTTATATGCTTGTTATATACAAATTATAATTTATTACACAAGTATTGATTATGATATTCTTGTCAGCTTAAATAACGCACAGGATACAATTGGTTATTTACTTCAATTGGTATAAATTCAATATAGAAACATAAAATAAAGTACAGAAGTAACTTCATATATGTGGAGTTGCGATGATGACAAATCTAGAAATAAAACACAGCCAAAAATTAAAATATATAAACTCATCACAATCCAAGACAATTTAAAATTATGGAGTCAAGTGCATATTGGAAACAATTTATAGCAATATACAATCTTGATTATAAATACTCAGTAAGCTGTTCCAGTTTATGCTGAAAATGCTGAAAAAAATATTATAAATTTAGCCGCCTATTTGTATATTTCAAAATTTAAAAAGATTATTTTGGTCTTGGTAAAGTTTGCAGTTTTTGAATTAATTATAGGATTTACCAATATTTTGGCACACTGCTGAATAATGTTTATTTTTATGTTCAGTCTAATTTTAAAAATTTTGTTTATTGATACTTAAAGCACTATATCGTTGACTTTGTACGATAATGGGAGTATTTGCGCTCGACATTAACGTAAATGTGGCTCGGAATGCAATTTTTTAGCATGAAAATATTTAAAACAAAAAGCTGCATTAAATTAATTTAATGTAGATACAAAGTTTCTATTATTTATTTTATTAATCAAATCATACTTTATGCACGTAAATATTTACATACTCATACAGGTAATGATTTCCAATTCAATATTTGTTAAGATATTATCAACAATTATTTTCGAACGCAAATTAAATCGCGTTTTTTCACATGACACCAGCTTCATTTGATCTTTTCTTCTGCAATAAATTAAATTATAAATGATATTGATACATTGGAACGTAAAAATGAATACACTTTAGAATAGGAATTTAGCAGATAAAGGAAAGATATTCAAGACTTACATACGAGTTTTAGAGAATAAACAGCTACTGCCACGATCACAAAGAGACCTTATTCCATTAAAAACTTTGCTTTCTGTATTCAAGAGGTAAATTGAGACCTTGAGGAAGACATAAGAATTATACTTTGAGGACACTTTGTACCAAACGCATTTTGGGAAAAGATACAAAAGCGAGTCGGGATTGGCTCACATTGAAATGACGATAGCGTGGACTGGTATTGGCTTACAATGTACAAAAGTTATGTATTACAACGTAGCGGCAACGAGACGTTAAGTTTTGCTGTAATCCGTCTCAAGCGATATTGTGTCGCAGAGCAGACAGTAAGAGGAGATAAATATATGATCAACAGTCTCTATTACGAGTACCGACTATTATTGGATCCGGTCGGGCGTTATAGGGGATACAATTTTATAGTTTTAATTTAATAGCATGTACGAGTAGTGTACACGGTAATTTAGAAGCAATGTTGTTGACAGAATGAGGCCAACCTCAGCAAAACGTTGTTTAAATACTGTGGGACAGATTATGAGAACAAGGGGATTACTTACTCCTATACAGGATAGCGGTGATGGCCCAGTGGCATAGAATTCGACCTCGAATTGAGTCATCACAATCCAGTCCGGGATCCGGGTTCGAATCCCAGGGGCACGCACCAATAACTTTATTAAATAAAGTTATGTGCGCTTTATAAAAATGAAATATGTATCACCTGCTGTTACGGTGAAGGAAAACATCGTGAGGAAACCTGCATGCCTGAGAGTTCACAAAAAAAAAATGTTCTCAAAGGCATGTGAAGTCCACCAACCCGCAGTAGGCCAGCGTGGTGGACGGCGGCCTACATCCCTCTCATTGCGAGAATGAGACCCGACCCTGTAGTGGGTCATTAATGGGTTACTGACATACAGGACAGTTATGTAAGATTGTACTGGCCCTAATAGAACAGTCACTGCTGTAATAAATGATTTCATCATTTCTAAGTAGACCTGGGCCGATGGAATATGGAAATTTCATGACCAGTTAATTAAAATATTACAATGGACTACACTCAGAGTTTGCAGTCCCCTTGTTGTTATAATCAAATCTTCCAATACAAATACATTTAGGCATATAAATATACATTAGACTGTACCAAAGCTATCTAGTAAAAATCTACGGAGAAACAATTTTATTCTACACCGACTCACGCTGCACATATAAAAAATACAAAACGATTTTGGCGTTTACATAATAATACATATTAAACGAGTTCGTCGCCGCATAGGTACGATTAAAAAACTGCATTTAATGATCACAGATGAAAAAAAAATTCTTCGCGCTCCCACACAGCACGAGACCGGACTGATATGTGCCGACAATACTCCGTAAAATTCGGTTTACACAAATACGCTACACATATAAATCCGCTTTTTCTTACGTGTCTCATTAAGTAAACAATCCTGCATGCCTTATAATCGTAATTCGTAATCAAAAAATACGGCAAACAGACAGTAAGAGACATTTTGGAATAAATAATAATTTTAACATTCAAAAAGTAGTGGCGAGATTGTTTACCGAAGGACATCGCAAGAAAAACAGACTACATAACCTAGACCTACATACATATATATTGGAAATGTCACGAACCATTATCATCGATAAGATATTATATTATATTAATGAGTACACGTTAAATACATCTAACTACTATGAAATGACTATGGTTTACAGTTAACGTTTATTTATTGAGCCTTTATTACGCGGCTTGAATATACATGTGTTGGTAGGTATATGGGCGTTTTTATAATTGAACGTTACACAGTATGTCCCGCATGATTACATCACAATGTCACAATACAGTTGATTCAACCACAGTTGGTCACAATATGTCATGATATTACAACAGAATATCACAACGTGGCGTGATATCAACACCGCATATCAAAATAAGGCATGATATTACCATGACTTCGAGAGTTATACTAACTCATAATATCAAGATTTGTCGTGATATTACCACTGCGCATTACAATATGTAACACACGTCATATTACTATATCGTATTACGATCTTGGATTCAAGAACGGTTTTCCCGTAACACCGCATTACAATGTGAAGTAACACTTTATATCGAGACAGTGATAACATTACGTTAAATTATAAAAACGCTCTTTGTATAGGTCTTCGAGAGATGAGGGTGAACATAATAGAATAGTTCAATATGTTAATGATTCTGTTGATTCATCTTGCCATTGGTACTATACCAATGAGTGAACGATTTCCTTGAATTTCAATTTCATAGAAACTCCTGGAAAATTACGCTGTCAAAAAATGTGTTGCGGTCTCGGATAAAATCGGCCACTTTTTCGAATCAAAAATACTACCTATATTGTTTCTATGGAATTAAAATTTTGTATCAAGTTAAGTTCATGTCGATTTGAAATGCAATATGTGAAGGCGTTAACGGTAAACGGATGATAAATTTTATTGCAGCATCGCTTAGTACTTATTGCTTACTTTTTATAAAAGTCATTTTTATTTCGTTTTTCGAAGCATTTTTTAGATAAAAACAGTTATAACAAACGTGCAAGACGGCATTAGCATACGAGCTTCTAATTTCACAAACGACATTCATTCACTGACTTACTTTTAAAGACATTTAAGAGAAAAGACAGGCGACAACATTACACTCTCACTTCACGCCTCACCCCCAACCTTATATAAAATCTAACAAACCGTATACATAGATTAAATATTGCATACGAATACACTTTGTACTACACGACGACCGCTTTAAATCACTAAAACGAACATAATATTCAAGACACATAACAAAGATCTCACTACGCCCTAATAATAATCATGGCAGCTCAATAGCGTACATACATTGTAATAAATATGGGTTTTAAGTGAACTACGAACATACGACTGTTGTCGCCAAACGAATTAAGACGCTGACGCTATCGGTTTAGAGCCTCGTTTCGTGTGACGGTGCGTCGTGGCGCGTCGTGGCCCGTCGTGGCGCGTCGGGGCGCGTCGGGGCCCGACCCCCCGTGGGGTTCGATGAGGGCCCGAAGCCAAGCAGATCCCGAGCAAGTCGTGAGCCAGCAGCGCGACTATGTCTCGGCGGGCGCGAGCGGGGCGCCGCACGTGGCGACGGGGAATGTCTTGACGTGCGTCTGCCACTGCGTCGACAGCTGGAAGAACTTCACGCCGTTCCATTCCGTTCCGTCGATGTACACTGTTGGAGCAAATGACAAGTTAATGGTGCCTACATGGCGACAAGTTGTCATGCTATGACAACGTTTCACTGTCTTACTCTTTGTTTTAATGGAACCGACGGGTCACTACGCCATCTAATTTTAAATTTCCACTGTGTCGAGCCTTCGCATAACAGAATACCAGCATCGCATAACATAACAGCTGTGGTCATTTTTGTACGAGGTGTTTCAACGAGACGAAGAACGAGAGAATTATCTCTATATACATACAATCATGTTTATACACATAAGTTTTAAATTTTCCAAAATGTCTATCGATCGAACTTTCGACGTCTCTGTAACGTAGGCCTCAAAATTGAAGACACTGGATGCAGGGAGCTAATTTTTTTGAAGTTCGACCTCAACAAAACAAGTAAACAAGTGGATTATTACTGACATCACACATACCTACTTTAATGGCGGCGAATATGGATTTTATCCGACAAATAAGTGATTGACAAATAAAGTAGGTTTCAGACGACGCTATAATATAATAGCATATAGTACATAGCTAATAACACAACAATATCACGCTCCATACAAGGTTATGGACACGTTCACTATATATTATTGCTTACTAAACGCTGTAAATTGGTGCGATGCGCAGAGTTCACGCTATGCTATATCGCGCGCCGCCCTCTTCCTCCTCCCTCACCGCGGCCGTCCCGCAAACTCTTCAAAGATCGCGGTCGACTGAGCTCGATATATACTATAAACGCTTGCGATAATATCGCGTATGCGAACGTCACGCTACGAAGTATAGCGTTAGGTCCTTCTCTGCTACACTTTGTAGCGCAATAGTATACCGTCGTTGAACCATGGCATAAAACGTGCGGTGACGAGTAAGTAGTGAAACAGCGGGTACCCTTGAGCGGCGCGTGCTGGCTGCCCTTGGCGGAGCAGATGAGGCGCGCCACGCCGTCCACGCTCTGCGCGCGGCCCGCCTCCGCCTCGCCCAGCCGCTCCTTCTTCTTGCCCAGCCGCATTACTGCAACACACCACACACGCACACGCGCACGCACACACGTTAGGGGATGGTTTACAAAACAGCAAATATTACAACTGTTAACAATGTTTGTTTTCCCATTCTACTGCCGGGTCTCACCATACAACGCTAAGGAATGCAACCTCCAACTAAGATTGAACAATTTAAGAAGCTCAAAATTTAAATATGCAGATACATTTTAATTAACCCTAGAGAGGATTGCAATTTAAAAAGCTCAATTTCAAAAGAATAAAGTAGTTACATTATATTAATTATCCCCAGTTTGAAAGTAGTTCCTACAATTTCTCCTCTTAAAACGAAAGTAATTCAAGATTCCTCAAAATGTTTCCCTTAGTTATCCTTTAGTTAAAAAAAGTCGTTAAACAATCTAAATCGAACCTGGAACTGTCGAAAAGGAGACTAAAAATTCTTCTTTCATAATAACGTTTACGATGAAGGAATTATTTGACAACAGTACAGTTTTTTTTTTAATAAAAGGGCAGGCAAACTGACCAATGGGCGATAAGTGGTCACTGTCGGCTATTGACACGAGCAACACAAGAGTCCAGTGCGTTGCCGGCTTCGAAGCGGAGCTCTCTTTATGGCCCTCATTCCATTCCATTCCAAAGTTTCGTACGTAAACTTTCAAATTGGTGGCAAGAACATTCAAATTGAAAAAGTACAAAATTGAAAAAGTTCAAATTGAAAAGTAGTAAGTTGTGTTTTTCTCTCTCATGTTTATTGTAAATCTGATTTTGTATGTATGTGCACAATAAAGAGTATTGTATTGTATTGTATTGTATTGTAAGTACAAGAATGTTCACTAACTCTTCTGCTTCTTCTCCTTGGTGAGGTAGGTGATGGCGAGGTGCGCGTTGTGGCGCGTCACCAGCAGCGCGCGGAACGACGCCTTCACCGTCACCTTGCCGTCCGCGCCCTCGCCGCACCGCCCCGGCACCTGCGCATTACACGTGCACATTGCACATTGCACAACGTACGTCACTCGTATGACCTCCCCGCTCAATGAACCACTCAATAGCACGACTAGCTAATGGCTAGCTAAAGGGTTGCTTAACCTTTATATCCCAGTACTAATGTATTATTATCGCTTATTATAAATAGCTCAAATACAGTCTTTGTAGAGCTCTGGCTGGCAACCCTTTGTATCCACTGGTGGACACGAATTATATTCAAACAATAGGGGGAAGATCCGCCACGCTGCGCAAATGCGGATTGGGGGAGATACGGGCTAGTGGCCAACCAATCAATTTTCACAAATAATGATATAAATAGTTCAATGACATGATGTAATTTGTTTATGTTAACAAATAGTAGACATAATATAGGTGACAGAGCCATTGCAGTTCGCTCAGGGAGATAGATACCTATAACCGCACCCTCCTAGTCCGCCGTCAAGCGGCGTGTTCTTCATATCGTTTGTTTCAGATGGGAAGGCGTTGTTGCCGGTGATACTTATTAAAATCTTAGTCCTCATGAGAAGCATCACATCCACTCTTACCCAAGTAGCCTGCATGGTTCCTGGTGCCTGACTCCTACTAATAAAGTTTCGCACGAGGGATGGAGCTGGACTGCACGCTGCCAGCTGGAGCCCTTACAAGCTGTGTACACTCCGGCCTACTGGCTCGGTCTACTGTGCAACGCGCTCCAGCTGTAGAGAGTAGAGTAACGCCACTCACCAGCCAGTAGTCCAGCTGCAGCTCGAGCGGCTCCTGGCGCGCCAGCAGCGGCGGCGGCAGCTCGGGCGCGGGGGCGGGCGCGGGCGCCGGCGTGGCGGGGGGCGAGGGCCGCGCGGGGGGAGAGCCGCCCGAGCCCCCCTCCTCCAGCTCCAACGACGACGGGCCGCCCTCGCCGCAGCCCACGCGGACCTCCTGTTGGATATAAATGTCATTAAAATTTCTTTATGAAAATTACAACAAGATAGAGCTGAGGCAGACCTGTGCGAACTCCAAGCCAGCAACTGCCAGGTGACTGAAAGTGACGAGTTCTGGTATCGGAGGCCACTGGGCCAAAGGAGTGAGCAAGTAAGAAGGAGTGACTCACCGCGATGAAAGGCACGAAGGTCTGGCTGGAGTCCTCGTCGCCGGAGCGCTCGCGGTACGCCACCATCGCCTCGCCGATGGGCACGTTGTGCACCGGCCCGATGCTGTTCAGGTACCTGGCCGATACATATCGAGTAATTACGTTTCGTTAAGATTCCCTCGAGATACCTACAATGTTTTTTTATGATTATTTTGTTAAGATTTCCACAGTAGTCGAGTTTCAATTCAAACGGAAACGGCTTTTACAATGAATGTAAAGTTTGATAAAATAGAAAATAATTAATAATTTTGTTGATCTATATTGAATACTGATACTATATAAAACAGCTTTTGAAAGTCTCCATCGTGTAAGCCATTCAACTAGTAAGCCTGATTAAAGGTTCTATTTTTTGTAGAAAATGATAAACTTAGACTCAAATAGTACACTAATGAAGGTGTATCTAATTAGACGCACTTTGTTTATGAATGTTTCCTTTTGACAGTTTCCATAGTTACCAGACAGAGTAGCGCCGTAACGCGTTACGTTACGAAACGGTTTACCCTCCCATAAGAAGTGTTCACTTTAAAACTCTTTTAAATTTCCCTATGATTAGACGTTTAAATATTATCTCGCATTTGAAGCTTACCTGGCGATCCTAGAGGACATCTCGGCGATGTCGCTCATGGGCGCGTCGGCGACGCGTTCGCACAGCGCCGCCCACGAGTCGCTGGCGAACAGCCCCGCGTACGCGCCGTCCGCCGCCGCCAGGTACCGCGATATTGTGCACGGACCTAAGGGATACACGGCATCATCAGAAAAAAAAATAAACCGACAACAAAAAAGTATGAAATAAAATTTTACCATTCCCTAAGTTGAACAAAATGCAAACAAACAAAAAAAGAACGAACACGATCCGTCAATTAGTTTCGGAGATTAGTTCAATTAGTTTTGGTATGCGAGGACAAACATATCTACATACATACATACATACACCCATGAAATTTGGAATTCTTGTTTGGAAACCGCAATGAACCGTAATAACCGTTCTGAGAGTATTACATACATACGTGTCGAATTGATAACCTCCTTTTTGAAGTCGGTAAAAATCCAAAGTGAATGTAGAGTAAAAGTAAAAAAAATTATCGCTCGTCACTGTCCGTGCACACACGGAACGAGCGCCAACCAACTCCCCTTTTTACGTGAATTTACGTCAGAGCCCATACTCTTTTAGAGACATTTAGCCATTTTCCCCAACCACTTATTGGTCATTTGAACGATGTGTGTAGGTATACAATTCCACATCATTTTCCTGAGACAGTTTTTGGGGCTATTTCGAGAAAGTTCCATGTCTCTTTTGAGACAGTCTTCTACAGCGGTTCGTGGCCATGCATGCCATTAATCTGTTTTTAGAAAGGTTGAGCGGTCACCCTTGTCGCTATAAGCCAGGACCGTACTTCAAAATTGAGTACCGAGGCGATGGAATGAGAGTCATGTCAGTACCCATTAATGACCCACTACAGGGTCGGGTCTCCCCTCACAATGAGAAGGATGTAGGCCTTAGTCCACCTACTGCGGGTTGGTGGACTTCGCATGCCTTTGAGAACATTTTTTTTTTGTGAACTCTCAGGCATGCAGGTTTCCTCACGATGTTTTCCTTCACCGTAACAGCAGGTGATATTTAATTTCATAAATCGCACATAACCTTTATTACAAATTCATTGGTGCGTGCCACTGGGATTCGAACCCGGACCCCTCGATTCGAGGTCGAATTCTAAGCCACTGGGCTATCGCCGCTGCAATGAGAGTGTACCGACCTAAGGGCACGATATAGAATCGCAGCGGGGGCGCGTCGTGCGGCCGCCTCGCCGCCAGCTCCACGTACGCCCGCAGAGCGCCCGCCGCCGCGCCCTCGCCGCCGCACACGCACACGCGGAACGTGCGCCGACTGCCCCTGTCACACAACGAGGGGAATGAATACCACGTTGGAGTCGATCATTAAACTATAGTTGCCGCCGCGAGTGGTGAGCACAAGTTGCATTGGTCGGATTGACATTGTTGAAAGTACTCGTATACGATATCCCTACTAGTGCCAGTAACCCATTAATGACCCACTACAGGGTCGGGTCTCCTTCTCGTAATGAGAGGGATGTAGGCCGCCGTCCACCACGCTGGCCTACTGCGGGTTGGTGGACTCCCTACTAGTACCACTGATAATCTGTGCTCACGATTCATGACGGTTACTATAATCCCATGGGTACGAAATATATTTTTTTTTTATAATACAGAGGTAGCAAAATAGTGTGCAGGACATATGGCGGTAGATGGTAACTATGTACATATTATATCCTATGTTCTAAAAACTACTATTGGCACTGAGGAAAAGGGTGGTGGCAGATACTCCAATAACGACAGCATATCTGTCGTGTACAGAGAATGCTCTTCTTACGCGGGCAGCGTCTGCACATGGCGCGGAGGGGCGGGTGGTGAGGGGTGAGGGGGGTATACCTGTGTCCATGGACATTGCCAGTTTCACTATGGCCACTGCCTACTCACGCCTGCAGCATGATTCGCTGAGGCGGGTGGTGGGGGATACCCTTTTAGCGTCAGCGCCTCCAGTGTGTACTGTTAGCTGATGCTGGCCGTTTCACTTGGGGACACGCTACTTCCTTCCTTCCTTTCAGCCCTTAGTAGTCCACTGCTGGACATGGGCCTCCCCTAATCGACGCCACTCCGCCCGGTCCTGGACCCTCTGAATCCAACGGTTTCCCGCTGTCTTCTTCAGGTCGTCAGTCCACCTGGTCGGAGGGCGGCCTGTGCTCCTTTTGCCTAAACGTGGTCGCCATTCGAGGACCTTTTTCCCCCATCGGTTGTCAGTCCTGCGAACGATGTGGCCAGCCCATTGCCACTTTAATTTGCAAATTTCGAGAGCTATGTCGGTCACCTTCGTTCTTCTACGGATTTCATTGGCTACTACAGTTTGACAATGGCCACTGGGTACTGACTGCTTGGCGGCGCGCGCGAGCAGCGTCTGCAGCATGGCGCGCAGGGGCGGGTGGTGCGGCGGGTAGGCGTGCAGCGCGGGCACGCCGAGCGCGGTGAGCGCGCGCACCGCACTGCCGGACGCCACGCCCACGCACTCCGGCGCGCCCTCCTCCCCCAGCACCGCCGTCACCTGCTCCGCCACCGTGCGACGGGGCTGTTCGATGGAAAGGGACACCGTTGAAATTATTTTTCATAGTAAACTGACGTCCGAGAGTTTAAGACAAAAAGCCTTGAAGCCTCCAACCCGTAAGCGATAGACACAGGTCATTGCATCATTGGTTCTCCTTTCACAATTTAAGCAAGGCCACCGTGCTGTCCTAGAGCGGAAAGGTAAATGCTCTCTTAGGAATGCAGGCTTCCTCACAATATTTTCATTCCCCGTTTTATTTATTTTTAGCAAGAAATGCTCCGAAGGCTATTGCAAGTCTCACACCTACCGGCCAACTCATACCGATGAAAGCTTTATAACGATCTCAAACGACTGTAACAATCGTCACGCACCTCGAGCGCAGTGGGGCTTTGTGCCGGCAGCTCGTGCGCGGAGACCGGCCGCTCGGCGTTGATGACGAGCGAGTTCTTCTTCCGCGCCGCCGCCGCCGCCGGGGTCAGGTTGCCGCCGCTGGTGGCGCTGCGAAACAAACGCGAGCGCTTGTCCTCCTGTACACAAACAAGTAAATTTGTTAAAAGCTTACATTTTAAGCCTAAAATTCTGTGTTTCAATTTCAAAAAAGGCTTTCAACACTAGAGGATTGCCAGTGCTTCACTTGTGGTAAATATCACACTTTAAAGCCATCAATCAACCTTGTGGAATTCTTCTCCTCCTCCATCCTCTAATGCTCAAAAGCCTTTTTTGAAATTGAAACACTGAATTTAAATCAAAAATATGACATTTCAAGCACATTTCTCCACCGCGGTTGAGTATTGCGTATACTTGAATATATCCCAATCGATGGGCTCAGTCAATATTTGCTAATGACCGCTACTGGCGGATAACATACTCGCTTCCGTACTTCGGAAGTTACGTTAAGCCGACGGTCCTAGCTGTTATCGGTAGATACCAGTCATAAAACCTTGCCGGAGGTCCTAAAATCAGAGTCCAATCTTCCTTGATCTCATTAGGAGCCGAGTTGGACCCGAAACGCCGGAGACAGGAGCATCTCCGTCGCTATTCCCTTCATTCCCGCGTTCATCACCTATCAATCATCATCATCATAATCATCATCTATCAATCTAACGCTAGCAAAGCACCTGTGAACCAAACTCTACCTACCTTGATCTCATTGGGCGGGGAGCTGGAGACCGAAGCGCCGGAGACCGGTGCATCGAGGGTCGCGTCCCCATCGCTATTCCCTTCACTGCCGCGCTCGTCGCCCGCCGAACTGCGCACCGCCTCTGACTCTGTGGGACGTATCACTGGTATAGATTTTGCACGTAAAACAATAGAGATGGAAAAAGAAGAAGTTGCAGATTCGCGACTGGAGAAGGCGGCAAAGGACGACGCCTGAATGTCTTAAAATAAATTTCACGGATTAGATTGGCGATTTATAAAATGATATGCGCAAATGTTATAATGGAGAACATAGTTTATTACTATACTATCAAGTTGGTAAAATGTTTTGTTGTGGCAAAGGAATTTTCACAAAGCAAAGTAACTATTTTATGAATGTTTTTATGGACACAATATTTTGAATTATTGAAGAAAACGTAGATTTCTGCATAAGCTGGTGAAAATTTCTAATCTAATTAAATAAAATTTAATGCGTTTAACCAAAACGAACTAATCGTTTTTACCAAATAAAGGTATTTTAAACAAAAAATAAAACACAACGATCAATCAATTTTAAGACAATCAGTTTATTCGTGGACCTGGAAGGATGTTAAGAAGAAAGGTTAGTATCAGAAAGAGAAATAAAAGAAGATAAAACAGGACCTACTCTTATAGTTAGAAAATGCTATTCAAAGGCTCAAAATACAGGCTTGTCATGCATTGTCTTGAAACACGCTATATTCTTTAGAGAGCGGTGAAAGTTTGAGAATTTTGGCAATAAATAAGAGAGAGTAAGAGTTGAGAAGAGTGAAAGTGAGAATAAAGAGAAATTGTGTCTCAGAATGGAAAAAGTACCGCGAACAAAAATGATAGCATGTTTGAAGTTTCGAAGCAAGTAGAAGTGACAAAAAAAATACAGACAGACAAAAGCTTGCAAATAGTGTAGATTATATGTGATTGGATGGTATAATGCAAAAGGTATTATGTTTTCAGGCAAATGTTATTTTAATTCAAACATGATATTAGAATCGAATCATGCTTTATTATTTAGCGAAAAGTGCAATTACTTCGATAGTTTATTTTATGATAGATTTTACATTGACCTTCTGCATAATATTGTCCAATGCTTGATTGATTGATTACAATTGTCCACTTGGTATTAACATTTAATTTCTTGATTATTTGCGAATTTCTTGATATTTAATTTCTTGATGATTGAAGCGAAAGTCTGTCGTCACTTTTGTTATATCTCGTAGCATCACCAAGTCACCAAGTGTCCAGAAATGTAATCCCATACGCATAGTAGACACCAAATTCTATAGCTAGCTTGAGCACGCTTACCACCAAACCTATGTAAACCAATCTATGTGAGGGGAATGGGGAAGAAACTCCTCCAATGATAGATTCTATAAACAAAGATAAACATTAATAATATTGACGAATTATTTCAACGATTGTAGTACTTTATATGTTGGCAAAAATTTAAATAATACTAGAGGGAAATGTGAGTTTATCCCGCTGAGTTTTATTTTTGATAATTTTTCAACCTTTGTTTGCACCGATCACATAAAAATTTAGGATAATTTTCTTATTAAGTTGTTACGGTGTTTGCTTTGGCCCCTTTATTTAAGTGAAAAAAGTCAAGCCCTCTTCGCTTAGGCCTCTTATGTCCTTGAAAAGTTAAAAACGGAACCCACTTTTAGTTTTTGTCTCGTATAACATCACCCGTCCGATCTTCGGTGTAAGCGTGGTCAAGGTATAGCGTGTTGTATCGGGCGTCGCGTACACGTGACGTGGCGTACGGTACCTGTGCGTGCGGGGGCGGCGGCGCGGCGGCGCGCGGCGATCTCGCCGGCGGACGCGAGGCTCGCGTGCCGCGTCACTGCGCATGCGCGTGGCGTTACTCGTACAGACGCGCGCGCGGGGCGGACACGAACGTGCATGTGTGTGTTCAAATGGACATGTGCGTGCGTGAATTTTGATATGCGTGGACTGTGAGTGTTTAAATGAGCGTGTGTGTGGTTACGATATGTACACTGTACGTTCTCAACTGTCGAGCGATCCGCCGGCGGACGGGATGCTCGTGTGCCGCGTTATTGCGCATGCGCATGGCGTTACTCGTACAGACGCGCGCGCGGGTCGGACACGAAGGTGTTTGTATTGATACGTACATGTATGTTGATAGGTGCGTGAGTTTTGATATAGGTGTACTGTTATGTTACATATCACCCGTATGATAATGTAATTATGTTGATAATGTGTTTACTATGTATAATGTATAGTAATATCGTCGGCTCGTATCCACCCCACTCACACATGCACTACACTATGCACATAGCGTTAACAAAACAAAACATAAAAACAAATGCAATATTATCATGATGAAGGTATTCATCACGTCAGTACATCACTATGCATATTGATCATCATTGTTATAACATCACAAGTTACAGAAAGGTGAGCACGAATGGTTTATGAATAAAAAGTTTTGCTTGCATTTCATCAAATGAAAGTGAATGTTTGTGGTTAATAAAACACAATGAATCATTTAATGATTAATTAGAATCCCTTTTTAATGTGCTACTAACATAAAATTAAATGAAGTGCCCTTTTAAAACCTTTCTTTTATTTCACGTCCTTTTTTAAATTATAAAAGCGTTTATTGTTAAGACCTCTTATAATAAAAAAAAAGTAATTCTCGAGCGGAAGGTAGTTTAAGAATTTGATAGTACAATTGAGAAGAGAATGAGTACTGAATATGAGTAGTTAATATAAAATGATTTTGCAGTCCAAATTAGTTTGCTAAGAAGTTAAATTAAACGTAACTCATTCGTGCTTACCCCACTGTTGAGCAAACCAAAATTAAAGCCCACACAATGCACTGTCACTCGAGTGTAGCCCGGACATTGAGCCTAGTTTACTTTCTCAATTGCTGTTCAATCTGATACATTCTGATACATTACTACTAATATACTAAAATATTATAATACTATAACTCTTTGGTAAACTACGATATAATATATTGCACAGTCTAAAATTTTTAAACTTTTTGCTTACTCAATTTGTGGTTCTAAAATATAAGAATACAAAATTATCTTCTAATATTATTTAGCTATATGACAATCTCCATTAAAATATAATAATAAAATAAATAGTAAATAGCGCTTCACACTCATAGCCCCATATTCGTTGTCGTGGTTGCCATAGACACACACAAGACAATCACACATCCACACGCACACACACATACACCCAGACCGACATTTAAACTCATCATTCAAATCTTTGATCCGCTGGGAATTGCGAAATCCGCTTCAAATAAACTAATTTTTAAAAATATTATTTATTTTATTGTGGTCTTAATGCTTAATCAATCCGCACATTAGATTTTATGTATCCTAACCTCACTTCTTTACTGAATCTTACAAAGTTGGGATGTAGTCCCAATCAATTTAAAAATGTAATTCCCATAAAAGTGAAGTTCCAAAAACGTCAGAAAACTTAAAAAAAATCTTTAAAATTTTTTTTATGGCATGCAAAAACACTAATAAATGAAGTCAATTGATTTGAAACATTGATTACGTCATAAATCGGGACCTTTAGACAAAACGTAGATTTTGTATAAAGAATTATGACGTCATTTTTCGTTTTGTCAGCTCACTAAAAGTATCTCAATTGACTATGAGTCCGCATCCCAATTCACTCCTAAGGGTCATTATCATCATTCATCATATCAACCCTTCCTAGTCCACTGCTGGACACGGGCCTCCCCTAATCGACGCCACTCCGCCCTTTGAATCCAACGGTTTCCCGCTGTCTTCTTCAGGCCGTCAGTCCAACTGTTCTCCTTTTGACGAGACGTTGTCGCCATTCGAGGACCTTTCGTCCCCACCGCTCATCGATCCTTCGAAAGATGTGGCCAGCCCATCGCCACTTCAGTTAGGTAACGGTCAATGAATCACTCAACGAAGAAAATAAGGCGTAAAATAAAGGTACCTAAAGCACCTTATTCCGAACCCCGACCCTCTAATCTGTCCGCATCTACCACTCAACCCCGCAAATGCGGCAACTGTCCTGCCTGTCGGCATACCGTTGGAATGGCGGTGGTGGTCCTGGTTGGCGAGGCTGCGCGAGCTGCTGAAGAAGGGCCGCAGCGAGGGCTTGGGCGTGGAGCCGATGCTGATCGTGTCCATCTGGTCCGGCCCGGAGTCCTCGCCCTCGCCGCACGAGAGCGACTCCAGTTCCTGGAATATGAAACGCGGATTTAACTTTCGGTTATGATTCTGTAGGACTAACTAATGCAATTTTATTAATTGAACGGACCTTTGGAACAAAGCTAAGAAGAGAGAAACTGTTGGATTCAGAAGACCCAGGAATAAGCAGGGTGGCATTGATTAGTTTATTCGCCTTCTTAGTTGGTCAGCACTAGATGTCTTTGCGAGTGAAAGAGAACTTCCATATCTTACCCAAGGACTGAACCACATTTCTCACTCAAAATAAACCATCACTTTTTAGTTCTTTGATAATGAAGGAACGATTTTCAATAGTTACCCACAAAAGTGAAAGCGTTTGCAGCCGGTCAAAGATTTCATACTCTTGCTCAACTCAACCCTAAGATACGCAGGGGTTTGTTGGGGCTCCAATAGAACATTCGTGAATTCGTGAACATTCGTGAACCTTCGTGAGGCTCCATTAGAACATATGGGTGATGGTTCTCTCACCCACAGCGTTTACTTGAACACTTTATTTACAGACCTGGAAGAGCTCGTCGAAGTCGCGCTGCGCGTGGTGCGTATCCCTGGTCGTGCCCCTGTCCGTCAGCTCCTCTTCGGGCACGCGGAACCGCCGCAGCAGAGCCGCGACCTTCTGCTTCAGATTACGTCGCTAGATATAACAATATACCTGGAGGAATACAGACCTGGAAGAGCTCGTCGAAGTCGCGCTGCGCATGGTGCGTGTCCCTGGTCGTGCCCCTGTCCGTCAGCTCCTCTTCGGGCACGCGGAACCGCCGCAGCAGAGCCGCGAACTTCTGCTTCAGATTACGTCGCTAGATATAACAATACACCTGGAGGGCTACAGACCTGGAAGAGCTCGTCGAAGTCGCGCTGCGCATGGTGCGTGTCCCTGGTCGCGCCCCTGTCCGTCAGCTCCTCTTCGGGCACGCGGAACCGCCGCAGCAGAGCCGCGAACTTCTGCTTTAAGTTGCGTTGCTGGAAATAACGGTAACTATTTCAATTTTCGAACGATACGTTTTTGAAGTACCAGCTAACTTAGTTATCAATTTTGGCTTTACCTGACTGGTTTCAAAACTAATCAAACCCCTAACAAATTTTTACTGATTGAAATAGGTAACTGTTCGTCTAATAAACGAACAGATCTGATTTTAACTTTAAAAAATGAGTTTTAAATTAATTATTGAAATCATAAAAAAACTGTCAGAGATTCTGAGACCTACAACAACTGGAAATCTACATCAATCCACGATTTTAAAACACATTAAGTTACACTTACTGAGTAATTCCTAGGTATACAGTTTCTAAATCTAGCCTTTCACCGCATTATAATACACGTATTTTTGTAGCTTAACTACAATGTATAGTATCATAATACACCGTGAGTTTTTTACTACTTAGATGTGTATATTTTCAGTAAGAATTATAACTAACTAACACCATTTAAGTCGGAATTTCCCTCCAGAAAGATAAACAAGAGTAACTCGTAAGTATATTTTGCAATAAAGATATTGAGTGCTGTAAGAGAGAATTTCTGTAATAAATAAGAAATGTTATTTATAGACCTTATTATGTTCATAATAAAGTACCAGTAACCGTAAGTTATTCTAAGCATTATAAAATATAGGCGTTTAGAAATGATACAACTATATTTAGGTATTTACAATTTAGCAATGTATACTTTAAGCCACATCCTTCATCATTTCTTTTGTATAACGTATAAATAGCAATGCAATTAGGATGGCATCTGGTGGTAAGTTACTTCCAACGTCAAACTTGATAGAATCACTTTAGAGGGAGTACATTGATGGTATCTATTTCATAGGAAAAAAATCCTCAAAGTTCATGGCTTTTAATGGCGGCCGTCACATAACTTCGAGTAAAGTACTATAAAACAATTACCATAATGCCTGTACTTGCTTACTTCACGGCTTATGTGAAATAGTACTTTTAATCTTAATATGAAATACGGAAGTGACGATTGTACAGGTAGCTTAAGTACCCTTTGAATCTTCGCTCTCAGGTGATCGAAATCACGACTGTATTACGTAATAATTCTAGTTATCGATCCCAAAAAATCGATACCTCAGTTTTGATTCTACCAGATAACATTTTAAGAAAGAACATTCACCATATTTCTCGAGAAAACAAAATTCTTTCATTTATTGTGATACGAAAATTAAAAGTAAAACATAAAAGGAAGTCATATGTATTTTTTTAAATTCAACAATTAATAAAGTTAGCTCATAAAACACTGGCACAGACGAAAAGTGTTAAAAAAACCACATACTACACATCCATGCATATTATCTCCTTATTAGTTAAAACAACTATTACGTAAACTTCACAATCACATTCATGTTATTTACACTTCATGGCACACATTTTGATCACAAAGACACAAAAATTGTCAATAAAAACAATCACGTTAAACACAAAAATCTCACAATTAAAAAATCACTGCCACTCAAAGCACACAAACATTCGTTTTTATCTATACCTCCATCAGCCTTCCCACTGACTCACTAGTGAGCGACTAAAACGAAACATTCCCAACGTAATACCAAGATTAGAGTAGCAGCTGATAAAAGAAAAGTACCTACTACAGCGATTTTTTTAGATAAAACTGCATAATAATTTGATATTGCATAAGGCTTTGGAAATATAAGACGTGTTGAAGACAGAAAGTGACTCAACGAAGCTAGTAGAGACTTAAACAAGAACCAGGGGTTGGCTACTGCTGACTCGAAAATACTACAAAAAGTAGTCTCATTGACTCTAAAAATCTATTAACTGAGTGCAGGTTACTCAGTTTACAACTACAATATCTAAAAAAGTTCAAATTGAGAGGTTATTTAAATATGTTAATGGAAAGACATTCCAGTCATTGGCAACTCATTGGCCACTTTATCACAATTACTGCGACTTATTTACAAAAAGTTAATCTAATCTTGTCCCGATACGCTACTAAAACACGAAACTGAAAGGAAAATAACTACCTGACATCATTATGTGAACCAACTGTTATTTTTGACAAAAAAATTAATGTAAAAAATATTTTTTATTTACAATAACGTGAGACACGAATTCTAAATATGTTATAAAAAATTATACTAAGAAATAAGGCCTATTTTAAAATAACCTAGTGCTCTTTATAACCCCACAGATTTTAGCTGAATAAAGATCCGATATTACTCTTAAAATATGACTACATCCTATAAAGTAACTACTAAGTACTAACACCCCCAAACCATTTTGTTCCGACACCTGATGAACTTGAATAACATGAACATGGAGATGTACTTAGGTAAGACTTAGAAATATGAATATACTATATAACAGTCAGAACCCAACAATAAGTAATAAATCTCAATACAACGAATATAATTTAGGAAGAGTAGGACTAAAGACTACAGAATTACATTTACACATAGCTAATGCAAGCAAGCGATGCGATGATTAATAAAATGCTATTAAAGAAAGGAGACAAGAATTTATTCAGAGAATTGATAGAACAATTGCAATAATTAATAGTTCTAATGTAATAGGTACTGCTAGCACAACAAAATGAGTAGTTTGATATTTTGATGAAGAGAAAAACACTTGTCTCTTTTGCAATAACAGCTAGTCAATTGCAGCAAGTCAGATACATACATTTTATCTCGGAAATACATAATTTTTAATGAATTTCTGTGGGCAGAAATAGATAATCAGAGAAGATACAAGGAAATTTTATAGAAAGCTTCACAAATTTAAACTCTTCACGAGACAACTCTCCCAGACAAAATTTGTCAAAGCAATTATTGAATGTTGTAGGTAACAAGGTGATACTGATGTAGGAAATGTTGAAGTATCTACAGACAACTATCTGACTTGCTGCAATGCACATAACGAACACAATCGCGTGCCGGCTCACCGCCAGCTTGCCGCGGCTGCCTTTCCGCTTGGCGGCGGCGTGCTCCAGCTCGCTGTCGCTGTCCCTGTCGTTCGCCTTCGAGTTCATATAGCTCTGTCTCTCCCTTTCTCGTTCCATGAAGCTCAAGTTGCGCGAACGCGACAACTGCGTGCAAGCAACGTTCGCATGTTAAGCAGAAGCGGCCTACACTGTGTGAACATCTGATTTTATCTTTACGACTATAATATAAATCATTGGGTCTGTTAGCACAAGTTGTCTACGATGTAAAGCATGTTTCGCTCGTGTATATTTCAAAAAAACTACGGCATTTCATTTGGCATTCTTCCTAAATTAACCGGTGTTCATGTATCATTAGTTATCACAGTGTTAATGTTTGTTTAAATATTTAAAAATTTTATTAAAATCTTAAAAGCCTTACACTTGCCTTAAGCCTTGTAAATAAGTGTCTAAATTTCAGAAAACGTAAGCCGAATTTAAATTAAAAATAAATAACATGAGATACCAACAAATTCAGACAAAGTATATTGAATATTCAATATTTCTCAAGGGATGGATTACATCCAATCACATCTACCACGTAAAAATGTGAGTAGAAAAGGGCAATTAAATATAAACCATGTTTTCCGTGAATCGTAACAAAATTAGGCCAATTAATTTTGACGAGGGTATAATTGTAGGGAAATTGCCAACCGTATGAAATGTGTCATTTGAAGATAATTCAAAGGCAGGAAATTATGACAAGCCCCTGCCGGCAGCGTCGACAAAACAAAATTAGCATTAGAACTTTTTATCTTAATTGAAACGTTTATATTTTAATTACAAGAATGATAATGAGGAAGCATTAATTAATCAATTTAAATGTTTCTATTTCTATGTAAGTTATTATAAGAATATAATCATATATGATTATAAAAATGTTGAAATGGTTTTTAGATTCATGCATGATTTTACTACTAACCTAAAAATAATTATGAAATCTGTCACGAGTTGAAGAATCGACAATAATAACAATAATGTCGATAAAATGAATTTAAGAAAAATACGAAAGTTAGTTAGAAATTTCAAAAATGGGATGATAAAGAATAGCACAAGAATTAAACGTAATCAATTACTGAACACGAAATAAATGAATATACATATTATACGACGAGTAGCTGTAAAAAAATCTTAAAAAATATATAACTCTACGAGTACATAACAGGTATAACGAAATGTGTTACTATAGTTCCTGGTATTCCCAATCATTTTTCCCTTTTACGAGTACTTACCTCTCATGAACAAGCAAAGTTCCTACCAAAAATTTTTTCAATTCTTCACTTTAAATTTTGCACATTGCAGAATGTTGCTATTTTGGTGCATATATTTCTTGATATAAATTCAAATTTACCTGGTGAAGAATTAAAATAAAGCATTTTGGATTGCACACATTGCCCCATTCCTAATTCATTCCTGTCATTTCAAGTTCCCTTTTTCTTTTCTAGTCCCTCTTTTTAAAGTTTTTAACACCAGCTTCGGTATAATTTATTGTATGAAAATCCAAATAAGTACCAACCTTAGTATACGACAGGTCTGCCTTGTTATACGCCATCTGCCGCGCTCGTCTCCTCGCGGGGGCTCCGTACGTCATCTCATCCGCCTCTTCTACTGAGCTGAACTCTCCTTCTTCCTCTTCGTCTGAATAGCCTCTTTCTGAAATGGAAGAATTGAGAATTCTGGCATTAGAACATTGTTTTGTATCAATCTGTTTCAGAACAATAATGGTTCTCTGATGAGTTTAAATTTCTGTTTCTGGTCGGGGTGTGCGTTCTTATTTTGTGTGTGTCCATGACATCCACGATTCCCTGATAATATATCAGTATTTTTGTGTACATTATTCTTAACGTACGAGTAAACTAATTTTGAAGTCACTTGAACCCTTTACCCTCACTAGTGATGAGCAAAGTGTTGTCATCCATGGTGTCATGGTCTACTGGAGTGGAGGTGAGCCCTGTGATCGAGAACTTATCCCTCACGCTGGTGAGCTTCAGCTCCATCTCCTTTGCAGAACCTGTCGGAGACTAGAAGGACCCTCACCAGTGATGAGCAAAGTGTTGTTGTTCTTGGTGTCGTGGTCTACTGGCGTGGAGGCGAGCCCCGTGATGGTGAGCTTGGCGACCGGCTGGCCCGCAGCGGCGCCCATCTTGCCGCCCACGCTGGTGAGCTCCAACTCCATGTCCATTGACCTTTGGAGGACCTGGGGAGAGGGTAAGTATATTAGAACTGGGTTACTGACTGTCTACTGACACAATTTATTTGACTGTCGAACACTAATATCATCAAATTTATTTCTATAGGTAAACTGACATTGGTTTGAAACGGATCAAAACACATTATAATAATATACAGTCTAAGGTTTTTGCACTCGTTTAAAGGTTCACGAATTGAAAATAAGTAGGTACGTTGAAGTATTCCAAATTAACGTCGGATTATGTTTATGATCTATCATATTAAACAAATTTATTTATGCTTGTGGATAAGCGTGCAGTCGTTAAAAACTCACAACCTTCTGCACATCTTTTATCATGTCCTTGTGTTGACATTCTTCATTCAATACTTTGCATCAACTTCGGAACATTTCGTCTTTACAGCAGTTAGCGCCGAAATATCCACATAAATAGCGCTTCCCTCCAAGTTTTAACGTCAGAAAAGTCTTCCAACAAATTTATAGATTCAGCCGTAGCAGAATAAAAAGTTATGCGCACACTTTAAGTAATATCAGGGCTGAAGTTTCTCATGTATTCCATATTGAAAGTTGCGCTTAGCAAGTCATAATGGGAGCGTGCCGCGGAATATTGCGAGCGAACGGATAATCTGTATGCATTAGAGATCTCTTAGCTCGGAAGTTGGCGGAAGTGTAAATATATAAAAAAGTGCACTTTAACTTTCTAGATTATATCCATTGTTTCATTGTATTCCTTTACGTTTTTCATAACATTAACGTTAATTTATGATTCTTCAGTCTTAAGGCTAGGAAGAAAATCCTTTTCTTTTACAGGATCAGCTAGCAACTTATCCGTTGTTATAGATTATCTTTTATGATTTTATGTTTGACAATTTAAGTTGCCCAAAGTTTGATGTAAGAAAGGTTCCATGAAAATAGGAAACCAACATTTTCAGCGCAGCCATCTATGCTATACCATTTCTTTTTTCTGAATCTCAAGTCAATTCTCTAGGCAAAGTTATCCCTATCATAGCTTACCACTGTACAATACAGTACATTGATTTTGAGACTTATAGCTTAAAATTTTTTTCAACAAACCTGATCCATCCTAATGACCCCTTCCGCTAGTGTCTTGTAGCCGAGAATGGTGCGGTTTTTGTACTTTTTGCGCCTCTGCAACATTATTTGCAACCTGAAAGCAATAAAAAGCCTTAGTTACTGAAACATCAGCAAATATCAAGGCGAATGTAGCTTTATTTTTGTTTTTGCTATCTTCGTACTAGGCGAGCATGTCACCTTTTGTGACAGGGGGAAAACCTCAATCGGTACCCACCCGTTACCGTATAAACGGAATATTATTAGGTACGACTTACGAGTATGTGGTTTTTCCCCACTAACCCTCCCGACAGCTTTCCAACCTTGTTCAATTCTTATAGCACTTCCTAGCTGTATTCAATGACAGCAGTTTCTGGGCAGAATTCTTCATGCAACATATCGAGTTAGGAAGCAAAATTTGCGTACCTAAATAAAAAATAATTATAATAAAAGTAGGCAAATTGCAAGAAAATTCAAGCAGACCAGTGTTTGTGACCTCAAAACGTACGATTAATCTGAATTCGAATAGTTTATTCAAAGGAAACGGCCAAATAATAAAAATAATGCCATAAAACGAGAGTAAGGAACGTCATAAATGTATAGGAACCTGGTTTAGGAGTACGCACTTAAGGTTTAAAATATTCTAAAAAAATAAAAATGAAGTCTAGGTAATCAACTTGGCATTTATTACATCTACAATTTAAACATCTTTCATAAAATAATACAAAAAAGAACAGAATTATACTTTTTCTCTCACAATTACAAAAATAATCAGAAATGGGAATTGCGTACTCTTACAAGTACTATTGGATAAGAGTACGCGTCTACGTCGATAAGAGTACGCGGGTCGTGCATTTCTTTTTTTTACTTGCAAAGGTGGCAAATAAAATTTTCTTGACCCTCATAAGTGGTGCAAGCCTCATGCCACCGTTCAGAGCATATTGAACATCCTATCCAGTCTTCTGCGGAGGGTCTACTTACGTAGATTTTAGTACATGCTGGACATCTCCAAATCTTGTTTTTTGGCCAGTTTTTTTGGCACTTTAAAAGGTTTTTAGCCCTTTTAGGAAGATTTTTGGTACATTCTTTAGTACATTATTTTGAAGCCAAAGACTCCTCGAGAGTCAGCTTGTACGGAGACCTACTCAAAATATCAGACTGATATTTTGAGTAGTCTCCGCCTTAGCTCTTTTGCGGTTAGTTCTATGAAAGTCTGCTCGTGGTAATTAAAGAATTACCTACATGTTATATAATATGCACCTATATTTATAAAGAACAAGTAAGAAAATGGAGCAAATAGAAATAATTGCGTATAAGAGTACGCGCGTACTCTTATAAGGTACATAACTGCGTACTCATACACACACCAGCCAAATTGCAAACGATCAAAATTCAACGCCATCTCTTGGCGTTGACAGGAATTACGCTCGCTGTATGCGTTAGGCATCCTCTTTGAAAACCCCACAGTTTACTTCGTTTTTACAAAATAATTGCATTCTTGTCTCAAAAATACTTCCAAAATAGTAAAAATATTTAACATTTTGAGCAAAAATCTTTAAACTTACGTAATTTCTGTGTTTGCATCCAGATTTGAATTTTTTTTCTCACAGCCCTTCTTAACACAGATGACATCAAAATAAGACTGAAGTTAACCACGCATCGTAAGCAACTTCTCGGCTTTTGGTGTTGCGTACTCTTATCGGATGCGTACTCCTAGACCAGGTTACCCTATGTAACCTTTGGCAAGCTTCAATAAAAACTATTTCATAAAGTTTGCTCCATAAAATCCATCCTGAGAGCCTTTAAATGCTTCTCTGGTAGTAAATTACTGTGAACAACAAGTTTACGACGCCCGCTCAGGTAACCGTGTACATTTTAATGCAGTTAACGACGATTTATTATGTGTTTCTCATAGTTTTATTGCCGTTATTATAGGGCGCTTAGTAACGCGAGGAAATTCTTTGTTTTAATATCTTGTACCGTCTGTAATATTTCAATATATATATAATATTTCAGTTCAGAATAATATGAACCACTGGGCTTTTATAGAATACAAAATACAGATCACACTTAACATTCACACTCTTCTAATGAATGTACCTTAATCAAGTAAAAGCAATTTCTTGGAAAGAATTTGTACGAATATGGGCCTCTGCTACTGAACGTAGTATGTACGTTATACATATACGTCCCATGAGTTGGAAATAGATACTTAACCAATAAAAATAATTTAAAAAAGCTGCAGCCATGAACTTACAATATTACTGACACCGTAACCATAACTCAGGGATCATAAAGAGATACAAAATGGAACGATCCCTTCAAATACATTTACACCGACCTCGACCTTAAAATATCATTAACACGTCAACGTTGAACCAACCAGATCATTCTATCCATTTCAACTCGTAAAAATAAGTGTATGTACGATACGTACGTAGGAAGAAAATGGAGTTCATAAATATACGTCTCGTTGTTTTTAGGACAATTTTTATGGCGAGCATCCATCAAAAGTATTCTAAGGTACCACATAAAAGCATTGATAATGGATATTTTATGCGAATTGAGCCTGTCTCTGCCTCTATTCGAACTATGGCGATTTGATCGAGGATTCCGATTTATAGAATAGATTTAGTTGGTAAGATTTGACTGACTGTAAATTTGAGACGACAAACGTATCCACAAAAATTAACAGAAATTGCTGACAGGAAAGGGAGAAACCCGAAAGAGATTTACCATAATTATCTACCGAGCAGCATATTTCGGACTTCATCGCAAGAACCGATGACATTGTAACGTCATACGAATAGTTCTCTGGATACGGCCTGTACTCCCGTTCTCTCTAACATCTCTCTCATCTCAGGTCAGTGTCACTACAGCGTCATTAGATGATGACCATGACTTTTCTTCAGCTATACTAGCTCCATCCCTCTATCTCACCTGTTGCCATCCCGCTTCACGAAGTACCCCCACTGTAGCGAGAAGCACAGGTCCAGCTCCACATCGAGGGGCGGCACTGCGATGTCGTTGGAGCTCAGTGTACACTTGTTGCTGTGCATGCGCGCGGACGAGCCTGTGACCTATGCCTATTACCTATAGCCTTTTCAGCTACACCATCTTTCTATCTCACCTGTTGCCATCCCGCTTCACGAAGTGGGGGTACTGCAGCGAGAAGCACAGGTCCAGCTCCACGTCGAGCGGCGGCACCGCGATGTCATTAGAGCGGAGAGTGCGCTTGCTGCTGTGCATCCGCGCTGCGAGGGTGACCGCGCCCGCGCCCGCGCCGCCCGCCGCGCCGCCGCCCGCCTCGCCGAGCGCGCCGCACACGCGCAGGTGCGTGATCCGTAGCGTGCATAGCCTGGAACAATGATGGACAATTGAGAGATTCATTGAAGACACCGAGTTGGCCTTTATTGTAAGAAGCGATGACAACTTATTTCAAGTCGCAAATTTTACTGAGATTATTTAAAACATTGAAGTTCAATATTATTTTTTTCTTGTTATTTGAATACCTAATTTTTTTTTTCATACGGAATTAAAAATTAGACTATAATATGTATCCGAGATCTCAGTTGCGGAGGCAACTGGATGAGAAAAGCCGAAAATCGTGCTCAATGGCCCGCCTTGGGAGAGGCCTATGTCCAACGGTGGACTGACAAAGGCTGAAGCTAGACAGATTAATAGATAGAGCCTAGATCAGTTTACATGCTTCACGCGTTAATAAATTTACGACAAAATCCCGTTCAACCAATATAATATCGCCACTAAATAATCCATAAATCAAACTCTCAATTAATTTACGCGTATGCACCAATAAATAGTTAATCGCCATTGGTTATCCGGTTTCTCTCGCACGCAGCCAATAACCACAGTGTGCAATCAAAGTGCCGATCACAGTAATTGGCTTACCATTTAATTTTATTTGAACAGACATTTACCAGTGCCGGATTTGTACTTCAAAATACAATGTCTGACTTTGATAGGGTTTTCGTAGTTAAACATCTCATTACGATCGGTCAAAGAATAAAATAACTTTCAAAAAGTTCGTCTGACTACAATTAAGAAGGGACTGGAGTCACGCTGCGACTTGAATCATGACGCCACATGATAATCTCTTCGCGGCTGAAGTCACTACACGACTGGAGTCATAAAGCGACTAAAATACTACGCAACTGCGGGCAGTCACGACGCGACACGAATCATGACACGACCAGAATTAGGTTTTGTATGGAAAATGGCACGAGTTACTTTTCCGTGGGCAGGACAACTTCCGAGCAATCCGATACGAAATGTCTTAATTGAAAAAGCCTAAGATGCCAAAACTTTATACTCCAGCTATATTATGTCTATAATATAAAAATGAGTCACTGAATGTGTTGCTAAGCGCAAATCTCGGGAACGGTTGGACCGATTTCGCTAATTCTTTTTTTAAAATATTCCTTGAAGTACGAGGATGGTTCTTACAGAGAAAATTTGAAAACAATGTAAAGAAAATAATAAAAACAACAATTTCATTTTCCTATATAAACTGTTCTACCCATGTTCTACCTGTCAAACATCATTTCAGATTGAATACTTCATATGGCAATGTCATGCATTTAGAAACGTCAAGATTTTTCTTTTTGGATGCCACTTCTATTATGCAAATTGCAATGATATAATATACATATTTTATAATGGCAAAACGAAGTGTGCCGGGTCAGCTAGTGTTAGTATAAATTAATAGTCACAGCCATCCTAAAAGTTCACAACAATGAAATTTCACTAATGAAGATATCGAACATGGTAGCAATTCTTGTATCACAGATCTACACTGGAGTTCCTTACAGATAAAGTGTCAGTTGCTGAGCCCAAAAAACTCTAGAAATATCGAGAAGTCATAATCCGGCCCTGCACATAAATCAATGTTTGGTGTGTCAGGTTAATTGTAGTCTGTGCAGGATGGGTGTAAACTGGCCTATCAGAATGTGACCTTAACTTGTAATGATAAATAGATGAAATTCAAATGTATGTAGGTCTTTGCAGATTTTGTAGTTAATTGATTACCGCTGCAGCCCTCTTATTTTGTCCTACCATTGGTTATGGATCCTTCGTAATCGTCACGACAATGCAATTTGTTGAATGAGATATGCTCACATATTAAAGGTTTTTAAAAAGCCGAATGTTTTTTGTTTCAAATAATAGTGTGTTAGCGTCTAACCCTCAAAAGTACAATAGAAGTACCGAAGCGCGCGTGTGTTTCGCGACTAGGACAGTGAATAATTATAATGTATTAAACCATTGCGCCAATTCTGCGGCCTAACCTAGACTTTTCAAATGATAAAACATAAAAAAACTGTAATTTTTCACTATGTTAGCTTTATGATGGTTAAATCAAATTAAAACTTAATAACTCTCATTTTTTACTTCTGAAATTAATGTTTGTTTAACCAAAATGTCGTCCATGAATAAAACAGAAATCCGAGCGGGCATTTATTAAAGTAATGGTAGCAGCAACAGTACATTTTTTGAGGACCAAAAAATCATCACTGTCAGCGCGAAACGCATTTATTCCCAAAACGGGAATTTTGTGCGGCAAGCAGAACAAAATTATGACGCAGCACTTTGTTTAATGTATACAGCGTACGCGGTAAACCCGTGGCTGTTCAATATTTTTAGTGCTTTGAAAATAATAAAAAAAAAACAGTGCATCGAGTAAGAACTTACGCAGTTTCGTATCGTATAGTAAACGTATCGCCACGCGTATTGCGTTATTTTTTAAATGGCGTCAGATCATTTTATCCATGTTAAAGATTGAAAAATGCTCTGACGTCATTTTGTATTTTATTGAGCTTTGTTTTCACGTTTTTATCGCCATCCGATTTTTTTTACGTTAACGTTCATAGTTATCGCCCAGATTCGTCCGTGACCATTTGGAGAGTTCGTCGATGTAAATTACGAGATCCACGCATTTTTTGTTGCACTTTATCAAAATGTACGGCTTACATCGATTTCCGTAAGTGGTAGCCATATGACCAGGGTAGGTAGCAGTGGGTACTTTACTGTCACCTAAATAAAATAGCAAGATCTTCATAATAATATATGTTTCGGAGGTCTGGTATTTAATATATTACGCCGCGACGTACGAAAAGTAAAAAATATGAAAATGGTTATCATGATTTTTACTTTTCGTACGTCGCGGTCGTATTTAATTAAACCGGCTCTGAACACCAAAACAAATGACCGGAAATAGCATCGCTTAAAGCGCCACTTCCTCGGGACGTTGGTGCTCAAACTTTTGTTTATTCAAATATACAAGTTATTAAAATATACCTTTAAAATATAAAAAAATATAAAGTCTGGTCTTGGTTCCTCTGGTGTTGCTCAATGTGCGCAATATGCGAAAGTGACCATTTAGACCAGGTGGCCAGTCCGCCTGTTTGCTTGGACATAATATAATAAAAAAGAAGAAGTACAATAACTATTCATCCTAGGAGCATTACGAGTAGGTTAAGACGGAAAGCTGTTTTACGAAGTTATACTTTGCAGGCAAAAATAAACAAAAGTTTATTTCTAAAATGTGCCAAAATAAAAGTTTAAGATCCTCCATGAATACGAGCGACGCGACGTGCGCTACGAGTACCTACTTATAGCGGACAAACATACAACAGTCTTTAAACGTTCACCATTTATCTACGTGCGAGTATGTATATTGTTCATAGAATAAAGATTTAAGAGACGTGCTTTGAATTTAAAAATGCATACAAAATACGTAGTATCGAAAATTGCAATGAATCGCTACGTACCTTTTGGTTGAGATGTGTTCTTTGTGTCTGTAACCCATTAACGAATCACCGTAGGGTCTTCTCTCACAATGAGAAGGATGGAAGCCTTAGTCCACCACGCTGGCCTGATGCGAGTTGGTGGACTTCACATGCCTTTGAGAATATATAGGGGAACTCTCAGGCAAGCAGGTTTCCTCACGGTGTTTTCTTTTACCGTTGCAGCAGGTGATATTTAATTTTCCAAAGCGCACATAACTTTTAAGAAAGTCGTACGTTCAAATCCCAGTGACATCTCACTGAGATTTGAAGCCGGGCAAATAAGAGGCCGAATTTTAATATAATAAATGGGTATAATAAAGAATTCAAATTAAATAATTTGTTATAAAAAAGCTTCACCCACCGACAACCAGAATCGCTGGTACGTCAGACGTCTGTTCTAGTTATTCTGCCTGGGCACATTTCTAATGACTCCGGGCGTCGGGGGACTGGAGAAAGCCGACCGGAAGCGACTACGACGTTGGTATGTGTATGTCTGGATGCGAGTCTAGCCTTCATTAAATAAGGAAAATACGCGCGAATTCTTAAGAATAATAAAAGACTAAAGTAAAACCACGGGAAAAGCGATAAATATTTTAAAGTTAGGTACGTACGAGAACTAAGGAACAGAGTCGTAACAGTATAAACACAGACAGAACGTTAGGTTAATTAGGAGATTGAAAGGTACTCGGAAAAATATAGAAGCAGTTATTGAGAATAAGAGTAAAGCTAAAGAAGAAAAAAGAATGGGAATAAAGAAATAAAGATAAAAAATATAGGTAAATTAGTTGCTTTAAAACGAAAATAAGAATGCTGAAAATATAAGCACAGAGAGAACGGCTAATTAGGATGATTAAAGATTTTTAGCACCATGAACAAAAAGAAATAACAATATGGTAAAAAGTTTGTCGTAATAAGCCAAGAAGAAGTAAAATTATCCAACATTTGCGAGCAATTTCTCTCAGATTTAAAGCTCATTCTAGAAGACGAAGATTAAACAGTTTCCAATAGACCCAATGTAGCAAGAAACACGATTACAAGAGCAATTTCCATCGCCACTATAATATCGTAGACTCAATCATTGTGCGGTCTCCTCGGCATAGGCGCGACACCTAATGAACTTAGCTGCGAAGAGCTTATCAGTATCGGCTAGTTAATGAGATTGGATTCCCTCTTAGCTCCTAATAAATAATGTCCTCATAAATGTCATTTTACACGGGACAGAGCCACTGTAGCTCGCACAGAAAAATACCATTCCACCAGCCTTTTAACCCGCCGTGAAGCAGCATATTCTAAATGTCTATTGTTTTGCTTGGGGAGGTATGGTCACCATACTTTAATAAAAATAAATAAAAATAAAATTTTACAAATAAAATAATGAGCCCAAACCACTGTCCTGCGGCAGGGTACCCAAGATGCTGGCTGCATTCCCCCTTTGGATAGCAATACTTGTTAATAAACTTTTGTCATACTTTAATAAAGAAGTCTCTATGAGTAGAAATACACGCACCTGCTATTGATATGACGATAGGACTTCTATCCTATTTAGATTAAATGTTGGTGAGTGTCTATGGGTCTATGGGTTCTATGAGATTAAACATCAGGTTTGCTACTCATTACTGGATATAATATCTCATTTCGGAGTGTCGATTTCAAGATAACACAATAGTCACACACAAGAGAACATAACAGTCAAACGACACAGAATGGACTAAGAACTTCATTATCAGAACCAGCAAAGCTCGCCGGCAAATTGGATCAGACTCGAGCAGCGTGCTCTTCCAGGAACGAGGATTACCATTGGATAATTGGATGCACGTTCCTTTGTTCTCTTCTACTGATACCAGGGACTACTTACTGTCATTATGTTAGGGGATTGATACGCTCTTTGTATATACGTTAAACTAGATAGTTTTTTGATTATTATTTTCTAAATGAATACTCACTTGTAATGTCTAAATGTCGGAAAATCAACAAATATTGGGACTTCTACAGGTTTTTTAATAGGTAAATGAATATACAATCATACAGGCCATCTGATCCACTACACTTCCAGCATAAAAGGGCTCATTATCGAAGAGCCTTATCTAAGGTCGTAAAGCCCTTATAAATGATACAATACTACAGCAGAGTTTCCTCCGCAATCCATTTAATTACATTTGATACAATAAAGGAGCGGTTGGACGCCGTATTCCCGCCATCTTCGAACACGGCGGTAATATCGTTTTTTTGTCACGAGGCCGCATTTCCTGGCAAAATGAAACGTTTTATTAAAATCCAGATACTCGTACAATTCAGACGTTATTTTCCTTTTACTTTTGTGTGAGTAATTTCTTCGTTGAATATTTCATTCCTGACGCTAAGTAGGTACTTTATTTACAGACTGAGTCTTAGGTAGGTATTACGTAGGTTGGTACTTAAATACTAAATGTTTATTTCCTAGAATAGATTCCGGGGAGACTGGACGACTCAATTCCCAACTACAACAGTTTATTTTATGCCCTTAAAATATCGATAGTTTGAGACCAAACACACTGTAATTATGAGGCACATGGTACACTATAAAATGTGACTCTAAACCTAATACATGCTTAGGTATAGAGTCACATTTTACCTAGCATAATGCGTAGGTACATATTTTATAGATTAATTTACCAGAGCGTGAATCAGATGCACAAGGGGAGACCAAATTACAGTGCGCCGAACAACGAGTAGGCTGTTGCTATGCAATTACATGCAGGCTTTTCCGATGACGTGTACGAGTAGGGTTACCAGCTAGCACATTCAAATAATCCCGAGAAATATCCTTATTCCCTTTACAAAATTCAAAGACTGTCGCAATTCTGGAATTCATTCTCAAACCTCGATACGAGTTTTCTATACTATTGTTTGAAAAAATTGTCTGTTTGTTTATTTGGCACAAAAATTCAAGGTTTGATCAAGGTTTATAATATGTTTTTATGTTGTTTTAATGGAAGATCTAAAAAATCAACCGTATTTTATTAAAAAGCCAAAAGAACTTTATCCTGAAGAGTCAACAATTCCTGAAATCTCCGAACAAATCCTGAGTTATGTTAACCCTATGTACGAGTACATACAATTCCACTACACTATCACCGAGGCGAGTATGTTCTGCGAACCGTACGCGCCTAATGATGATTGCCAAAGATATATCATTACGAGTTATTCGTACAATTATCCTGTATTACCTATTGGGTATATATAATTCCCCATTCAGAAAAACGTGACCAACGCTAGTCTATAACAGTCGTAATAACAGTTATGGTCAGCGAGACATTTGGACAAGAGATTTGTGCATTTTTGTGGGAAGAAATTCATGCTCTTTCATTATAAGAATTTGATTTTAACCTAACTATATTTATTTATTTGTGCATTGTCCTATTTAGGTTATTGATTCTGTCTGATTCTTTCTATGTGTGTGTACAATAAAGAGATATATTTTTTGCATTGTGAAATTGGATCATATAGGGAATTCGTTTTTGGATTTTGCATGTCTAGACTTTAGTACAACAGGTAGTATTTAAGAAAACGAGAATATCACCTAAACTCAGCTCAATTTAACCATCATCCTCCTGAAAATATATAAGAAAGCAAGCTTCGCAAATCATCTTTATTCAGGTCGCGTTTTGGAACGATCATTATTCAGCGACGGAGACGGAAGTTACCAGTATTTTTTACTGCAAGGGAAAAGGTGATTTATATAGGAAAATCGCTTAACATAGCTTCAAAAACGTGTTTGCGCGCGTGTTACGTTGTGGTACGCCAAACTTGACGTGAGCGATTTTGTTTTCGCAAATAGAACAAAGGGTCTTGTGTTTGTTTGATTACGATGAAAATGTTTGATCTTCTTTGACTTCTCACAAAATACACGTCTGTTTGAGATCATGATCGATGTCACATTCCACACATTCTCCCTGGTCTGGAAATAATAGATACGAATAAAACGTATTTCACACTAAAAATACGTTCCAAAGCCTTTCAGCTTTTACAGCATTACATTATGATATCAAAAACGTCATTTCTTCATGATAAACGACCAATAAAGTTTAAACTTGACAATCATTGCGCATGTAAAGGACAAAACAAATTATTTTCATATAAATTATGTTAATACGCGAGACACTTGCAATGTGTTCGTGTTTATCGTTTTACTTCAAGAATGGTAACGATAATATTATTATGACGTTTATTTATAACTTTAAAAGGTGATGTGTTGTGTGGTTTGGTTTCTGATAAATAAACCCCAAGAAAATTTTAAAAAATCATATGTGAGATTTCTATTTGGAACATTAATTATTTTGAAAAAAATAATAATAACCTAGTGAAAAATGTTACTTAATAATCAATATAATGTTTATTTGACGTAAGTGAGGATAAAATAATATTTTACGTAGGCATGTGAATATACAAGAAGACTAATGTAACTAGCCTTTGAAATAAATAGCATTTAAAATTAAATAAAAAATATTAAAGCAATAACTGAATAAGATACGCAATTTATATCTGCAAACGATGTAAACTTTTTTCATAAATACGTACATAATGATATAAAACTTTATCCTTCACCTGACAATACGTCAAATGCCCATGTCAAAGGCAAATGAAATATATTTCATTCATTTCCAAATAAAAACTTAATTATAATAATAAACCAAATAATAACTTAATAAAAGGCGAATTGGAACAATGTTACGTATTAGTGAAAATGTTTGGAAAAGGACTGTGCTCAGGTAACATGATCCGGATTCGTTTCAGGAAGTGTATTTTAGAAAAGAGTCAATATTCAGTATAAATAGTTTTTATCTTGTGTGTGAAACATAATATCGCTAATCAGAATCATTCTCAAATACTCACGATGCACATAGAGATAATACGAGTATAATATCTGAGTGGAAAATTCGACCCATGGCATATAACAGCTGAGGCTTTGCGTGTATACTCAGTTTAATTACTTGAACATTTTGTTACAGCTCGACCAATTATTTCACTTCTAGATGCACTCTACCTTTTACCAGCAACAGTATCACAGAAGCAAAGCACATAAAACGCAACGCAAGTAGTGAATCCAGAAAGAGACCACCGGTTCCTTTGCACGGAAATAAAGCCTATAGGGTTGGGGAGCAACGCCCTTACTCGCCATTTTCACCAAAGGTAAATCACATGAAAATGGCGACGTAATCTAAATTTCTCTAGAAGCTCCCGCCATTCATGATGGTTATGGAACTGTATTTTAAAAAAATACATTTAAAAACGTACTCAAACACAGATCGGTGTGGGTGCCGCCGCCACGGATACAGGCAAGACAAGACATACACACACACACACACTTACACCAGAAATATAAATTATCGCTATTTTCAGGCGCAATTAGCATGTCTTAAATCTGCATTATCTTAATGGGACTAAATTAGCCGGAACACATTTTAATATTATTATCAAAATGTCAAAACAATACAATATGTACGCGATTGGACTTTGTTCAGAATTGAATTACAATTAACGCAAGTAAAGACGAAAGAAATCCTGTGAGTATAATTATTTGAACACACCAAAACACGAAATAAACGTAACGTTTCCCCAAGTAGAAATTATTATCGGTTAACGCGACTCCAATATTAACTCGACACATATCCAACGAGAATAATACGCGCGGACACAATACAAAGCCCGGGGACATTTCATACACATTTTTATTCCAATTATTCCAACTTTCCATAATGTCGACGGTAGCTTTTATTCAGATTATTTTCAGATATTTGTTTGAAGAGACATTGTTTTACGAGCGTAATTCTACTGTTCCACTTTTTATGCGTAGGTATGCCATTGTAATATTTGTATGGAAACAACAGGCTCTGTAGATATAATAAGTGGCAACTCAGTACAATTTTTTTGACTATTTTATTATAAGTAAGTAGCCGCACTTCGGTGTCTTTTTTGTGCTTTGAAAAGATGATTTGAGGCAGATTTTATAATTATCAACTATCTTTTTTTCACAATCTTCCATCAAAAGCTATTTTTGATGAAAGTGTGACTTCGAAAGCATTTACAAAAAGATTCCCGAAGTAAATTTCTTCACAGACATTTCTTTAACTTCGCCTATTCCATTACTCTCAGAACAAAACACTGCTTTCACCGAAACTCGCTCCAATAGATTTAATTTCAGTAATACATTTTATCTAACTTTTCCGGGCCTTCAAAGGTTTACGAGACATTTTTGGTAAAAGCAAAAGACCCAGAGTATATTTTCCCACTAAGATAGTTTTACTAAGCTTCCTCCATCTAATAGTGCCGGGTGGCATCTTGGAGCCCGTGTAATCCGGGATTCCGGATTCAATCCCGGTGCGCGGCGAACCGGATGAAAACAGGAATTACTGAACGAGATCTATATCAGATTGGGTTAAAGTTGCTGGATGAGGGAAGGCTCGTCTTCGTTCAAAATGTTGTTCGCGTAGCTTCGTTCAGCTATTTTATCTAATTTTAATCCTTTAGGAATTATAATTACCGGTTTAGAAATACATATTTATCGGTTAAGTATTTAGGGACAAGAGGAAACTATTTTTTTGTGCTAAATCTATACACACAGAAAATATAATAAATTTTCGAAATTGATCGAAAGTTTCAAAGGAAATCTTCTTTACGTTATCACAGCCTTTTATTGCAGAAATGACATAACAAAACGATAAAATAATAGAAATGGTATAGGTCCATCAGACTATCATAAGAAATATCTTATTTCTATCTCCAATGCGACAAATAAAACTAGACCGGAGATTAGAAAATCTGTCATCTGTTAGACATTACGGCATTGGTGTTGATATCCAAGGTATTTCTCATCGTATTTACGCAAGAAATTATAGAAAAATTCCTGTCTTAATACTTTTACTGAACTTATAAAAAAGTTTTATTAAGAGACTTAAAGGGCTGTAAGGGCAAACGAAACAAAAAGTAATTAATGCGTAAAATTTTAAACAATAAACACAAGAATTGTCACTCTTTCATATGACACTAAACCATACTACTATTTTAAATGCAACCGCACCTTTTGTTACTTTAACCTCCTAAAGTCCTGAGAATATTACAAAGAGTAAAAGGGAAAAACCACATACAAAGTTCGCTAAAACACCCCAATTTGAATCCAATCGCGTAAGAGATTGAACGCAATTCCATTTCGGCAAAAGAGGGGCCGTTGCAGGATTCTCAAGATTAGGGTTGCACCCTTCAGGGTCAACCTTTAAGGGAAAAACGAGGGGTTCAGTTAATTACTCTGAGATTGGACTTGTGATGTTAATAACGACGGACCAGGGGAAAAGTTGGAATGGAGTATCGGAAGTCAATATCTGAAGGACGTCGTTATCCAATGTTGTTACGGAAAACAACCGTGAAAATGAAATATACCGTCCGAAAACATTCAAGTGTTAGTTATTTTAATGTTTCAAGCATAACAGCTAACCTTAAAGTAATAACCAGGGAAAGCCAACAGAAAGAAAGACAGAGAGAAAGAAGAAACAGGCAGAAAAATAAAAAGACAAGATAGCTAATGTGACAATGTAGACTTAAAAAGCAGTAAATTAACCGTTAAACGTGTAGATATTATTCATTCCGAATTGAAACTTGAAGCGCGCACCAGAACAAACGGTTTGTTAAAGAAAATGAAGCTAGATTTTCTAGAAATAAAGGCAAACACAACTAATGCTGGATTTAGCAGTAATTTTTTATATGTAAATGAGATGGAAACGTACAAATGAATAATAAAAACGAGCACTTGAATATAATAATAAATACGTTGATCACAAAATGATTGAATAGTTTCAAATTTAATGATTTTTTAAGTGATTTCATAGTCATATTGTTATAGTTATTTATTTGGCACTTGACGCCTAAACTAATGTGTCATGATGCATAAATTAATATTAGAAAAAACATACAGACGAATTGAGAACCTCCTCCTTTTTTTGAAGTCGGTTAATAAGAAAAACCCTTTTGTCGATGTACCTAAATTCATTGTTTCTCTCTCCTTCCCTTCTAACTGAATCCTGCTAAGCTTTTGGTAAACAAATCCAAAGTACCTACTAAAACATTGACCTAACAAACTTAATTCCTTTTTAACGCTAAATAAATATACACCATTTAATTAATCCTGAATAATGACATCTAAATTTTTCAAACGAAAATAATTTTCGAGTCACTACTCCCCGGCTTCGCCATCTAGAAAGTATAATTTGGTGGAAAATTCAAATTATTCGTCTCATTGCGGTTTCGGCTGAGGTGTTAGGGACGATTTGGTTTTATAATTACAAATGGGCCCGTGGTCTCCCTTTGACCTTTTATCATTTATTTGACACCACTCCCTGATTACCTCTGAAATTCTGAATGAATGAAATGAATTAAATGTTTTACTTTTATGTTCGATTTGACATGTTTTTCTCTCAAAGGCTTTACAGTTTCACATTGGTTTTATTTTATATTTATAAGGCCCTATTACGCGTTGTTTACATCGACATTCAACAAATTTCGAGTCTGTTGAAATTATCATAAATCATTACGATGCACGATATCGTCTTATTCTACCCTTACCCAATCATATTTATTATCTGCTCCGTACGAGATTGTTTAGCACTACTTCATAATTCGACCATCTGAGTAACATTAATAAAACTTTCATAAACGTGCGGCCGCAATAAATTTTAATACAAGAACGCTGAAGCATACGCCGCCGGCCGTGAGGTTTTTCGCAAGGGGATGCAAATTTATACGGAATGTAATTTGCGACGTTATTAGATACCGAAGACCGGTATATAATAATCTGTGACTTGGATCAAGTATTTCCACCATACTTTTTGTTGACGAGGGACTTTCCGAAGGTTTCAAAGGAGTTTTGTCGTGAAGGATGCCCAGTGGTTGTCGTTTTCACTAGTCTTCATGCAGCCTGCCTCAGCAATGATTCTAGGATCTACATTGAAACTCACTGCTGTAGCCAGTTTAATGAAGAACTCATCTCAAAGAGACAAACGAGATACGAGTAAATCACATGATGCTGTGTTTACGATTGTGACGTGACCTTCCAAACTCCAAGTTGGCGAGTTTAGAAGACATTTACAAAGTATACACATTTATTGAATATACGAGTACATACATACATACTAAACAGAATATTCTATTCTTTTCTTATCGAATAACAATAACATAACAAACGTGTCATCTTGCGAAAATTAAAGCTAAGCGAAAGCTAAGTGTAAAATTTATGTTTTTATAAAAAAATGGAATTTTAGCAATACTTTTGTTTCGCAGTCTACTGCCGAATGGGTTGTCGCACGGGCCGATGACATCCTGAACTGGGGACGTAAAAACTCCATCTGGCCGCTAACGTTTGGTCTTGCGTGTTGTGCTTTGGAGATGATGCACTACGCTGCTCCCAGGTAAGTTCACCAAAATATGCTGATGAAGTAGTTTAAGCGAATGAGTTAGTTTAAAACCTTCTTTTATCCACAATTTTTTTAAATGGATAGTTATGGTGGTTGCCTAACTAATGAATTAAAAACATTTCATCAACATAATCTGCCAAATATGTTCCTAACTAACAGTATTTTTAATAAGCATTATTGTTTCCAAAACTGCCTGCCTGGTATATTAACCAGGATTAAATAATACGCTACCTAATACTCGTGATACGTGATACATGAACACCATCAAAGACATGTAGATAGATGCAAAGCTGATCAAAGCCTAGAAAGCGTACGTGCCTATCAAAATTAAGAACGGATTTCGCTTTGTTCGGAGGCAATCGTGAAGTTATGATTGGCACTTTGCGATCGGGAAAGGTTACGTGGCGACATTTTGCAGGTATTTCTTGTGTAGTAAGGTTAGAGACCGGGCGTGATAGGGTTACAGGTCTATTGAAATTGTTCATCGAATTCGTGAAGCAAGATTGTTTTGACAATATGCGAAGCCGCGTAATGGAGTCGTGTGGCAAGACTGTTTAGAATTAACTCATCGCACGCCGCCTGTTTAAGTACCAGCGCATAAACTTTGCACAAGCAAATACTAATACTGCTTACTGAGAACTTAATTAAAATGGAGTATGGAAGGCTCCAAAATAAAGCTAAAGAAAATATAAATTTGTAGACAAAGATTTTCTATCAGATATTCAATAATATACTATTTACCTGAATGTTGTAAAAGACTAATGGGGAATAGTGGAAAGTAAAAAGGGATGTAACCAAAACAAAAATGAAAATCACCTTCATTCTCTGCTCATACAGAGAAGAAACATGAAACCACTTTGAAAGTTAATTTTTAAATGTTTACAGATATGACATGGACCGTTTCGGCATGGTGTTCCGGGGCACTCCCCGTCAGACCGACGTGATCATCGTGGCCGGGACGGTCACCAATAAGATGGCGCCGGTCCTTCGTAAAACCTACGACCTGATGCCGGAGCCCCGCTGGGTCGTGTCCATGGGCAGCTGCGCCAACGGTGGTGGATATTATCACTACACCTATTCTACCGTTCGCGGCTGTGACAGAATTGTACCGGTAAGATTACTCGTTAACGTCAATAATAATTATTAACTAACAGAAAAAAAGGAAATCGCAAAAGCAAAAAATAAACTCGCTTCGATGACTCTCAAATTGTTAGACAATACCAGATGCGAGAAGGGTGGAAATTTGAGCCTAGATATATATGATAACCCCATATTGATTCGTTGAATTCGGGTAAAAACAAAAATTTTCTGCCAATTCATCAGTCATATCATCAGTCATTATCAATACTAACATTGGTAATCTTGAATGCCTTTCATCTAAAGGGAAATTTAAAAGGTTACTAAAATATAGCAATTTAGCAGTTTATATAGTTATTCTTACTATTTCTAATGTCTTACTGCTCATTGCATTCACGTTGATATTATCTTCATATTTAGCAACATCTATGTACATTGTACATCAATTAATCTACATAACACCCAAGCCTTATTTGCTCAGTTTCTAGAAAAAGAAATTTAATCGTCTTGGAAACTTAATACACGATTATGACTCACGTCATTACTCGTAAGCTGATCCACAAAGAGCTTAGATTTCCATTATCTAAGAGGCGTTATTAGACTGAGACGTGGTTTTACATCAGCTGCGACGTGAGGTGATGTACACATCAATTTGCGACATTTATGTCAGGTTTATCATATTGCAGAGGAATGGCAAGCGGTTTGTAATTTCTAAGCGAAAATAATAATAATCAATCTTCTTTGAAATCAATCGTCTCCCGAGACTCCATTCATCTTAACTCGAGTGAATTACCCGTATTTGCCTTCACAGGGGAAATGTAGTTAGCAGTTTGTATGAGAAAATTTATAGTCGTTTTTCCAACGACTTAACGACCGTTATTATGAACACTAGTGCAATTCTAGTTCCAACCAAACTATATCAGTTTTAAAATATGAATCTTTGCAGACACAATCTTTAGATAATGCCTGTCTTAAAATGATCCGGATTTATACTCGTATTTATATTTAAGATTTAATTACACATAAATTCTTATTGACTTTATTTATCTTTATTTGAATTAACAGCCTAACACATTACGTCTCTAGATAATTCTCAATGTTAAGAGCCCGTTACGCCTCTTATTCTGTACACAAATTCTAATCTTACTGTTTCAATCAATCAGTCTTAAGAAAGGAAACAGTAACGTTCCAATTAAATTGTGCAAATGATTCCAGAACTTTCTTGGTTAAATTTTAAATTACGAATCCTCGAACTGTTTGAGGGATCTGATACACTTCCCTGGAAGCCTGGTAAACAAAGGCCTATGATCTCTTCTCTGATTACTGGATGGCACACATCCGAACCCCACCGGCCCAATTTCGCAGATTGTGATGTACCTACGAACCCCATCCCGCTTTTAGCTTTTTCATTTTCATAGCACTTTGTCTTGCTATTATCTGTGCTCAAACTCGCATGACCGCGTTTCGTTCTGAATGTAATCTCGACTGAAGTTCTTGCTGGTTATACCTTTTTTCAATGAAACAGAGTAGAATGCTTTGCGCTTTTGTACTTCTTTAAAATACAAATTTGTAAGAGGAACTGCAACACAAAATACCCATATTTTTATGTGTAATGACGTCTTGCCTTGTTGAAAACGTGTTGGAAACAATGGTTTCAAAATTCATCCTGGTAGGGTCTCATCCTTTTGCGTGGTGCCTTTCATTTATTTCATTATTACCATCATTGAAGAGAAACAGAAACACTGAAGACATCTGCACAAATAATTGCGAATAATTATTTCTTTCAATAAACAATTCAAAGAAACAACAATGACAACAATCGACACTTGTTAAAACTTGATTACTTTTCGGGCAAAAAAATATTGAAATAATTCGAAATTCAGCTCAAAAAACGTTCCCAATACAATTGTTAAGAGAAATTGTACCAGTACAAACAATTTCCTTCACCACTTAATTGGAATTTATTTTCTCGAGAGGCCATTTTGTTTTTATTCCAGTACTGGGCGTTCCATGACTCTGGTTAATGTTTAGCTTGTTTGTTGTTTGCTCCAGAACTAAAGCTTCGCAAATATTTGCCTCTGGGAGTTAATTTAAAATTTGCAATTCCAAATAGCGATTTTCTCTTCAAAGTTTATTTACTTACGAGGAGTTTATTTTAGCTAAAGGCAAAAAAACGCAGCTCGTTAACAGAATCATTATATTGGTTCGGTTCAGTTGCAATGTGATTTCAAAATGCTACCGTTATTTTCGATTTAGAGACAGGAATTAAGGCTTAGATATCATTGATAAAATGTTTTTACAAATTCTGTGCAGCGATCATGAACACCATCGTCAATGTATTTGTATGGTTAACGTCAATCATTCGTGATCCTTTATGACTTTGACGTTTACTTGGGGTACTGTTGCGGTTGGACCATTTAAGATCAGGAGGTCAGCATATTCGCTTACTAATCATGATTGAAACTGTTCCATAAGGTTGACATATACGTGCCTGGGTGTCCACCGACCGCCGAAGCTCTTCTGTACGGGATGCTGCAGCTTCAGAGGAAAGTGAAGAGGATGAGGGTCGTTCAGGTTTGGTACAGACATTAGATTGAATTTTATTTGATTGAATAAACTACTTACTATTACCTAATGTAAAAGTTTCATTATTAATATTAAACTTCATTATGCTAATCAGATTATCAATTTTGCATGATCTAATAGTCAACAGTATATGGTAGATGTTAAGTCGTACAGCTACACGGATCTACTTTGAAAACCTCAACATTGCTTGACTATTCATAATTTTTCACGATAAGACTAATTGGATATTAAAGCCTGAAAGCTAAAACCCTTATTTTTAAAAATTGGACGCTTAAATTGACCTTCATTTAGTTTACTTTTGATAAAGATTATGAAAAAATTAAGATTTCATCAGAAGTGAAGTGTTGAAAACAAAAGGATAAAGAGTGCCCTTTGGGAAAGTTTTCAAAAGAACCATCCCAAATGTTTTCAGATTGTAAGCAATGTTTGAAGCGGTCTTTTCCATTGTCTTAACTTTAAGTGCTACTTCGGTGCTTTAACTTACGTACCTACTTACTGGCACATTTTCGCGAAATTTGTGATCTTCATGTTTAGTTGTACCTACTGTTATAAATTATACACTAGGATATTCTGTGTCGTGGTTGACTAATCTCATCGAAACGAGCTACGTACTTATATTAAAATGAGGATAAATTACTCTAAAAACATTTTTGTAAAAGACTCTCACTTTTAAAACAAATTTCACGTCACGTTCTTAACTTGTAGGGTGCTCCAGTTTGCGGAGTTGGGCGCGGGTTGTTACAAACGGGTTGTTACCACGAACTTTCCAATGATAAAAGTAACTAAAGCTATGTATTATCATTTTACAATGGATGAAAATAGCACGGTCAACGACCTAAGTAAAGTTGTGATCCTCAGTAATTTCGTTTACTCGGTCCCAGGACAAACAAGACAGTTTATCAAAATTCCGTCACAAGAAAAGTTCTTAAAGGAAAACTTTTTTTAATAAATTTTAAAGTATCCTACTTACAGCTACTCATCTGGGAAAGGAGACACTCAGAACACTGATATTTTAGCTCCAGTCATGCTTCTATTTTCAAAATTTAAATTTATTACAATTATTGATAATTCGAATTTATTGTGATTTTGAAAATTTTAGCTGATCTGCCTTAAATTTGTAAGAACTTCTTACAATAACGTTCATGTTTTAAATTTCTTAATTCATTAATTCAGAACAGAACAGATTCGCAAAGTTGAAATTAGATAAAATGAAATTACGCTCAGATATCTTATAATAAATAATCTTCCACCAAAGTTTTCAATGTAGTAAGGAACACTGCCTGAGTTAATAAAGAGCATTTCTAAGTATCAGACGTTAAACCCGATGCTGTTGAAACATCCGGACCTGCTCCAATTAATGAAGTTCCCAGTAAGGGACTATAGTTTAGAGGGATTATTTGAGGTCGTTAATTAATTCAGTGAAGGTGCTCAGTTAGGTCAGGCACTTACTAGTATGATGAATAATGGGAGAATAATAAGGGTCCTACCAGAACCTTCCAATTTAAGGACACATTCTTACTTATGGTTCTGACACTGTTGGGTAATTCAAACAGTGGTAATGTTAGAAATATAAATTAGCAACAAGTTAATTCACAGTAAGTATCTAATAGTTCACAATTAAAAAATAAAAGGACATTCGAGCCCCTGAAAAGGTTAATATTTGTACACAAATATTCCTTTATTGTATCATTTCAAATTTGCGTTGTTCACTAAGAGAGATATAAATTAAAAAATAATAATATTTCTTAAGCCAGCGTCGCAGAATCGTTTTGATTACTATTTTTACAACGTAGCTATGTCGATTAACAAGTTCGCTTTAATAGTAACTGTATGAATGAATGAACTCGTATGAATGGTGTCATATAAAATCTAAATACGCACTGATAAATAACAAAGAATTGGTACTCAAATAAAAAAGAATCGGTACTAGCAGAGACCTTCGCCGGATGCCACATTAAACCTGATCACGTTCAAGCCCGACCCAGTTTGGGGACCGGGGGCGTTTTATACGAGCGACATTCAATTCCAAATTAGAACAAAGCGAATCAAGATGAATGGTCTAGCAATAACCTTTCGGCTAATGGCTCAGTACAAAGAACCGAACAGGCAGTGGATACTGAAAGTCGGTCACGTCTAGAGCCCCGGGAACATTGCGAGTTCGAAGCACGTTCAAACCCAAGAGTTGGAACTGAACTAGTATGGGTTGATACAGTACTGTGTGATGATTGTTTACATGTAAGGTACCCAATAGAAGTTGCGAGTTCAGAATCCCGTTAAGAAGTTCGCAGCATGGAGATTTAGAATACAAAATCACGTCGGCTTGGAGTCAAACTAATGGTTCTGAATACTGATCATTGAATTCAATTAAAAATGAATAAATAAATAAATAGATAAATAATTTCCCCCTAGACCAGATCCTAAAGTCCATGCGAAAGAAAATAAGGCAGCTAATTAAAATAAATTTTCCATACATTTCATATAGGAAATTTCATTCGTGAATCATCAACCAAATTCGAATTTATTTGTGACACTCTCAAGGCCCTTCTTATTTCGACTCTTAAACCACACCCCTCCCACAACAAGTACGAGTATGTACCTACATATTTCACGTACCTACTACGCAAATAAATACCGATGTGTACAGTGAGCAAACAGACGACTGAACGCTTACAACTGATCAATGGAACGAGCCTGCCGGAAATATTGATTTGCGTACCAGCGTTACAGGGAATACGACCTACGTATGTATATCCGACTTGTACAATGCGATCGTATATTAATTGAAAGTGTCAAGTAAGGAAAAGGAGCAAGGTAATTGAAACTAAATAAGGCCTTGTTTTAAATAACCAACCTGTCATAACCGACTAACCAAGCAAAGACAAAGATAAAGACAAAAACGTCTTTTTGCACAAATATAGGTATAGAGTTGTTACCAAATTATTTAGATCAATCTATATTTACCATTTTTAGGTATGCAAACTTTAATTAGAATAAACTAACAAATGAAAGTTAATAAATATCTTAATTACACTAAATTAAATAATTTGAATACAATGACAGATACATGTCAAAATTTAAAGACAGAGTAACTGTGGTTGTCGTTAACGTTGTCGTACGAGCAACTCTTGCGTGAGACATGGCAATAAGGACAGGAGGTAAAATGTGTCAAAAGTGTTTTAAGAAATTCATCATTTTAGTGGACTAGGTAAAGCATTTTTTTACATAAAACATTCAAATGTATAGGTACTAACAGTGAGGATTGCAATTAGGAATATGTTGCTAAGTTTCCAACGTTTTTTACCAAAGTTTCATTCCTAATAGGAAATATTCTGGCTAATATTGAATCTAAAAGTGAACGCAACTCCCAACTTAAAGCTTCTAATCAACAGACTTCAATAGCCTATACTAAAAACAGTATTATGAATGAAGGAGTACGACACGCTCACATGCACACACACACATACTCATACTCACAAGAGAATCAATGGAATGGGGTTGACGGAAATATTGATCACGTCCGTAACTACGGACGCTATTTGAATTTAATGCCATAATGCTTTGAACCGGCTACCAAGTTTAACGGCCTTTGAGACCGCAGGTCACTTATGCAGCGAATCAATAGCACAATTAGCCTATGTTGTGCGGAGAAGTGCAAGCCCTGTTAGATAGAAAGGTCCTCGTATGTGCATCAAATTGAACGGTCTGCAACGTTAGTCAACTGGATATCCTCTCTTCGATTGTGGTTGTGGTCTTGTGCCTTGTGAATTAAACACTTCCCGCTGTCTGTCTTTAAATAAATTTAATCCATCTGGTTAAACAGTAGGTCGGTTCTCTAAAGCTCTGGAAGAACTTGAAGGTTTTTAACTTAAGCGGCGATTGCCGTTGTTTTTGGCGATCAGAACATCTGGACTTAAGTCGACTTAATTAATTATCTACGTTCATATTGCGGCGTTTAACTCTTTAAGATAATTCTCGCATCTTTCAAGATTTGCTTTTAAATGATGTGGTAATTTTTTCTGAGATATTTCAGCATCGTTATCCTAATTTTAACCGGTTTGTCAAGTTTTCAGACCATAAAACAATTCACTTTTGTTCACAACAATTCTTATCGTAATACCAAATTTCCAATCGACTGGAGCATTGGCAGCGATCTCCTAAATTTTCCTCGAAACGATACGAACAATATGATCATAACATTTTACGAGTTCTATCGCACGCGTCGGAACACATTCGGTGATAAAATACTATCTACACTTAAATACTTAAGTAACCTATCGCATATGACAATGTGAGTTGCCAGAACATAAAGCTTGTGAAAAGAGTTCCTGCTTCCAACAAACGGTTTAGCGTAAATCCCTAAAATTTACGAGGACGCCCAACGCAAGCGTAAGCCTCTTTTTGGGATTAGCAGAAATGGTTAAGTGCCTTTGGTGAACAAAAGGATTTTTAAAGCAGCAAAGTGTTTTCTAAATAGGCACTTAAAAATAAAACAGTTACAAACAGTTACAGAGTAGCGCAGTTATTTAAAGCGTTATCGATTACACAATATAGCGAGTCAGGTTCTAAGGCTAGTTTTTATAGTAATTGAGTATCAAAAGGACATGCAGGCCACCTGATGTTAAGTGGGCACTGCAGCCCAGGGACTCCCGCATCCAACCTCAAATAGAGGAAAATTAAATATCTTATCTGAGATTGCATGCTTTTCTACTCATGAGCTCCATCACCTAGCTATTTTTATGGTTTGATATGATGAACCGCTTTGATAAGAGTTTTAATTAAATCACCACCCGCTACACTTTTCAAGATTGGGGCGAAATGAAAGCATTAAATATCCTCTAAAAGACACCGGTTTACGAACAATATGATCGTTACGTTTTACGAGTTTCGGCGCACGCCTCCGAGCACGAAGTGGTGATAAATTTCGTTCCTATCACTAATTAATTTACAACAAAGATATCTATCGGCAGTTTCTCGTTTATTATAACAACGCACATATAAAATCCATAATTATATAAATAGCATAAAATAGAAGAAAAGCTTTTGAATTTGAATTTACTAACACACATAAAAATCTACCAAAATTGGATCGGAAATGTTTAAATAAGAGTTTAGTGAAAAGTACGGGACGCACGGAAATCCTATTTAAAGAAAAAGTGTGTAAAAATAGCTGCAAGGTTGAGTAGGTAATGACGAAGTGACAGGTACTTAGCGCAATTCGATTGACGACTAAGTAGGTTCAATACGTAATTGCAGGGCAAAGAGCAATGGCCTATCCGCTGTCACCGATGACATAACGGCCATAACGAGTGATACGCACCTTACCCGTTCACACGTTTCCGGTAATTTATTAATCTTGTTATTACTTTGTACATAAGCATGTAATAAGTGTAATAACACTTTTGCCAATATATGCAAAAAAGTATGGGCTTTAAAATGCCCCGAGCATGAACACTATCGTCAAAGTATTCGTTAAAGTTAACGTTATATAACTATTTTATTATTATTTTATTGGGACGAAAGTTCCTTACGGCAGGCTTGGAGGAGATAGAGATTTTGCTGCGCGACCGAACTGAAAAAATGTGAGACTAAAACCGTAAGAAAAATATATAACGAAAGTGACGACATATCATTTTCATTTAGAACAGTGCCGTGAGCTTGGACACTATCGTCGTCAGGAGTGGTAATTACTTAGGTACACGTAATTACAGGACAATGAACACAATAGCCACGACAATTTTCAAGAGATGACATAACGAGCATACCTAACGGACGCATGGACGAACGGACGTCGACGTAGCGCACTTGTTTGTTTACACGTTTTTATAAGTCAGTTCTTATTATTTATGTAGGTAATTATGAAGTGCCGTAAGCTAAGATAATTATAGTTATTTTTATATCTACCGATTTTCAAATATTAAATATCAAACTAAGGGGAATGAAAGGAGAACCCGGCCTAAGACTATGAACTTACTGATATTACTTCACTCTGGTGTTGAATAACCAACAAAGATATTTGTTTGACGTTTACCTGCATTGAGGTATATGTACTTTACCTGAAACAGAAATTATTATTTAGTAATTATTATGATACATTTAATATTAAAGTTAACATCTAATCCTTTTCCTTATATTCAACAAAGCCAGTACTAATACCACAATTCTACCACTAAAGTCAATTAAACTATTAATTTGCATCGAACCACTGGTGGTCCGACTGCTATTGTTTAACTATTGTGTCTGTTTACTGGACATTCAATAGGTTAAGAGTGAAAATTTTAGAAGCCATAGTAGGGTATTTCTTTAAGAATGTGCATATTACGCGGCGCATGATAAAGAATCGTCTACAGTGTAAATATTTTAATATTGATAATACTACCTATGAATATAAGTAATACAGATCTAAACAAGACTATAGAAACCAAATTTTGTTTATTAAATTTAGAGAAATTTGGTTCCAAACATCCAGATTCTAATTACCATTCGTGTCCCATTTTACATTTTGATTAAGTTTTTGTTCAATATAGCTAAATCCATTTTAAAGAATGTAATTATAGATCAATATTCTTAAATAGCGATAGTTTCCTTAGCTCTATATACAAGTTGTTTTACATAAATAACATAAATAAAGAAGAATGAATGCTCTCAAAGTATGTCTTCGGGTGACTTTATAATTACCGTTTAAAAAATATTCGCCTTAATTTACTACCCAAAAATTTGAAAATTCATACCGTTAACTGCCTTAACAAGTGTGCGCCAGTCTGCGCTAGGCGCCCGACCACATTACATGCATCAAAGACTGCATTTTTTGGCGCCAGATTCAAATTTCTCGTCGTCTTTTGCTTTTGTCGAAATATAGTCTAATCGCCGTTTTCAATTTTTGTGGTAAGTAGATGATTATTTTTTTAAACTGATACGTTTATTTAAGTTGTTATAAGATCCATTTTTAAGTAAAGTAGGCAAAAATTTCATAATCCTCATAAAGAACTCTTTATTCAACAAAATGTTTGAAATCCTAATTACCAGTTGCATAATTACGGTATTTTCCATTGCTCAAAATTAAATGGTAATGAGTGAATTTTAGAAATGGTAATTATAATATATATTTATTTGTGATTCCTGTGCTGTGCTCTATCGAATACTTGTGAGTAACCCATTAATGACCCACTACAGGGTCGGGTCTCCTCTCACAATGAGAGGGATGTAGGCCTTAATTCACCACGCTGGCCTACTGTGGGTTGGTGGACATCACATGCCTGATGATGATTTTGATATTTTTCCGACTAAAAAACGGTCATGTCATGTCAGTAACCCATTAATGACCCACTACAGGGTCGGGTCTCCTCTCACAATGAGAGGGATGTAGGCCTTAGTCCACCACGCTGGCCTACTGCGGGTTGGTGGACTTCACATGCCTTTGAGAACATTTTTTTTGTGAACTCTCAGGCATGCAGGTTTCCTCACGATGTTTTCCTTCACCGTAACAGCAGGTGATATTAGATTTTATAAATCGCACATAACTTTTTTACAAAGTCATTGGTGCGTGCCACTGGGATTCGAACCCGGACCCCTCGATTCGAGGTCGAATTCTAAGCCACTGGGCTATCACCGCAAAAAACGGTATTTTAAGTAAATTATGAACACTCTCTCAATAATAGATACTCATTATAAATAAGTTTACAAATATTTTTGTAAGTTTTTTATTTAAAGGTCTCAATCATGCTAGTCTAAATTTTTAATTTTTTGATTTTAATTTAGGTAATTACTTTATTTTTTTTAAAGTGATTATTTTTGTTTTGGCTTGGATGCTTACTTCCAATTACTACCCAAGACGTTTTGGTTTTTTGTTTCTTTTATATTAATTTTGGTGATTTAATCGATAGAAATAGGTAAGAGAAGATTTTTTTACAGAATTAACCTTTGCTTAAAACAAAATCCCAAGATTAACATTAAGTGTATTTTTTTAAGATATTTTACCGCTTACTTCCAAAGCCTTACCAAGAAGTTCATTACGTTTTGTTTTTTTTTTTAAGTTTTTTACATTGTTAATACCTAATAATTAAGAAATTATGTTCAAGACTGATTAAAATATAAATAAAAACATGTGTTTATTTAAACTGTATTTTTTTCTTGATTATTTTGTTATTTCGGCCAATTCACTACAAAAAATTAAAAAATTATAATTTGTTGCACTGATAATTACTTACATAACTATATGTAGTTTGTTAAAAAAATGTTTTACTAGATTTTTAAATGAAAGTTTATACTTTTATCTTCTTGCTATTTGATTTATAATTACCATTTCTCATTACCTTCACCATTTTCTAATTACCATTTACTGTAAATATCATTACCGTTCACTGAAAATTTTAAACGCTTGTCAGTTAAAAAGTAAAAGACTTAAATAATTCCCTTGTACAGTTTCTTTAAGGGTATGGTTGCAGCAATGTAAAATTTACTCAAAGAATGCGTTTTGTCACAACTTTTATGGAATCTCCTAACATGGGGCAATATGCGCATTTTCAAAGAATTGTATTGTTTTGTTAATGTTTCTTTTTATGTTTTTCATGTGTTTCTGTTTCGTTGTTTTACTTAATTTAAATATTTTTTTTGAGTCCCTGAATAAATGTATGTTCTTCTTCAAATATAACCATTTGGCATGGCGACTACCTAAATGATGTTTATCTATTCGTATACTTATGAATAGATTAAAATCATGCTTTTTTCTGCGTGTTGCCTGAGGGGCGATCAAAGCGGATGAAGTATAATTTATAATGCAATATGTATGACGTTCAATCAGTGTGCACGAATTCTACTTAATAATGACTAAAGCTTTTGAGTTTGAGTTTGATAGGTGTATCAACATTCAACACTAGTAACACTAGTAACAGCTGATTGTATTGATAGACCAGCAGGAACCAGCAGGGCCAGGTGGTGTTGGTATCGGCGGTGGCAATTGCCCTCAATCGGCCTTTATTGCGGGGTCACGGTGACGCGCGCCGCCCCGACAGACTCAACGGCAGCACGATGACCCAAATGCAGGGACTGATTAGAAAAGGTTCTTCGAAAATTCGTAAAAAGAGCTCTCCTTCAAAGCTGGCAACGACAATAGCGACGCACTTGGCATTGCTCGTGTCAGTGGGCGAAGGTGTCATCAGAAGGCCGTCTGCCTGTGTCTGCTCTTTATATAAAAAAATGCACCTTAACGATTGTCACAGTATTTAAAAAAATATTACCTTCAAAATATTATCTTCAAAAGCTACCATTCGACTTCCTCAGGGTTATGAGGAAAGCGTCAGACGACTCGTCAGACGCGGCGGCGCCGTGATGACTCACCGGCGTGGAAAGTGGACCGCATCAACACAAGATTACCTACAGGAAACCCGCTACCCATTTCAAGATATTAATACAATTTCTGATAGCTGCATTTGGGGGTTACGGTTCAGTTTTTAATTCAATATCCTCTCATTAAAAGCTTAATGTCTAGTGACAAAGATAAAGTGAAAGATAAAAACAATCTTTTATTTATCTTCATCTTTGTCTTTAAGATAAATTAGCATAAACTTTAAGCGTAACTCACATTAATTTGGAACATATGCCAAAGAAAATTAACTAAATTCCACACGCTCCGAAGCCCGGCAGCCGCATAATTAAATTTGTATGAGCAAATTGTTTTCCAGCGGACTGAGGAAGGCATTTATGCTCATATCTACAGACACGTGCAGACAAAAAGATATTATTTTATACAATGTGTTCACATATACTGTACGCGAATGTAACGTATCCGCCTAGACACGGGCTGGCACGGTTTGGTCTGTGCCTTCGCGTGTTAGGTTCATTTGCCCATTATTTATTTATACCATTATAAATAAGAATAGTATCTGTTTATCTTTACAGTTATAAAATAAGCCTCGCTTTTCTACAGTATACTAGGTACCTACTATAATTATAGGTATAAACTGTCACCATACCAAAAAATGCTTGTGCACCATGTCTAAAAATGCTATTAATAGCTTTTGTTATCACTGTGCCCACCACCAAATTATATTTTGCCTGCACACATTTTTATTTTGTTAAAATTTTACAAACATTATTTCATTTTGCTACAATTTTATCATCCATACGGATACACGAGTCCCGAACGTGAATATTCCCTGATGAAAGTAAATTCAGGTGCAGTTGGTTTAGGTGACCTAGTTTTTTGTTTAAAGTAGCGTAGTATACAAATTCTACCAGTCGCAAATATTTTCAACGAAGACTGATGCAATTTTAGCCAGCTCTGAAATAAAATTTAGAAAAAAGGTCATCGAATGGCGACCACGTACCTATTGGCGTACCTATGGGCAGAGTGCCTACGAAGGGCCGAAAGTAAGGAACAAAAAAATAAAAAACACAAACAAACTATCCATCCTGATAAACCTTCACACAGATTACCATTGAACTAATTAAGTTGAACTTTGAACTAACCATTACTAAGACTCACAGACCTACAGAAATAGATCGAAATGGAGTTAATAAACGTCTAAGCTTAGACGACTTACGTTAAGTTACTTTACAATATCACGTAACCTTTGCGAAGACGTTGCAAGAAAGACATAGCAAGGAAATATTTTCTTGTCGCAGCTAACAACGAATGTTCGAACGATAATGGAGTATAGTAATTATATTAAATACCGTATATAAAAATTTTCCATGGCAGAAAACATCAACAAATGAAATTACAAGTTGTATTAGGTCGAGATATATTTTCTTTATAGTTCTTTATATCAATTTTATTGGTTGCATATTTAGGTCAAGGAAATATCTCCATAATTAAGTTTGTTGTGATGTCCAACACCATTTAGGGGTCCTTATTATCCTTCACTTAAATCAGACACAATCGTTTATGTGCCGTCTGAACACAAACCAAGCTACAAATTGAAAATCGAATGTCAGGATTAAACAACGTCATGTTTAATTGGATCATTCGTCGTATTCGATAATGAAACCCGTAAGCAAACCCAAGTACATCCAGTTTTAGTATAAACCCGTACATAACAAACCCTACAAGCCCGGACATAATAAAACCTGACACGCCCGGAGCAAACTCCGGGTGAATACTTACGTGCGTAACACAATTGGTTGGAAAACAATTTCCACCTCCAATTTAATTACACCCCCGTCTTACCTGGAATTTTGTTCATACACGTTTTAATTTTATGGGGTGATACCTACCTTTTTATCAATTACCTTTTTATTGCTTCAGTATTTTTCGTGTAGATACGGTCCTGTGCTTATTCATTTAAAAGAAATAAGGTAAAATTTACCTCGTTTATGTGAGCCTGTGACCTATGCATATTTTTAATTATTGAAGTATAAAGGCCAATACAGCCATCTAACTGGCTTCATTCCGACGGATGAATGAGCGACGGATGGTGAAAAACTTATTTTGTAGTTTATCAAACTAGAATGTATAAAATACATGAATATTTCAAGATTTCTTCACTAATGTATCCATAATTGGGATATAAACGTTTATATTTTTACTTTATAAAAGCTTTTGCTTTGGAACTTCAAGAAAACCATTGTACTTTTCAAAGGCCTTCAGTAAAAATGAAGGTAGGTATTGTTTCTCATTGAACATTTCCAAATTAAAGCGATCCACATAATACATTCATTCTCTTTATTCGTTTTTATTTATTCATTTCGATAGCAAAAGCAAGAGAGACCGTTTTTGTACAAATAACGATGACTTTTTTCGTGATTTGGCCAGCTCTTGTTGCTTGTCTTTCTGAATTTTCAAAATTGAGCTTTAAGAGCACGACATAGGGTACACATTCGGATGTCACTCAAACCCGGCGAACCGTTAGCGAGACCATTGAAAAATCGACTACACTGCACAATCGGAATGTCAGACGTGGTACTGCTAGCAAATAAAGTAGTCAATGATTCGAAAATCTAAATTGAACATTTATAATATCTGTTTTGTAAAACAATAAGTCATAGATACTCGTACAGTTGTTTTTTTATTTGTTAGAATTATCATCTCATAAAATGACTAAATTAGTTTATGCCAACAGATTACAGATAAGAAATACAGAGACTTTATACTAATTCTAGTAAAAGGAATAATACCTCTTTGGATACCTTTATTTATTTATTTATTTATTTATTACGACTTTATTGTTACCGAAAAAGTGCTTAAAAGACAGTATTTTATGTAAATGTTAATTATAAAAGTGAATTCTTTTTGCTAACAGTACCTAGTGTTTCTGCGATAGAACGCAGGGTAACAAATTAGAAACGCGCAATTGGCGCTTTTGTGAGCCCTGCACGACGCAGGACTATTCAGGGTGGAAATATTGCTAGCGAGAGACGGGCAAACTGAAGAATAAAATTCTGTCACGAAAATGCAACTTGAAAAGAGTGGAAAATAGTGGAAATACGGGATGAAGATGATGAGCTAGGTGCGAGTATATCACGTTATTATTAACGATTCCGTTAAGGGTTTAAAAACGTGAAAAAACTGACTGTATTCTGTCTGTAGAGTTACTCGTAAAATACCTACTGTAAAATAGAGGCGAATCTATTTCACTCGCAATCACTTTTTACAATTACTCATTTTGTTGCTCACTCGAAGTCCCTGTAAATTATGAGTATTGAGTTTGAAGTTGTCTCATTTCTCTAGAAATTATTTTGCTAATCACAACTGGTGAAAGTGGTACCCACAAAACAGCAGAATTCTGTAGGTAATCAGCAGCTAGGTACTTTAAAAAACGTCAGTTAATAAATTTAATAGAAAGCTAAGACTGCTAGGTGACGAAGGATTAAATGCTATAAAACAAATAACACTCACTTCCATATATAATGAACATTCGAGCTCCTTAAAACAGCACTTTAAAACAAAACCCAAGCAAAAAACAAGCCACAAAGTAGAAGTACGAAATTGGCTTAACTCGGCTTCACACGACGCAGCAGACCTTTGGGACTAAAGGTTGGAATGACGCTACGAATAATAGAACAGAATAATCTTTCTTAGACAAAGAGACAAGTCGAGTCGCTTGCACTTGCAGATGAAAATTCCAGCATAGTCTTGAACTTTGCTGTTTACATCTGAAAAGCAACGTTATACAACTAACTTAAAGAAGAGACTGCTGAAATGCTGCTACGGAACGTTTCATCCAATTACGCAATTACTCCTTTAAAGATGTTTTGCTCTCTAAATGAACATATTTCTGTAAATATTTTTCCTACTATTATAAAAGTTTGTAAGGATATTTGGATTTGTTATTCTTTCACGTAAACACGGCTGAACAGATTTTAATGAAATTTGATATGCACGTAGTATATAACCCGGCTGACGAAGCCGCGGGCAAAGTCTATTTCCAAATACAGTAGGTCTCCGGAATGTTATCCGAACTCCGAAAATTTACCCCCGTTCGGATTCGTGGAGCGGTCGGATTATAGTACAAAGAATTTATAAAGTATCTTCAACGAAGTTAAATAAAATATTCATCTAAACGTTACATTTATTTAACTTTTTCAAAGAAATCCAATATTTTGGTTTGTCATCGGGAGGATCGTCGTCTGTAATTCAACTGCTGCCAGTGGCCCCATCACCATCCGGCCTTGGCCCCCATAGTGTCGCGTCCCAGGCCGTGACCCCGAACATCTCCGCGCAGTCTAAGAATAGACTAGTTTCGCCGCCGGGCGATGCCCGGACTAGCTAGATGTGGATGCAACAGATGCCCAGATGGTATGTGAAGTCGTCCCCAAAGAAAAAGAGGGTTTTTTCTCTTTAAATCTCCAAGAGTCCGCGACCGTACACTATAATCCTTCACTATAATCCTTCCTTTAGTCGTCTGAACAGTCGAAACTTTGATTCTTGTCCTAGTTATCTTCCTCAAATAAAATCAGTCTACTGCTGGACATGGCATAGGTCCTGACGCTAGCAACTTAGCTCGGTCTTCGGCTGCCTTCATCTTGACGTCTTCAACTCTTAAATGGCCATTTATATATACATTTTTACGACTAATAACCTTACGCTGACGTAAAGAATACAATTTATTTAATATAGAAACTTCTAGTAGGATTTAAATATTCAAAACAAATCTACATAGGTACATATATACATACAAGCACTTGATCATAAATTGGAGCAATTATTCCATGTCTTCAGCCAACATTTTACCCAAATTCCAAGCAGTGGAAATTGCTATAAAATTTTCCTTTCATCCAGCGACATTTCTAGGAGCGTTCAGTGTGATGTTAATTAAATACCTGTCAGCGATGTAGAGGCTGCCACACATACCTCTACTTCGAACCTACCCACGAAACTTAGTTTCTGGAGTACCTTTACCTACATTAAAGGAAAATTTAGTTTCATAAGGTTAGATTTACGGAACACGTGTTAAATTTTCAATATAAATTAAAACAGTGTCTATGAAATGGAATAGACATAATCTTCATGCATTAGTACACTTTTGCGTATGAACCCTAAGCTGCTCTTGCTGCGGCCGTCCGCGCTAATGGGCCACGCTCATTTCCAATGAAAAAAAACTAGAAAAAAAGGACACGTGCCGGGGTCTCCAGCTGGAAATTTGCAAGGATGGAAACATAAATATCGGAAAAGATATGGATGAAACTTGGCTAACTGAATCAATATTTAGGATATTTCACTTCCCTGTGGGTCCAAATATAAAGCCAGCAGAGAATTCAACCAGCACCAGCACTAGCTGCTGAGCTAGTAAGTTTAGGTACTATCCTAAACTTAAAGAGTATGTAGCAGAAAAGCTGTTAGCCCAGTCTGGTAGTGTACCCGAGCGTAAGACTCGTTTAATTGCTGCGGCCGTCCGCGCTAATGGCGCTACGCTCTTTTCCAATGAAAAAAACTTGTAAAAGGGTCAAGTGCCGGGAACTCCAGCCGCATGCTTACGAGTAGCCATGTGCAAAATGTGTCACTTAAAAGAAAAGAACGAAACATATCTTTCCTTCACTGTGAAGTATATCACTCTTTTAGTCCAGTAGTTCAATGTAGTTCACCATTCACAAACGATAGGTTATCCTTTCCTATTTCTTACTTCAACACTCCATACTATTTCTTTTACTTCAGTTAGTTCAGTTCCTTCACTAGTTCATTACGATATAGTAGTTCTAATGAAATGTTCGATAAATTATTATGAAATACCCCATAATGAACTCGTGTATCGTAACGAGTCTTTTGAATTTTTTGAGATTATTAGATATAGGATAAAAAGACAAAAAAATTAAAAGGACTAAAACAATAAAATAAAACTAAGTGCGTTTGTTTTATCAAATATCTAGTAATAAATTATGGTCGCTTTCCAAACGTATAATGACATATAATGTTATTTTTGTTCAATATTTTGAAATACCGTATAATATACCCTCCGTAAAATCATACCTTAGATTTCTTACGATCCTCAGAGACGTTACCTATTTAAATTTAAAAATGAAAGAAAATATCATTTATACTTATAATCAAGCCAAAATAGTCCGTAAATACTTAACATAAAACTCATAATATTGAAACGTTTCCTAGAACTTCTAACGACAACGTATTTAGATGTAATAGTGTTCGTATAAGAATATTTGTAATTTGATCATTGGTGCTTTACTTGATGGTTTAAGATTGTATTCTCTTTTATGTCTCCGAGCGTGAGTATGTGTATGTGTGCGTGAGTATATGCGCACGCCACGCGTCGTCGACTGTCGAGCTTCTTCGGTTAGTTTCGTTCGCGAAGCAATTGGACTAAATGAACGAGATGAATTGTAACTGAAGTAGTGAAGGAAGGACGGGAAAAAGTGAAGTACTTCAATTGAAGCATTCATTCCTGAACGACACATGACTGCTTACGAGGCAACGGCGTGCTTTAAAAAGTCTCCTTTCAAATCAAATACTGGTAAGTTGCCTATGTTACACTGAAATACGCTAATGAGGTTGTTGCTGGGTACAGTTTGTTTTGCTCGTTGTTTTGTATACTACATCTTCATGGGACCAGTGATCCTCATTCATCCACAAAGTAGAATAGAGCTTTTATTCTACTCTTTACTTGTTCAGTTTTCTGTCACTTTCATGTTTCTATGTCCTCGTATTACTTCTAAGAGTACATTGCAAATGTCTGCTTTGATTAGTTTTTGTGTTGATTGGTTTTAGTGTTGATTGGTTATAAATGCACTTCATTTAGTGTTGAAATTGAAATGAAATTCAAATTCAAATGAAATTTATTAAATATGCTTGTTCTTTACCTAGTTATCCGATAATAATACCACAGTTACAGTTATAAAAATTATAATGTCACACCTACTTAGCTGAATTAAGCCCAACATATCCTGATACAAGTACCACAAGGATTCAAATGAAGATGTGGCTGTTCTGTTCTAGCATAAATTTATCCGCAGGAAAAAAAACTGCTATTTACAGAAGCGACCCTGACCAAAGTCCGACCGACCGTACATGAATAGGGGCGGAGAAACTTTTACTCATGGAATATAGGTTAAAAAATTGTAAAAGCAGACTTTAAATAGAGTTCAAGCGCATTATATGAGCAATTTTCACGATTTTCAGCAGATATTGCTCTGAAGCCTACAAAAGAAATAGGTGTAAATGCAGGAAGAACTTCGCTCGGTACGTCGCAGCATTCTAATTCACAAGTACCAACACTTTTTCCATTTCCTCCATGCCATTTTCATTCACGCCATTTTGCAGCTCAAATTACTGCACGTCATTATGATTTTATCTCAACTTTTCTAGCTTAGAAGTAACAGTAGTATTTACCTAGTTTGTGTGTTCTGTGAAGTAAAAATCATAAGGAATAAAAACTGAATTATTTTCATCGTCCTCATCACCAATGACTTCCGATTTCAACTACGTGGCATTACTCACTGAAATGAGTACAATATTCGTTTAATTACTTTGATTAACTTCGTTATTCAAGTATCGTAAGTATCGAGACATAAGACTAATTTTTCGTTCACTATTATTTTAACAATGTGAACTATTACGATGGTCCAATTGGTAAACACTCTTATATCTACATCAACTGAACCTTCTTAATAAATTACAACTGATACATTTGATGGATTAATGTGTTACGTTATTTGTACCGGCTGAGCTTGAGTGTGATTAATCATTATCTCTCCGCCTCTCTCCTGGTGAAACAATCCATATATCGGTTATATTCCCGCTGTAACACGATTTTTGTGTAGCCCCTGTTTAATTACACATTAAATAAATTGAGTAAAAAATAGCAATCGATAAAACTTTTAAGCCTCTACAGGCTATTATTATTGTTATTAAAAGACTAAACAACTAAAATTTTAGAGGCAATAAAATGCAAGTCTTGGCATTAATTCTTGTTGCGACTTTAGCGGCAACATATCTGGTAAATACGCAAAATATCTACATCAACCGAACTTTTTATATTAAGCGTAGAAATAGCAACTCGTTCATTTGATTGATGAAAATGGAATATTATTTTCTGAACTGAGCGTGAGAATGATTGATCACAATCACTCTATTTTCCTTCGAGGGAACGTGGTCTCGCGGTTAGGAGCGAAATAATTTTTATTATATTGTTCTCAGCCTATAGAGCAAGAAAAGTTCTATAGTTAATCCTACGAATATTGTAAATGTGAAAGTTTGTGAGGATGGATGGATCTTTTACTTAAAAACGGCTGAACCGATTTGGATGAAATTTGGTATGCCCATAGTTTATAATCTGGGTTAAATGTGGGATACTTTTTTATCCCTCTCTGGACAAGTTCTAAAATCACCGCGGACGAAGCAGCGGGCAATGTATAATTCATTATGAAGAAAGGAATCAAATGATTTCCTGTGCTTCATTTTGGGTTGTGTTTCCCTTGACGCCCGTGCCAAGATCACTGTGTTTTAAATAAATCCATAAATAACCAGGATACAAATAAATTTATGATGACTATAAGACATCACATAAAAAACTGCACGAATAACCTTTACATTAAATAACTCTGTCGAATAAAGATAACATCTGAACGGTCTCGATAATGCTCTTATAATATTTATTTGCATTACGTCGTTCAATATATATCCACGCCATTATTCGACTCCATAATTTATTAGCTAAATAGTCCATTAGAAGATAGCGTTTGAAAAATTCCACTCGACTTATTTCCGTCCGCAAAAACAGAGTTACTTGCACGAATAAATATTGGATTCAAAGTCATTAAGACGGCTAGTCCACCAACTAGGCCAGCATGGTGGATTAAGGCCTACATCCTTCTCATTGTGAGAGGAGACCCGACCCTGTAGTGGGTCATTAATGGGTTAACAAGACGGCTGGGCTGCAACCCTTTTATGGCTTATTATCGAAAACAACCGGGAGCGACGGCTTAACGTGAAGCGGTCACCCATCCAGGTGCTGACCGTGCCCAATGTGGCCTAGCTTTTTCGATCGCTTGCGATCTACTCAAGTAGCGGGGCTATGCGCGCTTCAGCCATTCAGATACTATTTTTGGGCCTATAGTACATATATGTATCTGTTTCCGTTGTTTAAACGTGCTAACGACAGGCAATCAGCGGTAGACGTGGACGATGTCGCGTGACACTAGTATGATCACGTTTATAAACACGACACACTTGCGAAATCCAACATAGAACTGATAAATTGGGAGATCCGAAATCTTTCGACGTTGAAAAATGGAAACAATTGTCAAGGTGGTGCGTAAAAACTTTATCCCAGAAAATACGAGCGGAATATGTTGATGTCGTTCCAAGGAAGTTGACTTTCAGATGTTTGCAGTAATTTTAAAAACTAGCATAAATTAATTGATCTGATAAATTGGGAGAAACAGTTGATCCGGCTCATGTGCTTTGACACTGAGAAATGGGAATAGGGATCGGTAGTACGCGCACGTGTCTGGCATATTGGAAATAATTGGCAAGATGACCGAAGTACGTACTAAATGTCAACAGAAATTTATCCCATAAATGTATTAAAACAACAACAACAACTTGCTGATGCATAAAATGCGTATCAGATACTGATAACAAATAGTTGAAAGAAGTTGATGATTCATGAGAAACTATAAGACCCAGCAGACGATCGACCGACAGCAGAAGACCTCAAATATACATGACACTAAATTGACGAGATCGTGTTTAAAAGTAGATTAAGGTAAAAGCCAGTAAGCGATTGAACGATAGGAAAAGGACCTAAAATAAACAGATCAGTAAGTTCGTGAACTTACTGACCTAATTTTTAATCACGATCTCGTCAGATTGTGACTAAAACGTAGGTAGGTACTTCATAAGGTAGATTTTAAGAATTGAAGAAGGCCGGGTGGAATTTCTTCCGATATCTTATTTATGGAAACTCCTCAAAAATCGCCCGAATGTTTTGGAACCGGCCCAAAACGTTATTGCTAAGCACGGTTAGATAAGGTTTTGGCAGGCCCGTCTATTTGTCATACGCCTCTGCCAAATAATGTCGGACGCTTATTACAAACTACTAAAGTGTAGTGAAAGGCTTGGTTCAGACGAGCGACAGCTAATGTAAATAGGAAATTGTACAGAGGTTCGGGTTAAACTTTTTTGTCTTTTTAGAGCTTGTACATATTTTTAATAATCTAACGCCATCGTCAGCATGACCGCTACCAAACTTAACTATCCAAATAATTTTTCGTGTGCGTCAATTATGTAAAGTTAAAAATATGTCATTTGTTATGTCTTGCTTCAGAAGCAACGTTTGACTTTGAACTCGAAGTTTTCAAAACGAAATATCCGCGATCATTAAAATTGCTTTTAAAAATTCGAGGGGAAATGTAGCGCGTCTATAAAAATAATTTAACTTGCCCAAAGACTAAAGAATCCCTTCTGTCATGAACCAGAAGCATCTTAAAAATTTCAGCATAAAACTTTAACAAGGTTTTTCAAAACTCCTTGTCTTGTTATCACTTGTCTTCTTCTTCATCACAATGTGGATTGTACCTTAGCTTGTTTATCCAACGAGATCTTTGTTTTGGTGTCTGTGGCGGTGTCTCCCGCCAAATCGTTCCGGCATCACAGCTGTTGCCGACGGAACATCTGTCTCCATTACACCAGGGCTTCCCAAACTGGGTAACTCGTACCACTGGGGGTACGTCGTTGCGTCACAGAGCGTACGCGATATTTACGTAACGGATAGCTGGACTGAGTAACTAAAATTCAAATTGAGTAACATGGACTTTACTTGCGACAAACATCAAGCCCACCCAGGCACCCATCTTTTAAGTACGTACCTTAAACAAGTTTTTTGCGACGACCTCAGTGGCGACGTAGTTAAGACATTGGTGCTGCAGAGGGGTTCCTGGTTAGATTCCCTTCGGAGCAGAAATTTGAATGGTGAGTTTACCCACGTCACAGGGAATCCTAGTGTGGGGCTAAGTGAGAAGCGTTATTACAGAAAATGTTTTGTTTTATTAATGTTATTTTTTTTATTAAAAAATAAAATACAAAAGAACGATTCTAATATAATTAAAGATATAATATTACGTCTGCATCTATGTATTAATTTTGCATTTTTTTAAATAAAGTCACGTAGTATTCGTTTTGTAAAGGGGTATGTTTTGGTCTTTAATGTCTAATAGGGGTACATACATAGATCACTAAGATTGAGAAACCCTGCACTGCACGTTGACAATGTTCATACGTCGCATCTTGGCTAGAGACTATGGAGGCGTGTTCCGTGAAGTGTGAAGTGCAAGATTAAAAGCGAACATGATTGCTTATAATTATTATTTATTAGCTTGAACATGCTTTGTTTATAATATGACAGCGTGATGCTGTTTTTTTTTAAATGCAGCAAACGAGCATGTGAGTCATCCGTGGTCATTGCAACAGATGGTCGCTCACCTTAATTAGGATAAAAGTCTTGACTAAGTTCGTAATATAAAGTAGGTACGGTGCTACTCACGAGGACTATGTTCGTCTCAAATAAAGCATTTCCGGCAACCATGACGCCAACCGAAAAACACACTAGATGGCGAACATAAAATATTACGACGATAAACATAAATATTCGTAAGAATCTCCATTTTGCAAAATTATTTCCGAAAACTCCAAATCTACTACATTGGTGGAACCGAGCCACATTTCTGCCAGTGCAATATGTAGATATTTTGCAACAGCAAGAGCTATGAAACATAAAATAAACTTACCGAACATAAAGTAAACTTATACCGACCAATAAACTAACTACGACTACAGTGAAATTTGTGTGAAGCTCTGTAGATCAGTGGATGTCTAATAAAGCAGAATGACGATTCAACGAAACTATTCCCTTACACTTAGGGTTGCTTCCCTTTGCAATTCCAAGCCTTTACGTGGTGTTACCTTGTTTTAAATGTGTCCGCGTTTACAGTCAGCATTCATTAGCATAATGTTGATAATAGATTTTGTTATTGTAGATTCAGATACCTTAATGAAAATAAAAATAAACAAAACTCGAAATTTTCAATTATGTATGAGAGCTGCCGTCAACTGCCACTACGTTTGTATGAGAACTGCCACTTTGGAATACTTCCTTGATGGCTTTACACGTTAAAACTGAAGGTGGAATGAAATTCAACAAGAGCCACTTATATTCAGATATTAATTCCTATTATTTAAAAAAAGTACACATGTTTTTATGGATTACTTCCCGCCAAAGGTCGCAACAATAAACCTAGAAGCCAAATTTTTGATTACTTTGTAGATAAGCCAAGTGGCAACCCTACAGTCACCGCAAATATCTTTGAAATCTCACCGAATTGTTTAAATAGTCGGAATGTAATATTAGCGGATTTGATGAGAATAGTATCAGTTCTGACGTCAGAGTCGTGTAGGAAGGAATACTGTTTATATCAACGAATAGACACGAGATACTTGATCGCGTTTTATACATTATCAAGCTCCTACAGCTTGAGGTAGAACCGATGCACCTTTCTAAACATACCTAAGACTACTCATATTAGTAAATTAGTAATCTACATGTCAGTACCCCATTAATGACCCACTACAGGGTCGGGTCTCCTCTCACAATGAGAGGGATGTAGGCCGCCGTCCACCACGCTGGCCTACTGCGGGTTGGTGGACTTCACATGCATTTGAGAACCTTTTTGTTTGTGAACTCTCAGGCATGCAGATTTCCTCACGATGTTTTCCTTCACCGTAACAGCTGCCAGGTGATATTTAATTTTTATAAATCGCACATAACTTTTTTACAAAGTCATTGGTGCGTGCCACTGGGATTCGAACCCGGACCCCTCGATTCGAGGTTGAATTCTAAGCCACTGGGCTATCACCGCTTAGTAATCTACATGCGTAACAATAATGATCTTATTGGATCCTATTGGAATGCCGTTGAATTTGGGAGAGAATGCTCCCTTCATTAGTTAGTTGGTCTTTCAGTGTTTTTCAAAATTGTTGGGATAGGCCACCTGGGGGTAAAGGGCTTAATATCATTCGTACCTCAGCAAAATAATCGTACTGGCTATTAGACGGCTTAACGAATAAGGCCTCGTCCTAATTGGCCGACATAACCGACCGACAAACCAACACGACAAAATTTAAACACAGGGCTCAGTATGGAGCTGTCCAAATTGAAATATACACTGTCATGCGGCAAAATGTATACTATAACCTTGTCGTACGAGCAACTTATGTATGCGACATGACAATCACGACACGGGGTGAAATTTCAAAGCCAAACATGAATGATATAAGAACATTATTAAAATTAAAAAAAACGAAGGAACGTAAATAAAGAAAACTTAAAAAAAAACATGTGTATCCATAAACTACACGTGTTTAATGCATGTTCAATAAACATTCATCAAGTGCAACAATCGAATCATACAAACACACGTTTTGTGTAACATTAGCATATTATTATGTTGTTTATGCGCATAATAATGTTGCGTAAGTGAAAGCACACGTGACGTCACCGTGTGCTGGTGCAATTAATTAAATGTACTTTTATGTAGTTAGTACCTACGATAAAGGCCGATGTTTAGCAGTGAACCGCTAATAGATCGCAAGTGATTGAAAAGTTAGTATGTCGATGGGTAAACGCTAGTGGAGAATATCATGCAAGCTTCCGTGCTTTGGCGGCCTCTTTGTTATCGATATTGAATCGATGGCGTAACCCTTATGGGCGGTTTCAAAATGTCAGATATCATATGGGTTAGCGACTAGTCCGTAACTACGTATCCAAACAGCATCAGCAGCGAGATAAAGTAAGCTCCAGGCCTTCTCTTCATATGGTTTCCTAAGAGTGACGCGATACAAAAAGAGTCACACACACATTACATTCTGAAGCAAAAAAAATTGAAAAGTTATCGCAATTTCTTTGGCTATGACTTCCTCAGCAGTTGAACAGTAATAGGAAAGCTTTGATAAACCATAGTATTGATAAGTCTAACCTTACCATCTCAAACATTAAACTGTACGAGTATATTGTAGTATCATCGAACGTCGGCTTACCTGGAAAGAGAAAGAAGAATCATTTCAGCTATCCGCTTACATGATACAAAGTCGTAAATATATTATTCGGTATCGAGAAACAAGGGTCTTTCAGTGACAGTCGTTCCCTTGTCGACGATAACTTAACAGGACGTTGCCTCGGGCGGAGAACCGACAGTAATTCAGTAAGCAAAGAGATTAATTTCCTGTGGGCATATTGTGTTGGCGAATATAATAAAAACAAAGGAAAATGCGAGGGAAATAATCATGACAAATCTTGGAATGTTCTCGAAGTTATTACTGCTACGCGTTAGTGGCATTCGTGACCCATTTTCACATGACAGAACAATTTAATACATCTAGGGACAAAACAAAGGGATGTCAAATTAAGAGCTCTCCTACAAAGGCAGAAAGGCACTGGCGACTTCTCTAATTCTCTATTGTTGATTTAGTGAATAGGCGACGATGACCACTTACCACTTACAAGTGGCACGTACCAGATACCTATGCCTGTTTGCTAGTCTAACACATCAAAAGAAGATAGGTTTAAAAGGTCCGATGAGATAACTATTCTGACTTACTGTAACCAATACTTACTAATACTTTAACCATTACTGCAAGTGTGCAACCAATACTGCTATTGGTTTTTTTTAAAATATAGTTTACAAATGCGAATTCCCTTTATCATACACTAATACTCTTAACTCTAACAGCTAAAGTATGACAACAATATATTACTGATATATTCTGTGTTATCTTATATATTTTGTGTCATCCGAAATCTGAAGCCTCGAAATTAGGTACGATATAATAGTATGTTGTAGGGTAGGTAGGTAGAGAATGTCGCGATGGAAGCGACATATGCAGATTTAATGCTAAACGATCCGCCACATTGTGTGCAGGGAGCAATTTGCGACAATTTGACATGATGGATGGGAAATAGGCTGTGATGGCGGTAAATTGAATCCGATGCTGTATTGTGACAGTTGATATGTTTTAGTGGGCGGATATGAAGCTCGCTTCTATTCCTGATTTGTATTATTATGTTGGTAACGAGAACGATAAACGGCTATTTGCTGGAATATGAGTTAGTTAAAATTTTCGATTACAGAGATATTTTAGAAAGTTTATATTTACTGGTATCTGTTTAGATATGCAAATTAAAAAAAGAATGGAGATGCAAAATCATTATATTTTTTATGACGAAACAGGCTTATGACGGGATCAATATTTCAAGACAATAGTTATGACTTTCTAACTAATCATAGTATAATTGTAAAGACTGATAATGGACTGATATAAAACCAATGAAAAATACCTACACAAAAGAAAATGTACATTCCAAGCTCTTGAATCATGACTAATGCCAGTGATTTGAAATGTAAATATCTATCGCATCGCCAGCAGACATCTATCGTATTTATTATGGTAATTAATTGCTCATAATGTTCTCGTTAGACGTATTATAAATAAAAATATTAATTTATTTAGATTCCATTAACTTGTCAATATTTCACTAGCACCATGGTGATTTCCGATAAATCATTTTATCGTGAAGTAGAATTTGTTATTGTAATAGTTTTTGCCAAGACTTCTCTTTCTCTCAACAGAAGTAGAAAGTAAATGATTGTGAAGTCACCCGAACATGAATACTATCGTCAAAGTATTCTTTTGATAAAATTAACGTATGTCATTAGTATTACTATGGGAAGATTATATGATATATTACCATATTAATGACACACGTTAACTATACGAATACTTTGACGATAGTTAGATACTTTGATTAGTTGCAGCCCCAGCAACTAATAGGTACGAGTTGATACTCAAAACCTTGTCAGAATGCGTGTCGTCTATGCTCCATTCCAAATCAATTTTACCAATACTGTTTATTTTTTAACGTATTTTCTTTATCCCCATGCAAACAATAACCATCTTCGACACACAACCTTGAAGTACTTAGTACGCAAATTGGTCATAAAATAAATCCATGTTAAATTTAGACGACCTTCCGAAGATTCGTTTAAAGCGCAGACAATCGTTTTATCGACCGTTTAGGCCGCAGAATAGACATAAAATGGATATTCTTTTCAAACTTTGATAATATTTTATGCTGCATCCAACGCCGTGGTGAATTCCTAAACAAGCTTGAATGTTATTTATTTTTAGAACAAAATTTAACGACTGAAATCTTTTAACGTAAAATTGCTCTAGTAGATTGGATTAAGCCATGTCTTCATGTTATGTAGTACAGAGTTATCTTTTTATGTAGTAGATCAAATGGTCACTAATAAATAACTCACTAAGATTGTGAGAGTCCTAAACTCCTAAAGTCTTCCTTCTCACATTTATCCTTTGTCCATAACGCATCACACCTACCCAAAAAGGAACTTGCTAAATACTAATTAGGTAATCCTTTAAATTTTAAAGAGTTTATTGTATGTTCCAACATTTGTACTGCGATTAAGATTACGATCGGAACATACCTAATATTCAAATGCCATAATGGTTTGCTACAAGTAAAGGTGCAACCGAAACCGGATTTTCGCCGATAAAACAATCTTGCCGCATATAAATCTACGTTTTACCAAAGAAACATAATTATTCGAAGTAACTGCGCTCTTTGTTTTTACGATTATTGGTTACGATGCTATAAATTTAATACAAATGTACTCGAAGCTTACAGACGTAATCCGCTATGGATTTCAACAACATGTAAGTAAGTGTCTTGAGAAGAAAATGGAACGTTTTCAAGAATAAATTGAGTTAAAAGCAACACATACAAAAAAATAATTGGGCCTGGGCCTGGACTACTTACTATACAAAATTTTTATACAAAATTCAATTTGTTGTGTCGAAATAAGGTTAGGTTTCGGTATACTTCGGTAAAAAGCTTTTGTTTCTGAAGATAAGAAAGAAAGAAATTTAAATTTATTTCGCTGACTATCTAATACATACAAATGAAAAAGAAAATAAGGAAAAAATAAAAGCACAAGAAAATATGACACCAGATAAAAGAAAGAAAGATGACAACAAACGATTCAAGTAGTGGCGATAACACGAGAAAATCTTGAATCTAATTGCCCAGTCCGTGTCGTCTGTTTAAGCTTTAGTGGAGAAATCAAATTGATAGTCGAGCAGCCTTCCGGCCGCTTTCGACGTCGGATATAGAACTTGTTATCGCTCTATTGACACAGCCGTCGTCAATAGTAACATGCTCTCAAATATCGCTGGTACTTGTAGCACTTATAATTAACTTTCACAGCTTTCTGATTGTCAATTAAAGAATAGGTACCTCTCTTCATTTACTCTCGACAGAATAGGTATGGTTGTCGTCGCTTGTTAAAGCAGCACGTGGCAAAGGCCCTACCTTGTCCTAATTGGCCGATATAACCGATCGACCTCTCTTTACTTTCTCTTTTACTTGGTTCTTTGGCATAGCAATAAAGAATAAAGTGCTATAGATACATACAAACATAATTACATATTCACTCGTAATAAATTCCTAAACGCGAACAAATACCCCGTCTCCAACGTTAAACCGCATAACCGCAAGTCAAATGTCAACACTCCAGCATCCACAATACGAGTCTGCAAATGAAGCAAACAGAATTGTGGGACAATTAAACGCAGAGCCGAGAGAGTACAGTTATAAGCCGAATGGTGTTTATATTAAAGTTTGCGATACCGTTATTAAGTCAATTTCCGCGAAATATTTCTCTTACTCACAGCATTACGGATTGGTGCCATTTATTTGTATATAAAATTTGTATCCTTGAAGTTATTGTCATCAAAATTTCCCTTACTTAGGGGAGGTAGGTGCTTTTTAACCCGCCGTAAATTCAGTTCTCTTTCACCCAATTTCTCTTGGAAGGCACCAACTAAGTGTTCTGGAGTACCGTAAATTGCGGTACAATTTTTGGTCCTGTATAACATTGCGTGTCATAGTCTTACCAAATTCATTTCCATACCATCAGTCTACTTACTACTCTCGTCATTTATGACAAACCACAAAATTTATACACGAAAGTTATATTGCTTTTCCAACAAAAACATATTATAAACAGCCGTAACATTAATACCTCTGATGAATTCGATCCCACCCAATAAATCTGTAGCCGTATTGCGGAGTGGAGTGACAGACAGACGGGTGTAGGGTTACGATTGAAACGAATAGCCGTAGGGCCGCACCAGCGACGCACTTAGTTATGTAGGTTATCGCGACTATGGTTACGAATGTGACTGTTTGTGGCTTATGGGTTCACAAATTAGTACTTTATTGATTTGCAACTAAATTTTCTAAAAGATTTTCTCATGAGCGTCCATAAGCATAGCGAAAACCATCTTGCGGCGTACGTACAGAAGAAACATTTATTAAGAAAAATTTGAAAAAAAAAACTAATGAATGATATAAATGTAGCTTCTACTCCTACAGACTCCTAGAGTCTGTGCCAAAAGCCGTGTTTCTTAATGAGCCGTAGAAATTAAAAATCATACATAAAAAGAAATTAGACGAACCCTTTTGGAAGTCCATTTAAAAAACTTAGTCTAATATCTTTCTAAAACAATGGGTCTCACAATGAAACCTTCTTGGAAAACGTTTACTCTTTTCATTAGAATTCGTTACAAACAAATACTGCTGTCAGAAACTCCTATTTTTTTAAATATAGGTATAAGTCCTGTATAACTTTCCTCGTAAAAATACCCCTAGAAACATAAGCTTTCAACTAAGATTGTTCTACAAAAATCCTAGAGCGGAAACATACACGGGTGATGGCGGAATGTTTACATTACATACTCGTACATACATACCTTGTTTATCGCTTCCCTTCTTCGTTCGGTGAACGACCGCTCAGATTATTATATTATTAAGAGCTAACAGACCAGTGATACGTGGGCATGTTACTATTATAGACTATCGATATGTCGACGATGAGAATTGAAACACAATGTGAGACGTACTAATACTATAGATTGTGAAAATGCTTTGGCACAATAGAGTTGTGTCCTTCGAGTCAATTGAGATACACGCACGGGATGACGCCGCCCGTAGATTTTTCGATTTTTTCAACTGACAAATTTTTTATTGTTTGACTTTAATATAGGTAGGTGGGGGACTATCACATCGGGTGATGACCAATTAATAAAAAAAGTAAATAAGAACAAAAGTGAACTTGCACGAACGCGTTGTAAAATTACATTCTTACATACATTCAACATGCAAATTGAATAATGTAAATGCGACCGGATATTTTGTACTGCAACACGTTACACGATCCCTATGTAACCTTACTCATAATAATCACGATTATGTTTCTTATAATTTACACATCATTGCTATAACAGCGTCGTGTGTTTACAAAACACTTTATTCCTGAATGAGTTCAAATGCATAATTTGAATTCACCGTTCGTTAATGAACCGATATGTCTGTTAACCCTTCGAAAACAGGGGTGTGTCTATAGCTTCATAGTTCTCAAAGAAATGGACCGAGTTCAATCTGAATTTATCTCGGAATTATCTTCGAATTTTTCTGAGTAGTAGGGCTTATAAAATCGTTCACAAGCTTTCGTTTTAGGGGGTATTTTGATGTTTAGTTTTAAAGAACTTTAGGATACTTGCGAGCTAGCACTCATTTGAGAACCTACACTTCGGCACTTAGTACTTCGTACGATATGGTTATCCGTTACCACTTAAGTACGATACTTTTAACTTGTAATGTTCACCTACAAAACAAAAGTGCGTGCAAGGAATCCTGACCTACAGTTCATAGATGAACTCAAGTAGCTACGTATCCATTATCATCAATCAGTTATCAATCAATCATCCTTGACCGCTCTGAAGTAAGGTAATCGACCGGCTCTTATTTATCAGTGTACACTGAATTGAAATTGAGATTGTTTTCAAGAGTAAGGCCACAGGTCCATGTCCAGCTGTTGACTACGCAGTTTTGAAAGTACGAAAGGAAATTATTTTAATAACCAACAAAAAAAGATTTAAAATTAAAAAAATAATACGAATTGGGTACATCCTTCTCAGACGTGCGTCGTACAAAAACAATAATGCGCGCACTTTGCGTGCCTGCGATTTTTCAATAATTCCAATACCAAACAGTACCAACATCTAAATGATGGGTGCGTGATACGTGATAAGCATCATAACACAACAGACTTAACTATTAACAATTAGTGATGCTCCGGATATTCGTATCCGTATCCGCAGATATCCGAGGGAAAATAATGATCCGTATCCGTTACTTTTCTCGCGGATCTTTTCCGGATCTTTTAACTTATTATTTTTTTATTAAAAGCAATAATATAGGTTATAAGGTAAAATTAAAAAACTATTATTTTTCTTTCTTTCTATATTTATAATTGTTGTTGTTTACCATAGCAATAGTACATGCCTTTACGGCGCGCGTGATGACAACTATCGTTTAAAGGTTTCGCGCGCCGACACTGATTGAGTAAGAAAATAAAGTCGTATCCGCGGATCTTGACATCAAATATCCGTATTTGGATCAGATTTAACGATCCGGCACATCACTATTAACAACAAATTACGTGCCAGATGTACATATAGACAAAGGGATACATGTAAGGGCACCGCCCATCAATATTAATGCGATACCTTTCCAAGGTCGACGCACGCGTGACCGGGCTGCTGAGTGTTGGTTCTAATTCAATCTAGTGTACCCTGATAATGTTCTTAGTTTACTTTTGAAAGGGTCCCTGTTGGTAATTCTCCTTTTGTTAAGATCTTTTATAAAATACATATACATTTTACACCCGAAATAATTTGCAGCATAGGACCATAATCCATAACTATAGGATTAAAGGATTCGACTGAACACACTCGAAATAAAATAGAAACAATATCTATCGCCAAGTGTGTCACTTAAGGAAGGTCGCAGATAACCTTGGCGAGGTACAGTTCCATCTATCACACTAGGACGTGATAAGTGGAACCTTTTCAGACCCAGTAGAGCGCGAAGTCCCCTCATATTAAGATTAATGTATCTTTTCTCCTTCTACGAGTGTCTCCATTGGCATTCGGTGCGTCGGGTCGCAGCTCTAAGACCAGCAGATTAAGGTTTTCAGATAAGACGCTGAAGGACTTTATCAGGAGCTTATTTGCCGTGAAGTCTTTTTACTTACATATGTATAGTCGAAAATTGGCTGCAAAATGCCATAAGATTAATAAGATTTTTTCGCACGTTTTTTTCTCTTGGTCTACACTAGTTTAATAAATAATGTTGACTTTCATTAAATGGATATCGAATGCTTCAATATAAAAACTTTTATTTCATTGTACAACATTTACATAGAAAAAGTAGTAACAAAAGCTGCTTTGAAAATGGAAGCCATTACCGATGCAGCTATTAGGTAAATTAAAAAAGTTGTTGAACAATTGGCGTGATTCCGAAATTGGAGTATTATGCTCGGCGATTTAAAATTCGAATGAGAGGCGGATTACGTTAGATTTATTCCGCACCAAAGTGGACCTTGAAATTATAATGGACGAAACAGAAAAATATATTGCCAGCATTATGAGTAAAACAGTCGAAGAGAACAAAAACGACTTAAAACTTAACTTTAACAATTGTAAGGCAGTTGAAGTAAAGATTAATGCAAGAACCATAATACCAAAATTTATATTTCAATTGACTAATTTCAACTAATAACTTAATATACAAATGGGTAGTTTCTTCATTCTTCTATAATTGTAAGTTGAGATGTTCCCATTAGACAAATACCTATAGAAAACAATACTAAATTAACAAACAAGGTTTCAAGAAATAATACAATAATAAAGTGCGATTACTCTAATTTGCCATTGATATTTGGACTTCAAGGATGCAACGTTGAAGCAAACCTAATGCTTAGAAGACACGCTAGTCCGCAGTAGATTTGAGGTTCAAGATTGCGGCAAAATTAAAAAAAAATTGCAAAAATACAATAAGGTATTCAAAAGATATTTGCACGAAACATAAAGTTATGTGCATAAAATTCTATAAATATAATCAGGCAACAATAAAATAAATGCATGAAGTAGGTCAATTAGCAGAGTGGACGAAGTTTGCAAAAGGCATCCATTTGCATAATAAACATTTCTCATTGAAATTGCTAGAAATTATATTTGAACTTGAAGAAAGCTAATGGATATAATGTAGTGTTTGGGCAGCACGCCAATCTGCAAGATTTAGTGAGGACTTATTAAAAAAGTTGTTACCAGCCAACAAACTTGCCCATTCTTGCATCAAACAATGCTCGAAAGTTTAATCGGACAATAATGTAGACCACATTATTGAAAGAATACCACCACAAGGAGACCACTGATTTGCCAAGTTAGACATTTTCGCTAAAATAAAAAACTTATGCTGCGGAAAAGTCAATACATAAGTATATGAATGTGAAAATTTTCCACACTACTTGACCTAGTGATCTCACTCTAAAATTTTGAACGACCATTTCAGCCTTGCTGCAGTTTTTATTTTAACTAAAATTAAAAATATATAAAACTTCGATATATTTATTTAATAAGTAATAAGTAACGATGTGAATATTGCAAAAACTAAAGAAAGAGAAAAAGAAAAAGAGACTAGAAGAAACAGATACATGGTATCGTTGCTTACGTAAGAGAAACAATAAAAGTTGAACTTGAAGGAAACGACGGTTAGCACGGTAAATATGTTATGCACTGAAGACACGCATATCTGCACTGCGTGGCATAGAAGCAAAGGGTTGTGATCATTACCGTTACTTTGCGGAAACCCATTGTAGCTATTGGAGATGCTATTGATTGATGATGTATACCTTCCAAATAGGTAGCGGAGCCCCAAAAACGGAGCATCGTCGGGATTTTTGTTGGAACCTAAAATAAGGATAGTGATAACCTAAATTTTTAGGATAAGACAGAAAATCTCGTCTCGCACGTAGTTCATATAAAAAATAAGAATAAATACTGAAAGACGGTCGCTAGTAGATTTCTGCACAAAAGAATTACATGAATTTTTGGAATTCGTCAACAAATTAGACACTCCATCTTGACCTCGATATAAATACCCGTTAGCCACTCCACAGTATAAAAATAGCACAAGAATCGTGTAACTTATAATTAAAACTTGTGTCTCAAAATAGCCTTTGCGTGTCAGGACAAAAGCCGCGCAAAAATAGAGCGGTCCGTTTGAAAAGCCAAAATTACGTCACTGCCTATGATCGATGTTAACCCTTTTCTTTACGTCATCGTCATACATTTACATTTTTATAGCACACGAGCATACATGGGTTGCTTCACGACTTATTAAAAGGGTGGCGGTAGGGTTCTTCTGCGGGCGACTTCTTCTCTTCTTCGATTTCTCGAACAGATTTGATGCAAAACTAAGTTTTCAATAAGCTTCGAAAATGTTTAGCAGAATTTTTCCAACTTGGAATATCGTTATGACTTGTTCAATACGAGTAAAGTTATCGGGGAAACGTTATCGAAAGATTAAATAACTCGGAGAAAGATCTCGAAGAAAACCAAGATTGCAGTTTTGTGTTCCATTTCCAAGAGAAATGAAATACAAAAGTGGAATATAAAATTGGTGCGAATCCGTTTGAAAAATATCTTAAAAAAACTTAAAGTGTGTCAATGTCCTACAGAATACAAAGACAAAACAATACTAACATCTGATGCAGTCGTTAAAGAAAAACAGCGACCGTGCGAAACAAAAACGGCAGCTACAAAAAGATGCTAAAACAACAGTAGGAAAAGATCAACAAAAGAGAGATGCAAATCAGAGGCAGCTGAGCGACCCATTTGACATGGAAACTGGAACGACACAGGCGAAGCACCAAAAGCGAATTAAGCCGATTATGACGAAGGTAACTCGGATCGTTTACTGAAACGAGTTTAATTGCCAACGTTGCGCACATCCGGAGGGGAAAGCGCGGTAATGAGTGAGTATAACAAACTTGACCTCCAAACTACTGCATTGTCCTTGTCGCTTGCCACCAAATGCCACATTTGCAAATCATTAATTATGGAATGCTATTACTCTCCAAGAATTCTCATTAGTAAAAGACTTAAAGTGTGCGACAATGCACGTAATGGAATCTGTATGCGAGGAAATAATTAAAAAGAATTCAAGTTTATATATGCCATAAGTATATATATGCCATAAAACCTAAAAACTATTATGGTTATTGTATTCTTATTACCGATTCCGAATCATTCTTCATAATTTCAGCCCTTCATAGTGCAATGCTGGAGATGGGCGTCCCCTAATCGACGCCACTTCGCCCGGTCCTAGGCCCTTTGATTCCAACTGTTTTCCGCTGTCTTCAAACAAATAACCAATTCCAAGTAACCAATTTCTATCTGTTAAACCTAAACATAAAAAATTGCTCACATTCTCATGGCTCTCGCCCTTGCCTGCACTATCTGCGTAGGATGTAATAAATTCATTGTAAGTAGATTCAAAGCCTGCTGAATAATGGAAACAAGGTTCTGGGAGATGTTCATACGGTAGACGGCGGAGGCCACGTGTAACGCGTCCAGGGTCGAGTTGGGCGAATTTATTTGAATTCAAGATTGTACTATGAATATTTTGTGCAAATAGTTACTACATAAAATATGTATTGTATTTTGATCATGAGATTATAACGAGGCCGTCTGTTTTTATAATGACGGTTTTGTCAGTGTTTTCGTCTGTTCATTTGTCTATCGGACCTGAGGACCTTAGTAGCTCAGTGCTTAAGACAAGTGCCTGGTACGCTGCACGGAGGATCCTGAGTTCGATTCCCAGCAGAAATTTGAATGATGAATTTGTCTTTCTGTTTCTTGTGTTGTGTTCTTGTCTTGTGTGAATCCTATTGTTAGCGTTAGTTATTTATTTATCAGATATCCTACCATCTTCTATCCCATCCTTGTCTTAAATTTCATAAGAGACCGCTTTTACGAATTACTACTGAGACGATAGTACCTTCACACTGTAAATCATATTCAATTTCCTTCACCTATTTCGTTATTTTACTTAAACTTCCCGCTTTAACTCATAGCTAACTAAACCCCAGGCTCTTAATATCTGCGGTAACAGCTCGTCGGTTCCATTTCACGGTTCTCGGCACTCGAGTGAGCAGTTTTCGCTTTCGTTTTATTATAAACAAACGTTCGTTGTGCCACAAACACACGTTGTGTGTGTACACTGGCGTTTGTGACCGTTCTTCTTGCAGTATTAGGGACGGATGCATACTTTTGGTGACGGATACAAATTTTGGTTCGATCAATCTTGGGACTTTGGCATTTTACTAGCCTATACCTAACCGCCACGTTCAAAATCTGGTTTGATTATTTACAACTTGAATTTCTATTGGATGCATAAGTGTACCGGTAAGTAGTGTAAACTGTAGTAGTAAACTGTATCAGTCAAAAAGTTGAGCTTGTGTCAATTTTGTAAAGGCAGCGTAATTTGTGGTTTAGTACTAATAGAAGGGCGTAGACTGATACATGTACGGAGAAGTAAGAAGGTCAACTTGACACCTCATCCATAATCAATATTAGAGTTGAAATAGGTTTGACACTTTGTCAGAAGAACGTGCTTCGATTAATAATTACGAAGACTTGCCGGGTCAGTCTTCGTAATTATTATTCGAACTTGCCTTGAGGGTATTATTAGTAAAAAAAAAAACATTAATCGAATAGAATTTAATATCAACTGCTTTAACAGTGAAGGAAAACATCGTGAGGGAACCTGCGTGTCTGAGAGTTATCATATTGTTCTCAAAGTCATGTTCATCCACCAACCCGCACTAGGCCAGCGGTGAACTAAGGCCTACATCCTTCTCATTGTAAGAGGGATCCGATCTGACCCAGCAATGGTTTATTAATGGATTACAGATAAAGTACGTGTAATCTCATCTTTAACAGGGTCAAAGAGAACCGTCAAACTTTCTGATATTTCAGTGGATGTATCATGTATTCTGACTCTATTCTTGAGGAGTAAATTAGTTGCACCTGATAATCCCTCACCTCATCTGCTGAAATTCAACTGAAAGCTCAAGGGTTACAGACAGTTGTGACAGTTTCGGAAATCGAAATGTATGGTCACGGCACAGTAGTGTGATCACGCGGTCAAGTGCACTCAGGCGGCGTGGCGGCGCGCGCTGAATTTTAATGAACTGAAAAATTCAATATGGGTCACGAGATCACTCATTGCTCACTTCCCAATAGGTGTGCTGAATATTCCCAATGGATTTTTTTTATCTGTGCCCCGAACTTGGACACTTTCGTCAAACTATTCATACGGTAAACGTCAGTCGTAAGTATGACATAAGTCGGTCTCACTGACATCTTACCATACTAATGACACACGTTAACTATACAAATACGTTGACGATAGTGTTCCAGAAAACCGTGTGAGTTGTTCGACGTCAATTACTTATTTATCCTAATATACGGTAGTATCTAGTACAATTACAGCAGCAGTAGGTACTTGGTAATACATTCAGCTATCCGTTTATTAAATAAAATACGACGATATGCTCCGACACAGTCAGACAATAAAGAGAAATAAACTAACATAAAAGACATCTCATGGCATGAGCTCATGCGATTCTTCGCGCTCATTCAGAGAATAATTTTAAAATTCCGCGTAAATAATCTCAAGGACTTGCTGAAATAAGAACCTAAATATCATTTTTACTTTTAAATATTCCTTTGGAATACTAAATGCTGAGCACTAAAAAGTGTAAGGCCATCTTCTAATTGGCTGACGTAACCGCCCGACACGACGAAATTTAAACACAGGGCTCTGTGGAGCTGTCCTAATTGAAAAACGCACTGCGACAAATGTACTGAAGTGAATGACGTTGTATACGAGCAACTTTTGCGTGCGACCTGGCAGTTACGACACGGGGTATCCAACTTGATAATGTGGTTTTAAGTCTGCTTTCAACACTAAGTTAATTAATAAAGTACTTTCGTAGCGCCGTAGCTCCGTCCGCCATACACTCCACGCAAGTTTCTCTACGGGAATAATTTTCGCGTTATCTTCTAACGAACGCACTAACGAGCGAATAAATCTACCGCAGTAGTTATTTATTTAGCTCGGTGTTTTTGTTTTTGCCTCGGTATCATTTGATGAATGGTGCGGATATGATACCTTTAACTTTACTCACACGAGTAATAGAACAGGATAATGTAATTAATGCTGTTATATCGGTGTCAATAAACAAAAATCCGATAAAAATCAACGACATAATCCTACAATATAGACGGTGAACTGACAAGACTTTTAAAGAATATTTCATATCATCGATAGATTAGGAACATTAAGTAAATGAGTAGTTATGATAGTTTTAGTAGAGTTTGTACGATACGCATTAACGCATCAAAACCACTTTTCAATTATTAAAAAATTGAACAATACATACTATAAGTATACTTATACTTATAGTATGTATTGTTCAATTTTTTATGGTATTTGCGAGATAACGATATATCGTTATCTCGCAAATACCATAAAGTATATTCCGAAACTTGTACCGTTATCGTGCGTCCGATAACATTGTGTTCACGATTATTCCACAAAGTACAACCTATTGAATTGATAGAGAGTAGCTGCACAATCTTATCAATTGTTTGAGACTTTTAATTGATTACGAACCTGCGTGGTCTCTACTCGATATAAACTCCACGGTTACTAGAAACTTTTCCATTTTAAAAACACTTGGATAGTGGATGTACTTCCATCCAAAAAAAACTATGCCTGATCCAAAATGCCGATTTAGGGGAATAGACGCCATAAAATATTATTTTTCAATATGTTTAATCCCAAAAATCGTAGCTCGCATGTGTAAAAACAACACTCACAGTCTTTAAACACATGAAAAACGTGAGATTACAGGACGTCTCATTTCTCTATCAATCACTAAATAGGCCGCAAACAATGCAAGCGAAAGCACGATTAATCAGAAACCAGCAACTATAAAAGTCAAATTTCCATTAAATAAAGCCCACTTAAACTTCAACGCCAATAAGTTAACCAGTAACTGACGAGCGAATCGAACCACATCCCCGGGGGGGGGGTTCATTTCGAAATGAACTGTCAAACCCAATGCTCGCTGGAAAAGGCGAACGAACCGTGAACTGATTCTAACGGAAAGCAGACTATTTCATTTTTCATACCGCCCGCCCCAATCTGTCGTCTACGAAACGAGAGAGGAATAGCTACAGACGTGAAATGCAATGAGAATGTCGAACTACAGTTGACAGGCTTTTAATAACTTTAGATTACCTGTTTAGAAGTCAAAGTATCAATTTCCCAAATGACTGAACGTACCTGAAAAGATAAAAGAAAAATATTATCAGAATTGTAAGAAATTATTCCGACTTAAATTAAACTGGACCGGTTTCTAACCTAACCGAAATATGGTCTCATATCATAATATAATAAGTTCTATATCTATAGCCTCAATGAGCTATAATTACGAGCAGAAACTAGTCGGACTAACACAATATGTTTATACGTATTAAATATAAATCTAATGAAGAAAATTGAAGAAATTTTATCGATGATCAGATAATTTAATATTAGTCGTAATTAACTTTAGGTGATAGATATTTACTTTGATTGTTATTCCTCTTGTATGATAAGGTTTCTTATTCATACATTCATGTCATTTTCGATTGGTATTTACTGTTGAAGTTATTTTGACTACATAATAAATAAATAGAGATATAAAGATTAAAAACATAACACTATTTTTAGGTATTACAGGTTTTTCTAGTTTCTGCGTACGTTTAACATAACTGATCTACGTTTCGAAGTAGGTGAGATGGTAGGTAAGATGATGCCACACGATACTGTTATCGATTCTGAGAACAATACAATCCAATATCTCTTCTTACAGAGAAATTCCGAGACAAGGTTACCGTACCAGTATGAGTACCGTTGGACATAAGATTTGAAGAAAAGTATGTTGGTACAGTATACCGCTTTTACTTAATTGCGTAGATTAATGTTTGAGATTTAATAGGCGTCAATAAACGTGCCTGAAAAAGAATTATATTAATTTTATTCAATATATCTATTCGACAGTAACTAACTGAAAAGGATGGAAAAGGAACTTTATTCTGCTTACACAAGAAAACCAAAACCTTCTTAAAATAATCGTCTGTGCAAATAAAGCTAAAAACCCGTCTTTGAAAAACTAAAACTTTGCGAAACTACTTGCAATTGAGCAAACGTAACAAATAGAAAGCCGTAACTTTTTCTTGAATCTAATATGCTTTTAGGGTCCTGTACTACCAATGGACTTCTATTACCATTCACGTAATAATATGTCTGATGAGTCGGGAATATAAAACATATGTAGGTTCGTATGAGAAGAAGATCGCCCTTGGTATTGGCACTCTCATAGAACCATTTGAATAGAAAAGTTTGATAGGTATTGAAGCATTTTCGGAAGAATTTCAAGTGATTCCTTATTTAGTTTTTTTCATTACTAAATTAACACATTTTCTTATTACTCTCTGCGTGATATTTTAATGGCTTAACTAAACTGAAGTACCATTTACCTAAGCTTAAACTTCACACAACGTGATGCTTATCTTGGGACCCTTTTACAGTTCAGAACAAACAATGGTACGTATCCTTTCTCGTATAAGTAAGATTCGAACTTGACCATTTTCAAACTGAGAAAAGCATCCTAACGTTCCTTTTTCCAGACAGTCTTGCCATTATTCACAAATGTCGTTAAAGAAAGTAGATGGACAGAATTTATTTGCAAGAACCTAGGTATAGGTAGGTATTTCACGATTGCTACCACAAGACTCTTCGGCCTAAAGTGAAATAAAGAAGTATCAGTGGAGACTCAGATTAATTGGAGAGCTGCTTGAAAAAATCCGTCGAATCAGAGAAAATAATGCCTTGGATTCTATGACGCCTATTGTGTTTAAAATTTATTAGTATGAACTATTTCATCTCTTCATTTTAATAACTACGACTATTATCTACACCTACCATTAAAATATAAAGTTTTTTAAAACCTTTACTTTGTGTTGACCACATAAGTCGTTCGTAACCCATTAATGATTCACTACAGGGTCGGGTGTCCTCTCACAATAAAGAATTACGTAGGGTTTAGGTAGTCCACCACGCCGCCGGCTTATTTCATAAAGCGCATAAAACTATTTAAAAAAAGTTTTTGGTGCGTTTCACTGGGATTCGACCCGGACCCCTCGAATAAGAGGACAAATCATTTTCGCTTTCATCTCGCATCTAACTTAGTAACAAAAATACTTTACCTCGTCCCGCACTCTAGTTTTCCTGCCCAATAAAGTGAACAGTCGGTACTTTCTCTGACACGTAGTCCACGCACGGAATGCCTCGCTGATTCACAAGCGGCGTAGTGGTTGCAATGGGCTATTTTCGGCCTGCAAACGCACGTAGGTATACCTAGTAATAACTACGCATGATTCACCGGTACGCGTTTTCTATTAGTCTAACAGGCTGTGGCGTCGGAGACTACATGTAAACCGTTTTGGAATGTTAATATTTAAAGCATCTTATCTCTTTATAGTCTGTGTTAGTGGTCTGCGTAGAGTAGTGTAGTTTATATTGAACGATAAGTTCAAATTTACGTTCATGTTCTGAATGTTCAGAGTGTTATAATTACTGTAGTAAACTTCCTGCAACACATTTACCTAAACAATATGTGGAACCTAACAAAAGGCAGTTCAAAACAGGGCATATTTAAAGGTAAATGAATTTTATGTGTATAAGTCGAGCCGCCAAACAGACAGACGGGCCACCTGGTGAGCAACCAACCACCAACCACCAACACCAGAGGAGCCGCCAGTACTTTGCCAGCTTTGAAGGAGAGCTCTTTTTACGCCCTTTTAGTAGAACCATGTCAAACTCCTTTAAAAAACATCATCTGTGTAATAATTTTAAATAAATAACTATCGTAGATAGAATATAGATAGATAATAATACAAATGATACAAATTCAAATGAAGGCAGAGGTCGTATTCGTAGTGTATCGATTAATGCAATGGACACACGCGAGCGCCAACCAAACATTAATTGTTCCATAGTTCCATACATGAATCAATCGTGCGACAATTTGACACCGCAATCATATAGGGCTTTGATAGATGAAAGCTGGAGTTGAAGATCAAAATCAAAGTCTTTTATTCCCGCTTCACACCCGCTTTAAGAATAATAACTTTCATCAAAAGATTATCCATTTTCACAAGTAATTAAACTCGAATAAACTTTAGAGAGTAAACAACCTCCAAATTTACTCACTCCCTAATAGGTTTTGAGATAAATATTCAGCGAAGCAATTATGCTACGTAGGTACACGTTCAATAACAAAATTACTAGCGTCCCTGAAGTTGGCAGTCAATTATTTTGGAAATTTAATTAAAAACAGACAAGCCAGAGTGGAGATGCTTTTACGCTGTGATAAGGCGATAATTAAGTTTATTTTTTGCCGTAAACAGGGTCCTTAGTGCGCTTTTTTCTCGCTTAGATGACACAGAAAATACTGAATAAAATGTGTTAAAATATAATAAAAAATAAGATTCACTTCTTCCATTCTTGGTGTAATTTGTTGTTCTTGATTGTGTCATTTTTATTTAAAACTAGCTGGACCCGGCACACTTCGTTTTGCCATTATAAATATATAATTGCAGTTTGCGTAATAGAAGAGGCATGAAAAAAGAAAAAACTTGAAGTTTCTAAATGCATGGCATTAACATAATTATGAAGTATTCCATCTGAAATGATGTTTGACAGGTAGAACAGTTTATATAGGAAAATGAAATGGTTGTTTTTATTATTTTCTTTATTGTTTTCTTTACATTGTTTTCAGATTTTCTCTCCGTAAGAACTATCCTGCTCCGTAAGAACTATAGCTGCTTTCGAGGTTTGCGCTTAGCAACACATTCAGTGATTCATTTTTATATATATAGAAGATTGCCTAGGCAATTAAGTACTTATTTTGAAAACCTGGTCTTTATCCAGATAATTAAGTAGCTTCTGAATAGGCACAACATAATTTATTTCTTTAGTTTTTTGTAACATAAAACCATGTTTTTTATTTATTTTTAGGGCGGACTTTACGGCATTACTCCCGGTCAATCTCGGTGAACATCTCATTAGTGATACAGAGAAAATTTAATCATCAAAAAGGTACGATTAGGCAACATTAGGTTCAATTAGATAATTGGTCATAAAAGCGATAATTTACAGTAGCTCGAGAGCACAGGGATCAATCGTCGGAGGCGTAGAGCTCGGGCGAAAGTCTGATACGACACCGTGACGTACTATCTATATACACGTCCATACCTACTCGTCTAGCGAATAGGAATGTAGAATCAGATTCAATTGAAATACTTTTATTGAACTGTCAAAAAAGCACAATCTTCATAGATTTTACATGACATGACAGCTCACTGTGTGACGTCATAAAATCAACTGACTTAATAACATTTTATTTTTTACACGTATTTTTTTTTAATATTGGGAGTCGAGCTGACTTTTCAGATAGAGAAGCACTCATTTATGGGAGACACATTTTCAAATTAATTGTAAAGGGAGTCCCAATTACATGATAGGATAAGATGTTTCAAAATGGGCCATTTATTTTGAAACGTCACCTATCGCTTCTTTCTCTGAAAACGGTTGACAAAGAAGTCAACGTTCATTTAATGGCACAACAAATTACAGATATATCAGAAGAACAATTTTGTATTAAATTAAGTTAAAAAGTTTTGAATGTATGAAAAGGTTGTTTGACCAACGCTTACAACTAGTTACCGTATGGTTATGACTAATATTCAGTCCACGAATATAGTATTAGTGACAGAGTAACGGTAAAATTAATCAGTTTCTTCCTCCTGAAAACAAAGCTATACAATTCTGTAGATACGAGCATAACGCTTTTAGGTGCCACAAAAGCAAGGAGTACCTAGGTCAAAAACACAGACATCTACAACTCAAACTGTTAAACTGTTAACCGTTTTGCAAAAATACAAAAAGGTGAAGAATATTTTTTGTTCCAAGTGTTAATTGTCAAATAGGAATCAATGCCACGGTAACGGTTATCACCCGGTCGTTTACCGTTCGCGTTTATCGCGGTGGTTTTCGCACGCAACGTCAAGGCAACTCACACCGAGGATTTCAATATAAAACAGCTGTGTACAATACTGGACTTTGTCAAATTAGCCTCAGTAGTATAATATGTATGCGGTGATAGCCGAGCAGCTAAGAATTTGACCTCTTAACCCCTGGATTAAGAAGCATTTCATTGTTTCGTGTCATAAAATTATCTAGACAACTGATAAATAAACATTAATGCTTTGAAGATCAATTGTTTGCCCTTTGCCCTCAATACATAAAACAAGTTTAAAAACACTCGCAGACAGAAATTAACACACGGTTGGTATGGGAAAATGTATAAATCAAGCGTCGGTCAGATCGTTGACACTCGACCTTAAATTAGAGGTCAACGTCACACTGATTGATTCAATACAACGCTGTAACCACGCCCCTTTGTCGCTTTCGAGATAATATGAAAGACAACAGAAAATATGATGGCCTTTTGTAAATGTACCAAAAACACTCATCAGAGTCAAGAATGTGTAAAATACCCGACTATCTTTCTTAACCTCAAACTTGGAGAATTCAACTTAATCCATAATTTCATCCCAATGTCACACAGATTGATTTCATACAACGCTTGTGACCACTCCCCTTTGTCGTTTTCGAGATATGGAAGAGAGCAGAAAATATGATCTTTGTATGTTTGTAAATTCAAAAACATACATCACAGAATCGTGAAAGTATAAAAAATCCGATTGTCTTTTGACATCAATCTTGTAACTCAACCAAATTCATCAAATCTGGGAACCCCTTCTTTAAGCGGTTAACTAAAATCCACGCCAAACATAATCAGTGGTTCCTAGTAAACTAAACAACATACCAGTATGTACATACGTCATCATACATACCTAAGGAGATCAATAATTGATAATTATTGACCATTTTTAAATTATTTAAAAATGGTTTTATGATATCTATGTTTCTTTTTGTCACCACGCAAGCAGTCGCAAGAAAGTAGTTCTACATAATATATCTGCCAACAATTCTCGCATTAATACCATTAAAGTGATTCAACCCCAGGACCCTCCGTACTTTCCAACCGCTAGCTTTTAACAAATTAAGGAAAGCAATTCCTATTATGTTCCTCGAAGTAAACGGTCCGTTGTCACTTGCCAATGCAATCTAATCATACCAAGTGTGTTTCGAGATCCATATTCATACAATCACTGGGAGTGTCATATTGAATGTGGAAATCATTAAGTTTTCGGAAAAGCTATTTCTTTAAAGGATAGTAATCGTACAAAGACAAAGACCATATGTGAAATTTTGGAATATAAGCTAAAGGAAAAAAGGAAATTTTGGAATAAAGCTATTTCTTTGAAAGATAGGAGACATAGTACAAATCTACTACCTACTACTATCTACGTAATACACAGATGGATTTAAAAGAAAATCTGTGACAACAGCATAATAAGAAAGGAAAAAAGAAAACCCAAAAATACGATGTAAAGAGGAAAAACATACAGATACCACGAAAAAAATGTATAATACCTAATCCACATACCATAGTTCACTCAAATGGGTTACCTCACACAAACGCCATGAAGTAAGTAATGGCCAAACAAACAGGTGGCCGGAGTCCGGGGCAGCGGGCACTTATCGCCGAAACCGTCGCGTCGCGTCCCGTCCGGCCATTAAGGCTAAAAGCTTTATTGATTCCGTCGACACCCGGACGCGTGGACACCGTACCGAGGGGAACGTGGAAGTATCAGCGGACGAGGGTCCCGATCAAATGCGTCATCATGACTCAAATCGTACCAGGTGGAAGCCAACAATCATCTAATGGCTGGATAGTCCCACCGTTTTGAGATAAAACTGGGTTTAATTCAGCTGTCACAGATGTATTACAATTTGGAGTTACATAAGTGTATCGACGTTGTGGGTTTATGAAAAGTAATGGACTATCCGAAACCTGGAATCAAACTTTAGACAGAACTTAACAATGTCAATCAAGCCGTTTTATCAGCAACACCGTCGGATAACTGCCGTCCAGCGATTGAAGCTGAAAGCTTAATAAACGTTGTTAGTTAATTAAAAATAATGGATTGTCTAAAACCTAGCACCGAAATTTAGATAGTACATAACAGTGTCAATCAAGCAATTTTATCAGCAACACCCTCGGATAACTGTCGTCCAGCGATTGAAGCTGAAAGCTTAATGGATTCTATGGACACCTTTGGAGATAAGGATATGTCAATCTGTAAGGAGATAATTGTAATTAAATGTTATGCGATGTTGATTAAAAAATATAAAGGAACTGGGAAGCCAACAAACATGAACTGGAAAGAGACGTATGAAATATGTATATTGTATCTATCCATGTCAAATAGTTTATTTAGCATCCGAAAACTTCCCAGTAATTTTCTCGCAATAGTAGTTCCATTAGATATATTTAGAAAACATTGTGACGTTTTGTGAATAGGTTTACAACTTCTCATTGTTGTATGTATCCAAGAATACACTAGAATGAATCACAGTTCAGTTGCCCGAGTAATAGCAATAATTACTGAATGTGGGTATAACCAAGGTATAACCGTTAACTTTATAATCCTTTAAAATTTAATAACTGCTCTGTTATTTGCATAATTTTGATTTATTGTTCCTTTGTTCTGGAGGGCGTCCTCATTAGACTACGATTTCAAAAGCAAAAAGTTGAAATTAATGAACTAGAAATCTTAGCGAAACGTTTCGAGAAAATGCTGTAAAGATAGGCTTGGGATTAAGGTGAGTGCTTGAAAAGCCTTTCAAAAAAGCCTTTCTTTCACAAGTTCTAAGCTTTAAGTTTAAGGTGTGTTTGAAAATGTATCGGCACAATGAATTCCGAGAATGTGCAACGTTGTTTCTAAAAACCTGAACAAACAAGAATAACGGTTTAAAATTGTCTCACATATTCTTGAAGTTATTTTTAAACAGGACTTTGCGGTTGAAAATTGAAAATTAATGCATTCGCAATCATGGCGCCATCCTGACAAACTATAAAATTTGCTTTTTGAAGTGCGGCGGTTCCGAAGAGCTATTAGTATAACACCTGTAAATACATATTTTCTCAATGTTACATCTAAAATGTGTATCGGAAGAACCTCTTACAATTCTTACATGACATTTTACAAGGTTACACAACAAACTCGATGTTGTCGCTAACTGAACGTGCCATTGCCAAATATATTTATGGGACCTTGGTAAATAGAACTAAGTCAATATCTCGTTCGACATCGTGAAACTGAATTACCAAGAGTTACAGAGAATTCTTCGTACTTCGGACGACCTATTACAAACTATTACAAACTATCAAATTAAATTTTATCTTTTCTGAGCAGAGAAAATTAAATTTATGGCAAAAATATTACCAAATATATCGTTTGTCATATTTTAGCAATCTAATTAACTTTTGTACTATTCTCAGTACAGATACTACGTTAAAAAGTTGACTGATCTTCTAGTTTAATTTGTGTCGTAAGGAAACAATTTTAGTAAGATTCGTACGATAGGTTTAGGTACCTATTACTTTACCTACTAGGTAGGCGAGATAATGTTTGAATGACGAATTCCGGACGGTATACCATCAAGCTTGACATAAGTTTAAAGGAACTTTATTAAATTCAATCTTTTAAGGAAGCTGTTAAGTATAATTAATAATTATGGTCAATGATTATTGACACTAAACGGAGCGGGACGCCGAAATTCAAAGCAACCAACAATCAAAGATACTATACTCTTCATTAAGGAAGTTAAATGTAAAATTATCAACATAATTCTAGCATCTGTAACCTTCACGTAATCCACGGAAGCGTTCTTAAACAATTATGCTTATGTATTCCACTGAGATAGCGGAACTGTGATAACATCTTTCCCAGACAGCTAATGTTTAGGGGAGTATTTACAAAAGAGTTAAATGAAATATTCGTGGATTAAAACAACTAATACTCAAAACAACATTGATAAATACAGAAACAGAAAGTTAAATAATAAAATGTTATCGCGCAATTAAAATATGCATGTGTCAAATGCTTTTCAAATGAAACACGAACTAAATTTAAGAATAAAGAAGATTTATTCGTAGCAAAAAAACGAAAAGAAACAAATTAAATAAAAACTACACCCACAAAGTTGCAAACGGCAATTCTCTTCCAATAACAATACTACAATCTACTCAATGGAATACTCTTCATACGATTACGTTGAGGAATCTGCCTCGCATCTCATTCGTAGTAAGCGAAGTCTGTTGCTGTGGAAACGCTAATTACTGGCACTATTAGCGACTAATTGCCTGCTATTGTTATAATTGCGTCGAGATTATTGAACTGATCGATACGAGCACATTTACTGATTCATTAAGAGTTTTCGATACGATCAGTAAAAGTCACTTCCCAACTAACTTGCCGAAAGATAAAATATAACGTATCTTATAACTTCCTACTGTTGACGAAGCGTGGAAATAAATCAGAAACATATTTCTTATACCTGAAGAGTTTCTCTTTGTGCTTCTTTCCTTTCAGCCCTTCGTCCGTTTAGCCTGTCGTCCTCTACTAAATAAAGGTCTTCCCTAATCGACGTCACTCCGCCCGGTCCTAAACCCTTTGAATCCAACGGTTTTTCGGTTGGGTTAATCTAAAACTATTGTCTTACTTTACATTAAGCCATAGAAAGTCTTCTAAGAGTTAAGGATTATGAAGATGCTTATTCGTTGCTTCCATTCTGCGTAACTATAAGACTTATTACGTACGATTATAAGACAATTTATTTATCAGCCACATCAGAACCCAGAAGAATACTATAGTTACCGTTTCGCTTTTAAAAAGATACAATGAAGCTTTTATTCTTTTGAATTTTGAATTCTTTGTAGTCGGAATAGGAGCTATGGTTTGAAGTAATTATATTTCGTTTCATAGGGCAAACAGCGGTCGGCGAACTTGTGTAGGCGAAAGTGGATTCCGTCACTTGTTGATATGTCACGATTTTGTCGGAACTACTCTACATTTCAAGGGTTATCATAATATTTTATTCTCGAATATTTCGGAGTGTTCTTTCTGAGTAAGTTTGCCATGCCTACTTTAGCATTTGTAATGGCGTTTGTATGGTAATGGTGGAGTAATATACCAATTGCAATGCACTGAAGTAAGTTTTCAAATACACCCATCTGCACAGGACGCCACAAGGGGTAACTCAGACTTACGAGTAGTTATAGATTGGTAATAGATGTCTAGAGATTGGATATTTGAGTACCCCAGCTACTATTTTACTCGTATTTGTTTGGGAGTATCTGTGATACGAGTAGAAATACATTCATACAACAATACATTTACAATCAACAGTGATTCGATTTTGATTGATTTCAGGATACGGATATCTGGATATTATTATGGTCATAAGTAGTCAACATAATTAATTCAATTTTCTGGTAACTGCACTTCCCGAACCGAAACCCAGAAACTGGCATGGTTCACGACGAATGAAGAGAGTGGTGGTAGTTTCTCCACCTAAGTTGTAAGGGCTCTATTGCCAGTTGTTCGAACTTAAAAAAATGTACCAACCTACCGTACCTAAATGTGACAGGTTGGATTTTATACCTTGTTGTTGCAATTTGCCCAAAAATAAACCGCGCGGCAACCTTACGTTGATAGAGCGAGCCCTGGGCCCTGATTCTAGTCTATTCTATAAGGCACACAACAGATTGTCACGATATTTGACTTTTTAGCCTTTTTTGGCTTTTTATCACGGGTAAGACACGACATTGCGATACGAGTGTGAATGGTCATACAGAATCAGGCCCCTGTTTGCACAGCCGTCGAGCCCATTACCGAGGTGTTTTTTCAAGGAAATACGAGTAGCCTATAAGTGCCCATAAAATTAGCTTGCATTAATTTTAGTTTTGTTCACGACCTACTCTACTGACCAATTTTTATTCTCCCATGCTAGTGTGGTACATTTTATTGAATCGGGAAATGTAGCAAAACTATATTAATATTAACTTTATTTAAATATAATGCGAATAAAAAAAACCCAACGAATACCGAAACTACATAAAAACTCCTACCGATACATAGGTAACATAACCGCTCCAAGCAGCGAAAGTGTTTAAACATACAATTAAAATTCATCGTATAATCCCGTGTGCAAACTCGCCCGCAAATGAAACCACCGTTATGTTGGCGAACTTTAATTAATGATATAGGTACTACCTACATAGTGCGTCTAAAAGCACAACGGTCGACCGACGATAACCGCAAATATGACTGTATATACTCGTATTACTCATACTCGTATGCCGAGTTTCCTTAGTCAGGGTTGCCCGACATCCGTTACATATGTTTAAATAAAATATAGTTGAAGGCACTACAAAAAAATAACTTTTTTGTCTCACATCATCGCGTCATAAGGCCTCGTCCTAATTGGCTGACCAATCAACACGACACAACTTAAACATAAGGCTCTGAACGGAGCTGTTCTAATTAAAATTCGCACTGACATGCGACTAATGTACGCAATGGCGGTGTCGGACGAGCAACTTTTGCGAGCGACTGGGCTATAATGACACGGGGTCAGGCCATAGGTACCTACTATAAATCAATCATTATCATCGTGGATCTTAAAACAGATGTAACAAGCCCAAATGGTTTAAGGTGCGCATTTCCATTATCTATCTATTTTCCGTCTACAGTTTCCTTACTATTAATTATTCATTAAAAATGAGAACTTACGATTAGAAAAAATCTTTAGTTAGTGAATATAAGAGTTCAAAGACTTATAAAGATACTCTTAGTAAAAGTGTTTTAAAAATAATGCAAAAGCAGTCTTGCTTTAGAAACTGGCAAGTGGCAACCCTATCCTCGAAGCTTATGTTAATAGCAAACAAGTGCGAACAAACCTTAATATTGGCTTTCATACCGAATGGGTTATTATTATAATGCATACGGGCCTAATGTCTTCATTTGATAACAATCAAGATATTTCTACCATACCAATGTGTAACCGAGTCGACCAATATCGGCTAGTGGGATGACACTGCACACCAGAAACAAAAAAAATGCATTTATTAATTTTCACAATCTTATCTCATTCACACGCTGTCGAAAGAAACGTGTCTTCCATCGGATGGTCGTAAAAGTGGTCACAACTAAATACACATACGAATACATGAACATGCACATCAAACTATAGTCTGAGGACGTGCGTACATATGTTGCTACCACTGGGAGTTAATTTCCCTTAACAAGACCTTGCTTGATTTAAGACGCATTATGAGTTGCAGGTGGTATGTCTCCAAGCGATGATCAACGAGGGATCTTTTGTCAATTGTCATCGACAGAGGTCAGGCGTAATCCCTTCGGACTAAACATCAGACTCAAATGTTTTACCCTTTTGATTTACCTGGTTAACAACTAACTCGAAGGCTCTTGGTTTGATTCCCTGTGGAGCATACATCATGCATAACGCATAGGGTTTTACATGGATAACAGCAATGCAAGAACAAAATATTTATTTTTATGCAATTCAAATTTGCGTTTAGTTATTTTTTCATACTATCCATTAATTGAAAATGCATCCATGATTTATTTTTTACGTAGGTACGATAAGTATAATTTCGTCATTTGCAGCGCCCATAAAATATCCGCTGACTTAATCGGTAACTAATACGTAGTCGTAAATATTATTCATAAGTACGCCCATACTAACATCCGATAACAAAGTACAGCGCATTGTTTACGCTTTACATAAATAGACAGGAATACTCAAACGTCCGGGCCAATGAACTACCAACCATAATAAAGCAGTACTTAGTCGATGCGCAATACTAGTTTGTACTTATACATTTATAAATACTTCGTAATTTCTAGCCTCAGGCTCTAGCTTTGCAGTAATTCAGTAATAGCCTAGAAGCCAGAAATTTGGAATTTGAAACCAGAATCTAGAAGAACAGGCTCTAATTCCAGTGGCACAGAATGACTTTTGTAATTTATGCACGTTTACACATGTCACCAGTCACGGTGAAGTAAAAAATCGCAAGAAAATCGGCAAACCTAAGAGTTTTCCATAAATTCCTCAATGCGTATTATTATATTAGGCTCTCTTTATATCTCATTGCATATTATATCAGGCGCTGAGATAACATACAATAGAATCCGTTGTTTATACAAGTGAACGATTCATAATTATATTCTTATCGCAGCATAAATATAGACAGATGCGTTATGTCATTGTAAAGGAAATTGGAAAGAATGGTGGCAAATGGGTGGCAATATGTCAATTAAAAAGTTAACATTGTTCATAATTCCTGCTTTTTAGAACGAAATTTCTTTACGCGGCATACAGTAGAATGCAAGATCCGTCACGTTCACGTAAGGTAGAAGCATTGCAACCATATATCCGACTATTCCCTCTATTTCTCTATTTTACGCAGTTGTATGCAATGTAGCTTCGTTCATGGCGGGTGCACAATTATTGTGTTTTCAAATACGCAGCTGCTGGTTAACTAACCAATGGCTATCAAATTGTTTCAAAACACATCAATTGCATGACGGAAAATGTACAGATATACTAAGACAGGGGTTTAACGACGACTTTATTTTAGGTAAAATACACGTACTTACTAGTTTTAAACTGAAACTATAATATAATCCAACGTTAATTTTATGGGTCACGGACAAAAATATTTTCGATAGCAGCAACGGAAACATTAAGTGATAATTATGAAAGTCAAACCAAAGCAATAAAAATGTGTAAATTATTTCACCCGGAGTTATCGCGGGTAGCGCTGTAATTATACAGAAATAAGGGTAATCTGGTGTGTCACAGACGAAAAACATGCAACGGAATAGTATACAGGTGTCCCGTAATCAGTGGACTAGCCTATTGGTTCAAAAGATATAATAGTTTAAACATTACTCAAAAGTGTGAATTTAACTACAATAAAATGAAGTTTGAAAGAAGCTTTTGCAAAAAAATTATATTATGAAATTGTGAAACTTTATTTTTAAAATATCTTGAAATTCACATAAAATGTAAAAATATGACCTAGTTTTTTTACGCTTAGATTACCGAAGTCTAAAAAGAACATCACAAATTGTATTATCATACAAAACAAATCTTCCAATTTCAATATCATTTATCAAGCGTAAATTAGGTATACAAAAAGAACCCTCCGACGTTACAATACATGAACATATCCTGCGAAGCACACAGTATACCTAAATAAAAAAACAAAAGTGATGGCTACCATTTTACGAGTACCTATTAGCTACTGCTTCGGTTCGCAAAATAAATATCCAAACATGATCGTATCAGTGCCACTTACCTACGCCCCTGCATACCGTACCCTCGGGAGCCCTCTTATCAGTCAAAGCCGGCGCGACCTTTGTTATCAGCAACCCAAATGTTGCCGTCTTCACCCAAGTGGGTTCGGTTTCCTGATGACGTTAAGAGATTAACGACCGCGATTGCCTTAATACCCACATCTTTGTTGACTAGACGTCGTGCTAGACATTCTTGCGACTTCTCGTGTATGTTTTTACGCCAAATATTGATAGTTGCGTACCTAACGTTTTATGTGGTTGTATGTTTTGAATTTCGCTTAAAGATCATATAAATCTTCTCATTTCTTTTGTATAAAAACACGGCTCATCATACGTTTTAGGGTAGCACGTCTACGCTAAATCATGAGCTCCCTTCGTGGCTAAGTCTCTGCCGCTACCTAATCGTATAGTCGTGTTATTATTATTATTGATATTCTAGAATCGCTGCCAACTGCTATCAAAGCACGTCACTTCACACGAGCTCATAAAGTCTCATCCACCACCCGGCATGAAGTTTCTTTTCGGCGCCTGACGATGCGTTTGCCCAAATGCGATCTACAAACAACTCCTTGTTCCAATGAACACTAAAGTTATGGCTCTTTGTTGAAGGTATAGCCGTTGCAGTTCTCTGACCACCACGCTCTTAGCCTGGTGACAAGCAAGCGAGTTCTCTTTTATTGCCTAATACAATTTGTATTGAGCCTACATTTGCACGGTAAAATTTATACACAAAAATTAATACATATTAATCGCACGTAAGTATATTAGTCACAGTAGCCGTAGACGAATCGTTAGCCGTCTACATACTGAAGTTAAGTCGTTAGGCCAATTAACGGAGCCAATGCGGCAATAATATAATTAGTCGATAACGCTCCGACCTCCACTAAACTGCTTTTGATGCGTGACCTTCTGACCTTCGTGGTCTCAGTTTCTCGAAGCCTACGCTAACTTACATGAGACGTTGTAATTGTTTTACTTGACTCTATAACTAGAGTTTGATTTTTATAGAGGTATGGAGCTAGATTCAATGTGGTGAAATATTAAAATTATTTTTTTCAGTATGACAGCTTCCAATCTACCTACCTGATGTCTACTGCCATGGTGGCCATTGCAAACTTATAGTAAACCACAATATGTCACCTCAAATAGAACTGATGGATAAAAGTTTTTGGATGCGGTTATATTGTGGAGGGATAAAAATGTAAGCCCGAATTCAATTCTTATCTACAGCAAGAGTTTCGACCAAAACCTAGTTACTGGCTTGATTTAATAAGGATTACGAGGACTGAAATAGCACCAATGAAGAACCTTCTCGAACAAGCGAAAGTTAACTAAAAAGCTTAAATTTGTCATGCCCTGACCATAAAAGTATAAAATCGTTAGTTTTCCTGTTACTAACGACGAAATCTTATCATCTGGTTATTAGTTGATCGGCTACACAATATTTACGTTACGTGTACACTTGTGACGTAACAATGTTAGTTCACGTGCGAGCCACGAACGGCTAATTGAATAAACTCCACTAATCCCCGCATTAAACCTCCTGACGCACGTTGAATATGCAAATTCTGTGAATTTCTCTGTATTGTTTCATACAGGAACATACTATATTATTATGTATTATAAGAGTAAACAAACAATTTAATGAACTAATTAATAATAACTCAGTCATGATAACGCAGTGTCAAGAATCCAGTTTCTTGCTCAAGGGTTCCGACTTGGAATCCCAGTGACTGTGACAGTGACCAATGACTGTTAAAAAGTTTTGTTCGCTTTACAAAATTAAATAAAATATCACCTCCTGTAACGGTGAAGGAGAAACAACGTGAAGAAACATGCATGCCTGAGAGTTCTTAATTACCTATGTCTTAACGGCATGTGCAGTCCAGTCCACCAACCCACATTAGGCCAGTATTGTGGACTAATGCCCACATCTTTCTCATTATGACAGGAGACCCGACAGACTCACGTAATTAAAATTACCACGTCCAGCAATTAGAGTTATCAAGAAGCAGTTAAGTAAGGAATACGTCTCAATGAGAAATCCGCTTCCCACAATCCCACGGTGCCAATCTCGAGGCAGATCTAATCCAGCGAAATCATCAATCTGCTGAACTAACGACATTCTAACACGTTGTGAATGTTGTGCATGATGTTCACTCATACTTTAGATATTGATCTAAATAGATAACGCAAGTAAAAGCTTATTAGCATGAAGACGAAGCGTATCGTTTGTTGATACCTACGGAGGCAAAAGAAACCTACATTAACGCTAAGCTAAATCAAAATATGTAGCGCTTTTGTTTTGGCTACGAATAATATTGATCAATGATTCGATTAATTTTCGTATCGAAGAAATTCGAATCGATTTGAAAATGTCATAAAAATGACGAGAATCACACAAATTGATTTTCTATGAGTTATTGGATGGACGGAATGATAAATCTGTCGTCCCGTGTGAACAACGGTCGGTAGAGTGCGGACTACCGACTAAATGAACAGCGACAGCGGCTGCGCGTTACACAAACTTGTCAAACATTTGGACACAGGAAATACTTATTTATATCTGTGTGATCTATTTAGATCCACATCTGTGACTCGTACAATCCGCATGCAGTACCGCGAAACCGACTGCGCTCAGCAGTGCAAATCGTCTTTTCCCACGCCTAGGTAGCCCATTAAAATAATGGCTGCCTCCGTCATGAGCTAATTTTTAGCCCACTTAACTTAAGGAGGATTTTTCTCACAAACCTGAAAGTAATAAAGGTACGTAGTTCTTCGCTTACTTTAAACTAGATTCAGAATTATTACAAGAATTTCTAGAAACTTTCAGTTTTTAAAACATAAAACAATCGTTTGCTTTACGCAAATCAACTTACTCGTAAGTTACAGTGACCCTGTAAAAATTCAAGTAAAGAACCGTTTATTTTAGTGCATATGCCTGACTATGTTAAAAAACTTAAATTGAGCGCAACGTTTCTAATTCTAAGTTTCTAATATTCCTACTTCAAGAAGGAATTTCTTAGTTAGAAAGCCTTAAATATCAAAATAAGGAACATAGATAAGCCAATGACAATATAACAATTCTACCATTAAAGCATGTCAAGCAACTAAACATTACGCGATGTAATGACGTCCACAATTCCACATACATTTGCATTACCGTGAAACCTGATTCGCGGACATTGCAAATCGCGCTTTCCCACGTTAAGTTAAGATTAAGGACTATAATGAGAAGTTAAGTTACATCAATAAAGACTTATGACAGCTTTACCATAGATGGAACAATGTTTTGCTATTTCAGACAAAACTGCCGACTGTATTTTTATTTGGATCCACTCAGGAGTGGTGAAGAAAAAAAGAAAGAAAGAACTCAGGTAGACGAGTGAGGGTGAGGTTGCTTGCAAATGGTAAAGAAATATGCATGCTTCTATAGCTAGGAGGGAACGACAACCCTCGTAGTTACAGCGTCAAGCATCATCGGAGGCTAAATGTATGGTATAAGGAATTCCAACAATGAGTAGGCTACTAATCCATATCAACGCATGGTATTAGCCCATCATTTTGGAGAATGCTGTAAGCCTCCTATTGTGTGAAAAAACCTGTTTCCAATAGTGAAAATAAAAATAGTAGGCTATTTTTCTCTAAATCCGAGCCCGAAAATAAACAAGTGAGATCCTTTACACATATTTTCTCAGTATTAGGTTTCACCAATTTCCAAGCTCCTTATCATCCCACGCAATCAAATACTTACGTAGGACGTAGACATTCGATATGAAAATAAAATTACCGCAAATCCGTTACACTTATAGATATTTTGCATAATAATATAGTGTCAACATGGATATTTTCCATATTGGATATACCTACCGTAGGTTTAATATATCATGCCGTTATTCAGTAAGTAAAACTGGTTTAACGTGATCATGAGGGATAGATAATATCACAGATATAGATTTTTAAATAGATCACGCAAATGTACTCGTAAGTAGGTATTCACAAGCAACGTCTGTCATTTCTCCAAACCAATAACTTAAATGAAATCGATTTTTTAATTTTTAAATCTCGTGGTAATTTATAATACCACGAGTTTAAATAGATCCTAATAATGATGAATAAATAATTAATCGAATCATTCATATTATTAGTACTGGCGCTTTTGATTCGACTTCGGGTTAAGATTCCCATCACTAAAATGTTTTTTGTCAGTGCGTAGTAAAAAGTGGCACGCTCGGTCTTCATAATAATGGGCTAACTTGCGTTATCTATTTAGGTCTATATCTGTGTATAATATTGAGACGAATTGGAAGGAAATCAGGTGAAGCGGTAATACGGCGTGCAGAATTAGATATCATAACGAAGCGAAGATGAATAGACCGTGTGAGACCGCGACGACCTAACGAGGCAATTTACGTAGTACTTTACCTGTGTATTGGATTTTTGTGTGTTGGCAATGGAATAATAATAAGCTTAAGCCAGAATATGTAGAATATTCGGCTTCAGGAGAACAAAATCACAGAACTCTCGAGGAGAAATGGATGAAGGAAGACGACGATGTAGCGTCAAGAAACCAGGCGAAGGTACTCGTAATTGTATACTTATTACACACCCTGCGCAACATTTATCACATACGAGTATGTAATCGATTAATATAACCGACAGTAGTAAACGGTCCAAAAACTCTTATACTCAGTTATCGAAGTAATGGGCACTTTGCCTAAAAGCAAAAATTCAAAACTCATAAAACAGATTTGAATTATTTCCATTGGCTGCTAGTTTTATAGAATTGGCAAAACATGCATTCGCAATGCAAATGACTCAACGCTCGGATGCATGCGAACTATTACGTCCTATTACTAAACGAATGCGTTCAATCACGGCTCTCACTCGGTTTCACACGATAGAAACTTTGAAATAGTTCGAAACTTATGAGCCAAGGGAATCCGAGACACGTTACAAACGAACCGTTTAGACGCAGTTCGGTTTCTCTCACTTCCTCTGCATGAGAAATCGTATTCAGATGGAGAAACAGGTGATTCTAGGAATCCACACTGCATCACGAATATAGTTACGATTAATAAGTAAGACACACTGAAATTTATGTTAGTGTGGTTAGCACGCTTTTATTATTTTGTCCTGTGTGTAAATATGTATATTTTTGCTATGGGAACTTTACCTCTCATAGCCATTCTATACGTAACGACTGTGGCAGTTTCTAAAGTAAATTATATTTCATTCATCATGTCCTAACTGGTGAATACCAGTCGACCTCGTCTCAGTCGTCATGCATATGCGTCTCCATACGGAAACAATTTTCGGAAAAGTCACAATAATAATATGTATGTCAATTGTATGCTTTTGTTTTTTCACGCTGACACGAATTTTAAATCCCCACATATTTGGTTCTAACAACAGCCTACTAACGATCACATCCAATCTCAAGCAGAACCGATGCAATCCACCGTCAGTGAACGCATTGCTTAGATAAATAAACAGTCACCTCAAAGACACTCCAGTAACCAAAGTAGCTTGCTTTCATCTGGAACATGTCACAAACGGGGCGTTTAGTCGGCTAATCATCGGTTTAGTCACAGTTCGGTTCCCGGCGGCGGTCGATCGAGCGTCCGACCGCGACGGAGAAAGTGTCGCGCCGCTCGACTTTACTCTTCAGGAGAAACTCAGGATGTGCCGTTGGCTTGGAGGTCATAGCAATTTACTCAGAAACTAGAACTCCGTTTGCGACGTTACTGCAAACGAAATGGGAACGAAAGCGAAAACATTCAACGTTTGTACTTTTGCCTATCCGATACGACAGTGCATAGTTATACCGAAAAGTTGTTGCATCCTCATTGGTATCTTCACGTATCTACTACGTATCTTCTTGCCTGCAAACCCTTGGTGACCCACTACAGGGCCCTGCCCTGATCCTTCTTATTCTGACAGGAGACCCTTCTCGACGCCATTGTCGGCTGCGGGCTGTGGACTTCACATGACATTAAGTACAGTATGCACTCGATAATTAATTTTGTAAAACTCACATAACTTAGAAGTCATTGTTCGTCCGCTGGAATACGAACCAGGGAACACAGATACATGCAATTAGACAAGATTTAATCTCTGGATCAGCAACAAGGCTTAATTGGGAAATAGCGTATTTTGTACTACTTATTAGTACTCCGCTTACTACTTGAATGAAACTCGGTACAAATCTGAAACTAAATTCCCGTAGGTACCGAAGGTATTTATCGAACCTTTAACCATTTGTATCCATTCCATTTGAATTTGAATACACTCAACGTTCGGTGACTCAGCAACCTGACTCGAGTTCTTTTGTCGCATTATCAATTGTCACAAAGATAACATTCTCCATTGTGAAATGTCAGAGACCTATATTCTAACCGTGTTAGTACATCGCTCGATATGTTATCGGATTGTTCAATACTTTACTTTCCACTTCAATCTATTGTTGCTGAGGCTCTTAGGTTATGATAGTTTTATTCTGTGTCTGCCTCGTTACAAAAAATACATTTCATTATATTCCGAAAATAGCCACATTCAATCCTATACAGTTAAAATATTTTTGGATTTGTTACAAAAAACTTGTGATTATAAAAATATTCAAGTTATCCGGATCGAAAAAATGTCCTTATTTTATAAACGATAGGGTAGAAAGGTAGGAAAAGCGCCCTCCAACAAGGCGAACTCACGTCGGAAAGAAAACAGTGCACTCTGTGTCCGAAAGTGGACTCCAAAGAGCTGATGGACTAGACTGTTGAATCAGTTACATCTGTTGAAAAAGGACGTCTACCAATAAAGTAAAGTTTTATGAATTCCTAGCAGCATAAAGAGAGAGACAGATTCCAAAAATGTTGCGTGACTGGGACCGAAATAGGATTACAGATGTTGAACTATGAAAAAGAATATCAACATCAGGAACTTGGCCAATTATCGTATCTTTATTCAGGTCCACGACTCTCCCATGATAGTCAACGGGTCGAGAGTCTCGGTTATGTTTGCGCCATCCCCGGTCTGTTTGTCACAACTGACCCCCGATCAAACAATCTAAGGGTTGAGACAATGCGCCCTTACGTCCAAACACATTACAGTCGCTTTATAACTTAAGTGTTGGGTCCGGCTTTGTGTACTTTGAGGGTTCAAACGGTCTCAAAATTTGGAGCGGTGGCACTTAAAAGAATGGGAAGTAAACGTTTAATGGCTGCTTAGCTAATGAGTACCTACACTGCGAAGATAAGTATAATAATTCTTTAAAACGAACTTTTTTAAAACGGACCCTCATAATGCGAAGGGATTAAGTGTCACGGATTTAGTAAATTAAGCAAAAGATGTCTTTGCCTACATCCCGTCACTAAGCCACTGCATGGTCGGGTCTCCTCTCACAATGAGAAGGATATGGACCTTGCCCTTCCATCCTGGCCTAGTGCGGGATAGTGGACCGATGTCTCTGCTGACGCAAAATACGATACTAAACTTTAATTCATTACAGTAACTTAGCAACCAATACAGAGAATCGCATCACAAAGATCTGCATTCCTCATCAAACCACAAACATCCTTGTGACACTTCCTGTAACATTAAGAACTACCATTCCTGATTCAGCCTCAACCTTAACTCCACTGTTTGTTATCCTTAACATGATAATCTCAAGGTGTTCAGACGCATCACGTCACTACATGATCTCTCTCCGTGCAGGGATTCACTTTCTCCCGTCTCCTTTGATGGACGACCTCCGTTCCGGTCTCACTTTCTATCAGATGCACGCTGAAAATAACCTATAAGAGTCGGTTTTGTAACACTACTCTTACGTAATTGAAGCTATGACACTACTATTCTAACATACAGGCAGTTTATTGTATCTCTGAATAAATAAACGAAACGATTGTAGGACTAGCCAATCTGGTCAAAACCGTATCACAACTCAGATTGCCAGATCGTATGGTGCAGAAAAGGCTCGACTAGAAAAAAAGAGTATCGTTAGATAAGCATTTTATTGAAAATAAAATTTAAAACTCAAAAACACTAGTCACTAGGTTAGACGTCTATTGATATCTAATCTATTCATATTCAAGTACTGTCCTCAAATAAAAAAGGAACAAGCGATATAATTCTCCTATCGAGTTGAAATCAAATACCGGCCAATATTGGATCGGAAACGCTAAACTCGACGAATACAAATTCCAATTCTCCCTCGGGACGGAGGAAATTGGCGAATGGCGAAATGATCGCCCTTAAGTAAATGGACACTGTCGGGTAGTAAGTACTGCAGTTTCATTTACATATTTATGAAATCTGTTTATTCCACAGGTATAGAGTTAAATAGATAACGCTAGTGAGCCCACCAGTGTTCAAATCAAGCGTGATTTATTTTATAAAAAAGAACGTTTTAGTGATGAGAACCCTACATCTACGCTAAGTCGTATCAAAAACCCCAGTAAGAATAATATTATGAATTTTTCGAATAATTTTATTCATCATTCGTACCTAGCTTCGACCTAGATTCGAATTCGTAATGACGAGTTTCAAACAATTAGATTTTATTCGAATTAAGTATTAGATTCGAGGAATGATAATAATCTGATAAATGTTTTGACCCAGCAAGTACCTACTTACATTTGCGTGATCTATTTAGATCTATATCTGTGGTTTATTCTATATCAACTCACTCGGACATAACGTGGCGTCGAAGTAATCGCAATCCAATAGGCTTCGTCGTATTCCAATATTTAGTTTGCTCGACACGATATCCTTAAGTAGATGTTGGTCCTTATTTGGTTTGTACATATTTTAGATGTCTTTATCGTTACCTCGCAGTATTATTACTATTTGAATATACACTTTACTCGTATGATTTTTGAATTATAATTATGATGGTAATTGTTTAATTAGTTAATTGGAGATCTCTTTCGGTGTACACAATTCAGGGCCCCTTTACTGAATGTTTAATACTTCTAAATTCAATTGACGAAATATTATACATTGGGTTTCTCAGGTATTTTATTTATCCCTCTTTACCAGTAGCCTGAGATTTTTTCTGGATCTTTAAGTAACCCTTACCGTGCCCGTCCTTCACCACAATCCTCAGTCGAAATTGTAAACGACGTGGCTCATTACGTTTGCAGCTAACACTTATAAACTGTACAGTTTACGATTGTCCGCCCACTTGGTCGCGGACTCGCGGCGCTCGATGGCACATCACAATACGCATATCAGATATTATTATCTAGTTAACTATAGGCATGTAGGTTTAGGTTCGTTCTGTATGATGCAGAAGCAAAGGAATAACAACCGTGCGGACCGCGTGCTATTAATTGGTCACGACAGTTACAATATCAATAGCTGGTACTTGGTTTTGTGAGTGACAAAGCATTTAACAGAAACATTAGTCGTCGGTCGTAGTCATCGAAATGCATCCGGGAAATTTAATACGTGATAAGTACACCAAGAATCTTCCGTACAGTATGCCCATGTTTATAGGTCAGGAAGTAGTGCTTGGCAGCAAACATCTAGTTTATAAGGATAAGCTATGCATATACGAGTACTTACAACCTGAGGCCGCTTAGATTCACATTTAAGATTCGTTGTGGTCATCTCATCATTCATATCTGCAGTGTCCTATACAAGTGGGCTGTAACATTTGCTAGTTCTTTGTAATAAAATATGACTGTGCCCTCTGGAATTTAATCCTCAGCCACATTAAGATCCTTATGAGCTGATAAACTTTCATACCTGTCTTAGCGCGGTGCGGAGGCGCGCTCGTAAAGCCGCTTCGTTATGTTGTATGCAATTAAAACTTCACGATGCCTCGTTAGGGTGCTTAAGGACTATCGTACATGTAAAATGATGACGCATTCAGTCCTAACAGTGACTCTTAAGCTGGCTCGACTTGCGTCTTGACATGTATTTTTATGGTGATGAAAAAGATGTTATTATTTTATTCTGTTGCGTCTTCCGCCATTCCTTAAAAGATAGCGGCACGGGTGTCCTGAATCGCACTATCGAAGTTTTCTACAACGCTTCTGTATTTTTGATGAGGGCCCTGAAGATCTTATCTTGCAGTAGCTTTTTGCCACACATATTTAGAAATTGCTTGTGATATTATATATTAACAGGTTAGACTGTGACTGTTTTTTAATCGAAAGCAAAAAACAACAATCTGCGGCCCACGTTGAAGGATTGAAGCAAGCCTCAGAGATTTTAACTTTTGGTCTATAATTGGGCAATAATACCAACATACCACGTTCAAATATCTGATACTAAAGTCAATTTATTCAATCATTTGTGGTTGTTCGGGTTGCACTAGCCGCGGAGTATCGCGTCGACGTTTGTTTATCGTCGTACATTTACAAAGCTCGCCTGGGTAAACACCGGCCAAGCGGCCCAGTTGCGATGTACAGAGGTTCAATGTAAACAATTCGTGTGTATCTGTTTTTTACACTGCATGGATAATACTTCGGGTGGAATGTTTGTGGTGATAACTTAGGTCTACTTAAGTGTCTATTTAAAGATTTAAGAGTTGTTTAACATCGGTGTAGGTAACTTATAATTTGTGTAGAAACTGGTGGTAGAATCATAGTACCTCGCCCAGGAGGTACCTTACCGCCTTCCTTTTAAACCGCCGTAAAGCAGCATGTTCTTCATTTTTGCGTTTCGTTTGAGGGATAAAGTGTAGGTAAAGTACTCGTATCTCCTTTGAGGCGAACATCTCAGTCCTCGTGTGGGAAACCGACCCACATATGACTTCAGATGGGATTTTATGCCCTATCTCTGGTTTAACGTAGGTGTCCAAGGGCTACATGACTACATCGACAAATTAACACCAGGTGGTCTACATGAAATGCAATAAAAAATATTTGCTGCCAAAAAGTCGTTTGGAAGCAAAAGGCAGTGCATTTCTTAGACGAGTACAAGATTCTATACAAAAGCGTAGATTCCTGCTGACAAACGCTGAATCGAGCTCAAGAAATGTAAGTGTGTAATAAGTGTGTTAACGGGTAGTTTTCGCAAATGTCATCACTTAGAAACTCGGGTCGTGCTCAAGCTCATGAAAGCATACTCATTACCACAGATTTCACTCTTCTAATGCAATAGCAATGGCACTTATTATACACTCCGACCCCGGCCGTGCATATTATAGAATTCTCGATATAATTCGATTAGCGAAGCAATTTCAAGTCATTTTGTTTAATAACCTGAGAAACATGGTACAATCTCTGCTGTAAACTTTACTGCTTTCATCTTTTTCGATACACGTCCAAAGAGACTATAAAATCAATGTAGCGAGTTTAAGCGAAGTTTCAGATACGACCTGTGAGTTTTTTTTTGGAGAAATGTTTTCATCGCTTAACGCCTTCTAGGCTTTAAATCGGTTTCAGAACTTACGAGTACATCCGTCTACAGAAGACTGTAAAATAGAATTGCGTACTTACTTCGATCAACAATACACTAGATTTCGGGTCGGCGCAAAAAATACGTCTCGGTGAATAACAGCTCACTTGAAATGTGAGCTCTTATTTTATTTAGTTCGCTTGTAAAAGAGCCAATATAAACACGTGTCACAATGCCGCAATGTACATTCAAAAGTTGCAAAAATAATGCCCGAAGGAACAATTTAACGGCCGGAGTGTCTTACTTTCGGTAAGTACATGTAGAATAAGTTGTATTTTATGCTTTAAACTAACAAATAATATCAAATTTAAATCAAAATTGCCGATTTTATATCACCGCTACAAATGTTTGACCAACGTTGGCGCAAAATTGTGTGTAACAGAACAATAGATGCATGGAGTAGATTTGTATTGTAATAATTTATTTGTTACTAGATCTTTAAAATTTGTTAATACAAACTTTGTGTCTGTTTGTTGGACTTTCATAAGATACTTAGCTTTCCTTTTTTTATTTTAGCTTTCCGAGCAATCCGTTTACGTGTGCAGAATGGCTCTCGACTTTCTATGGACATCAGTTTTAAAATTATATATTAACAAGAATGTGTTTCCTGGAGGAGATAAACACAATCACGAAATTAATTTACTCGAATCAGTGGTTCAAAAATTTATTGACGTCAGGTTACATTATATATGTAAAAAAGCTACCGATATTTAATTATTATTTTGATCTAATTATTGCACTAAACTGTACATGTATTATGAAGATTGTAAACATGAATATAAAGATATTGTGGAATTTAGTGATATTTTTATTTGTGACAAAAAACTATTGTCGATTCGCACTTTTACCACCCTTTGTTCCCATTCATCCACATCTGCACACAGTATGTCTAAACACGACCGTACTTTCAATATTACGGTTTGTGATACCCTAAAACCCAGAAGAATCCCTTTGTTCACATTAATCCACATCTGTACACAGTATGCCTAAATACGACTACAATACTAAGGTACCTACTAGCTACAACAGCGATAGACACCTTGGCCAAAACATATTATACATACACATAAATAAACATACACACAACAAAACGGTAACAAAATAACATATAGGTATGTATGTATACTATCAAACATACTCGTAGATGCCCAAAATATAAATAATTTTAACTAAATTTTCGTGCATAATAATATACTAAATTATTTTTGTGTTCAACGCGACTCCATACCTTCTGTAGTTTAAATTTGAGGAAGCAAACTGAAACGAAACCAAAGGATGTAACTCGCAAGGTAATAACGGGAAAAAGTACTTTATTTATAGCTCATTAAGGTTGATTTCACATAAAATGTTTTTTAACTTATGTCTTTTCATTTCTAAGTGACGGGAGTAATTTATTGCTTTGCTCGTTTTTCGTGACGAATAATTGTAAGAAAAAGAATATTTTGAAGAATTGCTACCTTATTTCTAGGCGTCATGGTTGTAATTAGGTTGAACTTACAACTGTTTTAAAACGTTTGTCTTATTTCGTTAGTAAACAAATGAAGATGTATAAGTATGTATTCACGCGGACAGTATAAGTTTTGATTTTGTACGTGACCCGATATCTAGTGTATTGTTGATCGAAGCGTACTTAAGAATATTCCCCATTTTTTTGTCATAATATGAGTTTAAGGATGAGATTGGTTACACGATCTGTAATAATTATGCAATTCTTGCTATCATAGCAAGTACAATATAGAGTTCAACCATATGAAAAAATTCGCAATCATTCACCTAATATGTATATGTACCTACCTACATTCAAGGCAATTATCAATTTCCACATTTACATACAAATGTGATAACTTAATTGTGCCATGGCAATCAAAGGAATATTCACGGCGTGACATTTGAAACGTAATGCTATTAAATAACGTACTAAAATAGAAATTAAGGTCAGAATCGTTTGCACCATACATTTAGAGGTAAACGATGTGTGCTTTGGGGTAATGGTCGGCAATGGTCGCTATTGTTCGTATTACAAAACATTTCAACACACTTCGGGATATCCAACACATAACTACCTCACATAATAACACAGAGGGGACAGATTGTGACATCGGTAGAAGGGACGTATGGTTGTAGATTTCATCTACTTACACAAATAAATAAAACAGACACCAGTTTTTAATATTAAAATAACCGTTTAAAAAAAAATGCAGCGGTGATAGCCCAGTGGCTTAGAATTCGATGTCGAATCGAGGGGTCCGGGTTCGAATCCCAGTGGCACCAATGACTTTGTAATAAAAATTATGTGCGATTTATGAAATTAAATATCACCTGCTGTTACGGTGAAGGAAAACATCGTGAGGAAACCTGCATGCCTGAGAGTTCACAAAAAAAATGTTCTCAAAGGCATGTGAAGTCCACCAACCCGCAGTAGGCCAGCGTGGTGGACGACGGCCTACATCCCTCTCATTGTGAGATGAGAGCCGACCCTGTAGTGGGTCATTAATGGGTACTGACAAGACAATAAAACATAGGCTGTCATAAATAGAAAATACATTTATGATGAATAATAATTATTATTAAATTGAAATAAGAGATAGCTAATTCACGCAAAAACTAAAAGCAAATATTAATTCAACACTGCTTAGAGCTCCTCAACTTGGGTGCTCACGGTAAGTCGAGAACTATGAGTTATTATGGCACTTTGCGCTAATCTCTTGAAGTTACGACTTTAATTTCCTCCGTTAATCGTTAAACTTAACGGACCATTAAATTAATTAACGTTATTGCAAACTGGTTTCTGAATTGAAATAGATTTAAAATATTATAAATATGAAAATGTAAATGCGGGCGAAAGAAAATATGAAAATATAAACTTAAATATCAAATTCTTAACATAACAATGTTCCTTTGGGCTGCCCAAAGAAAGTCTAAAATTCGTTATTGAAGCGTCTATAGCTATAACTCATCCTGGTACCCGGTTCTACGTTGGAATAGGCTGGAATAGGAATTATTAACATGCAGTTTTGTATTCTGTAACAGTGATGTCGTCCGCTTTACGATTTTATTGCATTTTTCAAGCACACACCTATAGCACTGCGTGTCAAGATATGTCAAAGCATCTTAGATACTTCATCTACATCTTAGGGTTCCTTCGACACTCATAACAAACCTAATTCACAGGCAACAATATACTTATTTAAACAATATACTCTGGAGAAAACAAGCTAACAAAATTCCAAAACCTTGTAAAGTTGTAAACCATCAAAGTAATATAACAACTATACACGTCAGTCATCTTGAACGAATAATTGTTCCATACAGCGGACATAAATATCGCCATAAACCTTCTAACTAGCGAAGCACCAATCAGGGGCCGTTAGGAGGCACATTCGAATTGTACTTCCTCTACACAAATGTGTAAATTTAGCGCACATTTGCACATACACACTAATAATAATCCATTACGAAGGCAATAAAGAAACGGTTCACTCCGTGCTATATTTCAGTAGCCTTAAGCGAGTACTGCAATCTCATTTCCGTATGTTTCGTTGAATTCCTGGAAAGTAATGGATTAGGGGAAAGAGACAATGTTATGATACATAACATTTCTATTAGTATTCAGACAGAAGTGATAGGAAGCGCCGCTTCAGCTCAATTCGATCGTGTGAAATCGCATCGATGAATCATAAATTGACTCATCTGACATCGACTGTCGCACTCGGAAATTGAGTCATATGACATCGGCTCTAGTAGTTCAACATTACAAATTCCTAACCTACTAAGCATCAACCCTCCATGACATAACAGCCAATCCCCACGAGGAAGCGCCGCTTCAGCTCAATTCGATCGTGTGAAGTCGCACCGATGAGTCGGAAATTGACTCATCTGACTCACCGGCGTCACGTCGAAACACAACGGATGCACACTCCACTGCATTTATTTAACACCGCTTTCGAGGAAATACGAAGACAATGCCCATTTTATCGCAAAGCGGTAAACGTATTGTGCTGGTTACTGATGAGTCAGGCGAATTCGATAGTGATAAGTCAAGGAAATCGCAGATCGAAACGTACTCAGTTCGTAATTGCAATTGATTCCTATTACAGCGTATTAATTATCCGGTATAAAGACAAAGAACATCTACTTAATAGAGCTTCACAAAAGTTAGAGGGATAAAATTAAAAATCTAAGACTAAGTAGTTAGCAGTTTTTATTCTTAATCTTGTGAATTTTTTGCAATTATCCGATGATAACCGACGGAGCAAGCAACACGGCAAAATTTAAACATAGGACTCTGAATTGACCTGTCATTATTGAATATGACACTGACATACGAAAAAATGTATGCAATGACGTCGTACAAGCAATTTTTGCGTGCAACATACCAATTAGGACACGGGTTTTTGAAGCTTTTATTTTGAAGCTAGACTTTCGAAGCGAATTAACCGAATTCGATGATTCGACAGACGGAACTCGATACCTCGGCTTCGCAGCGAAACATAATCTCGCATTCGCAACACGGACCCGATGCACTCCGTTGCACGCACTCAGTTGATTTACTGCCTTATTGTTATTTATCGTAGTTATGCTTTATTAATGGGTGTAAAAACACCGGCTGAGAACTAAACCGTTGTAAACAAGACGAATTACATCAAATGTGTAATATGTTCCTATAATTACGGTAGGTAGCCGTAGCCCTAGTCAATGCTTTCTTCATTCCCATTTGATTTTTTTTAATATTTCAAAAGAAAGCGTTTTTACATATTTATGTACAATCGCCAGGTATACGACTGTATCTCGATCATCAAAATCTGTTCTTCAAGAACGTGGCAGAAGAGTAGAGAGAGAGTCTAGATCTCCGTTATAAATAGATAAGTCCAATAGAGGGAGAGGGTTGCAGCCAGAATATGTCTAATCACTACAAAGCAAATCATATTCCGGGAGATACAACGTAGTCAAGCACGTATACATGAAGATTACCGTTTCTAAAAGTTAATACAACAGTTAATCATAGCTTAAAACGGACATTCAAGTTCACGTTGTTTAAAGCACACCGGTACACAATTCAACAAGTCACCGACTTAATTGCTTAAAAACAAAAATAGAATGAAACGTTGATATGGCACCTTAAGTAGTTCAACACGAGTCAAACTTCCAGGTTAACGTTGAGCACGAGGGGTCAATTAATGTACAGTTCTTCGATCCGGGGTCCTTACACTTCCAATCAAAGGTGCTTAAACGCAACACAAAAGTGACCGTCTTGGTTGGTCGTTCGTTTACTTGTTGCTAATCGATGTCGGTGATAGCCCAGTGGCTTAGAATTCGACCTCGAATCGAGGGGTCCGGGTTCGAATCCCAGTGGCACGCACCAATGACTTTGTTAATAAAAGTTATATGCGCGACCCGACCCTGTAGTGAGTAATTAATGGGTTACTGACAATCGATGTCGGGGACAGCAATATCCTCGAACAATTATAATCCAGCCTGACTACTACCTACGTTGTATGTCTAACAACTAACTCTACCGATGGCATACAACAGGGATTCTCAATCGTATCGTTCTTCGTACCCCTTTTAGACTTAGATTAGACTTTAAACTTCCTCCTTCCTCTAAATAAAAGATTGATTAGCAAATATTGACTTGCTCTTTTATCAGAAAAAGAGTGAATTCTATTCAATTACAATTTTAATTCCTTTTCTGCTTATCGCACGAAGGAGTTAGCTGATTTCGCCACAATTACGTGAATTATATCGCGTACCTCCTATGACGCATCAGCGTACCCCCAGTGGTACGCGTACCTCCTATGACGCATCAGCGTACCCCCAGTGGTACACGTACCTCCTATGACGCATCAGCGTACCCCCAGTGGTACGCGTACCTCTATTTGAGAAACCCTGGCGTAGAGACAAGTTAATAGACAGCTATAAAAAACCGCGCTAAGTGCACGTAGTTAGGCTATTAGGGGTCGTCGACCAGGCACAAAAACTGGACCGATCCGTCAGCGTCAGCGTCAGGGTAACGGTACCGAGATGAGGCGAAACGATGGTTAATTTCACTGATCTAGTTCGCGAGCGATACTCCGCAGGCGCCACTCAAAGTATTGTATCGGTTTATGTTACAAAATTTATGTTGGTTTTAAATATAGCTTATATAAGTATTAGATATTTGTTAGGTAGTATAGAGGAGCGAGAGATGATATACGAATTAGACATTAATACATGAAACGAATTCTTTGGACGTCTATTAACAACATTGCGTAAATTGCGACTAAAATCTCAATAAAGCCACTGATAAATTTAAGATCAGTTTTAATTTTGCCACGCTCTCTCAGGAAGTGGACTGAGGTCGGCTAAAGAAGGAGAGAGTGCTTTACACACGGCGCAACTTGCATAAAACGTTTTATCAGCGCAATAAAATCCTACAGTTGACCGAACATAATTCTTGAGCTATTAAATGTCACAGCGGTATTTAACGTTCAAAGTCCACTTTCACCTCTATTGAACAAAAAACTTTCGTTCGAGAAAGTCGTGACGAGACGTTACATTGCATTGCGCTGATCGTGAACAATAAAATTGGAAATAGCGATATTATTTTGACGGTCGCCGTGTGCGGGCATTGCACCCATATGCAAAAGAATAATGTTAAAACTCTTGACGAGAGCACTGCTGTTAATCCAGATGAATCTCGTTGTGGTGGTGCAAGTGGGTTTCAATTAAAAGGGCCGTGTCCTTTATTCCGAGGCTCGCGATTAACAAAGCAAACGCACTCTATACTAATTAATTTATGTTTGTAAAACTGTTTCCTTTGTAAGTGAATTGTTTAATTCTTAAGAAGGAATAATATAAAGATCTTAAGCCATATAAACAATACGCCTGGATGGGAGGTGGACGTATTCAAGTGTATTTGAAAGACTGTCACTGCGTCATGACTCAGAATGTAGATCGTAGAAGTGAAGCCCAGAGAATGGCGGAAGTGTACCGAATATAGGTTAGGTACTTAAAATTTTTACGTTTAACATTTAATTAAACAGAACTCCTGTAAACTCCTTATGTATACAAACCTTGTGGATGGTTTTTACTCATTCAAAGATGGATTAGGCCAAATAAAGCCAGTACCAAAAATGGTCATCTCAAACTGTACTTAACAATTTCTGTGAACACGAATGGATTTAATGTCAGATGATCGTTCAAAGCGATATGTCTGAGAAACAATCGAATCGATCTCGTAAAGTGGTCCAATACGGAATTCTGCGGCGAAGAGGCAGCGAGCAAACAATGTCCGTGCTTAACGACGCTTCTGTGGATTTGGTTATAATTTTATTTAAAAAACATAATAGTTGCCGTCACGAGTGGTGAGCAGAACTTTCATTGGTCGGTTTGACATCACTGCGCTGCGGTGCACACGATTGGTTCGACAAACGTCAGTTCATCAGTGTGCGTCGTCTATTGGTCCAGCACGTTTTTTCGGCTGCTGCACATTGGCCGATAGTATACAATATCCCTACCACTGATAATCTGTGCTCACGACTCAAGACGATTACTATAGCTAAGCTTTTAAACTCGAAGACGCAGTTGGAATGGTCCATCACCTGAATTTGTACGCACTTTAAGTGTACAGTGTAGTTACACATATAAATTTTCTGGGATCGGTGCCCAATATTAAGAAAACTTAAGACTTAAAAAACCTTCGACAAATATAACTAAGTATTCCATCATTAATTTTGTAGAAGATTAAAAGTTATTCCACAACCATCGAAACTAAAGTAGGTCAAACAAAAGCAAGTTGCATTTGACGTTATCAAATCTGGGGCGAATCTCTAAACCACAACTTTGAATATAACACGGAAGTTATAAATCGTCGGTGAATTCGATAAGCCGTTTTAGCTAGGTAGGTAGGTAGTGTAGTGTAGTAGGTACTACAAATAAGATTATCTTTGAAATTTGGAAAGGAATATAGTAACGTAATACGTATAGTGACGTATACGAAACTACCTAATTTGAAAAATTTCACTTTCTTCAATTAATTCACTTCAAAAAAAACAGGTTCTAGTTCCAACTTTTTGTTCAAGGTTGTACCAATTATTGTATTAATGAGTAGGTATACATGTAGGTATGATAATATTGATAGTAGGTATAGTAGTGAACTTCAATACCTTATGTTAACCTATACAGGTATTTGTTGAGTTACTATTTATACTAGCCCTACAGCGAGCATAATAGATGTTAGCATATTATATAGTTTCAGTTCACTAACAAACTTACAGCGAACCGTTGCACTTACTGAACAGATTTGCTGAACCAAATTCAACCTTTATTTCCAAGCAACAAGTTTCAAATTCAATAATAGAACCAAGGATCAGCGATAGAATCATACCGCCTCAAGCTATTGTAGCCTTTAATGCAATTGAAATAAGAATCCTATTAGATAAACAGTTCGGAACAGGTGCACTGCATTTTCATAGCTAATTAACCAGCTTTCGTTCCAACAATCTTTTATGTTATGATAGAGATCACGAACTGTGTTATAAACAAGTGATAACCTTTTCCACAAAATGGGGTTTCCGATAACAGGTTTCTGAATCATGCAAGCGGGGATAATAATAATGTTTCATACACCATCGAATCGCAATATAATAATTATGTATATCGTATGAATGGATGGTTCGCAATTTCAATGTAAATTATGTTTATAGATAAACAATTATAAACAGGAATGTAGTAACGCGCGTATAAATAACTAAATAAATTAATTAAAACTATGTCGAGAGTTTTTTCCTCCGGCTTTTTCTCTCTTTGCCCAGTAATGTGTGGCACATTGCATAGCCGATGAGTTCGAATAGGTAAAATATTAAAATAAACAAATAATTTGGACTGCAGAACAAAAAATAAATAAATAAATATAATTTAGCAATAATTGCCATGAAATATAAAATTAAGTTTTAGATATATATAAGACATAATTATTGTATGCCCGCATAGGGTAGACTGTTCTAAACTTATTATACATTTTTGTAACATCTTTCTCATGTAACAGTCAACAATAAACGTATTCTTTTCTTTTCTTTTCTTTTCTTTTCTCAAGTGACGGGAGATCGCCTGTGGTCAGCGAGACTTGCGTTATCTCCTCTCTTTTACTCTCTAGTTTCACATTCAAGCAGGATCCTGTCTAGTAAGTCTCGTAAGTAATGCGTTGCTACCATGTTACCTGTTGCCATCTATCAACTATCTGTGATGCTAGAAGAATCCAACCCAAAAAGCTATCCAAGGGCAAATGATATGAATACATTTCTATCCAAAAGCAAATCTTTTCACATGGCGTAATTAAACAAAAGTAAAATTTACTCATTTTAGATATTATGTATCTTCAAATTGCTTGTTACAAAAACGATTCTCGGTATGAGGATTCCCTGCCCGCCGGCAAACGGCATATTTATTGTACCCTCAGAAACTTTTCTATACGAGTTCCACACACATCTGACGGCGTTAATTCCTCTAAAGTGACAGTGACAAAGTCAATAGTCCAAGATTTTTAGATGTCCGCTCTGCATAAAATCCTTCTACGTGATTTTTCGATTGGATTATGTCAGAGGGTGCCCCCTAAGAATAAAACCGAGTTTCTGTCGCCTGAAACCGCGAGCGTTAGCCGCCATCTTGGAAACCGTTTTTTTGCATATATCTCGGAAACGGTAAGTTTTACGTTAAAAACCGAAGAGATCTTTTTTGCAGAGAACAAAATTTCCCATCTTTTTTGTCCCAAACTTTTCCCCCTATTGTTGATATTTTCCGATATATTTGAGTAAAAAAACCAAATTTTTTGTTTTTGTAAAGTATCTCAATAATTTTCAGAGATACGAAAAAAATGTTGAAATTAAAGTTGGAGAGCATGAAATTTTCTACAAATTTTGTATAAAACTTTTTTCTCGCAAAATTATTAGTTGCTGAGTTCTAGCGCAATAAAAGATCATGAAAATCAGCGGTAAGTGGTAATACGTTACTCTCGCATGCAAACAAAAAGTATTAGTAAATTCGATGTCTCCGCGGAAAGTTGCCTGTTGCGGAGCTGCCTGCGGTTGCCGAAAAAGTGGCTTGAAATGTTCAATCATTTGTTCAAATTGTAGTGGCCAAACATGTGATAACTCAACTCCGGCCGCGGACGACAGCGACGAGGAGGATACACCGAATGAATCTCTCATACATTCTTCTGATGCAAGTAACATGAACTTGGAAGAAGAAAATTCGCAAACCTTCCAAAATCGCCCTTCCGGTTGTAAACAGCGAAAAATGTTATAAATCTAACATCGACGAATAAAATTTATCAAATACAATTTATTAAATTAATATTCTGCGATCCTGATTTGTACAGAGCGACTTATATCGCGCAAATGATAATGAGTTTGGATACATGAATAAATTTTCATTCCTTTTTCCAATAATTCGTTAAAATATTTTTATTGTGCAAAATTTCCTTTTTAATCTTTCATTTCCCTCCTTTTCACGATAAATATAATCGTTACCGTCGCCATGATAAAATTTTTCGATTATACTTTTTTGTTTGCATGCCAGAGTAACGTATTACCGCTCATCGCAGATTTTCGATTCCAGGTGACAATTTTTATTCAGCTAGAACTCAGCAACTAATCATTTTACAAGAAAAAGTTTTATACAAAATTTGTAGAAAATTTTATGCTCTCCAACTTTAATTTCAACATTTTTTTCGTATCTCTGAAAATTATTGAGATACTTTACAAAAACAAAAAATTTGGTTTTTTTACTCAAATATATCGGAAAATATCAACAATAGGGGGAAAAGTTTGGTACAAAAAAGATGGGAAATTTTGTTCTCTGCAAAAAAGATCTCTTCGGTTTTTAACGTAAAACTTACCGTTTCCGAGATATATGCAAAAAAACGGTTTCCAAGATGGCGGCTAACGCTCGCGGTTTCGGGCGACAGAAACTCGGTTTTATACTTAGGGGGCACCCTCTGACATAATCCAATCGAAAAATCACGTAGAAGGATTTTATGCAGAGCGGACCGATTTTTGGTGCTAAAATTCCTGGACTACAATAGTTTCTGACTAATTAGTACACGGAGATTTCAAGCGTTGACGGCGAGGTGACGGTCGAAATCGCGCTAATGAGATGTTGACTGATGTGAGAATTCTGGCTGTTGTTCTTATTAATGCCCTTAGCACCTTGACGAATTGAAGGAGCGCTTTGCTTTTACAGCGAAATTATATAATGTAAACCGGAATATTTTAAAACATTGATTACACAAAGACCTCTTCCCTCACACCTTTTGGTCCTTACCAAGGGGCAAGAGGCATGAGGGCGAAGGCAACAGTATACAAGAAGGGCAACGCATCTAAGTATAAGATGTTTTGTAATATAAACCTAAGAAACGACAAAACATAACTTACTAGTGTCCATTTGTTTTCATTTCTTATAAAATATTGAATCAAGCAAACAGGCGGACAGGCCACCTGATGGTAAGTGGTCACAGTCACCTATTGACACGAATAACGCCTAGGGAGTCACCAAAGCTTTGAAGGACAACTGTTTTTACGACCATAGTCCTGCGAAAATACACCTACTCGTACTTCCAAAGTTTGCACGTACGAGGCAAGAACGCGCTTCAAACTCGGACTATGTAGTACCGTCACATTGGGAAAAAATGTAACGTTATAATAGGCAATTATAATAATGTAACACACATTTGCTTACCATAAAAAGCAATACCAGTAAGCATATTTAGTGACAATATAAATAGATACAAATACAAATCACACATCAACGCGGGTATTACATTATTTATTAAGTAAACAGAGACAGGCGGTTACACAACTTATTGTAATATTTCCGCCTTAGAAATTTATATTACAAGATGCAGTTTTCTACATTTATTATTTATAATATGACAGTATTATAACTTGTTAAAAAGTAGGTACTTATATTAAATGAGGTTTTGGTTCAGTTGTCGAATCATGGACGAGTGGCCACTTAATCTTTTCCCTGAACCTAAACCAAGGATTCTAGTATAACATTTATGATAAAAAAAACTTCAGACAGTGACGATGACCTCTAAATCCATCCTAGTTAACCCACAAGATGTCTAGCGTCCAGATGCGATACAAAAATAAACTTTCCATTTAATACAAATACAGAAATAATGTTATAGACCTTCCATAACATTTTCTAAACGCAGAATGTATGTTATTAATGTACTGCGCATATATTGGTTATACAAAGCTCATGAATATTGTTTTGGTCATCGACCGCAATGAGTCAGAGCGTTGGAAACACATCTAATGTGTGTCATCAGGGGGCGTACCTTGGTTTGTGGTGGATCCAGTTGAAACCACTTATTAAGTCCGCGTGGATCTTAGGTTTTAGATCAGAGAGAACCAATAAGTATGCTATTTGAAAATCTACAGCTGCTTTTGCGAATAACAGACAAACATCTATCCAAACTTTCGCGTTTATAATACAGGACACACTGAAAATTTTTTTTTATTTAACACAATAGAACCTTTAGGCAGAAGTTAGATAATGGCAATCAAAATGATCAATCGTTCCTTACTGGACACTCGTACACCATCATCGCATTCCTTTGTCCAAACATTACAACTTTAGGTAGAAACTTTGAAGCTTTACAAGATTGGATGGTAGGACTTCTTATCGAAGGAGCCCCTACCACGAAGACACAATAACCAAACACGATCATTAATAATAACAAAAGATGTTTTGTTTATTTTCCCATGGAACAGTGAATCAGCCTCGTGATTACTGCGTCAGGACAGACAAAGCCGACCTTCGGGACTCCACTCGCCATCGCCCAGACGCATCTGCTAATTACGATACTCTGAACTTGTTCTGAAGTTCACAATGCATAAACTTTAGCGACGTTTGACCACTCACGAATTAAGTACCAATATTTAATGCTCTGATCCCTGATCTGACTTTAGGCTATTGAATGTCCAATAAACAGACACAATAGTTAAACAATAGCAGTCGGACCACCGGTGGTTCGATGCAAATTAATAGTTTAATTAAAGGGTTGCAGCCAATAGTTACTCGCAACTCGATAGTACCCACCTTAACCAATGTGCAAAAATCAAATATCTGGTTAAAGCGGTCTGCAGTGCAGCGTACCACGTTACCCCGCATTTGCATAACCTGTAGGCAATGCGTGATTCAGCCGCCCGTTTTTACTTACGAATCGTTTCATCGGTTCGCTTCCTCGACGAATACAATGCGATACAAGACACGGAACTGCGAAAATAATCATTGACAAAAAAAAATTGAGGTAAAGCCATTTTAGCTCGTCGCGTCTAGCCCTACCCGTGTGTAATAGAGCAGCATTTTCTTTATTGTTTTGATTGGGGGCGGAGGACGATACCTCAGAAAGGATTTAAAAAATCCTTCACACTCATAGCAACACTTAGTAGCTTTCGCCCGCGACTTTAATCTAAATTTGTTCAGCCGTTTTTGCATGAAAGAGTAACAAATATTCACTCATCTTCACCAACTTTCGTATTCATAATAGTAGGAGGATTTGGGATTGGAGGTAAGCCTCCATGAGTTGCAGGAAGCAGGTACCTGCTATAAGCCTGCATATCGGATTGCTACTCATTTACTAGTAATAATTATTCACTTGACATTATCACAAAAGAAGTGCGTCGACCTCTGGATAAAAACATTCAAGCCTTTAATAACGAACATACATGTGTGCAGGACCCTTAAACAATTCGCATTCTCAAGGCCCCTATGCAAATTTAATTATAGGAACATAAGAGTTTCGTTCGCGAAGGCCAACCTTTCAAGATAAACTGTAAATTTATTCAAGGGCAGGTCAAAATTTTAAGCCAGTTTTGCGTCTACATAAGCCTCAGTTTATCCAGCCGCTCCAATGGAATTCACATTGAGTCTTATACCTACGAAACCAGGCCAAAACGAGGTGAGGAGAACATACAACAAAAGACATGCAAATCTAAAAAGAAAGGTCCTTTCTACTCGTAGTTGGTAAGCCTACGCAAAATCTTGTTACTAGAAAGCTAAGTTATTTCTTCACAATGTATACGAGAAATAAAATCGAAGTAGGTATCTAAATTCTATGATAAGTAAGGAATCTAAAAGAGACTTTATTTTCGCATTAAAAGTGCCGTCTTTTCTACTTGCTCTACATGTCATATTAATGTAGTTAGAAACATCGAAAAATTGAAGACAACAAGACTGGTGTCATTGGGTGAAAAATATTTCTTCCAACATCCCAATAGTTAGTTGAAGCCAGCCCAAAAACTACCACTTAGCACAGTACAAAAAATGATTAAATCACTAGGTTATATCTCCGGCTTCAAACAGATATTCCCTTGGCATGACTCCAATGTTTCAACTTTATGTTTCTGTGACCCAAATAATAGAACAGCACGAGGATTGTTTTGTCGAAGTTGAAGGTTAAAGAAGTCACGGACATTATGTTTTCCTTGCATTCAAGTGTAAGAAATCGTGTTCTAAATAAGGTAAGGTCTTTTGGGACATTGGTATTCCTTGCCAAAATGGTAAAGCCATATTGGCGAACTTCCTACGGCAATAAACTTTCGTATGCCACTTACTGATGCTGGTTTCACACGTGGGCAGAACAGTGGGTCAGAACAGTTTGGAAGGAAATTGGCGATTAAATATGGGACAGTCCAGTGAAGTAGGGACACATTGTCTTGTTCTTTGCACTGCACTGCCTCCAAAACCATAAGATAGACGATAACCTGTCCCGAATAAATAGACCGGCGAGCTTAACTGTTAACTGTTCTGTCTTGGTAACTGTCAGTACTGTTTTGTGCGTTCATCAACAATGTCGTCTTACAAATTGACAAATGAATAGTTTGTCTTAGCATGAACTTGTATGATTCGACTAAACAGACTCGACGAACACGTTTGGCTTCTTGTGTTAAGTCGACTCAAATACCTAGTTATTCAAGTTCTTACGTTTGATAAATATATCGCTCGGTCATAAAAAGACCACATCACGAGTATAATATAGTAGCTGTACATATACTAATACATAGTTCAAATCATCAGTCCTGTCTCTGCTAGTGGGGTCTTCCAAGACGCCAGACTTAGACAGCGGAACACAATTTCAATTGAATAATTTCTTAAGCGCCCTCGTGATAAACGCGGTATCAAACAGTGACAATTCATCGTTAACCGACGCATCCTGAGCTACACCCACGGACGTCGGTCGTCAACGCCAGCATGAACACTGTCGTCAAAGTATTTGTACGGTTACCGTTTGTCATTAGTACAATGCCATATGTCAGTCGGTCTTGACATCTTCCCATCCTAATGGCAGCTCCATTCGATTGCTATACGAAATTGCGTAAGATCATGCTCGACGGACCGATGTTACAACTGGTGTCTCAAAACAAATTTTACAAGCTACGGTGTTGATAATAGATTGATGAAGCCTGTAGGTTGATATAACTTACGTACTTGGAATTAAAAATATGCATTAGAAAATAACCACAGATATTAGTGATATTTTTATTTTAACCATAAACGTTTACCCCAACTACGGAACCACTATTTGCCTTACCCGCTTGCCAAAACGACTTTAAATATTGTGTTCTAATTACGTAAAACAACTTCATACAGCTCACATACTCGACATACCAAGTTTATTTTTATGTTCCGTACGCAAACGAGCTTAACAAATAGTATTAATAAACCGAATTCCTTCACATAGCCGGTACGCCATCAGAAATCATAACGACCTTGGATTAATTATAACTAATTAATATGAGCAATTATTTGACGCTCTCATACGTTTAACGAACAAAACAACTTTGAAATAATTTGCCTTTGTTGCTTGGTTTTAGAATACCGTATTACTATGGAACGCACTTAATTGTGTGGAAAGGTTATGAGTTTAATTAAATAATTTATGGAATTTTCCATAAGAATTGCTGCAAAATATCAAAGAATCCTGTTCTATTCGCCTCAACACTAGGGCGAATATATGGGAGTTAGAAAAAGGCGAATTTGGCGAAAAATGTAAAGAAATAAAGAAAATTACAGTTGATAAATGCACGATGTACCTACCTAATATAGAAGTAATATAGTCTCTCATTGGTGGCAAAATGTTATATTGATAGATAAGAAAACAGATCAATAGAAACTAGTCAATAACGGATATCGTAATAACTAAGCCTTCGTATAAATTTCCATACTAAAAGCGCTGCACTCTGCACGGAGGGCCCCGAGGGAAATTATGAGGCATAGCTTACACTTGCAAAGTAATTTCGAACTCATCTCGCTTACGAGCACTACTTATAGGGCTCCAAGTATTGTTGTGTGTAGACGCATTTTTAAATTTTGCACTATTTAAAATATTTAACTTTAAATCGTAAAAAAATCTCTACCCAGCATCTGTTTTAATTTTAAGTGCATTTTAAAATCCCTGAAAATTGCAACGTAAATATCATGATGTTAACGAATATGCGGCGTTAAGTTTGAGTACGGAATTTTTTTTAGGTTAGGTTAGGTAGGTACTAGTTAGAGTTTATATTCTGTGAAAAGTATCGTTCGAAGGAACGACAACCGGTGGGGAAGAGATCCTGGAATGGCGACCGCGTCTAAGGAAATGGTACAGTACAGGGCCGCCCTCCGACCAGGGCCAACTGATGACCTTCAGAAGACGGCGGAATAGTTTCATTGTTGTTCATATTTCGCTAAACTGTAAATTTAAAGCCGAAATGCATGAAATGCATCTGAACCACGATGTGAATTAAATATTACCATTCTTATCGGTTTTCAATTAGTTTCGTACATTTGCATTTAGTAATTATTTTAAAATCTAAAAGAAAACCATGAATGTTAAGTATTGCAGTACTTTACTGGTTATTAAATATTATTTTTGATTACAGAGACACAGTTACTAAACACAAATGACACTGAATAACGGTTACTCCTAATGCGCATTATCTACGAGATAGTCCTGTTTAGTATGCAAATAAACAATTTAAACTCATAAGCATTTATTATCTAAAGACCCAATTAAAGGTTAATTACCTCGTGCAACTGTGTTAGTAGAAGCCTTTGAAGTAAAATAAACATTGGGTTTCTATCAAAATTGATAATTTACTTTATAAATATTAAAATGTGTATTGATGTGTTGACTTACGAACATTGAATGTACGTTTCTTAGATAACATTTCGATGGCAAATTTAGCAGAACTAATAAAGTTACGAAGTTAATCAACATTGTACATCAAGATTTTTACTCAATTAAAATCTACGTTCAAAAATTAATTGATTTACACGTAAAATTGGTGAAATTTCCAATTAATTTTTTTAATAACAATGTGAAATTGAGTTGCATGTCACTGTAACAGATTCAATATAGTTTTTCATTGTGTCTCAAATGTTTTACAAGCAAAATTTTAAAGTTAAATGAAGAAACCAGAATACCAAAGAACTGATGTTCAGCGCCTTTAGGATTTCATCTTTATTTTGTGGTTCAGTTGTGAAATGAGAGCACCCCTCTTGCCTTCTACAATATTCTTAAGATTCCATAAGTATTTGTGTAGAAATTTGTTGTTGTTATTGTTAATTGTTAATATAACATTCACCCAAAGCGTAACACAAGGTGCAGTTATCGGGATATCTCGACTGTAATTCAATGCTATCGTGGTTCTTCCGCATGAGCTCCTACTGTTCTCGAGGATGCGACACAGACTAGACTTATAAAAATAAGACAACAGATCTAAAAAAGTAACAATTGCTGTCTGCAGTTGAATGAGTGCAATAGTGTTTATCTATAAAAAGCCCCAGTCTATTTTCTGTCGTTATATAAAGTCCAACATCGTACACACGCACGTTACTAATAAACAACAATTGCACAGAGCGTTTTGATGACGCAAAGAGTTTATCGCTTGCATTGTGTGTCAATCTGGCACCTAGTCCGCCTGCCGCCTACTGACTGCACGGTACACAAACTATAAGATGCATGATAACTATATCCCGAAAAAGATCTCCACATGGTAATGAGGACTGTCTGTAACCCATTAATGACCCACCGCAGGGTCGGTCTCACAATGAGAAGGATGTAGGCCCTAGTCCACGATGTTGGCTCAGTCATCAGTGTGAGGGCAGGCATGCGAGTTTCCTCACATGGTTTTCCTTCACCGTTACGGCAAGTGATATAAATTTATTTTTTTACCGCGCATAACTTTTTTTAAGAAAGTTATTGGTGCATGCCTTCCTTCCTTCCTTTCAGCCCTTGGTAGTCCACTGCTGGACATGGGCCTCCCCTAATCGACGCCACTCCGCCCGGTCCTGGGCCCTCTGAATCCAATGGTTTCCCGCTGTCTTCTTCAGGTCATCAGTCCACCTGGTCAGAGGGCGGCCTGTGCTCCTTTTGCCTAAACGTGGTCGCCATTTAAGGACCTTTTTTCCCCATCGGTTGTCAGTCCAGCGAACGATGTGGCCAGCCCATTGCCACTTTAATTTGCAAACTTTGAGAGCTATGTCGGTCACCTTCGTTCTTTTATGGATTTCATCATTTCTGATTCTGTCTCGTAGAGAAATACCAAGCATAGCTCTCTCCATTGCCCTCTGGGTGACTCTGAGCTTGTGGATTAAGCTCACAGTAAAGGACCATGTCTCGGCACCATAGGTCATCACTGGCAACACACATTGCTCGAAAACTTTCGACTTCAGGCACTGAGGTATATCAGACGTCAAGATGTGTCGTAGATTCCCAAACGATGCCCAGCCGAGTTGGATTCTTCAAGTGACCTCTCTCTCGAAGTTGGACTTACCCTTTCTGATTGTTTGTCCTAGGTACCTAAACGTATTCGTCTACAACTTCGAGAGCAGTGCCGTCAACAACCACTGGTACGGGTGTGACATGGACATTAGACATGATTTTCGTCTTGTCCATGTTCATCTTAAGACCAACACGTTGTGAGGCACTATTGAGGTCGCTGAGCATAATGCTGGTGTGTGCCACTGGGATTCAAACCCGGACCCCTCGAGTAAGAGGCCACCGCTAATAGTAATTAGTACTGTAATAATATTGTCAGTAACCCATTAATGACCCATTAAGACACCCTTCTCAGTGTGAGGAGACCAAACCCTGCAATGGGGATGGAATGATGAGGGTGTTGTCTCTTCCCTTAGAATAAAATTTAAATGATGAAATAAGGAAGTTTCTGACTTTGGATATAGGAAGCAATCTACCAAAATACTCCTAGTTTAAATATATTTTACCAGTTTTTAAATGGGCCTTGGAGGTTGTATTCCCTATGCAGAATTCAAAATAAGAAACAGAAAGTTACTAACAATATGATAATGAACCAATTTTAATGAGGACAAATTTAATATGCACATTTTTCTTCTATCTATGCAAAGTACCAAATCTGGGTAATTAATTAATATTAAACAATCAGTTGTTTTGCTTTTGATGTCAAGACATGCAAAGTTCTTTAAATGATTCTCCACTTAAAAACAAAACATCATATTTTATTAAAAACAAAATAATTATTATTATCATTACCCAAGGTAAAATTAATTAATACAAAGTTCACTGATTTATCACCTTGAGAGTTACACAATAGTTAAAGTGCATTATAATTACACATAAACACAAACAGTAAAGATAACCCACTGATAATTTTGTTATAAGTATTGAAAAGAAGTCATAAACATCCTCCTTTCTTATCAATATTAGTGCATGACCAAACTTTGATAAAATACTTGTGTTATGTTTTTGTGAAATCACAAATTGATGGAGCAATAATTTGCACATTTCATGGGAAGCTGAAATAGAAATGTAACCTAATAAATACTGTACAAAGAACTGTATTGAATTCTCCGCTACTCGAGTGAAGTTTCAATACAGCCGGCAATCGAACTATTCAGTCTGATAGGAAGCAAATGTAAACAGCGAAACTAACAAACATCACGAAAACATTTCTAATGAAACGATGAATATGTAGAAATGCAGCGAATATTTAACCAGCAGCGGCGTCTAGCCCATCACGAGTATACACGCGAAACCGACGCAAAATCACGACAAATTCCTAACTTAAATATCACTATACAACAGACGATAAACACGTAGAAAACACTGATCTTACCTCGGGATGCAGTTGGAAGGCGTCCTGTCCACTTCCCAGGCGGCAAAAAGTTTCATGGGAACAGGTTTCGATGCGTTAGTCATCTTTTCGGATTTATTTTTCTCGGTCATTTTAAATCAGCACCAAACACACTGGTCACAACTACACTAGGTACACTGCACTAGGAACGGTTACAACTGTTACAAGTCTCATTGTTATTTCATCACTGAACATAACACTGGATTCATTTTTGTTTTGCCGACACACGAAAACGAGACCGATCCGACGCGAATTTAACAATAATCGACTCGCCTTAGCACTGTTTCATATCTCTGAATCTATTATGAATGGTAAAGTAGCCACAGCAGCAGCGCTACAGCAGAGCGGAGCGGAGGCGGCGTTCGATACATTTGACAGATAACAAGTAAATGTTGCTACACTTATGATTTAAACTTCCTTCGAAATAACATGAAAATAATCATGAGACAAATTGTCATCGCCACATCCTTTCTTACTCAAATTGCATGATTTATTGTTTATTTATGTATTAAAAATTAAAATTCAAGTGTTTCAAAATGTTGTTTCAAAATTAAATCATATAAAATTCAAATTTAGGCATGTAAGAAACGTATTCTTGAAATAATGATTATACAATTCGTTAAAAATTGTCGTTAAAATCTAATTGAAACAACAAGAGTTATGTCATTTGAGTTACCACTGATATATACTTAATTTGTGGTAAAATATAGGCCATAGCAACATTATTTTATATCAAGCCGTCAATTTCAATACTTCAGTCAGTTCGGACAGATGTTTTCAGTGTCAATTGTCATCCTCATTTAATAATGCGTTCGAGATATTTATTATAATTAAAAATCATAAAAATTCGTAATAAGAATTAAAATTAAAAAATAAAAATTATTATCATTCTTAAATATGCAATAAGTCCCATATTATAAGTAATGCGCATTACGCAATTTAGAATTGTTAAAAATATTAATTTACTTTAAATGTTTCTGAACGTTTCAGTCACCTGGCAACCTAGATTTAAGGCAAATGGTGGCACTAATTTAAAAAATGCATGTAAAAAATCCTATAATCCGTCGACCATCAATGGGTTGCTTACTTTTTCTGATCTAAAGTAAGAGGCCGAATTCTACGCTGGGGTAGCCCACTGCATTATAATATTATAACGTATTTATAACCAACCATTAGGACACTGGAATACACCGAATACAAGAAATTGCCCTTGCTTCAATGTGGATTACAGTGGATTATGAGAACTGAGAAAAATAAGGCGTATTAAGGTTAAGAAAAACAGCTACTTTACTCAATTTTTTTTATTTTCAAAACGTTAAACGTAATTTTTTTAAGTTCATAATATTAACCAAAACATTAATGATAATAAGTACTAATAAAATCATTAAAAATTCAAAAATATCTAAAAACTATACAACTATTGGAATGGCACTTACAATTCGAAAAACTCCTTATAAAATTCCTGCATTTTCCATAGAATACATACATTTTGTCCTCACCAAGTAATTACACTTTTACTTTTTGTTAAAAAAAATAATTATGCCTCAACTGATACAAATCAATACCAATTAAAATTATATCTGAATATTCCATAATGACAATCTTTAATCTGAATCTAAAATATTTCAGAGAGAAGTTTAGGATACTTCTTATATTCCCGTATGTATTAAATTCTAATTCCACAAGGAGAAAGTCACAGGCAAAAGCTAGTATTGAATAATTATACACAGATAACACAGAAAAACAAAATCAAACTTTTTTTTTGTTGCATGAAGTTTTTCTACTGTTGTTTACTAATTTGGGTGCGCTGATTTCAAATCTACCCTTAGATTTTTTGCAGCAGCTCTAGTTAGTGAGATTCAGGTACCGTCTTGAATTTACATAAGTAGTCGATAGTTTCTATCAATAGCGGTGTAACTTAACTAGTTCCTTTATAAATTTCATTATGTCTTCCTCAAGAAGGACGTGTTTAAATAATCCTGATTGTTTTTGTGTTATTTTTGGTGAATATATGTTCCAAAAATTTCGTTTTAATGTGTTGGATTTTGTAAAAGAGGCATACTTCGACTACTTTGGGTTTCCGTTGCCGTCTAACGCTAAACCTTGGATACCAAGTTTGGTATGTAAAAGTTGTGTTGAATCTTTGCGACTGTGGGCAAACAAAAAAAGACCCACTTTTAAGTACAAAGCTCCTATGATTTGGCGTGAACCATACAACCATCATGACGACTGTTATTTCTGTGTAACGAAAATCATAGGAATAAACCATAAAAATCGCTCTAAATGGATACATCCAAACTTAAAATCTGCCATAAGACCAGTCTTGAGTATTAGTGACACACCGACACCACAGCAGCCATGTGTACATCTTCGGAAATCCAGATCAAACAATGTCAAAGCAATGGACAAACCAAAAACGACGACAGTGGTAGCGACAGTGATTTTTGATGGCCCACAAATCAGGAAGTTGATAGATGATAAAACTTTCATCAACCAGATGACAGCTGTCGACAAATGTGCATGGGAAGAGTTTGTTTGGGTAGTGAGGAATTTTTTGGGCAATAGGAAGACTGACGGCTTCATTTAGTACGTTGAACAGTTGCTGATACACTTCCAGCGGCTTGGATGCAACATGAGTATCAAGCTTCACTACCTTCCCAGCCATCTAGACTATTTTCCTGAAAATCTCGATGACCTAAGCGAGGAACAAGGAGAGCGCTTTCACCAGGATATTCTCACTACGGAGGAGAGGTATCAGTGGTACTGGAATGAACATATGATGGCCGATTATTACTGGAGCATTCAAAATAGTACTCATAATACATATCACTCTAGAAAATCCAAAAAAAGGAAATTTCATTCAAAATAAATATATTTAATAAATTTTTTAAACTTAAACTATGTGCCTTTTTACTGAAAAACCCAGTCACTTCGTAACTCCAAAACTAGAGCTGCTACATAAAAACGGCATATATTTTTGAAATCAGCGTGGAAAAACTATTCAGATTCTTGTAAAAAATCTCATGCAACAGACATGCTGTTTTCCAGTGTAATTCATTCATATTTTAAAACATTTTCTTTTCAAATATTCTTTTAAGTTAAATAAAAGCAATATTATAGATTTATGTCCAATTCTATTATTCAAGCCTATTCCATTGAGTTCCAGGTGCAATTATTAATAACAAATTATAAAAAAAAAATGGTTTTAGCGGGTAAATAATTACTGAATGAGTTTTTAATACAATTACTAGATATTGTATGTTTCTTACTATTCTATAAGAACATATTGTGCAATTTTTCCTTTCGTTTCAGTATGTAGATGTTCATTTGGCGGCTTCTTGTGGGCAGTCTGGTTGGGAAGACGGGTGAGCTGCACGGAATGCTGGGTGATTCTCTAGTTCCCGATCAATACGCAAGATGATAGGGAAGGGGCGGAGATCCACATGGAATCTAGAAAACAATATTTATATTGCAAGGTGTACATTATTTAATTTTATTGATATAATTATAAAATCTACACTAAAATAATAAAGCTGAAGATTTTTTGTTTGTTTATATAATATATGTACACACTAGTCTCTGGAACTGCCCAGTATGAATTGAAAAATATTTTTGTGCATGTTAAAGACAGTCATAATTTTATTGTATTGTGATGCCTGAAGGGCTGGTGAACATCAAAAGATACTAATTAATTCGTTTGTTTATCATTTATTTTCAGGATGTTCTCCAGATTTTGTGTTTTAGTTCAGAAGATGTGGATGCCATACATAGAGTAACTATCTTAAACTGTACGAAAAACTTGTCCTTACCATAAAAAATAACATTAACAATTTATTTTCATACATACCTTCTAGCATTAAAAACTTGTGGTACCAGGCAACAGTCAGCCAGGGTTATCTCGTCTCCTACACAGTACTTTCCGGCACATCCGGAGAGAAGTTTCTCCACAGCCCGGAAGCCTCTCATGATCCAGTGCTGTGCCCACTCCTTTTTCTTCTCTTCACCAACATAGATTAGTACAATCAGGTTCTGGAGCGGTTGAATGCCAGATGATATCACCTGAAATTTACAGTGTAGGTAGGTATTGTATAATATAAACAATTGATTATAAGAAACTTGTCATGGCTTACAATTTTGAAGAGTTGCTTAAAGTGTATTTTATAAGCAGCGTTAATTAATGAAGTAGTTAGTACTTATAACTACAGAAGTATGAACAGCTTACAATTTTTTTTTAAAACCGATCAAAAATTACATTTTTCTGATATTGATCTATTTTTTAAATTCACGATAATTTTACTAAATGAAACAGGTCAAACCAGATGTGTTAGAGAGATCAAAACAAGTTTGATTATAAAGTAGAATGGTGTATTAATAGATCTAAAAATTATTATTCTTTTTGCTGACTTATTTTTTTTAAATCTTTAGTTTAAGGGAGTTTCGTGACCTAGTGACTATGTCACTTTGCTGACTTATTAAATAAGGGAATGAATTTATCTAATGAATGGATTTGTCTAAAGACTATAGATGTGATTTGGTACATTAGAACATTAATTTCTTACCTCACAAATCTCACGAACTTTAGCTCGCTTGAAGCAGTCTTGAGGCATGAGAGGCCTCTGAGGCCGAGTCTCTTCCAGATAATGCATGATGCTCAGAGACTCCACAAAAATGTGGCCATCTGCAATTGATAATGAATCCATGTGAATATTTTTTTTGACTCTCTTTTATCTTAGCAATGTTTAAAAATACTTACCGATACAGAGGGAGGGGACCTGCTCCATAGGGTTGACTTCACGGTACTCATTGCAATGCTGTTCTCCCCCTCCCTTGATGAGGCTGACGGCTTTGATGTCATATGGGATCTCCTTGAGGTTTAGCGCTATTCTTACTCTCCATGAGCACGAGCTTCGCCAGTAGGAGTAAAGTACTGGCTGAAATGTTAAAAGGAGATTATAAATTTATTAAGATTATAAGACATCAATATTTCTTATTTTAATTAAAAAAATAATTCTAATTACTTGGCATTATACCTATTAAATGATTTAAACACTCCAAGTTTCAACAAAAAATAGAAAATCAAACATAGGCACACTAATCTTCATTTCTTTATCGAGTGTGAATAAATGGATAGCATATTATTATTTTTGGCACAAGCTGAGAATCATAAATAAATGCAATTTTTGCTTTTAATGCAATTTTTGCTTTTAAAGTTTAGAAAACACAATGATATATTCAGTGAAAACAAGGATTCATATTAATGAAAAATATAATATAAACCTTTTCTTCTGTAACATCACCCATATTTAAACAAATGGATATTAAGAGTAGAACAGATAAGTGCGCCGGCGGACTTGCAAATGGAATTGTTTATGAAGTAGTAAGCAGTTCTGAGGCAAAAACAGGTTGTTTAATTTTACACTTATCGTCGCGCCGGACTGGTATGTAAATTACGTGGACAACACAAACAAAATTATAACCAACATAACTGCTTACCTTGCCCATGCCCGAACAATTCCCGTTGTATTTGTAGTAACTAATCTTGACGGCGTTTATATACAACTCCTTAAAAATAATATTGTATTTGAATTTATATCAAGTATTTCGCGTTCTAATTTAGAACGTCAGTGTTAGTAAACAAAGAGACATACGTTTTCACGCACTGTATTTACTTAATTCTAATGTTTTTTAAACAGACACAGTGATAATAGTGATAAGGAGTATAATTATTGATAACCCCCTTTATAGCCAAAGGGTTGGGTTAAGATAATAGTGTTCTGTTCTGTGGTTTAAGATCCCCTAGTTATTCAATTCATAGATAGATAGTTGGAATAAGGGTGGGGGTGGTTAGTAGTAATATAAAGCAGAGGGTGAGTCCAAAAATGGCGATAGCCAATGGGAATTGGGATTGGATGGAAAATAATGAAAAGCGGGAGAGGGATTGACTTTTCCATTTCCATTTCCGGTTCCGTTCAGTGTTTCCATTTCTATGCCAAATTTTTCAAATTTCCTTTTAGAAATATGTGGATGAAACAAATTCAATGAATGAATGAAATGTTTTATGTAAAAGATTCCTATTTAAATTTTAATTCAAACTGCACTTAAATAAAGCGTTTTACATTAAATCATTATCATCTCGAATAACAACAGCAAATCAGCGAACGCTGAGCTTTTTTACCAAAACATCGGAATCAGAGAATAGATGATTGCTGTATCAGTCCTGTACTGGCAAGACCATCTTGTCTATGTCACCTGTCAATGACTCAATGACAGACTGTCATTCAATCACTGTCATGGTGTCGTGTTTTGAACTTTTGAGGGTGGTTTTAGGTTATGTACCTAATTACCTATGTACCAATAAATATTAAAAATTGATTAATTAAGATTCAATTTAGTAATCAAGAATGGGAAAAGATAAGAAGAAAAAAGGTAGTAAGGCGAATGTTTTTAAGGTAGCAGGAGCTAAGAGTTTAAAGAAAACCAAAGCTAAACCAGTAAACTTAGGATTAAAAAATGTGAGTAATAAATCAACATTTCAAATTTAAGGGAATCCAAGTGTGAAGTGAAGAAGGGACTATAAGTGTGAAGCATTATTTATTTATTTATAAATAGAATAAATAATTCATATGTACTTTGTTGCAGATTAAACAAAAAGTAGCTGAGATAGACAAACAGCTTGTAGAAATTAAGAAAGATCCTAAACCTAAAACCACAGCGAAATCAGATGTAAAAGTTCCGACCAAAAGACCAGAGAAGAATGGAACAAAAGAAGAAGTAGCTAAAGCAGCTGATGAAATGGTTAAAATGGATTTATAATACCACAAATATCCTTAGGCCATTTGTCCACCACTGGAGTCACCATTCACTGAGAACTAGATGACTGCGCCGAAGTAGCTGTACATACATTTACTAAGCAGCGTGTCCACCACGTCTGTCACACGAGCACCGTCATCTCGGCCGCCGAAATATCTAGTAGATTTCTGTGACTGCTAGAACGTGGCCAACGTGGAAACATGTTTGTAATTTGAACTTGTCCACACACTGCTGTCACACCATCACATTAACTCGGTTATTATTTTGTGTATCAGAAATCAGCAAGATCTGTTGCAGTGGACAAACGATTATCACGTCATATAAAACACAGTACAAAATAAACCCATTCTCACTGATGGTCTGGCTATAGCGGCGGTGGTGGACAAATGTTCTTATACCTAATATGTAATGATTATTAAAACATAATATATTTTTATTTTTACATTAAAATTTGTTGGGTTTCATTGTCAGAAAATAAAAAAAATATTTAAGCAATGTAAAATAAAATTGGTCTGAAGCAATCAAAGTTTACTAATTAAAATATCTGGCTGACAATGTAGAAGGGTAAGTTCATGTTTGTTACATACAGACAATATTCCCACACTTAAGTTGGGTGTCACACTTCGGTTTAGCTTAACTTTAAGATTATTTAATATTAATTGTGAATATTATTATCCAAGTTAGAATTGCACCTTGACTGTGTCTTATCCTTAATTTGCAAAGCTTTCCCAAAATTGTTTTTGCATTATAGTAATTCACAACTTTTGGTACCTTGGTGGTCTTATGGTCTAACATTTATATGGACAACGCAGGCAAAGAACTATTATTGTTAAATTTGTTATACTACCCATTTGGGCTTGTGTACTTCTTGGCAATTATTTGAATTTTATAAACTTCTTTCTCAGTCATAAATCTTTTGATGTATTATGCATCACCTCTTCAATGTGCAAAGAGGTATAAGCTGGGCTTTTGATCTACAATGTTTCAGAGGTTTCTGTCTTTTTGTGACTATGGTTACTTTGTATATGAGGATTCAGGAGAGAGCAGTGTAATGTTTCGAAAGGAAAAATAAATAACGATTGTTAATTTGTCTTTTTATTGTTAAATTTAACAAAATATAACATTATTGAAAACTTAATATTAAACTTTAAAAAATTAACAATGTTATGGTGGCAGTGCTGTCTTTAGTTAAATATTAAAAATGTTTGCCTTGTCTCTCGATGTTACGTAATTTCATTACGCAATTGAGAGTAAAAGGTAGACAGAAAAAGCAATCAAAACCACCAGAATTCTATTGCGTTATTCACGTTTTGCATCACGCGAACCACGAATAGTTAACGAGAACACTTAATTTAGTAAAACATCAAAAAGAAAATGCATTATCCTATAAAAATATGTTCAACTTCTTTGTACATTATTTTGTTTTATTCCTCGTCTGTCACGTCTGGTTCTGCTTGTTCGTCTTCGCTGACCTCCGCGGCTGCGTCGGGCTCTTCTGCGTCAACCTGAGGACTTTCTGGCTCTTCCACGATGGGTTCTTCCTCTTCAGCTGGTGCTTCGCTGTAATAAAAAGAGATTTTTTATAACATTCCATAATATTTAGCCTTGACTTCCTATAAACTCGATAATACGAAAGATTTTTTCTGCGCTTGTGGTATTTAACCGATTATACTTTAGTGGTTTACGATTACAATTATCTCTACTTTGCTGTACCGATTGTGTACTTGCCAGAGAGCAAACTATGGCGGCCATTGCCTTTCTCAATAAGAACCATTTGAATACTTACCTAGATTCTACATCAGCAACATTGTCGGTAGCAGAGCCACTGTGTGAGAGCTCTTCAAGACGTGCCGCTGCTAATTCTGATTCTTGTCTTGCAATCTCCGCCAATTCAGCAGCCTGAAATTTTTATACATTCGTACTATAGTATTCATATTGTGGTATTCACAAAGGAAATTTGTCTGACAGATTTGTTATAGTAGGTAATCATACCACTATTATAAATATAAAAGTTTGTGAGAATGGATGGATGGATGTTTGTTACTCTTGCACGCAAAAAGAAATTTGGTATGCATGTAGTTTATAACATATGGGGTACTTTTATCCCTCTGGATCAATACTTAAATACACGCGGACGAACCCGGGAGAAAAGTCTAGTTACTTATTAAAATCTTGTACCTGTCGTGCAAGTTCTGCTTCACGCTCTTCTTGGGCTTGCTTCTCTAACTCTTCTAGTCTGGCAAGTTCCTCTTGTCTCCTTTGTTCTGCAAGTCTCTCTTCTTCCAGTCGGGCCTCTTCTGCTAGCTTTGCTTCTTCGGCTAATCTTGCTTCTTCGGCCAATCTGGCTTCTTCAGCTAATCTAGCTTCCTCAGCTAGTCTGGCTTCTTCAGCTAACCTCGCTTCCTCGGCCAATCTTGCCTCTTCAGCCAACCTCGCCTCTTCTGCTAGCCTGGCTTCCTCAGCTTTCCGAGCTTCTTCTGCCAGCCTAGCCTCTTCAGCTTTCCTAGCTTTCTCTTCAGCTTTCCTAGCTTTCTCTTCAGCTTTCCTAGCCTCCTCTTCAGCTTTTCTAGCCTCTTCTTCGGCTTTACGCTTAGCTTCCTCAGCTTTACGTGATTCTTCTTCGGCCCTCTTCTTTTCTGCTGCTTCGCGTTCAGCCTGGAAAGACAATTTATTGTTAAATACTTTAAAATTTTAAATTGAAGGTTTTTTATCTGTACGGAAATGAGGTAAAATTTAAGTACCTGAGCTTTGCGTTCAGCTTCACGCTTAGCCTCTTCCTTCAGAGCTCTGTAAATAAATAAGAATGATTTTATTACGTTAATACATGCAATTTGCAACAATTTAAATAGGGTTGGTACGGTGGGATATTTTAAGACGTATGAGATGATTATTGAGTACCTAGTACTGAGTACAGTTATGTAGGGTATCTATAGGGTATACGTGGCTTTTGGCCACTGCATCCCATGGCCTCGTGGATATAAAGCGCCCAGCTCCCATTGAATGTTATGGACAATGTTTTGATTTTATAAAGTGGATTGAATCAGTATGATTTAATTTTTTAGTCAAGAGACATAACCCAACCCTAGTCCCAATCATTTGATGTTTCTGCGTTGTATACTCCAAGTTGTTGTTTTTTTGTATTTTCTCGCAATATTTTGAACAACAATATTTTAGACCTTCAATTAGCTTAAAATGCCACCACAGGTGAACTATTTGGTATAAAGGGTCACTTACTTCTCTTCGGCAGCACGAGCTTCCGCCTGCCTCTTCTTCTTGATCTCAGCCAAATCTGTGGCTGGAGCGAGCACCGGCTCCGCAGTGGTAGCTCGGAACCTCTCCAAGCGTTCAGCCTTCGCAGCCTTCAGCTCCAAGGCGGGATCTTCCATCAGCTGAGGCGCCTGGAACTTGCGGCTCGGTCTCCACGGGAGTAGCTTCACTGCACCGCGGCCAAATAAACGGTCGCGTAGTACCAATGATCATTGGTGAAATGTTAGCTGATGTTTAGTTTGCTCAGACTTAGCGTGAGAGTGCTAGACATTTCGCTGATGGGCACCAATGGTCATTGATGAATTATAGTTAGCGACGCAGCAGCACACCGCTCATGATGTTGTGGCCGTCTTGTATGAATGTTATTGGCAATACCAAGTCCTAAGCTCGATAGTGAAGCTTGAATGAATATTCTGCTGCAATGTTCGACTTATAATCTTGTAGTTAAGCGTGTGAAAGCTGCGTGTCTCGGCCGTGTGCACGTGTAAGAGCAATATTCATACTACTTCGGGTCTATGATTTCATGCTGTTCTTTTAACTTTTGGTATTTTGCCAATGTCCTAAGGACTACATAATCTGGAGATAAAATAATGGACCATGATTCCCTATGTATTAATTTCTGGCAGTAACTCACAGTTGTGCCTATTCTAAGGTAGGGTTTCGATCATCATCGGTCCAAGTGTGTACCTAAGGTGTATGGTAAACTTTATGCAGTATAAATCTCTAAATCTAAAACATTCCAAATTTGCCAATAATACAGTAATAATAAAGTAGGTTTATTAATTTATCTTAAATTTATGTTGTTTAATTACAAAGTATTAGATATTACATTTTAAGTATTTTCAACAAGGTAGCTTACGTTACGAGCTGTTTATTTTTTTAGTCGAGAAGGCGAAGCGTTAGAAAGCCTGGATTTTCTAAGCGTGACTCGGGGTTTCTACCATGCAGACTCATTAAAACAACTACAACTGTGGTAAAAACAATTTTATTGTTAAACAAAATCAGTTCTGTTAAGTGAAAACGAGACGTCTCGATCACCGAAAGTCCGCTGGATGGTGGGGCGGAATAACGATATTGACTAGAAAATGTGTATAATTCGTTCGTCGTAAAGATAATAGTAAAAATAGTGTTCGATTTAGGGTAAAAGTTTCAAAAATAAAATATTTATGATATGATATCGGTTAGTCCGAGAGTGTTATACCGAGATCAGTGAGCGCGAGGGCGGCGGAGCTACGCGCACCGCGCCGCCGTCGGCTGTTCCGGCGCGTCGCTCGCTGCAAGAGACACCACACCCAGGGTTACACACGGAATTTATACTCCAGTTTTAGCTGCTCGTTTATACGCCGACCGCGTCGGAGTGGAAGCACAGTTTATAACTTGCCGCTCGGACAGCGAACCTCGCCACTCGATTTTAGACTAACTTTCGGCACGGTGACGATGTTAACGTTGGTTACACATTTTAATTGTTTTATTATGTTTTGCCAATTAACAAAAGAGCGAAAGGTTAGCATTTCATTAAAATCCTAATTTCTTTCATGATGACTACTTGACGGATAGGTTTAAATTTTGATAAACTTTTAATTGATTTTGTGAATTGAGTCAAACTGATCAGGTTTGAGTCATAAAAGCAGGATATGGAGCTAAAGTACGTAGCTACGTAATCACTTTTATAGAAAATTTTAAGGCCATCCTTGTAAGAGTAGCTAGAGATTAAAGCTAGGGATGAATGTAAAAGAAATTAGGCGTTGCGCAGTGACGAGGTTCGTTACGGGCGCGTCTTTTAAATGTTGTCATTTAAAAAATTATGCGGAGGGGAAGCGAGCGAGCTAGCGTTGCGACTATTTCTCGATACCTGCGGCTTTCTCGACGGCCAGCCCGGCGGCCGCGAGTCTGTTCTTCGCGTAAAACGATAGGAGCTTCACGTCGTCTCTGATGCTAAGTTCCTTGTAGAGAGGCCTGCGATTGGAGAAGGCCTTGTTACCGGAGAAGTGCACGCACGCGAGGTGGCCGCGTCCTGGCGAAACACCCCAAGGTTACCACGAGGGACACACTGGATTTAGCTGTTAGTCAGGCTCCAGATCAAAGGAAGGGTCTGACGTCACAATATTAATAAGTATCATAGTATCATATTATTCTGGTACGCAAGATTTAAGGATACCTGTCAACTTCTTCACGGGTTCAGAGTAGAAGGAGAGGGCCTGGATGTGGTCGCTCACGCTGCGGAAAGGCATCAGCAGCTTGGCGACGTACGCGTCATTGCTGAAGCGGTAAGGTACCACCGGTTCTCCGTAGGAGTAACTGAAACCAAAAGCGATACCGTCAAATATTAACGTTGCTTCTTTCGCGTCCTTGCACAATAAACATTTAATGTACAGATCAGAAATGACCTTGTTTACATTTCACAAGTTCGTAGATGTATTAGCGTCACGGTGACCGGACGTTATGGCAGTTACATTACAGCAGTATTTACATGTTCAAGTTGCCTACGTTTTAAATACAGATAGCAAGGATATTTTAAATGAAAATAAACCCAAAAAAATATTTATTCAAACATCTCCGCTAACATTGGCTGGCATTTAACGAGTCTATATTTAAAGCGTTGGTCAGCGCAACGTCACGGAACACGCGAGTGCTTTTGGCTGGGTAATCGACACCCACGCTGGAAATATCTCCGCCAAATTTCGGAGTATCCGCCAAAGCCGAACCATCAACTACTTTAACGGGTAATTTCTGTGTAACGTTTTGTTTACAATCCGGCTGGTCGCACTTCATGCCAAATAATCGACGGATGCACGATTCCGTCAATGTCAGTGCCAGGGCGGTCTGATAGACACATCAATGAGCTATTTTTGCACGGTTACAATGATGCCAAGAAAAACTTGACCTGTCATTAACAGGTGGCTGGCAAGGTCTAACCTGCCTTGAACGACGCGTTCAGCAGACTCATAGAATGACGGATTTGAATCTGAACCAATCTACATGGTAGACCATGTAATATCTACCTACCCAAAAGCCTTAGCCAAAACTTCACAGACAGCGTTTCTGACAATGAGAACAATACTAAATATCACCCAATTACAAAATGTCTTGAAAAATGATTCTTAATGTTGGAGAGATGCCATTTTACTGATACTTCAGATGTTCAAATCACATTAAGTGCTCTCGCTTAAAATAACATTTTAACCTGTACGGTGTTATGTCTGTTATTTTTCTTTTGAAAAAAGGGTAAAACCTGGTTCTGGAATTTTGAATTAATCATCCTCGAACACTCTGTTGTAAAAAAAGTTGGATCCTATAGTATGAAGAAAACAATTTAAATTTTTGGCTATACCTATTGGTCAAGTTTAAAAAAATCTTTTTAGGTTTGGCGTACTTCATAGAGTTTATAATAGGCGTAATGCAGTCATGAATGCAATCGGGACAGGTTGGCCAAATTTTGATTCATGAAGAGGAACTTGGCTAGCCATCAATAGTGGTCGAACATTAATATACTCGTATATAGTCAGGTGGGTGCATTTCAGGAATTTTACGCCTCTGATTTTAACCAAGAACCTGCGATCTAAATTTATGGGCAAAGTTGAACGTAAGCAAGTTTTAAATTAGGTCATGCCTTAATGATCTAATACTCACGAGTATATAGTATCGAGAGGGGAAAGGGTCTTGGCGCGAGGAACCACAGAGCGCGCGCGCTGCAGAAGCGAGGCCGTGTCTGCACGGATGCGACGGGTTTCGTCCTCGAACGCCTGTAATCCATTCATTAAACCACATTTAAACCACATACGAGTATAACATACTGAAATGTCACGTCAATAAAATTTGTAGCGGTCTATGTCACTGCCTTGTACGTGCAAATGAAACAGTCTTCTGTAATATGATTTCTTCTTTTACCAAGATGGTATCCATCTCAAAACGGGTTCAAAGGTACATGTTAGATGAAGTGCGAGTACAAAACAAACTATACCAGATTTTTATTTTTAGATCAAATTAAATTAATAGGTTAATCTATCATTGTTTCGAATCAAATGATAGCGACATCCAGGCCCGTGATCACGCTTGATAATAGATATGTGACTTCTTAGGCTGGCACTACCCGCAGGATTTACCTTTTGTAAAACAAATTAGGTACGTACTAATACAAAAAAAAACACTTCTCAAGATTTAGATTAGGTAGGTTAAAACCCTTAATAAACAAGAAAAACGCGTCGTCTAGATTTCAACTGCCAGAAGTTATAAAACAATACATTAGGTAGGGAATTACTAATTTTATAGCTGAATAAAACAAAGAATGCAGATTTAATGGGATCTGTGCCAGGGTCGCCGTGTACAACGCAATACATCTTTCAAAGCGCAAATGTGAGATAATTTTCCGAGATATTTCTGTTTATTATGCAGATTTAGAAGCCATTAAATTTTCATCGATCAGCTATATCAACATCTGTCGGTATATTATACATTTCATGCTAAGTAGTACTACCATGTGTTGAACTGACTTAAGATAGAGACATATGAATAAGCGGTGATATTATATTGGCTAAAAATTCGGCATATTACTGGAGGGGTCAGGGTTTGAATCCCAGTGGCACAGATCAAAAACTATAAAAAAATTTATGGGTGCTTCATAAAATTGAATATTCCATGCTGTAACGGTGAAGGAAAACCTTGTGTGGAAATCTGCACCAACCAAGACGCATTAAGCCAGCGTGGTGGACTAAGGCTTACATCCTTCTCATTGTAACGGGAGACCCGACCCTGCAGACATAATCGTATAAATACGTCATACTTAATTTAAGAATTTCTAATAATGGATAACCTCAACTGATGACCTACGAAAATAATTTGTCGCACAGTCAGAAACCTATGATGAAAGAGAACCATAGATCCTAGATCAACCTATTATATGATCTCTACTGTTTCAATTGTACTTAGTAGCTAGTAGGTACATTAAGAATCACTCACGTCCCATTGGAAAACAACGACGAAGTTTAAGAAAAATAAAGCTCATGCGAATGCGTCATGATCGATTCCTCTTACCTTAGTGGATTCGGAGCGGTAGAAGTCATCGACGGCAGACACGGCCAGTGCTGGGCGGCGGCGGTAATTGATGCGGTCCAGCTCCCTCAGGATGACGGAGGGACGTACGCGCACGCGCACGACATGGTGCGGCACCTCCGGGTACGTGGCGAGTCGGGTAATCGTGCGAGACGTCGGACGGTATATCAGCTCAGCCTGGAACACATAATGCATACTGATTCGACATTGATAAAGAAGCTGTTTGTTGTATTATCTGCATTTAAGTTTTATAGTCTGTGGTAAATAAGGTAGCTATGACCATCTACCTAATTCCCTTCCTTTTGGAGGGATATGGTAATATTGTGTTTTCTCTTATGCGTATAATAGAATTACTAAAAATAGGAATAAAAAGTAACTGCAAGCCAGCGAAATCAGAAGTAGGTGTATTAAATGAATGCAGATAATACAACCCTTTTGGATTGGAAAGCATGCCAACATGCAAGTCGATTTTGATCGGTGTTTTAACTGATTCATTCCGTGTGCTAGTTTTGTTCGATAAAAAGATGTTTTGATAATCACTGTTGATGCCACTGTGCATGTGCAATGTTTGTTGTGAAACGCTTTGATCTGATCGTGCATCTGCCCTTTACATTATGTTGATTTTGACAGGAATTTAAAGAAATAATTTCTAGAAGTCTCCATATCAAACATTAAACCATGAGTCAACAAGAACCAAATCATGAGCGACTCGTTGGACGGACTTCATAGTTGCAAATGCTTTCTGAATTGCACTGCATGCTATGAATACCTACTTACTTATTTGTATAAAAACATGGTTGATGTGGCATTACTTACTACATTGATTACTGATCTAGCAAATTTGTGATTTGCGGTGGTCAATGTATTCTCTATATCTTACATGCTTATCCACCCTAAAATTAAAAATAATGGGAATATCAAATAATGTAAAAAAGAATATAGGAATTCATATTGTTTGTCAAAGTAAGATAATGCACATTTAAATTTTAGTTCAGTTAGATAATTCCTGCTTGCATACTTTACACAAGCATAATTATCATGTCTTATAAGTATGTATATATTAAGTTTAATTTTCATGAAATTTTATATATTACTTCGTTTAATACAATATATTCTTATTATTTTGTGTTTATTATAAATTTGAACATAAAGCAGATGAAGCAAATTGTGATTATCGCTTAAGCCAGTGCTTTTGTCAATGCAACACTTAAAATATGTTAAAACACGTGATTAAGTAAAATATTTGCTATTTACAGAACTTAATTAACATTATCGATAAGAAGAGCACACAAAAATAAAGAACAAAGAAACACTAAAACATGTTAACATACCTTTTCTAGTGAATTATGTTTATTTTACAAATATTACAATGCAGGTGTTTACTACATAAAAAAATAAGGAACCTGTGAGATATTTTTGTGAAAATATGGGCAGTGTGGGCATAGTGTTATTTTCATTTATTGCACTGTTAAATAAAAATGATGTTTCGTCGTTTTGCGTCATGGTAGCTACTCATCCATTCTCACTACTGCATTTATAATATTAGTATCGTATCTAATATCAACAGAGCATGAGTCAGACTTGATCCGCTTCATGTCGGTATAATTAGAACGTATAACGCCCAGCGCTACGCCGCGCGCCGTCCGCCCGCCCAAGCCATTTGCGTAGCGGGAGCGTAGCTTCTAGCGGGTTCAGTAGTGTTTGCTTTGTTGGAAATGCGCACGAATCCGTTCGGCTAGATGATTTCATCGTTTAATTAGTATCATTATGTTTTATTTATTATTGCGGAATGTTATTTGAAGTAAAATAAATAAAAAAAGTTATTGATATAGTACCTAAATCATTATTCTATTTACATCTACAGTATTGTTATTTCAACAAAATGAATCCACTAGATTGAATATCTTTATTATTTTTATTTAAATTGGTGTTGTTTTCATATATTTTTACACTCTTATTATTATCTCAACAACTAAATTTTATTCAACACTGCACTGAAAAGGTTAAAAGTTTTAAATGTTATGGCAAATATTCCTACTTACTACAAATCTACTTATTATGAAAAAACTCTACTATCTACTTATTATTAGAAATTTTTTATTTTAGAGAACCTAAAACTGTTGTTTTTAGGTTATTGATAAAATATTGATTGGCCCATAAACCCTGATGCAAGACGACGACAATTCGATACTAAAGAATTCGTCAAATAGGTACACACATAACAAGATTTGCAATATTATTTAAATATTATATTGTTTTTGCAATATTTTATTAAGTAACCTACCACTTGAAAGCCATCTGAAGGAACGGTGAATGAACTAACAAGAAGTTTTCATAAATATCCCATTGACGTAATGAATTATGACTCAGGTATTCCAACCGAAATCTTAATTGTCTTCACAGATTGATTTATCTAATATTTATGGCTACCTCTTGTAGACATGCCAATGAAATCTCTGTAATTAATATGCCATAATTCTCTACTAGCATACTTTACCTTCGTGCAGTGACTACCACACTACACACTAACAAAGTTGATTCTAGTTTCGTCACTTCGTGTGATCATAATAAAGATTGTTAAATTTCCTGAACAACTATTTTCATTTTTAAGAGGTTAAACAAGTAACCCACTTACAATCTCGTCACATTTTCACATTCTTTAACTCTAGCATCTTTTCCGTTTTATTACAAACACTAAAGTGCATTCTGACGTTAACTTTATAGGTAGTAACACTTTAACTGTACATTATTTTTATTTTAATGAAGTCGTACATGACGTTTGGAATGTTTTTAATATTCAAATGAACACATTATTCGTATTGAATTTTTTCAAGTTCTCTATTTATGTGCATTTTCATTATGATACCTTGTTTTTATGCTAAACGATAAGACAAGCAATGGAAACGCTGAAACGTAACTTTTTTTAAATATCTGGTTCAGCTACTGATCGAGCGGCCTTTGGTTATCTGCCAAAATCCTATTCCCTTGATTCTTTGTAGCCTTGCCTTTGTTTTCGGACTGATCTGGCATCCGGTATGTTTGTAAAACATTATAGTTGAGAACATTAAATTGAATATTTTTTTGTACTAAGTAACTAGGTAGTTACGTAGAACAAGCAGGTACCTATTATTCATTCAGAATCTTTTAATTATTATGTTAGGTGCCTAAGTGTTTTTGTTAAGAACAGAGTTAGACACTTAAATTCGATTATGCCTCTATGTAGTTATAATCCTTTAGTTTATTTTTCTAAATAGGAAAACGACAATCCTGTGTTAAATATTAAACATTTTTCAAAAAGAATCATTCATAGCACAATTATTGTCGTTGCATCATTGTTATTTCAGTATAACTTTTAATGATATATGTATAATATACTAACATTGTTTATACGTTTTTATAACATGTTTTTATAACTGTGCAAGGCAAATAGAGATTAACTATGTAGGATTTCCCTGTCAACAATCATCATTCAGATTTAATAAATCTAAAAACAAATGTACCGGTCTATAACTCTTATCCTAACAAATTATACTTACACAGTAGCCTGTAATTAACAAGCGCAGAAATATTTGCGTACGAACGAGTTCCGTTAGGTATATTGCGTTTGGCAAAGTGCCATAAATTTTGTGTTTTCAGTATTCAATGTTTTCGTTTCGTAGCATCGGCCGTAGTGCGTTGTAGCATTCAAAGAAAATTTAAGAGTTCTAACATTACTTGGATAACTCTAAACATTGTAGCCGTCAATATTTCAACAGTACCTAACACAAATAAGTACAACGTAACAATTAAAAATTCGATTTCGATAGGAAAAATAGTTTTCATATTTCTGCTACATACCTACGCCATGACGTAAATTGAAGTAATGTTTTACAACTTATTTTCTTTTCTCTATAATTAATATGACTAATCAAACAACAGACTGAAACAATTTTAAATAAGTATTGCGAATTGGATGAAATCTGGTCTAGCGTGCTATGTAATGTTGGTATGCAATCTGTGCATGTGCATTTTTAGAGTAAAAATGAGAGTTTGAAGCATTTTGCGGTGTATTTACACTGTGATAACCACTAGGCTAGCATTCATTGCCATACAACGACACCAATCAGGATGAAGTGAGTATTTACATTACTGGATGTAGCGAAGTTTACCTTGTATCTTGGAACTCACCTGTGACAGCTTGGGTATGTAGGTGACGTAGGGGATATGGTACGAGTAATACGGTACTAGGGACGAAAGGTAGTAGGCCGAAGTCAGCGGCTGTCGACGTAACGGAAACACGACTGTTATTTTCCCAACTTTCCCTACACTTTCTTCATAATGGTCTCATAGGAGCCCAAGAAGAGGAAAAGGTATGTAGGTATGTGTAGAGTGTGTAAGTATGAGGGAGACTTGTCATTAATTTGTGCCTGACTCCTTATATTATGTTACTAAATAGATGGTACCGTATAATGTAACACGCCGTAATAATTAATACGACCGGTCTACAGTGCTTTTTTTTTCACCTGTCCAATTTGGTAAACAATCTTGACTTACTTTTAAGTTTGAAAAAAGTAAAATAGGATTAAAAAATTAATTATCGTTAGGTACTATAATACTTACTACTTCACTACTTAATTTCTTTCAGCAATTAATGACACTTTGTTTTTAAATTTTTATAATTAGGTGTCTGCGTTATTTTTAAATCTCAAATTAAAATAAAAAGACACGTTAAAACTAAAAATAGTGTTAAAAAAACTATTTTTAGTTGGACTATAGGTTATATTGTTTGTTTAGGAAATACATAAATCGATTTTGATTTTAATCTTAACTGAAATATGAAAACCCCCCATAATTATTACCATACAATATTTGGTAGTGTATGTGTGATGAAAGTTTGTAGTTTATTGTAGGAATAACTTAAAAAATGATAATGTAAAAGTTTTATCCCGATTACCTACTAGATATACATTTTACATTTACGTAATCCGGAATTATGTTGAATAATATTGATTTAATTATTCCATGATGTATTTAAATAGATTGTGTAGGTATAGATACTTGTTAAGTGTAGGTACTAATTTCCTCTCCTTGTGGTTCAATAGATTACCAATTACCATAGTGAAGAAAGTGTATGTGGGTCATAAGTGCAAGTTTGTGTATTTTCTATTAAATTATAATTTGGAAAAACCTTAGTACCTACATACATAAAATCAGAACTGTGGAAATAAATTAAAATTTCATTTCTTTTGTACGTATTTTTATTCACTTCATATGCTTAAACTATGCCATATAAACGAATTTCAGTATATTAAATAGATTACTTTAGTCTCACATAGAAAACTCTTCTTTTGAACGCGAGTCACCTACTGAAAGTTTCAAGTATGAATAGAGAAACAAAAGATAGACTATTATGATTTAATTTCTCCTACTCTAAACTTTTGTTTTTATATTCATATTTACTGCGTTTTTAATAAAACCTATGTAGGTACCTCATTACACTGATATTCAGTACCTATCTATACATTTATATGTCTACTTTTATATTGTTGTTTATAATTCCTACATTTTATTTTTCTAATTAATAACAGACAAGTATTTTAAAAATTGGAAAGAATAATTAATATCGATGAAATAATTTAACTCGTGTTAGTATAGTAGGTAAGTAATCGACATCGAGCTCATCATCGATGTGTATAGGAACACAAAAAGAAAATAGAAATTATTAAAATGCAAGCTTTATTAAAAATTCAGTCTAAATCACATTAAAGGAATATATAAAATTTTAAGTACTAAAACATAAAAAAGCTCTAAGATTCACTTCCACTTATTACGATAAAGTAGAGCGATCGTTCGATTAGCGAATACCGATTAGGTGGGGAAGCGGGGCGGAAGTTAGGGGTGATACAAGGAAGGGACGGGTCGGGAGCCGGGGCGCTACACGCGGTAAGAGTAGTGGCGGTAGGTGGTGCCGTAGGGCAGGCGGCCGCTCGTCGACGACGAGTAGGAGTAGCCGCCGGGGCCGCCCAGGCTGCTCGAGCGCTCGCTGGAGTACGAGTACCCGCCGGGCCCGCTGCCCGCGCGGCGCTCCACCGTGTTGCTGTACGAGCTGCGCTGCGGCAGCCCGCCGTTCGACGACCGCTCCGACGTACTCGAGTACGAGTACGAGTACTGCTCCTCGGCGCGACGCGGCGCGATCGGGTCGCGGTCCACCACCACGTAGTGACGCGGCGTCTGCAACAACCGCGCCCTCGCCTTAGCACCGCGCCTCGCCACCGCGCACCCTCGGCGCCCTCGCACCGACTCGACCGACCCGACTAGCGAAAGCGACACACGAGAGACGCGACCGACTGCGACGACGGCGCCTAGTACGTGGCGTAGTTGCTGTAGTAGACGTGGCGGTGCACCGCGCGCTGCGGCAGGCCGTGCGCCTGCGCCAGCACCACGTCCATGTGGTCGCGCGGCGTGGCCAGCGGGTCGGCGTCGTAGGCGCGCTCGCGCTGTCCCACGGCCGCCAGCACGCGCTCGCGGGTGCGCTCGCGCGGCGACACGTAGGGCGCGAGCGGCCGCAGCTTGGCCTCGGGCGCGGGCGGGATGTTCTGCCGCGTCACCGGCTCCAGCACGGAACCGCGCGTGCCGGGCCGCGTGCGCCGCCCGTAAGCCGTCACGGGGTCCGGCACGAGGCTCGGCCGCGGCACGAACGGCACCTTGTCCCAGTCGCCCGCCCGCTGCAAGCGGAGAAGTTGCCGTTAGTCGAACGCGCCGGCTCCAGCCGCGTCTATATTTGGCGCGCTCGGTGGCTCCGCTTTCCGACACTCCGTTTCTCGATGCGATGACCCATATTGCGGAACGCTAAGGCGACGGCCTATCGAGCCCTAATCTACCGAAGGAGATCCGCGGCCGGACTCGAGTACCTACTTAGAAAGCAACATGTTTACAAGCGACGCTAGCTAGTCATCGTTATCGCTCGGCGGTGGTGAGTCGAACTTTACACGGAACGCTCGGAATAAAACGAGAGACGTGGGGTGACGAGGGTCGACTCGGTGCGAGGGGCGTCCGGCTCCCGGGAATAGAGTGGAGCGAGGTGCACGCTCAAAAGGTGTTAGAAGGCTGCAAACTCACCGTCACGCTGTAGGTGGAGGTGGGCCTGTACGGGCGGCGCGTAGTATAGAAGTCACTCTCGTACACCATGGTTGCTGCTCGTGATCGTTCGACTGAAACTCGCGACGGTTGATCCTCGACTGAGGAGCGCGCGCGCAGCCGCCTCGGCGTGACGCTGACGACCTTATTTTTAGATCACTGTCATTGCAATTTTCACGTCATATCGTCTCGGCTTTTACTAAGAAATTATAAACCCCTCACAGTGCTGTCACATTTGGGTTAAGGATAATAATGCTCCGAACCAAATGCAGTGGGAGAACTGGTAAAATTAGCTGATGTTACATTCACTTGACCATAACAAATTATTCCTAACTACTTTCAGATGGGAATATGGTGAGGGTCGAAAATAACTAAGCGGTAACGAGTAACGGTTAACTACAAAGTTTATTTTATAATTTTGAATGATGTCAGAGTTGGCACGCGTCAGAGCTACCCACAAAGATACGAGTAACTTCGTGGGCAGCTTCGGTCGAGAACTTGCGTTTTAATCGTTGCAGTTGTTTATATTTACTAACAGTGGCTCCTTCATATTTTACTGTTAGGTACGTTAAGGAAAATTTGTAGGTACTATAGGTACTAAGCATTTTATTAACATGTCAGCAATGGGAAACAAACTCTCCGCAGTGTAAACACATGTTTACGCGTATAGCCTTTGTATAAACCAGACTAAGCCCTTTCGATAAGTAGTTAACTGTTAAACCTTTGGTATTATTTCATTCCTTTGCCAAAGGAATAAAATAACACCAAATGACTTCAACAGGAGGGGGGTTTCACTTGTATAGCACGCTGCCAGGAACGATAGAACATGACAGTTGTCTCGCCTACCACACACATTACCTACTCGTTTTATTACGCTCTTTTGCTATAGAAAGGATGCTTGGTGGTAGAGCTATACTTGGCCTCCCGGAGGTTTTAGTTGTAATGAGTATTAGTAAGTATGTGATACACGTATGTATGGTTTAGTAATATAGTTAAATACAGTGAACATAGCAGGATAAGCTGTCAGATAAATCCCAGAAACATGCCCTATTCAGTGATGTTTCTACAGATGTTCCTACAGTTGTTAGTTCTGTTATCTGTCATGGGATTCGATATATAGATTATTCTGGAAACAGCATAATCTGGATCGACCCACAATTAGGCCTTGTGATACGGAGTGAATTCGCGATTCTCTCCTCCAAATGTCGAAGTGATGAGCATGTAGTTCGGACAGGCGGACAGGGAAGGGGTAGATGCCATCGCCGTCCATTTCATCACGCTCAGGTTACAGAAGATCGGGGCATTTAGTATTTAGTTCAACAAGAATATCACCTGCAATGTGCAATCTCGTAATAGTTTCTTTAGGTAGAACTATAGCTGCTCGCTCGGGGAGTTATAGCTTTTTATTTCGGTTTTGTTGATGTTGTTGCTGGAAATACTTCATTTGAGGAGAACATCTCAGTCCATGAGTAGCAATGGACCGCGTGATCCTCTATGGCCGGATATGCCACATACCTCAGAAAGGATTTAGGGTAAATCTTGCGGTTGAACGTGGATGTCCATCGGCTACAGTACCATACAATTGCACATTTTAATCATGCCTATAAAATCACATTAGGGCGATATCACATTTTGGCGATACATTTTTGGTGTACCTATTAGCGCGGTATAAGCGGAACGGATAAAGAAACAATCTGGCAATGGAGGCCGGTACTTATGGTAGCGTCAGTAAAAATAGGTCATGTAAAATATTAACCTTCTTTTTTTATCGATATCGTGCTGGGGTCCAAACCGGCTGCCATACTTACCTGTGCGTTACTAAATTGCAAAGGGTGATAACGCTCCAGTCTCTTTTCTTCTTCTAAAATACATAATTACGTTGTATACTATTTGTCGTGGATCACTATGAAGAACCTTCTCGCGTTTTCTAGAAGCTATTTAAACAACCAAAGATCTAAACTTAACAAAAACAACAAATAACAGAACAGTAGTTGTAACTAAACAGAATTAAAATTTTACGAAATGGAGTGCGTCGACAGCGCGAAAGCTAATCCAAACTGATTTTTTTTTTGTACGTCGTACCACTACATGCGAGTATAGACAGAGCGACGATATGAACGAGATAGCATGAGACCGTCCGCACATTTACAGATTGTTTCTTTATCCGCACGGGACACAGCACACCTCCGCCGCGAAACCGCTGAAGTTTGCCAGTGCCGTCTGTCCGTCGTAACACGGGTAAAACATTCAAGCATTTCGCGGTGGTGTGCTACCGCGCAAGTGACACTAATATTCTACAAGTTCTTGATCAGAGTATGATCGTGAAAAGGGCAAATCTATGAACACTGTCTCATTAAAACAATGATTCGGTAGCAACGGCCGCACTCAGAGACGTCATTTAATGTAATGTTCATTAAAAACAAATAAAATCGTCTTTATTCGTATTGTCATAAGTGTCATCGATATTTTCATAATGAACCATTGACGTTAATGAATGTCTCTGAGTACGGCAGTATGGTTTATAAAAGTTATGCTAAATTTTTAATGTCTCAAATTCTGATGCTAGTGAAGAAATGCAATAGTGGAAAAGGTGTATTGTATATTAAGGAAAGTCTCATTCTTACGTAGCTATATTGTATGTAAGTTATCTTGCATTCTGGTTCTAAATATGCTGTAATATCAGATGTCAAATATTTCTTAGTGCTTTTAAAAAAAACATAGGGGTTTCATTACAGACCTCTCTCTAATAATACAAAAATCAAAAGTAATCAACTTAAACTATTTATTTTTCCTTTTACAAAATGACGTTAGAATTTACAATAATTTTTCATCATCTGACTGTATACGCAGACTTCAATCACAGAACAGAAGCACTGCCGACGTTCAAATTTGGACCCAGAAATAAACACGATACAGTGTATTATAATCGACGGCAAATCAAACACCCGGTGTCCCAGACCCACTGCTTTATTGACTCACCAGTGTTTCCATACAATAAATCATAACAATTATTATTCAGGTCAAACAAAACAACACGTGCCGAACTTATAATAATTATAAATACGTCAAACGGTCTGGCGCGTCGTCGAGGAGCGATCGGGAGGCGCGGGCGCCGGGGCTCCGCGGCCGCAATAAATATCAACTTATGTACACGAGGCCACGAGCGAGCTCGCGACACTACTCCCCTCAATATATTTATAACTTTTTTTAAAAATTTATACTTTATTTCGTTACGTCCTATCTATGTAGATCGACTAACACCGGGGAGCCGCGTGAGCGCGTCACAGCGCGTCCGGTGAAGAGCGCACGCCGCACGCTCACTCGTCAGTCGTCCGTCGGTCGCTCGACAGCCGCCCGCAGGTCGCCGGTCGCCGGTCGCCCGCCAGTCGCCCGCCAGTCGCCCGACGGCCGCAGTGGAGGGCGCCGCCCGAGTCCGCCGACCGTCTCGACAGACAACATGCAAACTCGACTACGATATGCATCTCGGACCGTCGCGCGTCGTCGCATCTTCCTCTCTTAACACTATCCTCTAGCAAAATAGTAGCTAAGTTACATCTATGGTTGTCCCTTACGTCTACAACATAAATTCGCTGTATGAGTAATACTTGTACCATAGTTGTGAAGGCAGTCACGTTAAGGCTGTATATGTAAGATATACGATAAACATGTTGCATGCTGTCTGTCAATACAAGCCGATCACGATGCAACGCATAGAAACGAGTGGAACATATATAAGAGTTGAACTTTATCCCTCGAGTGATACATATCTCTGAATCTGTATTGAATTTTGATATATTTGGGCTGCATGTATATTTTTCTATGAATATAACAAAGTATACAGTGTAGAAAACGGTACTGAAATATTCAGTGGATAAATAAACGTCCTATGACAGAGAAAATCTATCGAGTCAATATGTATGTAGATTACGCTAAATCTAAGACGTTCGAGTTATTGTCCTCGTGTTAAGATATGTTACATGCTTCCGAGTGCAGGTGAAGGCAACACATAACCAGAGCAACGGACTGAAACAGCGCGGGACACAAACGATATCAACACATAATATATTAAGGCCGGCTCTTTAATCAGTACAACATTGAACCAACCCAGTAACAGGTGTATAGTGTGTTGTGGAAGCCTAAATTAATAAGTAATACAGAAACAAAACTTTCCTAGTGGCGTGATACCGTTCACATAAGAGGCACATTTTGTTATTCATAAAAACTCGGTCGGTCCAAGGCAGAAAAAAAACATTGTCATAATGTGAGCTATCTTTCAACAAGTACGATTTTTACCATCCCCGTAACGGAGTATCTGGAGGAAGTTTATGGGGAAATTTTTTTGGCAAGTTCATAATAATGTCAGGATGGTAAAATTTTGAAAAATGAATTTGGCAAAATTAAGGCAATGTGTTATAGAAATTTGAATCTTGCGTACGTACTCTACAATGTTACCATTTTATTCGCACCATACTTACGAGTATATCCGTTCGTCGATCCGATATACAATACATATTTAGAGTTAATTATACACTAAGTTTTAGATCCCAAATAGAATATATTATTAACTAACTCGTAACTAGCTCTGCCTATATGTATAATGGAATTCTCGATTTGGCATTTTAATGATAAAGGTCAGAAGCAGATTTGATTGCAGCGGCATGTGGCGTTGGCTCCCTAGCCCTAGCCAATACGTAATTTGAGTGCAGTAATGAAGAACGGAAAATTTGGTCCGACAACTCAACCTTACCGTTGCAAGTATTGCCATCGTGCCACATGCACCTACATTCCTAGCTTTCGTTGGTAGCGCGACGGCTATACATAGAGACGGTGTCGTCACACGCAACTCCGTTCTTCACAATTGCACGTATTCAGTATAAAAATATATAAACATCTGTGTATAGTAACCATCACGAGCCGCGAGCACAGACGATTAGCGGTAGGTATGTTGTACACTTCCGACGGACGTGTACAACAGTCGCACGAACCAATCGCGTGAATCGCAGCGCAGTCATCGTCAAACCGGCCAATAAGGACTGTGCTCACGACTCGTGCCGACTACTATTGGGTAGTGGTGTGTTGCGTGTCACGTCAGGTCGGATACAGATTCAGAGATGGTTGTATGTCGGTCGGTGTCGGCGGCGGTCGGGCGGCGTGGGGGCGGAGGGCGGAGGGCGAGGGGCAGGGCTACTGCGAGGGGTACTGCGAGGGCACGGAGGCGTACATGACGGGCTGCGGCGCGCCGCCCCACGTGCCGCCCGCCGACCCCGCGCCACCCGGCATGCTCATGCGGTACCCCGCTGTAACAAAAAAATACATGTTATTTGATTATGAAAATAATGAAAATGAAACGAAAAATAGTTTATTTGTTACATAAGGTGAGTACAATAATTAATTGTTGTTGGGACATCCTTTTCAAGTAAAAATTTACCAGTGCCAGGATGTCCCACTCTACCATATCTTATAAAAAAAAACACCCTAGGTCTGTGTGTTTGTGTGTGCGTACGTATTTGTGTGTGATGTGAGTGTGTGTGTCCATTAGGCTATTAGTATAACTTAAGTAAAAAAGCAGTGATACTCCAGTGGTTAAGAATTCGGCGTCTTTATGACGTTTGCCCTAAAGTGCATGGTTTCCGATATCAGGCGAAAACGTTTTTTCAAGATGGCGCTTGAAGCTCCACCTGGGTCTGTCACCGTTTTGTGATTTTATGCTCAGTAAGGGATCCTAAACCTTATAAAAAAATTGGTTGGCATTAGTCTTTCATTGTTTTCACCTCAGCTAGGTAGCATATACATAGATCTGTTAAAAGATGTAAATTTTCCTAGAAATAAAAACAAGTTTTTTTAATTTATTCTTTCAGTCAATTATTCAACTTTTATAACGTTTGAAACCGAAATATGTAGTTATTTTTATTACTACTAGATATTAAATGGGTTACAATTTATCATATTTTAAAATAAATGAGAAAATTTTATAGTGACGTTATTTAAGAGAAAAACTTGTATCATATCAAACAAAAATAACATACTAACATACAAAGCACTAAACTGAAAGCGCCACTATCTATGCAGTGTCATTCGGTGCGTTTTGACTGCTGATAACACGATGCGATAGCGGGCGATAGTGTTGATAACGCAACTATAACATTGTGTTCAACATTTTATTTTTATAATATGAAGCGTTTCTCTATTCTGTAGCACTCTGGCCTAGTCTGACCAGTAGATAGCAAGCAATTAAATTCATTTGTTTATCAATTCTACACAACAAAAAATGTGACCGCAGGACCTTTTAACCCAGTATACCTTGATCCTACACTCTAATCATTTTTGTTTACAGCATCATGTGCTATATTTTGCTTTATTTCAAATCATGAAAAACCTTTTGCAGTTTCTACTACTGTTGACTCTTATTCCAAATATAAGAATTAAAAGTTATCGTATCTGAAATTTATTTACAGGTTGAGAATGGTCAATCTGTGCTTTCTTATAAAAGATTGTTAAAACATTCGAACTACAAAAGGAACTTGTTAGTTTAGTTTTAAATTTTTACTTCTATTTACTATAAATGAGTGCCTATGAGTATTATTTTCCTACCTTAATCATGTTATTCTAGCTATATCAAAAATACATAACTATTAATAGGCTGGTTGATTCTTATCAAGTACAAAACCACTGCAGTTTAACATAATAGATTACATTGTTATTTCCTCAGAGAGATAACGATAAAATATGTTGCATTAAGTTCAGTTTTAGATAAAAATATTTGAGAGTATAGTGGTTTACCTCTGAGTTTATTATCTTAAGTTCTTTAAAGAAGGAGAAAATATTTATGGAGTTGGATGACCTGGACAAGTGACATTTCTAAAGCTCGTCTACGTTCAATGTTCATCTCTCACAGCTTTATTACATTATTTAACACCAAAAAGGAGTTTAACTAATTGCCAATGGTGTTTTCATTTAGAAAGAACAAGGACGGCTCTCTACTAAAGAGAAACGAGAAACTTTAGTAATGTATGTAGTTCTGTTAATTAATTGTTAAACTATTTAATAAACAAACCCATTATTTATTCAGACTTTCAAATCCACGTCAATTTGTTTAACTGTGTGTAACTAACTAAAGTGTGTCAAAATAATACAGTTTTGGCACCTTGTGTTTGCATTTTAATGATTGGTAGAGTAATAAAATAATTATGATGCATGCATATACAGGGTGACTGGCAAGACACTTGACATACTCTGGCACAAGTAGGAAGTTGATCTAGGGGTGACACGGCAAGGACATGAATATCGGTTTCTTTTATGTTGTGTGCAATAAGAAAGGACTTCTAAAAATTCAACCACCAGCAACCAACCACAGTGAAAATTGGAGTGAAAATACTTGTCTAATACAACAATGGTATCTAATACAACTGTAGTTCAACAAGGACACAAGCAGGCAAAGTGCTAGTATACTACTAGGCTATAGTCACATAATGCATCACAAAGCTTGACAAATTAGTACTGTATAGGAGATGGGTTTTTGCCAACTGCAAAGAGTCATAATATGTAAATTAGAATTAGAACAAAGGAACTCGTCTGGTTATTCAGAGTAGTGATTTGGACACCTTTCTACATTGCATAAAAAAATATAACAAAAGTCATTAGACTTTTGTCGCTCAAAATAAGTTATAAGAAGCGTCCCAAATTGATGCCCGGAGACGTATTTGTATAATGCTCAGATCCTATGGAACTTTGATAGCGCGTTTGAGGATACGTCTTCCGATTTGTCAGTCTTGGTATGACGTGTCCTATCGTTTTACTTTATTTACAACATGCGTCAGCATTTCATTTGAGGTGCGCTCTCATTACTGTAGGTATCGCGCCGCTACAAAAAAATTGACACACTAAGCCCCTTCGTACACAAAGCTACGTAAGCCTCCGACACTAATGTCGCATACGACTTTAGTATCGACGCCGACGACGAGTACGACGCGGGACTAATGTCGGCGACGCGACTAGTGTACGAACCTTCATGGATTCGTACGGCGGTAGTCGTATGGAGATTAAAGTCGTCGAGTATCGAAGACTTGCGTAGCCTCGTGTACGAAGGGGCTAAAACTTAGACGAGTACGACGCGGGACTAATGTCGGCGACGCGTCTAGTGTACGAACCTTCATGGATTCGTACGGCGGTAGTCGTGTGGAGATTAAAGTCGTCGAGTATCGAAGACTTGCGTAGCCTTGTGTACGAAGGGGCTAAAACTTAGACGAGTACGACGCGGGACTAATGTCGGCGACGCGACTAGTGCACGAACCTTCATGGATTCGTACGGCGGTAGTCGTGTGGAGATTAAAGTCGTCGAGTATCGAAGACTTGCGTAGCCTTGTGTACGAAGGGGCTAAAACTTAGACGAGTACGACGCGGGACTAATGTCGGCGACGCGACTAGTGCACGAACCTTCATGGATTCGTACGGCGGTAGTCGTGTGGAGATTAAAGTCGTCGAGTATCGAAGACTTGCGTAGCCTTGTGTACGAAGGGGCTAAAACTTAGACGAGTACGACGCGGGACTAATGTCGGCGACGCGACTAGTGCACGAACCTTCATGGATTCGTACGGCGGTAGTCGTGTGGAGATTAAAGTCGTCGAGTATCGAAGACTTGCGTAGCCTTGTTTGTGTACGAAGGGGCTGAAACTTAGACGCATAAGGGGGCTCACCTGCCGCCGCCGCCTGCGGGCTGCTGTAGGCCGCCGCGTACTGCTGGTAGTACCCTGGCGCCATGTAGCCTTGTAACGCTGGATAGCCCTGGAACACAACATGGCACCATTTTAATGTTACTTCTTGGCCACCTGATGCATACAACACTACACAGCAGAAACGAGAATTGAGTGGAGTAGATATGAGAACTAAAAGGTAAATTGTCAGTAACCCATTAATGACCCACTACAGGGTCGGGTCTCCTCTCACAATGAGAGGGATGTAGGCCGCCGTCCACCACGCTGGCGTAATGCGGGTTGGTGGACTTCACATGCCTTTGAGAACATTTTTTTTTGTGAACTCTCAGGCATGCAGGTTTCCTCACGATGGTTTCCTTCACCGTAGCAGCAGGTGATATTTAATTTTATAAAACGCACATAACTTTTTTACAAAGTCATTGGTGCATGCCACTGGGATTCGAACCCGGACCTCTCGATTCGAGGTCGAATTCTAAGCCACTGGGCTATCACCGCTTGGTGAAGGTAAATAAAATGGCTCAAGATAATGATAAATGTACATATAACTGAATACATGAAAAATAAGAGTAAAAATACGGTATAACATAGGCACAATTTTATAATTGTATTGCGACTATTGGTGTCCCTAAAACAGCTTTGTCATTACTAAAAATACCTACCTAAATACCTAAAGATACCTACAAAAAATCTAAAAATAAACTTGAATGACACAAAGACAGCAACTGAACAAATACACTACAACAATGAAATCGAAATTTACAAAATTTTTGCCTGGACACATACTCGTATTATCTCCAAAATCGTCATACAGTTAGGAAGATAATGAGATCTTCGGAATATATACCGAGCGTGCCAACTACGGCTATTGTTTGCTGCGCGGCAAAACAAGTCTTTATTACAACTGTATTATTGAATATTCATGGACGAGTACAGTAAAGATCGTATGAAAAACATGTAGCTGAAAAATAGACATGTATAACTGAAAACGACGACCTGAGTAGCGCAGTGGTTAAGACGCCGGTGCGCCGTGCGGAGGGTCCTGGGTTCGATTCCTAGCAGAGCAGGGATTTGAATGATGAGTTTAAATTTCTGTTTCTGGTCTGGGTGTGTGTGTTCTTGTTTTGTGAGAGTACCATCTCGCGACACAGGGAATCTTAGCGTGGGGCTGAGTGTGAAGCGTTAAAAAAAAATTAGCGGCAGACTGCCTTAAACGTTCTCTAATGGTGTACAGGGTGTGTGGGAGGCGAAGGAAACTGAACAATAAGCTAGCCTTTTCTCGGCACTCGGAGTTCTTGAAGACCTTAACAAGTATTTACGGTGCGAGTATTTTAATTTCATGCACCAGTGGCAAAAATTCCACTTGAGTACATGTAGAAGACAGTTTTGGCTCCTACTAAATAACCCCTACGGTGGAAAGTAGATAGCTATATTGATTCAGCGTTGGCATTTCAAAGATTTTGGTTACAATTATGCAAATGGAAATAGCTGCGTGGCTTTCGATCGTAGCGTTATATTGAATAGTCTTTATATCTCTGTCAATAACTTGGGCTATCAAAAGCAAAATATTATTTTGTTCAAAATTTGATTCTTAGAGTTAGAGTACAGCTTTTTCAGAAAAACAAACTCATCAGCGGCAAAATTGGTGTGTAGTTGCAACATTGCAAGAATATTAAAAAAAGACAGACTTTTCTGATTTTTTTAAAGCTAATGACTGCTGATAATAATAGCAACCAGATGATTAAAAGCTTACCCATTTAAACAAAGATAAAATTTGAAAATTTGGGCATTAGTAAATTTTGAATTGAATCAACCTAAATTGATTTATAAAGATAATTAAAGTATTATTTTTAATAAAGTACGTCACTTAAAACCTGGTAAATGTATTAAATAAAAAACACTGACTACACTAGGAGCCTTAGGCTTGTGGCTTACAATTAAACAGTTCTGTGTATAAATGAAAACTTCAGAACTGTACAGCCTCATTAAAACGAAATATCTTTACATTATTCATTTCGCGTGCTTTCACGTAATGTAACGAGGAGGACACCACGGTACTACAGTTAATATAAGCCAAGCCTACAGAACCAGTGATTACTATTTGAAACGTAAATAATTGAAAATATTTGAATCAAATTAAATGTTTGGAATCTACTTACAATGTTTTTCTTATAGAAAATATGGTGGACAGTTTTTCAATTAGACTTTTCAATCCCAATATTTGAAGTAGAAAATCTGTTATCAAATTATTAATTTGTGCACATTATTAGTTCTATTTCTTATTATATATTTTAAAACTTATTTTACTTCTTTATAAATTATAATACTAGCGGTCCCTGCACACTTCGTTCTGCCAAATATCGGATAATAAAATTGTTGTTTTACTATGTTTCTCGCAATTTTTTTCAGAAACCATCTTTGGACTTAACAAACATTTCCGTTTAGCCGTTCTCGAGTTTTAGCAAGACTAACGAACAGCAATTTATTTTTATTCTATACAGATAGGTATTAACCCAGTGGCTAAGAATTCGGTCCCTCACTCTTTCTCCTTATCTTTTCGCTTCAGATTTTTCCGACTGAAGATTAAGTTTTACTTATCCAATATACTGTAATTATTATACTCTTAAGTTTCGTTACCATCTTTCGGGCCCATTTGTTCATGATAAAAGTCCACACATAATACTTGTGTTATCAAGCATTTGGTGCACGCGACCGTGACCCAATGGAAACATAGCTCAATGTTTATTAAAAATATAAATTAATTTTTGTTTGCACAAACAACCCCGTTTTTAGTATTGAAAAAGCATTTAATTTTTGGCTTTTTATAGACAAAACTTATTAAAACACAGAATTAAATTCAGTATGGTGATTCTTAGCTAGTAGACATTATAATTTAAAAAAATCGCTGAAAACAATTGTGGAAGAATGTTTCAATGCTACATTCAGGGTTGAAGAGTAAATTAACAGAGAAACAAGGAGAGCATAGTTAATCTTAAGATACTCTATTCCTGCGAGTGTTTGATTCTCTGACTACATTTTTAATGCCAAATGGCAGGCAAGAGAGCAAACAAGCCTATGATCATAAGTGGTCATCATCTCCCATGGACATCTGCAACACTTGATGTGTCACTGATGTGTTGCCTGTTGTAAATTTAATTAATTTATTGCAGTCTATTTAATTTTGATTTGGAAGTGTATCTAATGATATAAAATAATAGATACAAATCAAATTTGTTTAAACAGATATAAGTTAAATAATATTGAGCTGTATTATTAATTTTATTTTTATTATACTTTTATAATTATAGCATTTATTTACATATCCAACCAACTCGCGAAACATTAATATGCCACTCAGTACCATGTATGTATTGGATTAATTGAAACAAATAGACTGAATCATCAATTGAATCATATCCTTGAAAGATAAAAATATTCAAAGCCACTTATATCTTTTCTTAAAAAGTAGAATCAATCAATGATTTTTATTGTGAACTTTTATCATTATTGTGAGTTTAGTAGGTCGTGTCATAAAAACCAGCCAAAGAGTTGAGGAGTCAATCAATGTAACCTACATAATATTATATCATAAATTCTTCCTGTATAAACAAAACATTTTGTTTTTGTTCTCTCCTGTAAGGTTAAGGCTCAAAAGTGCCTGATTAAAAATTCTTTTCCCATTCAAAGGCGAGGTAAGGGGCATATGACATGGCCCACTTTTTTTAAAATGGGGTGAAGTGCCTTAACCACACTTTTTCATGTTTTTCTTTGAATTGTGAATAGAAACAGTATTTTGTGAAGGCGAGGTAACAGATGTAGAAATGTTTGGATGTGGCATCATTATTTTACAGTTTCATTTTAGTTTTTTTTTAACATTTAAAGTAATTGAGTCCCAAACAGGTAAATATTTAGATCGACTTCAATATTCAGGTGTATTAAGGATTTATCTGCATCAAAAATGCAGTTTATTTTTTGAAAATATTAGATATGTCATCTGCATGTCTTTTAGAATTTAGTATAAATGTATAAATTTAGTATGTTATATTAATCCAGATTATATCCTGACACTTTTGCATTTATAATGTTCATTGAATTTAGCTAAAAATTTATTCCACGAATCTTAAACTATTGCAAGTGAAATTCTCTTAAAAAGAAAAGGTTCTAATAGGAGTTATAAAAACCAAAGTCAATAATGTCGTGGTGCAGTGGTTCGATTCCCAGGAGAGCAAAGATTTGAATGGTCCTTTATCTTGGTGTGTGTGTGCCATGGACACACAGGGAATTCTAACATGGGCTATGAGTGTGAAGCATTATTTATTTAAATTGCACGCTAACTAGGGGTGGTTATTTACCTGTGGGTACCAGTAGCCCATGCCTTGCTGGTAGGGGTATGGGTATTGCGTTTGTGCTCCCATTGCCGCTGGTGCTGCCGGCGCACTGGTTGGGGTCTGAAATAATTCAAACAAACTTTATAAACAATCAATCATAGTACTTTTTATTTTAGAAAGCAAATGAGGATAAAAATGTCCTGGTAATAAGTCTACAATGGTTATCCATACCAAGTTCAATAAGGATTAAAGGTTCATCTAATGGTCTAATTTTATGGATAGATATATTATTATGGTGCATTACAAAGACCAGTAGGCATATAGATGTTTCATTTCGTTTACACTTTTTAAATACTTCCAAATAACAGATGTTGCCTTGCCTAAATTAACTGCAGCAACTGATCAAGAGCTCTGACCAACCAAGGATAATAATAAAATTATGAGCATATGCCCCCGCCATTAGTATATTAATTCAAATTTGTTTACTAGTGTGAAAATTTTAACACAGTTCATAATATTTTGTCATGGTCCAGTTGAAATATGTACAGAAGATGCAATGATGCTAGATTAATAGTGCGTGTGAAGAACCAATTTCAACGTGCCCCCATCCTCATGCCCTATGCTGCAGCCTAATTAGCCTAAAGGTTAATCTGGCTCTGATTAACTGTCACTAAAGCTGGAAATGAAAACTGGCCATTGATGGGTTATGTTGCTCGAGGACTAAGACAAGCCAATGAGACCTTTTAAATTTATATCTGGTACTAATATTATTCACGGGTTACATAAGAATTTGCCTACAGTATGACCTTTAGTAGCCTTTTGAGGCATTTCCATTCAGTCCATTTTTATTCTCTTGTCATATTTGGTAAACAATCTTAGCATGTCTTTTTATTTTAATTTGTGATAAAAAAAATAATGCAGACACAAAATTATAAAAAATGAAAAACAAATCATCATTTAATACAGAAACAGATTACTAGAAACTATAATTTATTTTTTTAAAGCAATTTTTAATTTTTTTCAATAAAAAGTAGTGCCAACATTGTTTACCAAATAAGACAACAGAATAAAAATGGACAATACATTTACATCATTGTACATTGTTTATATAATAATATTACAAGACATGACTCAGCATAATATTATTATATGGAGTTGAATAATGTTATCTTAAGAAAAGTTATTAACTAAGCAGATATTTACGTCTAACAGTTGTTGAGATTTAATACTTGATTCTTCAGTCCATTAGTGGAGTTACAAATGAGCTATAGGTAACAAACTGGTTTATGAACAATAACAAGAATATAGAATACAATTGGTTTTGAAAACTAGTATTTTAGTATTATTGATATGCAATTTTCAGACATAATATAGTACATAATACAATGTAATCAAATTTTATATCGCATTAGTAGCTGTTCCAATGACAATACCCATTGTTTACGTAAACAAAGTATCTCACAAATATGTGAAATATGTATCATTATAGTGTTGAGTACCATGGAATTATACTGTAAAAATTCCTAAAGGATACAAATGAAATATCTATGAGAGTAAATAATCACCTGACTTTCGCCACCCCCATTCTCTTTACCCCAGAAACATTTGACTGTGTGCCCGCTTATTTCTGTATTGTGTGTCGCTTCAATTGCATGGGCAGCAGCCTCTTTTGTCGTAAACCTAATGAATGCATAGCCTTTATCTCTGAATACTCTAATATCCTGTATCTGACCAAATTGTGAAAATGTGCTTTGCATCAATTCTTCAGTTATAATGTTGCTTGTGAAACCTCCACAGTAAACGGTCGTGTTAGTCGGTGAGCTCTGGTTGTATACCTCGTCGAATGTCGGCTGCTTCGCTCGCTTGCTGCTCGGCGCCCCTTCGTTGGGTCTGTTGGTCGGTGGCTTACGTGTCGACCAATTGGTGCGTATGGACCGCGAGCCTAACCACTGACCGTTCATCGCCTGAATAGCAGCTTCGGCGTCAGCCTTCTTAACAAACGAAACAAAAGCATAACCCTTAGATTTGAGCGTTTGTGGGTCCCGCACTATCCGACAATTTGAAATCTCACCGAACGGTGCAAACGCTTCACGAAGTATGTGAGTTTCGATCTCCGGCGACAAATCGCCGACGAATATGTGATGATGGTTGCTAGTGTCCGTCTTAGGCTGATTCCCAGGACTCGTAGCCCAGTTAACCTTCATTTCCTTCTCGAGAAATACTCGCTTATTCATGGCGGCCAGGGCCGTAGCCGCCGCCGTGTGACTTGTAAACTCAAGAAAGGCATATGGGTCGTTGCCGGGTTCCCGAATTATTTTACAGCCTTTTACTTCACCTATTTGTCCGAACAATGCGCATAGAAATTCTTCTGTCACACTCGCGTCTAAATTACCGACGTAGAGAGTTTTCGGGTGGCTTTCGTCTCCCATATTAGCTTATATCGTAATCTAGCAATTACTTTATTACGACTAAAAACACTAATATCGAAAATACTCGTTAAACAACGTGTTATTTCATCACATAAAACATTGGATGACGGATAAAAGAAAGAAAAATGTCGCAAACAGCGCCTATAACTTCTCGAAAGACGTTGCTGTTGACTCGTGAAGTCGTGAAACGTTCACTTTTCGGAAACAAACGCATCTATAGACGAATTTCCGGTGGAATCATTTTGAAATCTTGGCGGGAATGAAACAAAAAGTATGAATAAAATTACTGTAAACCTAAGAAAAAGTTTTTAGAAGCTAAACTAAAATCCCGTTGCTATTTTTCGACAATCTTGGTAATTATTTATATTTTTAATCTCCTTTGAAATAGAAAAACACCATAACCAATACATTTTATAAACATAGACAAAAACTTAAACTTTTCCGGAAACGAGTGTCGTTTGAAAGTTTATGAATCATCATGAATGCTATTTCATTTACACATTCTTTATGTGAGATCCTTTCTATGATTGGCTATTATTCTTTCAACTCTAATTTTAACCAATTAAACATTGTTGAGACTCTTCATAAACACAAACTAAAGAAATTAATAAAATTGTGTATAAAATAGTGTAGGTCTAAAATAAAAAATAGTATACATATTACAAAATAAAAAATAATATACATATTATTTTTTATTTTATGTATACATAATTTTGCTTAAAATTTAAACATTTTTGACTGTTAAAAATTATTTAATATTTTAAATCCTCTTGTAATAAATGAAACACTGACAACAGACTAAAAACAAATTTTAATATAACTTTAGGGTTGCATTATTTAAAACATAGTTTAAAAACATGAATGTCTGTGTATCATGGAGGGTAGAGATAAGGAGGGTCATCTGGTTGTTGCACTGGCATGTGCATGGCAATACTCTGGCTGATGGCTGTAGGCGCTGCATAGCTGAGTTGTCAATTTGTCATGTCAATTATTGTCATGTTGCGCGAAAATACATTATCAAGTTTTGAATTTATATAAAATCTTTAAATTAGGATGTATATTATAATCAAATTATGCTACTAAATACTAAAGCATAGCCTCGCCTTTGATCTCTCTGTTATAATTTAGTTAATTGTTACTGACCCGTAAGGTTATACACCGCTATTGCATTACACGTATGCAGTGATTCTGGTGTAAATACGTGATTTTTGTGTATTTGAGCCTGAAATGACGTGAAATAAGCCCTTGTAGAGTAACCGATACAATGCTGCCCCTTACGCAGAAGGACACAAGGCTTCCGCGGGGCCCAATCTCGGGAATTCCGGAGAAATTTCAAAACTGGTTGAGGTTGATTTATTCGGATAAGAATTCCAGGAATTTATTCCTTTTCCTAATTTTAAACTTGTCCTTCGCGTTTGTTGAGCTTTTCTATGGTGTATGGACAAATAGTTTAGGTAAGTGTAATTTTTTCAAAATATTTAAGTACTCTAACAATCCTTATTATTGTTCATTTTCTTCTACTATAATTTACCAAATTAAAATTTTATATCTGACATATTGAAATAAAAAATGATATTTCGATAAACTAAAAAATGTGCCTTAATTTCCCTTTTTTTTCTCAAGTATTCATAAGCTTATCCACCTGCTGGTTGAATTTTGGGACAAGATGTATAAATTTGGTTATTGTTTCAGGTTTAATATCTGATGCATTCCATATGTTTTTTGACTGTACGGGGCTCGTGGCAGGTCTGGCAGCCTCCCTGGTGTCCAAATGGCGAGCAAACGAACGCTTTTCATATGGATATGCACGGGCAGAAGTATTGGCGGGCTTTGTGAATGGGCTATTCCTTTTATTTATTGCGTTCTTCATAATGAGCGAGGCTGTTGAGAGGGCTATTGAACCTCCAGAGGTAAGCAAGTATATTTTTGATAATTACATGAACCCCTCACATTAGTGTCACCTGCGATATCTGCACTAACTACAGAAATATGTCTACAATCCATTAATGCCCTACTGCTTAATCAGAGCTAGTCACACAATGACAATAATATAGGCTTAGTTCACCAGGTTACAAAGTCACCAAAAACTCTAATGAAGCATGCATGTTTTTGTATAATGTTTCCCTTTACTGTTACAGTAGGTGACATTAAATTAGTATATATATAATTATATATATATTTAGTGTAAGAATCTAATTAGAATAACACTCCAATATTTATGAACTCATTTTCTCAGTTTAGAAAAAAACTGTAAAGCAAGCTAGGTCCAACCTTGGGGAAAAGCAATTTTTATCCACAAACCAAAAAAAGTTCCAAGAAAAGAAATTCATGGTTAAAACTAATTTTATGTGTTCAGTTATAATTTACTGTACATTTAAACTTATAAGAATCAGCTGCAACCAATAAGGAATAACCAAGCGATAATTCTGTACATAATCAATTTATTATCAAAGTATATATTTACTGATTATATTCAGATGCAGAAAGCCCAGTAGGCTGTGTCTTATCAAATTTACCTGTAGATAAGACATAAGTTATAACTTAGTTCCTACTATTATTATATGATAGTATTTTTATTGCTCAACCTTTCATTGAGTTTTTAATATCCTGAATTGACACAATATTCATTTTGTCACATTTAAAAATATTTAACAGAACCTTACCGCCTTACTGTTAAACTATCGTAATTAATGTCTTGTGTTTTGGCTGGAGAGGTGTAGTGGAGAGGTATAAATGCCGGAGTTACTTATTCTAGGGGAAAAATCTCACTCCTCGTGAGTACATTACTGGGTTCAGCCCTGACATCCCAAATTACATTTCTAATTTTATGCATTAATTTTTTCATTTTATTGCATTAGTAAATTAATCTTTTCAGTCAAATCTTATGCTCTTATGCCCAAATAATGCTGTAGGTATTTGGTGCATTGAATAAAAATTAGATGATATTGTTTTTTTGTTTAAAAATTTGTGCTTAATCATTTTTACAATTTTTTTTCATTAAAAATAAGCGTCATCAAACTATGAAGTAGCGTAATCATCTAATAATATTAGCGATACCTACCAATCTATAAAGATTTTATGTAACTGTCTCAACTGAATTCTGTTAAGTGACAACTGATTTCTGATAAGAAAATAGCAGTCTTTCAAAACGATATTTGATTGTGTCGACATTAATAGAGGTATTTCTTCATTGGTTGCCCTCTTACACATAGAAGCACGTAACGGTTACGACGCTGCGGTTTACGTAGGCTTATTGTGTAGAAAACCGATACCTATTGACGAAATGAAAAAATAATTTCGACAGTAAGGTACCATAATTCATTTTAGCGGACAATGGACTTCTGTTGCCTAAATATATGAGAGATTATTATGAAGCGGAACGTACTACGTATGGAGGCTTTCGTTTACATATTGCTAAATAAGAAACGCCTGAACTTCATTCTGTTTAACTTCTATAGTCGATAACTGCATTAAACATAAAACTTGAAGGAAACATGTCTTAGCTTTAGGGCTTTTTATGATGCGTTAGAAAAACTAAAGGCACTCATATTAAAATTTTTGATTTTGTACAAAAACGTGAATTATATGATGCACTATAATCTCCGGCAGCGACCCTGGGTATCTGAAAGCAGCGGAAATTTCTTACAGCAGAAATTTCTTATCTATCTTATCCAATAAGTTACGCTTTAAAGAAACTCGTAGATCAATTTTTGAAAGCAAGATAATGCACAGATATGTTCTTACAACTAAGTAATTAAATTGAACATTATCCTCAACTCTGATTTTTCTTTCTGAACTTTTCAGGTGAAACACGAGCGCCTGCTCCTGGTATCGATCATGGGCTTCCTGGTGAACATGGTCGGCATATACGCGTTTCACCACGGGCACGCGCACGGCCACGGCCACTCGCACGGCGGCCACGGCCACGGCCACGACCACGGCCACTCGCACGACGAGCTCGAGGCGCCCACCGGCGCGGGCTCCGCCATCATGCGCGGCGTGTTCCTCCACGTGCTGGCCGACACGCTGGGCTCGGTCGGAGTGATCATATCCGCGATCCTCATGAGGATGTTCGGGTGGATGCGCGCGGATCCGATCTGCTCCATGGCGATCGCGCTGCTCATCGCCGGCAGTGTGCTGCCGCTGGTGCGCGACTCGGCCGGTGTGCTGATGCAACGCACGCCGTCGGCGGTCGAGCGGCTGTTGCCCAACCTGTACACGCGCGTGGTGGGGCTCGCGGGCGTGCACGCGGTCCAGGAGCCGCACTTCTGGACGCTGTGCAGCGACGTCCACGTCGGCGCCATCAAGCTCGAAGTGGCCAAGGGCGTCGACCCGCGGTACGTCACCGAGCAGACCGCGAGGATATTCCGGGAGGCGGGCGTCAAACACCTAACCGTCCAGCTAGACTACTCGCCGCTCTGATCCTGAGTGTGTCACAAATGTACATAAAACCACAAAGTGGACGGTATTTGTACTGTATATAAGGCATTTAATTTAGTACTGTGTTGCAATAGAACTGAATAAAAATAGGTTGTATGAAAATCTTTAGAAAAAATGATGACGGAACTGCCTTTTACTCTGTGTCGCTAGGATTAGGTGACGGTCGTCTTTACTTGTGTTGATAGGGTATGAATCGCATTTGGATATTTTTTAATTTTTCAGCTGAAATTTTATACATTTTTAAACATATTTAAAGTATTAAAAAAAAATTAAAACCTGCATAGGATAAAATAAAATGAATTCTATGTAAGAAACCCAAATCCCAGAGCCCATTCTTGATTTGCCCTTAATTGAAGGTTGAGATAATTTTAAGAAGAGTTTTTATTCGTACATTTTTGTATTAGCACTAACAGATGTTAAAGATTAACAGCTGTGATATGAAACTGGTATTCGAAAAACAAATTTTATACTGTTACATACGACTAAGTAATAAATAATTGGGTAGTCTTAAACATAACTTAACATTATATTTTGGAGCGCTTACATAACAACATGTTACATAGGTAATATCATATGTCTACCATTTTCAAGCATAATTGGCTATTCATGCCATATAACGATATAATATAACATAGTGAATTGTAAATGTTATTTTAACACTTTTATTGTGTGAATCTAATTAGAAATGTTTTAGCAGTTATATTTTATTTTCCAGCAGTGCTACATAAAAGGCTCAGATAAACAAGGAAACTAAAGAGAGATATATTTTGTAATTGATAACATTTTTTTATTAGATCCCTTAATTTATTTTACAGAGGAAATGTTTCGTACACCCGCACAATATATTTATGTTAGCTTCATGTTTAAATGTTATAAGTAAACAATTCTGTAAATTGTTTGAATGAAACAAGTGCTGTGTAAAATATTAGTGTAATTTATTCACCTCATCAAAGTTTTTTCATAATTTCATCTTTTATGGATTATGCATTGAACGTATTGAATCGATATTCCTAAAACTAAACTGATGTCGTATGTGGGTGCATCGCTAGTCACGAGGACTGATATAGTCGCCTCACGTGAGGTATCTCTGACACTCATCAAAATGCAGTGTGAAAAAGCGACGGGACAAAGAAAAAATAATGAATTACGTTTATTAATGTCCAGAAAATATCTTAATCACTTGGCTGTCCCATGAGTCGCATGTGATACATTGGGTATGTAACTATTGTTTACTTTTAGACAGGCAAAGTGTTGGTGTTAATCCTTATTAACAGGCAACATAATACATAACATACCTACTGTAACTCAAGGGCCTTTAGTTTGTACAGTATTTTGGGATATAACTTTTTATGTATAGAATTTTATAGGTAATTTTTACACAGGTATTTTTTTTGTTTCTTACAACAGTTTAAAGTAAATGCTGTTATGTTAAATTCACTTATTGCTTTACCGGTTTATGCAACATGTAAGCAGGTGTCGAAAAATAATATTAAATCGGTATTGTATATATTTTTTCCTTTTATATAGATATTGATGAAATGAGATTAAATGTCTTAATCTGCATTTACTTGGCAAAGTATTTTATTGGTAATATGTAAAGTATTATACTGTATTAATTACATTTGCATTCCAAAAATTTCAAAATCTGTACCATTCTACTTTCAGTTTTCAAAACAATACCAGAATGACTTGAATTGGTGCATTATTATTAAAAAATAAAGAGATTTAATATGCAAATTATACATAATGTACAAATAATTCATTAGTTTTATTTCTTGTAGACGCTTTTATAAAAATGCAGTTGACGAATCAAAACCGATCAGAAATGTGAATAAACCCTGATTCAGTCAGTTAGTTTACTTATTATGAATGAAAGATCAGTTTTTTTATTGGGTTTTCAGTTAAAAATGCGAATTTCAACTCTTTTTTGCTTCTAATATGTATAATAAATAAAAAAACAGCAATTTTACACAAATTTCTTTAATTCTTAGGACACAAAATGAACCATATACAACAAAAAATTAAATAAATCTGTTAAGTATTCAAAACATCATTGTTTGTTATACCGTGACAGCGCCACGACGACTATGTAAATATAGATGTATATTTAATATTTTATTAATGGATATAGGGACACGCGACACTTTGTGATGAAGATAGCAGCAACATAAAGCACACTTCCACTAAAAACAGAGCACATTGACTTCATATTAGTCAACTCAACATACACACTATGTAAAGGTATTTAGATTTGCCAGCATATTTGTTCACTAGAAATATAATATAAGGACAAAGAACTATAAGAAACTAAAATACAAAAAAGGGAGCAGTGGTCTATTGAAATACTAAACAATAATGAAAATTACATTTATAAGTACATGCAATGAAAAATCTATGATGATGAATTAATATTGGACAACCAAACGAAATATATCGCTAATTACAGTATTATAAATAAATATGTTATATAGAGAGTTATCGCGTGTGACTACATCCGAATTGAAAATATAAACTAATTCATGTAATTACTCAATGAGTTTCTTGGCTTTGAAATATCTGCGGAGATACAAAACTTGCCACGTAGCGAGCCCAATCAGACATACCATGGAGAATACACTGAAGAATAACACGCGATTGTTGGTGGACTCTGAAAAGATTGATAACATAATATATAAGAACATGTCACGTGAACACTTTGTCCTAAAGAGGCCTGGATCATACACCACCACCACCAGTGGAGCCTCAGAGGTTTAACAACTTATCTTCTTATTTAAGTAAGCTTAATCCCTATATTCCTTATTTGTGTACTGTCGCAAAGCAACCTATTTAGGTCAATTTGAAATCTTATGTGATGCTGCGATTCTATATCATTCAGATTACATTTTTTTTAATTTAATCTAGAAGTGTAGAAGTGAATTTATACACATGTAACTAAATGTCAGTAACCCATTAATGACCCACTACAGGGTCGGGTCTCCTCTCACAATGAGAAGGATGTAGGGCTCAGTCCACCACGCTTGCCTAGTGCGGCTTGGTGGACTTCACATGCCTTTGAGAACTTTTTTTTTATGAACTCAGGCATGCAGGTTCCTCACGATGTTTTCCTTCACCGTAACAGCAGGTGATATTTAATTTTTACAAAGCGCACATAACTTTTTTTTACAAAGTCATTGGTGCGTGCCACTGGGATTCGAACCCGGATCCCTCGATTTGAGGTCGAATTCTAAGCCACTGGGCTATCACCGCAACTAAATAATGTCTAGCATTAGCAAACTGTCGCAGAGCAGTGCATCAGTGGAAACAGTGTGATTGGCCGATTCATTCTGCTCAGCTCGGCGACAGTTTAAACACAACCTTATACCAAACACTCACAAACATATCTACATATTTTGAAATCAGCAGTAAACACAAAACTCTTTCATTATACATAAACATGACATGTTACAACGATACCCACCATTAGTGTCCCTCATCTCTTCCTCCCGCTTCCTCATCATTGTGAAGTCCTGAACGATAGCTTCGGACAGGTCTTCTAATCTTTTCAACTCCAGTTCCATGGGTTTCAGCTTAGCAGCCTCACCGATCTGTCATACCAAAAGTAAATATTAAAGTACAATCGGAATAGTCTTCTGAGTACATACCACAAGCTGGATGGGAGAGGGTGAGCAATTGCATGCCCCAATTTTTAAGTATCTATGTATTGTATGTAACAATGTTTTTTGTGTTAAACAAAACCTTTAAAAATCCTTTTCATTTACTTTTAGCCATCTGCTGATAAGGCAATATTGCATTGACAGAGAGCAAGATTAGAGGATATTTAAAAGACTATTTTTGAAACAGCAATCACTTCCAGAATTAAGTTCTAAAGGAAATTGCTAAAGCCCCTTGGTAAGTAAGAATTGAAGATATGAAGTGACTATGACCTAAAAGTAGACTGCATCAAAAAGTTGCATTAGAAGTTATGCAGCAGAAGCCTAGCCATAACTTTAATCACAATATGACTATTTCTAAATAGTCAGAAGACTGGAATAGATAAGACATTTTGTGACCATAAATATGTATACTGCTTGTGATTAGTGATAGGTATAGCCAAACCAGGAAATTGAAAATTTAGTTAATTCAAAAAAGGGCCTTCTCTGACAAACCAAATCAGCAACATCTCAGTTCTATGTTTTAATTTTCAAATGTCTACAACTTCAGTATCTAAAACCATGATGCAAAACAGCAGTATCGAAATTCAAGAATGAATTCAAAAGAGTAAACAAGGTTAAAATTAAAAATTGTTATAAGAATGGGGTTAGCAAACACAATATCAATTCATCCATGCATTCAAAATAAGTTTAGTAAGTTTATCACAACAATTAAATATCACAGATTCAGTTAGTAAATTAGTTATACAGTTACACACATTATTACCCAATTGTTCTGAAGATTGCAGTATGCGATAGAACAGACCACCGATAAAGAATAATATACATAAATATTAGAATATTTAAGTTATTTAAAGTATAGTAGAAAGTAACATGAGGCATTCTATTATCAATCCTACTAATACTATAAATATTAAAGTTCGTGAGGATAGATGGATGGATGGTTGTTACTCTTTTACATAAAACAGCTAAATAGTTTTGAATGAAATTTTTTATGCTCAATAGCTTATTACCTGAATTGGCCTATAGGATACTTTTTATCCCTCTCTACAAGTGTTAGTTCTATATAGACAAAGTTTGGGGCGAAATTTATTCAATGCATATTTCTCCCAAAAATTTAAAGATCAATTATTATTAAAAAGAAACATGTTCAGATACATCAATCTTGCTGCTTTTTGGTATAAGGAACATAATTATCATGTCACAAGCTTAACTGAATTGAACTGGGACTATTTTGCTTTTTTTATATCTACATCATTGTCACTTACAAATATTATGAACATTGATTGTATTCACATAAAATTATGTGATGTGATTTGATCAAGAGTTTGATTAGCTAAATGGTTGAGTTCTAGCAATGTTTTAATTAAAATTATCCATTTCTATACTTATTATTACTTGTAAGCCTTTTTAATTTTAATAAAGCTACAACTAAGAAATATAGCATAACTACACTTACACCCTCATAGTTCTTCGCTTCTATTCCGACTTTGATGTCTAACATAATGTCCTGGGTAACCCCACGGCGTTCTGAAAATAATTTGTAACAAAAATACATTATTAAAATACAATTGTACCATTTATCAGTAACATCCTCCTTTCTGGTTTAAACATAAGATGTAAGAATATACACTTTATACTATTTCAAAGAAGTCTTAAGTAGGAGGCTGTGGAGTGAGAGGGAGAGGATAAGGCTGCTTTTCTACCAAAGCTGTGCTAGGAAAATGTGTGATGCGAGAATATGTAGCTGTGCTGTGGAAATGTGTGGGGGTTTCCACCAAAGCTGTGCGAGGAAAATTTGTCATACGAGGATGTCTAGTGAAACTGTGAAAATGTGCATTAATGTGTGGTGGGAACCGTGTGAGGATGTGTTGTGAAACTGTGTAATGTAATGTCATGTATAAAAGATGGACGTCTATGGACTGGGAGCAAACCTCGGACCGATTCCTCGCAAAACATCCCTCGTAAAACATTTCTCGCACACTCTCTCGCTTGTTCTGTACGTAAAAAAGCCTCGCTCCGATAAGCCGTTTCCACCAGAGCTGTGCTAAGCGAGGCTACGTAAATGAAGCAATTCTATTGGTTCTTCACAAACGCATCCCTCACAATGCATCCTTTTACATCTCTGGTGGAAAAGCAGCCTAAGAGAAGAATCCATCACACCCTTATGTAGCTAGAAGTCTACTACCCACACATGTATGGGCTTTGAGGAAGCATGCAACAGGGTTCCTGTGTGCCTTCCAAGTGGAAGGGATGAATCCTATCCTGCAGTAGGTCATACGGTAGGACACGGGTGGGCACATGCCACTTTGTTTTAATAAAATGATTTCTGTATTGCAGTAACTATTACTTACCTGGAGGTACTTTTGAGATGAAGCACACCTCAAAGGTGTCATATGTTTCAGTCACAAATGTGAATTTTCCTTTGCTTATGTCATCCTTCTGTGCAAGGATGTGACCTTTTGAATCACGGACCTGTAAATCAATTATAATTATTACTAAAAAAACCTAAATCTTTTTTTCTAAAAATTAATTTCCCTTTTTTTAAAATGTACATAGGTCTCTTACAATTAAAACTTATTATACAAAATTCAACAATTTTTTCACTCATTATCACAAAGGCTTTTAATTTTTAAGAAATTCTGCAACCTTTAGGTAGTACAGCCCAGATATTGGTACACTATTAAAGATCTTTTCCTATTAATGAAATTAGCAGCAATTAGCAGGGTAGCAATTATCGATAGAAAGAAAAAAAGCTGGATCTGGCACTAGCTGTTTTTCAGGCAAACAAAAACACTAAACAGCCTTTCACTTTAATGTCTTCATAGCACCTCAACAAATTTTATTTATAAGGAAAGGAGGGAATTGTTTACAACATAAATTAATTTAAATATTGTTGTTGTGAAATAAAGATTTCTTTTCTTTTTAATGATACTGTAACTTGATAAAAACAAGGGTGCTAACTAGGTGAGTTTGGGATGTTTAACTAAAACATTAGCTTCTAAAAATAATTCACCTGTCTCTTAATTATTCAGTTAAATTGTAAGTAGATTGGATTCAAAATATGCTTATATCGGGCGCGAAAGGGCATCGACACCCTATTTATAACCATGACTGGTATTGATGAAAACTAAGAAAACTGAACTAGTACACTTACAACATAGTTGACTTTCTGTCCTGCGGCTTCCGTTACTTCGTATTCTCCAGCAACAAGCACATTGACGAACAGTTCTTCCTTCAAACACTTTTGAGTGTTCGGTGCCATCCGCCACATTATCGCGTCGCACCCGTGCCATAATACACACAAAATTAAACCGAGATAGTACACCTCCATGTTTATTTATTAGTCTTTATTATCTTTTAATAAATAAGTCAGAATTCATAACTTCTTGAACTGAAAACAAACATTCCGTGTCAAAAAGACCGATGAGTTGGCCTGAAACGGGAAACGTCGGCGTTTTGGAAAGAGGTTGACATTAGGTTGCCATTTATTGCTGCTGTTTCCTTTCGCATTTTATAATTGTCATATTTTATTGGAATATTAAATAATAATCATTTATAGAATACTTTCATTAACAAAGTACAATGTGACTACTTAACAATGTTATTACTACTATTGTACTAAAATAAAAATAATTTTAAAAATTATTGATTAAACCTGATTTGCTCGAATTCAAAATAAATAAATTCTTGCGTGTAAAGGAACATAGCATTATAACCATAGATTCAAGTTATGTTTTGTTCTGAGCTCCCTATAGATTCATTATAGATTACAATCTATAGCTCAGTACAAGTACGAAAATACAGCATTCAATATGAGAATTATTTTAAATGAGAATGAAAATAATACCATTGGCTTTCAAAAGAAATACAAAATACATATAAAAGAGTTCTTATTTTATTACTACAAGAACTCTTTAAAAACTTAGAAAAATATTAACTAATTACGTGTAGAAGACAAGAAGATAACACTTTCCTTATGATGATTTCCTGATGATTTTATTGGTAAAAATTGATGTTTACAAAAGTTTTAAACAAATTATAATAAAAGATTTGTTAATTTCTTAAAAACTGTTGAGATTGTCTATGGCAGTATGCACAGCGCAACAACGTCATAAAATATAAACTGCAGTTTCGTAAAAAAAAAATGTCAAATGTCAATTTTATAACCTTGTAATATTTTTGGAATTTTGAAAATTTCCTCAATTTCCATAAAAAATACTCGTGTTATTAGTTTAAATGCCCGTTGATTTTCCTATAAAAGTTATAAACTTCTTCAATTCTACTTAGAAGTCAAAACTGTGTATGAAGTACATTCTAGAAAATTGCATGAGACTGACAGATTCAATACTCAATATTTGTTGAAGATTTTATGGAATACAATTGATTACGGACTATTTATAATAAATTTCCTTTCGGTAATATTCAAGTTCATTGTATATTGTCTTCAAGTAAGTTTTTGATGGCGAATTTATGTCACAACTTATGTGTATGTTTACATAATAGTCAACTTTGTATGCTGCGTTTTTCTAACTTAGGTACCACTTTCTTGACTCTTATGCGGCGCTCGCTTATTTTATTCCGTTTCTGTATTAAATAATAACTTAAACAACATGTTATAATAGTTCTCAAAAGCCCTTAGCCCTGAATCTAACAAATTGCAGCTTGCTTTCTACAAAATGTAATGCTACAAGGCACATACAGAATGTTTAATAATTAATTATAATTTTTGGTAATAGAATGGAAAATATGTACCTTTATTTTTGTCTACTTTGGCTAAACAGTACAGACAAAGTCATAATCTGAATCTAGTATGGATTAGAAATAGATACCAATTACTGCTTGCCGAAGAAAATGATGGATTTGAATAATTAAACTTTAAACAAAATAACGAAAGCAAGCAGTTCTCTACCACAGCTAGAGAACTGCTTGTGTCCTATTTGCCTGGTACTGACCTGGTACCAGGCCGTTAAAATAAGATACTGAGTCATGATAAATATAGAAGCTGGCTTGAAGTAAAACTAAACCTCGGGTCTAATTCTGTATGACCATTCTTGTATCGCAGCAATGTCATGTCTCATCTGTGATACAGGCTAAAATGTCAAATATTGTGACAATCTATTGTGTGCCTTATAGAATAGACATTAAAGATCCCTTGTTGTACTGAGTTCATGTAATGAGTATGGTTTGATGTCACACGATATTGGCACAATATCTTATAGGACTTAGTGAATCAAGGCCCTTAGGATAAAACTTTCATCATTTTCCATGAACTTGGATTCTGTAGTAAAAAATAACCACCAGCGCCATACTTCGCACTAAATAGGCGATACCAAAATAGAATACTAATAAAATCTTTTTACTATTAATCTCTATTATTTTACCTAATAGAACCAGCTTGGTTTTAAAAGTCTTAAGTGACACTGAGTGAGTGAGTGAACACTGAGCTAGATAACTAAGAGTGAGGGTGGTGGGTGGGCCATTAATCATTTGTAGATTGTAATATTATAAACACAAATAAATAACGAAGGATTTCAAATAAGTAATGCCTGATACAATAAAATGGTAAAAATACTAATCTTCATTTGTAACTATTTCAGCAACATCATCTCATTAATGTGCAGCAGCAATTAAACTCTACTAAAATTTTATCATCCATGATTTCTTTCTTACATTGCTTGATATGCTTGGCTTGCTTACTATTTTTAATGCTTTTAATTATTTTTTATTGAATTCTTCACTATTTTTAATGCTTTTAATTCATTCGCATTGTCTTTTTCACATTTGCTTGTTTTAACTATTATTGCATTTTATTTTAATATGGTTTAGTCTAAAGTGTTATTTAAAAAAGGCTGGTTGTCGGTGACCCCCCTGGTGTTGCCCAAGATGGTAGACAAATGAGGCGTACCATGAGGTGGCCTACAATCTATATGTATGTTTGTCTGATAAAAAGCCATGTCAATCCTAGAACAGCTCTTAAGCCTATAAGTAAGAGTCTAATTAGAGACTAATGTGTATCTAAATTGTAACTCCTATTACACTAAATTAAAAAGAAGGCTTTAGATAAAGGCTTTATATGTATATAAAGATGGTAATGGTACTTTGTTTTGTTAAAAGAGTAGACAAACAGGCAGGCTTTGAAAGAGAGCTCTTTTCATTCTATTTTTGAAGAATCCCCTCAAGCCTACTTTCATTACTCTTATAACAAAAAAAATCTGAAACAGATCACATGTTTAATTTATTAAAACTTTGGTCTTTTCCAGGTTGATCCTGCAACTCTATTTTGTAAATATTGATCCTTGTGGTAGTGCTGTACGCTGGCTAAAATGTACTCCAGTAAAGAATTAAAGACCAGCGTGTGTGGCTGATATCAGGTGCGATGTAAGTTCTTTTTAAAAGCTTTTATTTAGCTTGCAATGTATGTTCGGGTTGGTATGTTTGTTCGGGTGGAATCTTTGAACTCAATTTTGAAGTAGATACCTTCAACCGATTGAGCTGAAATTTTGTATACACGTTTGGTTTTGATGACAATGCACGATATAGTTTGTGACGTCATTCTAAATACAATATGGTGGACCATCCAAGATATCGGAATAGCAATTTTTAATGCATTTCTATAATATGGGTATCAAATCAAAGGGTTTGTTAAGAGTAACTCGAAAAAATAAGAGATTTTTTAAAAAAAGTTTTTAACTCGTAAGTTATTTTAAGTATATTTTTATAACACACTAGCTGTACCGTTCCATGCTTTGTTGTCACATTATGACCACATTTGTCATTGAGTCCCATCTGGTGGATAAGATCTGATTTGGAAGATAACAGAATCAATGGTTTGCAAGTCTTAAATTTTCCCACATAATTTGTTGAGGTATGTGGCTTCATCTAGGTTCAGTTTATTCTTGTCTATATTGATATTCAATTTGTGCATTACTTCACTATAGTAGTAGCTGAAAGGATGTATGCAGGACCATCTTTTTAACCTATTGGAGGCCCTGGGCAATACTGGGCATATTAGGATAATGGGGATATTGTAGTCAGTAAGGTTTGATTTCTTCGTTAATTAATATAAGTTTTTTGGTAATAAATATTGGTTATCTGACAACTCTGAACTAGGGACTTTGTATTTGATCTGAGGGGGTACTTGCCCTAAGTGCCCACTGGGAAAAAGGGGTTTGGATGTATGTGATCTCCGTTAAGGTTAAGAAGCTTATCAGTAATAACTCCAAACAAAACACAAATTGTATTTCTAGTAATGCCACAGAAAGGTTCTGGTACGCAAGCAATTGTCAGAACAAAAGAAAGACTATGTTTCTGGTGAGAAAATATAAGAAGTGATATTTTAAGTACATACTCGAGAAAAATTTACTGAGTCTATCTGTGGTTAATATTAAATTGATCTAATAAGATTTTACTTTGTAGTTTACAAGTGTGACTTCTAGATGGCGCTACTGTCTATTGAATCGACATTAGTAGCAAATAATTATTGTTCCTTGCAATTTATAATTTATTATTATTTCCTTATTGTGACCTAAAAGTTGACATTATTTCTAGTATAAGATAAGCTTGCCTTGTTATAACAGTAACTGGTAATGGTACTTTTTATATCAAAATTGGAATTAGACTTTTTAGTAAATATTAACAGTGGCAAGTGAATGAGTTTTAAGTGTTTGCTTTTTAAGGATAATGGAGGATTAATATAAAGTGCTGTAGTTTACTTGATGAATTGGTGTGGTGTGTATGAATTCCTCAAAATTATAGTCCAAGGAAGTTGTGACTTGATCCACAAAAGTTTTTATTACAATGATTTTGTGACTACCTATTGAAGTGCAATGTGAAACAAATATTTAGATATATCGCAATTGCATATATTGAAACGATTGTCATACTCGAAATTAAATAGACTGTAGTTTAACACTGTGCCTTTCCTGTAAGTAAACAGAATAGTTAAACAATGGGTATGGCTCACATCAAATGCGTCCCACCGACAGCAAAGTGGTAAAGAAGGTAAATCTGGTAAATTTAGTAAGGTAAATCTGGTAATTTAAGTTGTTTCTTTGTCTGTGTCTACAAACATAAGCCAAAAGCTGTTAGATGTTGGAACATTTCAGGGTCATCAGTAACTGTTTCGGCTGCTACCTTAAGTCTCTGGAGTTTTGAAAACCTTTTAGGTGTTATTCTGATCATTAACTTTACCTTCATCACCTAGAGGTCACTTTAAAATCCTTTTAATCACAAGATTAAAATTCTTAAAGTTATCAGTATTGAAGAACCATACCTAAACCCATTATGATTGACGATCTACCTTTGATGTCTATATTTAGTTTATATTTGAAAATTTTCTTTATTTGAAAATTTGCAAATGAGAAAAGTATTGAAAAAATAGTTTACTAGTTTGATCATTAAATTAGTACAGAGCTTTAGAAGGCCTGTGACATCTAACAACAAATCACCGGGATGCGATGGCGACGTCGCCAACTACGTACTGAAATGCTTGGCACATTTTACCTGTTATTATGTTAAAGAAAATCAATCGACTGTAAGCCGTGACAAAAATACTATTATTGCTACAAATATACAGTTTTAATACAAAGGTTTTTTTAAAAGGAATTATAATTTAACGGCAGCGGGAAGTCAAGAAAGAGTAACTAAAAGCGTTCACAGAAAAAAATGGAGCAACAATTTCTATCTACATGTAAATTAGGTATGCAAAAACATGGATACATTTTTTCGATAAGCATGGATACTTACAAAAGTTTCATAGCGAAAATGCTAAAAACCGCCATAACGAAAAGAAACACCAAAAGAAGAGAATGGGAAATTATTCAGAATATGGATGAAAACCTTTGTAGAAACCAAATTAAAGAAAGAAACAGACATTTTGTAAAAAATTATACATTAACAACATGAATAATATCAGGCACGCATTATAAAGAAGCTTTTTAAAAGTGGAACCAGAGTAGGTAATGAACGATTACACAATAACTTTGACATAGATTTGCAAATCACTATCCATGAACGGTTGGCAACAAGTGTGTTGGGGTAGGACGTTGAGCTAGGTCATAGGAAGCGCCGTTGGTCTAACATCATTTATCTTCGTTGGAATTCTGAAACTCTGAATATATGAAGGGATGTTTCACTTCATAATTTTCTCCGCTTTATTGTAGTAAGTAGGTATACTTTTTATTATTATTCCTCTTGATTTTAAGATAGATTTGTTAGTATTGGGAAATACTTTGAATATACTTGAGGTCATGGGAAGGTTGATAAAATCATTGTCACGATTTTTAGTGTTCTTAACTGTGTTAAAAGTGCGTGCAAGTCTTGGATTTTGTTTTGGGTTTGGTGGGTGCCGGAGATCATTTGTCTCAGACTAATTCAGTACTTCAAGAGTAACAGCATATTGTTCTCAAAGGCATGTGAACACATCCAACCCGCAAAGTCAGCGTGGTAAATGAAAGCAGACGCAGCCACATGGTTCAAATCTGTTTCAATTATTTCCTTACAAACTGTCTATGACTGAAATGTCTAAGCATAACATTCTTAATTTGCGTACCTGAAAAGCTGAATATGGATTGATCAAAATGCCCTATAAAACCAATAACTAACCCATATTCGTGCAAATAAATGATTATGGAGCTATGTTGCTTGCAACAAGTGTGTTCCACTGGTTTCACACTAGACTATGAGAAATGTTCCAAAGAAACCTGAAAAATATGTCATTACATACTCCGAAATTCTCATACGTTATAGAATACATCATATTAGCAGTTTCTCTTTTGATTTAGAGGTCAATAGTTTTAGCCGCAAGTCATCAATGAAAAAGTAGCAAGTGTGTTGGGGTAGAACATTTTGCTAGGTCATAGGAAGCTCTTAGGTTTAACATCATTCATCTCAGTATTCCGATTTGGGATATTTCAGTTCCCAATCCACAGGTACCTTCTGCAGGTACCTTGTATTACAATACAAGTCTGTCTAGAAACCACACCCCCTGAAACAAAACATTAGCAATTACTTGATTATCAGCATTCTTGGTTTTATGATTAGGCGTCTTATCCTATTCTACGTCGATTGGGATTTTCCAGTGTTAGACTAGCCTCATGTCGGTCCGTTGGTAGTTAATCGGACACGTCAAATCTATTTATGCGTAGTCTGCCAGCGAATCGGTTAATCTTTACATGATGGTTTTCTAAATAGGTATCGATTTCGTGTAGGTCACAGCAATACAATTGTCTTGTTAGTCATTGTAATTTGAATACATTTTCTATTACTTAGGTAGGTAGTGATTGCGTTCTTTCGATTAAAAAACGTTTCTTGGAATTAAACTGATTGAATTGTATTGTAACTACCAGATGGTTGTGGTAGGTCATGCTCTCATGACTGACACATTATCGTTCTATTATAAAACAAAAATGACGACGAAAGCTACATTGGAATTGAATAAAATGATGTCCATTATCTATAAGCATGACGTAAACAGGCATGCCAGATACGTGCAAAATATAACAATCAGTTCTTTGACCATTAGATAAGGATGAGATACACCCGAACAAAAATTACTTGTATATTCACTAAAACGACAGGAAATCAACCAGACTAATGGCGTTTTTGTTGCTTATTTTATTTCGTACATACGTAAGAAGATACTGTTCGTGTTACAGATGTTATCTCACGTTCTCACTCATAAAAATGCATCCAATACTGCGCTCTAGTTACGGAAGATGCGACACGCGCATAAACGGGCCAATTTACTGTAGCGCCGGCCGACCGAGTACTTGCATGTTAATCTGCCGATGTAAATACGTTCGCGCAAGTCAGTGATGTAATATTATACAATGAAAAACGAGAGTTGCAGTCGCGCGGCGCAAAAATGCCCCTTATGCTGCATTCGGTTCCATTCAGCTGACGCGGCCGTGACAGTGCGCGCCACTGCCACGCGGGGGCGGGGACTCGCCGCGAAACTGGGTCGCTCGCGATGTGTAGTCAAGTTCAAGGCCACGCCGGGGGAGGGGGAGGGGTTTCCGATCGTCCCTAGATGGCGTTGCGCGATCCGAAAAATTTCGCGAGCGGGGTGAGACGCGGGGCGACGGGGACAATTGGGAACGAATTTTCGGTGCAACACGCGACACGACGCTGCACTCGTGTGTCGAACGTCGCGACGCGCAGTACTCTACGTTCGCGGTACCGGTACACCCGAATATCCGAGCTAACCTAGCGCAGCGAGCGACATGGACTGGATGGAGATGGACGACGTGGTGCGTACGAATATTTTGAATTAACTCGTGATATCCCAAACAGAAATAGAATTTTCCACACTCCTCGCCACGATTTTTGTGCGAAAACGATTTTGCCGTGACCTATCCTAACATTTTTATCATAGTACGCACTACCGCTAATTACTTATCGGATGTTTATGTTCGTGCTAAATTACGGAGGAGTTTTTGTGTTTCTTTTTATGTAAATTTATGTAATGTTGAGTTAGGTCCGGCGATGTTAGATTTTATATGCCATTGATATCGTTCCTTTAATGTTAAGTCGTTACGGGATTTTTAATATCAGCGTAGGTTTAGACTCATGTAGCATTTGTTCGTAATTGGCTAACAATGAGACAATCTGTTGTCCAAAAATTGCCTCTACCATCCTCAGACTAATTGTGTTAGCCGCTAGAAACGATAAACCCGATGCTCTATACTTGTTTATGTGGTGCACGGAAAATTTGTCACGTTTAAGCATTAAATTACATTAATACGATAATGTGTCATATCATAAAACTTCAACCTATATCTTCTTCAAAATTGGATTTAAAAGTTGCTTAAAATGAAAAAAACACACTGTTGAATATTTTTGCAATCACTACTTTACGGGCGATTAAACGAATAACTGGAATAATCAACTGGAAAGGATCTGGTTGTAGTATCGAATACTGACGCTTCCGATTCTGACAGCTTCCGAATGATTTATTTAAAATATTGTTCGAAATTCAATTCTCCTGAAGCGCACGTGAGCACGGCCCCGACCTGCCCCAACGCTCATCGATCGCGCCGTCTAGAGCCTAACGGTTCAACTCCTATTACACGCAATATTTGAATGCCTATCGCTCCGCTACTCAAAACCCCTAATAAATAAATGTATTTCGTTTGGTTTCTTGATTCGATTTTCTTATTTGATTTGGAACGCTCTGGTATGTTCTATAACTTTCGATTTTTGTTACGTTCGCCGTTAGGTTCAGCCTGTCGGTTCTTCACTGTCTTTATATTGTCCGTCTGCCCAAACACGTAATAAATATTTCCGTTATTGTTTATTGTTCTATGGTTGACAATTTAATTTGTTTTATGAGGCTCTACATAACTTTTTAATTCTTATCAGACTTATTATTTACCGTCCGGCTACTCAAACACCCATCAAATATATTCTGTACTATTTATTGATTTGATTTCCTACTTGTTGGCTGGTGGATTTGTTACGCAGTGGGATTTCTCCATGACTTTCCATTGAATGTTATGTAATGCATAGTTTGATTCAGGTTACTTTACAGTTCTGGTAAATTTCGCGTTTACAATATTTTTTGGTGCTACCAGAATCTTTCGTCTAGGTAGTAGTATAGGAATTAATAGGAAATTTGGGAAGGAAAATATTTTTTTTACTTTATGTATTCTCTTTTATTATAGGGTCTTTTTTTAGTAGGTATTTATTTTGATTAAATTTTGAGAATTAGTAAAGATTTTCCAAGTACCTGCTACTAAAATAGGGTATTACGGCCTATGTCAAAAAGCTTTTTATATGAATTCGTAAGTCATAAAAACCCATAAAACATTGGAATTTTTTTTTGCAAACCTATATTATGTAAAATAAGACTTTTCAGTTAAAATTTCATAAATCCCCGTGAAAACACGGTCTCGGCCGTCTCGGCGCTGCCGCCATGCTTGTGACGTCACTTGCAGTGAAAACACTACATCTCAGTTATTTTTGCAAAAACAAAATGTGTTAGTTCTTATCGTTGGTGTCTCGTGCCTGAATGCAAGAGTACAAGCATTAAAACGCCGGAAAAGTACTTACATAGATGTCTTTACGTTCCTTAATTCAGATGAGCAGCAATCGGGATTGCATGCGAAAAATTTCGCCACTCACACAAATCATTCACTTTCACAAATTTCTCTTCCACGATAAAATTATATTATTATTTCGAATTGTCTGTGGCGGTGTTCAATAAAAAATACAGGTCAACAAAGACCCCATTGTTTATTTACACTGCTAATGACGTCACGCCGATAGCTTTCATGGCGTATAGCGTTTTTGACATTTGAAAAACAGATTAACAAACCTGAATTTTAAAATTGAAGTAATAAATTTATACTACATTTTTCAGAACAGAAATTACCATTTTTCACTTGCTTTTAACAAAATCTATCAATATTACATAATTTTGGATTTTTCCTTGCATAGTGCGAAATTCCCTGTTCTGTACGTTTGCTTTGGTAACTAAACAAAAAAATCCTAAATCAAAGAAAGTGTAAATTTGGCAGATATTTTACCTGACTGATATCAGGTAAAATAAAGTTCTCAATTTATACATTTTAATTAAATTTAAAACAATTTATAGTAAGACATTATTGTTCAACAGTCGAATGCAACATATTCGACAGATTAACTAATTTGGGATTTTAATTATATCTGTTCACTATTTGCATCTCTCAAGGCTGAAGGCATTTTGAAAGGCCATTAGAATATTTACGACAACTATACAACTTTGGACTATCAATTATTAAGGTTGATTCTATTTTAGATATGTATTCGTTTCTGGTTTTAGGAATATGTCGTTAGTAGTAAACTATAATATTTCGCCCAGGTTTACTTAGCAGCAGTATGCTATTGTCATTAATACCTTTTCAACGCCTGGAAACTTTTGATAAACTCTTTCATTGAAAAGATAGTTTGAACATAAAGCTTATATCATCATTGACTTTAAAGAAACTTATTAAATATGTACTCATATCCTTGGAACAATATAATTATTAATTTGTAACTTTTCGGTGCACTTATTTTTTCTTATTACTTAATTATTCGGTAAATTTAATAAGCTTCTATATATTTGCATGTCCCAATTGTGGGTTGGGTTTTTTGAAAAATATGTTAGCTCAATATTTTTCAAAAATATCAGGAAAAAGCTCTTGGTGTTTTAGTTGCCACTACTTGCAGCCTAACAACGTAGCAGTGACAAACAACATAAACATTTAGTATAGGTACATACATTTAATGTCATCTATGCTTTCTTTCCCGCTGTTATGTGAGTCATAAGCCTTCTGGTGTTTATTGAAGTCAAATTACTGTTTAGGAAGTTTCAGACTTAGTCTTTGAATGGCTATAAATAAACTAACTGTGAATTGTTTATAAAAGATGTTCTATTTTCGAGCAATGTTTGAAGAAATTTCCATGACGAAGAAAGTATACTAATATGATGTAATCGTGATCACGATAATGCACAAATTCACCTCCGCGTAGATAAAAGATAGCGGTGGCAACTTGGCACAATTTCGCTTAGTTTAGCTTTCTATCTAATCTGTTTTGCTGCGAGGTGCATATAATAACGATAGTGGCCGTCCTTGACTTTTTTTATTAATCAGCTAACAAAATAAACTATTGAGTAAGTATATTCAAATTGTTTTCATGACTTTGTTTGCTTCGTTCAGATCTTTTATCCCCTAAATCATCCTCTTTGTGTACTACCACTTTTGTTTTCAATTCAACGTTTCAAATCGAAACATAAACCGCTCGTATGTAGTACATGTTAATCCTATTCCTCAATAGATGATTGGTTTTACTTAATTACTTTTAAAGTTCCAGTGACTTTATTTTTTTCAGTTAAATGTAAATAATTTGAAGGCCTTTCAAATGCATTCAATGATTCTAATACCGATATCTCCTTTGTTCATTGTTTGTGTATATAATTATATCATTGGTTATCATGTCTGTATGTATGTCAGCGTCTCGCACCTTTGCCTTAAGTTTTTGATGTTTGTATTGATACGGATGACGTGTATTTAACAAAAAAAAAAACATATTTACTGATCACCATTTGCTAGATCTTCTTTCGGTGTAATACAATAATGATTTTCTTATAATTTACAAAAATAGGTATTTTTTTCATCATTTATTTCCTCATTTTTTCGACTACTTTGTATCTTTCTACTTTCTTTTTCAATACGAAAACACATTAGGGCACATGTACCTTTCCAACATCCAGGGGTGTTAGTAAATATTTGAGGCCTAACGTTGTGGGGGGAAATAGATCCAACAATGATATTACAGTATTAATTTAATCAACATGCACGCTACAAATCTACTTGTTAATCAATTTGATGAATGCAGCGATTATGCGTTTTGGGTCGATAATTATTTGTAATGTGGTGGAAAATTTCTTGAAGGATTACCAAATATTTGCTTTGTGATACTTGTGAGGACAGCGAGATCGATTTGCTCGTACTTGCTGCACCTAATCGTGCAATATTTGTCTATGGATCAAACTTTTTTACCACCACTTATGAGAATAGCCGTTCACTGTCGACCCTTATCGATATGAAGATCACTCTATACCTATCTAACGATTGAGTTAGTAATAAAATATGTTTGATTAATAAGTTATTACATCCACGCTGTTCATCGAGTTCAGGCCTCTTATCTTACAACAAATAACGTATCTCTAGATATGGGTCAGATCGCGCAGCTATGGTCAGGGGCGAATAACAGATAAACATTCTATTAAGAACTAAGACACTGCACTTCCGCGCATCCTTCTAAGATAGATAGATTTGTAATGTCGAAATTAGGTTGTACATCTGATATATCATAATGGCGCCGACCATTGTTATAACAAGCACATAGATAAACATGAAAGCCTGTTTGCGGTACACAAGAGTCGCGTTAAAAATACTAGATAAACGTTTCCAACTCTACCAATATTCGCGAATAGATAGAAGTTTTCGATTGCGCGTCGTGTATTGCTGCTTCGGTGGGGTCCAGCGTCGAGGTGGTTCCACTGGCGGACGAATGTATAGCCGGCAAGTCGACGTGTTCTCCGAATTCGTGTAATTGACGATGGAGTGGAGTGGGAGTGAGGGGGGCTCGAGCGGGAGATTTGGCGGTTGGCCTTGACAATGAACCGGCGGCGGCGCGCACACAGCCACCTCCGTGTCCGCACATGTCACGCACACGCTGACAAATAGAAGTTATTCCACGAATGGCCTCTCCCACACAATAATTGCGAGGGCTGCCTTAGATTTAGGCTTCTTATTAGATTTTATACGAAGATTTTATTGAGCTCAGGAAAGTTCTGAATCTCGTCTCAAATTGTATTCCCTTTCTCGTAATCCGACTTTTACTAACTCAATGTTTTGATCTGATTACCTTAGATGGATTACTAATAAGCTTAGTGTTAGCAACATGTTCAATTAACATTTACTTTCACACAAAAATCATTAAGATAAATTTAATGCTTTTTTGTTATTAACTCGAATAGTAGGTACGTGTACATATTTTTGATTATTTTTTTCTTTGTATTTCTGTCTGTTTTTCCTCATACTTCTGCGTCGGGTTCGACCCTTTTTTGCAGGGGGCCTAGATAATATTCAAATTGTTTATAACTCGTTGCAATTCCGCATTGGAATTAGCCAAATCAGTTATTTTATTTATATCTATCACGTCTTCCAGACAATTGTGCAAATAACGTTTCCGTGTTCAAATGTTATTGCCAAATCTATTTGTTCACCGGTGAACCGGTGTGATAGTACGCTTTATCGCGTGTACTTGGCGTCTGGCAACCCTGTCGCCAAAAAAACTGTGCGAGTCTGGTCGAACGCGCAGCCGCCGCGCCGCGTGCCTGCCCTAACACAACATAGTGCCTATAGAGAACATGTAATTTGAATACGGCCGTGGTCAATCAAGACAACATGTTCATTAGACGCTTTAGAGTCCAACTATCGTTGAAGCTTGTTGATGCTTTTCGTCAAAAATTAGACTGTTAGAAATCTTAAAAACTGTGCGAGTCTGGTCGAACGCGCAGCCGTCACTCCGCGTGCCGCCCTAACACTACACAGTGCCTATAGAGAACATGTAATTTGAATATGGCCGTGTTTAATCAAGACAACATGTTCATTTGATGCTTAAAGTCTAATTATCGTCTAACTTGTTGATGCTTTTAGGTTGTAGAGTTAGATTAGACTGTTAGAAATATTGCTCCCATACGAGAATTCAGCAAATAATTGTATGAATGCGATGGGGATTGTCTATGATCATGCAGGATTCGGGTCGTTAAATTCTCGTTCGGATGACGCAAGTTGATGACAATTTAGGAAAATATTTTTTATATTTTAAGATTCTTGTCATAAAAATTTTCCATACATATTAACTATGTCCTTGGCGCGGTAGAAGCGTACCTACTATCCATTTTATGATACTGCCGTTGTCCTCCATATTACATAACATGTTTGTGTCATGTAGTAACGTGTATAAAATGAGTCAGATAGGCATCGTGAGCCTACCCTAACGGAACTCTGAGTGGTCACGTAATAAGTCGTTCGGATTGTCTATGGTCATGTGCTGGTACACGGTTGAGACGGCGACGCAGCGCCTTTTTACAGTTCATTTGTTTTTTTTTTCAACTACAGCCAGTCCGCGACTCTGTGTGATTTGTTTTTATGGGATGTTCTTCTTTCTAGAGAAATGGGCTAGTTTCGTTATTACTATTAACTGTTCTTGTAGCGAAAGTAAAAATTCGACAATATTGCGGGTTCCTCTTTATCGCTTGAGTGTACGAAAAGTCGACTATATCCTTTCTTTGGACATTTTCTATATTCCCCGAATTGTCGCCATGCTTTTATTTTCTTCATAATAGTCTCAAAAATAAAAATCGTTTTAGTTGTTTAGCCTTCAAAGTGTAATAGGCTGACATGACATACAGGGTAACTTTCCCATTTATAGTATAAGAATGTATACAAGGGGCAGATATCTAGGCATGACACATATAACAATAGATTGTGTTTGATCTGATCCGAAATAGATTTCCTGTTTATTTCAATTGTAACTAGAAGATCAAGATTAGGAATAAATAAATGTACCTATGCTTAGGCATGTACTGCCGCATTGTCGAAACAAAAACATGACTTAACTTTGCGTTTTGATTGATGGACATCACGACGTGATAATTTTCAAAAAGTTAATAACAGTCTGCAAAGCTTGTCGGTCGTCGGTGCATCATAGCTGCGTTTCGGGGTTATAGGTAGAATATAATTTTTCGAATGAAGACGATTACACGATTTTTTGCTTGCAACGAGTTTTAGTTAGGTACCTATTACTTATGCTGTGGTAATATCGCTGTTGCTTCGAGACTTGCCCAGTCAAGTGTCTGGATACTTCTGTCGGAAAAACTACCTACTACCCGCCAGAACTTTGCGGAGTGGCGTCGATTAGGAGAGGCTCATGCTCTCCTACAAAGGGCTGAAAAGAAAAAGAAAAAAGTGGATTGGCGATGGCCGGAGGGGCGGTCTTTGCCGTACACATACGCCTCGAGATGTCGTACGTGGTGTTTCATGCGCCCTTATTGGAGACAGTATGGAAGGAATCCAGCTCAATTTTATCTTGAGGAGATGTACACGAGGCTGCGAAAGATTGCTAATGTATTTCCGCCTGACAAATGAACCAAATTTTCAGGAGTAGCATCAGTCAAACAGGCTGAGATTTTTACAGTGTTTGTTGTGTTGAATGTATGTAAAATTCAATTATGTTTGTTATAGTTACCACTTAACACCTGGTGTGTTATAGGTAGGTATACTTGTTAGCTGTAGGTTGAAGAATGAAAAACGGGCTATTAGGTACCTACTCGGTTTTTTACATGCGTCCAAGTTTGAGTCATGTGCATTGTAAACTCGGACGGATTTCCTATTATATAGACTTAGCTTTAAAGACATGATCACAACCTTTATTCTTGGGCATATAATTACCGGACGTCTTGCATCTATGATTAATAGCCGTTTTGAAATATGGCCAGACGTTCGAGGGATGTGTTGCCAAGAATATATGGAAAAAATAAAAGTTTCACATCGGTATTAGTTATTGTTTATGATAAATTAAGGACAGATAGACATAATGTTGTTTAGAAAATAGCTCGTCAAATTTATAATCAAACACAGTCACAGTTTAGACTTTCACAGAAAATGTAATCATCTGTGACTTAGCGGCAATTTATTTTAAGATTATTTATAAGTGCTTACTGTTTTTTCCAGTACCATGAGTTTTTTCAGTGGGTATTTAAAACTTGGTCAGTGTTTTATAGTATCGTATTCAAACCATTATTGTTGATCCCGCTTTTCCGATATATAGGTAGTCCAGTCAAATAAGAGATTTACCTCGGAATGATCGGTTAAGAATGATCGGTTAGAGAAGGTACGAGTACGAAGTTGATCCCTTTATTTTGCTTAATTTACTGGACTACCTACTAAGTACTACTAACTTTTTACTCTCTAAATTAGGTGGCGTAGTCGGCCTTCGTCGTTATCGATAAACAACAATTCCGAACAAGTCCTTGCTGGCCTCCAAATGGCTGAAAATTTTCCGATCATTGTCTTAGCTTGGTCCCCTTCAGCTTTTGTCCTAAAAATACAATATTGTCTATGGGTACCTACCCTACGTTAACACAATTTGCTATTGCTATTTGACTTAGCTAGGTACTTTTGTCTAAGCCTAACCTAACACAATATAAGTGAACTACCTATAGGTACTTATACAAATAAACATCAGTCGTGGTTTTAATATTCATAGACCCGATATAGACAGTGTAATTATAATGGCCTTGCCATTACTGGCTGCTGTGTCTAATAACAGATTCATGTTAAATTTAACAACTTAATAATCGGTTGCACGACATTGTTGATTCGGTCTGGTACCTACGTACGTCGTTATGGGAAGTTTAATCATATTTAGAATATTACTGAAGTGTTACTTTTGTAGATGACAGATATTGATGATGGCAGCAATTTTATCAAAATTCAATAATTGATGTTGGTGTTTGTATCCAATTTTATTTGGGACAAAGATACACAAAAAGGAGATCCTTGCGAGAGTAGCGAGACATCTATCAAGACTACATAGATACTAAAATTTCCCTAAACCATGTTACAAGCAAGCAATGCTAAAGCTATCCCTTTTACGAATCACACTTCACAATTGGTGAACGTAAATATGAGTCAGCCAATCGGATGCATCGGCCCTTGCCGCCGCTTCAGGAGACTAACCGCTGCGCCCATTCGACGGGCTGCAGTGAACTGGGCCAAGCTGAAACGCGTCTTATTCGCTACGCCGAGGCCGAAGGGACCAATCTGTACTGGGCCGAGCACGTGGTGGTCGGTTGGGCGGCGCGTGCGCACGCTCTGGTGGGGCAAGGCGTGGTTTGCGCGTACGCAATGCGTGACAGTGCGTAACTGTCGCTCCGGTCGCGTGCTCTCGTGTCACTGACGCTCGATCTCTGCCGTAAACAACTTCGGTACTTTGTAACGAAACCCTGCGCACACTCGTAACCATCAAAGTATAATCAGCGCTAGTACGCACCGTTTCGCTTCCGATGACTCGATTCCGAATATACGTTCGTCCGAAAACCACGTGGAAAGTCGAATTGTTCGATAAACCTTAACTACAAATAGGTCTTGAAAGTGCAGTGATACGTGCCCGTAAACAAGCGAAATGTGCGCCGTGGAGGAAACGTGGATGTTCTGCAACATCGCCCACAGACTCGAGGCGATCGAATCTGAATGTGTGAGTAATTGAGTATATTTTCAACAGAGAATGCCCTAAAAACACCAAGATCGTTAACGTTTGATAGAATTATAGCTAACGAATTCGAGTACGGTCAAACATCGTTAATTCTGAAAATCTTCATTAAAAGACAGATTTCATAACAACGTAGACAGGAGAGAAAGAGGAGAGGAGAGGAGGAGAAGAAAGAATATTTTTTCTGGAGGAATTCTCTTGTCGCAAAAGCAATTTATCTCACTCTTTTTCATACATTTTACTTTAAAATTAAAACTACATTTTTTCAACCACACGATAGGTAGGTACCGAAAATTGCCGAAAGACCTTTTTCTCACTGATACCGTCAATAAAAGTTCAATAAAACCAGTAAAGTTTCTCTATTTACAGATTTTCCCTTGAAATCTCAATCTGTATTCTCTCTTAAGATTTTCCCTCTAAATTTCTACGTCTTTTACCACTAATTATTTTTCCCACGAATCTATAATCTCTAGGTCTTCTCGTCTCTCTATGTTTTGCCTAAAAATCCCGTAAGTCTTATACTTTAATCTAAACTAGATCTGTCTAGAATTTCTATAGCTATATCTGAGGTAGTCGAAGTCAGTCACGGTACCGGAATATTGTTACGGCTTTTGTGTTATATCTTTTAATAATTATTTATCATTGCAACCATTACTACTTATAAGCAAGTACCTATCGTAATACTTTGTCGATCAAACTACATTATTACAATTCTTATCAGCATAGGTCATTGAAAACTTTTCCACCCGTCTCGGTCGTGATCAGGCTACATGTTACTAATTAGATGACACTCAATTATAAAAAGATTATGTTTACGATTGAATGAGATTACAATAATAGTGTATTATTGTTGAATTGTTAATGTTGTTGAAATCAGTTTAAATGTTGCTATCTTCTTTCAATTTTACTATACCATGTTTTTTGTGTTATCTTAGATATTGGCTATTTACTCATGTAAGTAATAATTCACAATAACAGAATAATATCATCACCTTAATAACAAAATCTCCAGAGACCGAACTACTTAGTCGCTCTTTGTACAAAGTTTTGCCTTAAGTTTATGTTTTCTGCGAGGCTTCGCCATACAGAGGACATAGGTCGATTTTATCTTTTATCTAACAATATAATTTAACAAAGAAATAATTGTCTGTCATTGATTTAGCATTGTTTTTGCCATTGTTTTTGACCTAGAAGAAAAGGGAGATAAAATGGCATTATTTGCCACTACCAAATCAAGTAGATAAATATCCATATTATGTCTGATACATCATCCGAACGACCCTTTCTCGGCCTTGAGCGAGGCCTCATAACCGATCCGCGAGATTTAGAATTTAAAATTTTACGACCTAAAACCATAATGCAAGAATCTCGTTTTATTACTTAAGTACCAACCCACCAAGCAAATTTGTCTCAATTTTCCATGGTTTCATAACAATAAAGTCTGAATCTAAATATCTTCATGAATATATATTAAATAATATTAAGTAATTGATTAGGTTTTTTTTCTTTGTCATTTAATTTCTGGGCATTTGAGATACCTTCAGGTCCAAATCGCCCTAAGTTCAAAAATTCTTTCACCATTGGAAAGCTACATTTAGCCTGAGTATCATAGGCTATTAAATTAAAATAAAAAAAAATAAAAAAATTCATTGGCAGAGCGAAGCCTGCTGGGTCAGCTAGTAAGTTATAAAACAGTTTTAAATATTTTAGAGTTCCAAGCAAAATCTGGGGTTCTTGGATTTTTTACCTATTTGTAAATTTACAAAACATGATGCACATATCTCATCCGTCACAAAGTCACAAATAAAATGCAATAAACGAATATATTTACGAGCCAACGAACTGCATTCTGCTTTTTTGTCTCACACCGTGTTTACGCGATTTGCTAATGTTCGCAGGTCGACACCCATGGCCTTGAAATTTAGAAACATTAACTAATCAATCAACTACAAGACAAGTGTGATCTTTGATGCCAAACGATTTTAGAAGTTTCATCATTATTTTCCTTTTTTCTATATGATATCTAGAAACTTTTAATCAAGTTGTAACACGTCCCAATCTCAAAGATGCAACAGCAGAATCTTTTTCCAGTTTCTTTATACAGCTTTTAATACTTCTATCTGTGGTACTTATATTATCTACATGCATTTATCCTAATTTTCTTGGTATTTAAGGTGTGGTATTCAATTCACTATTTTGTTCTACTGTGTAGATTTTTCATTGGAATAGAACTTAATGTAAACTATGTACCTACTTATTTGTTAACCAAAAATATTCATTACGCTTTTCAAATTCTCAAGAATTACATTCTTCTATTTAATAATGTTGGTAATCATAATTATCTAATCTTTGTTTTCTGCAAACGATACTACCGCCGCATAAATCATGAAATCAATAGGGTAATAACCACTATCATTGGTAATAACACAATTTTAAGTTCGTAATACTTGTATGTGCCGGTGCTTGTAGGTATCTCTATGTAAGGTTTAAAGTTTAAAAGTTAACAATAAAAGTTATTTCTAGAATGTCTATAGGTAATACACATTCAAACTATTGCTAATACATTGCATAATCAGTACCTTACAATTGCGCTTATTTACTTAACTGTTTCAACTGTATTTAATATGAAGGTAGATAAACATGCTACCTTCTCAGTGTCATCGTTAATAAACAGTATTTAACTTTGTATATTAATTGATTATTATTATACAATATCAAAGAAAGTGACAATCTTGAATATTCTACGGCCTTAAAGCCTGGGTGAACGTTCGAATAGTTTATTGGAGCACTGGATTTTCTGACGTCTGTTGAAAGATTTCCAGAGTTTACACTTTTACGATCTTGACATGAAAATCTACTTAAGTATCGTCCCACTTGATGCTACCGAGACCAATTCAATTAAATTCACGTTGTTGGTTTAAATTGTATGTTCATTCCGTACCTACAAACTTCCCAGTGAGCCAACCAAATATGTTCTCAACTGCTTATGTCTGCCAAAAATCATGTCGTGGATTTTGGGTTTCTGTTTAAGAATTTAATAGTCCGTTTACTTTGAAATATTTCGTGAGTATCGTTTACATTTTATCGATTCCTACGAGTAAATAACACATGTGACGAGCCGTCAATTAATTGAACTATTCCACGAGTTGTTGTAGATGCTGTAGCTATTAAAAAGACGCGCATTATTCGCCTACGTATTAAAGAGTGCGTGTACAATGGACTCTAGTCTGAGTCTGCTCTGGAACTCGTTTCCTATATCGACAAGGCGTTTGAATGTTTTCCTGTTTTTAAAAGGAACCTTAAAGATTATTAGTCTTGTATTTATCCTTTTTACTTTTATTCTTGTTAAGTACACTCCTCTCCTTCTCGCATTTAATAAACAAATTCTTTAGTTATATAGAAGTAACTGCTTACTCAACAAATAAAATGTTGTATCAATAATTTTGAATGTTATACTATTTCTTGTGTCTGATGAAGTCTGATTCTCTGTGTACAATAAAGAGTAATGTCGTCTTTGTTGTTAAATTTCAATACGATTGGAGCTGAAATATGATTGATTTAATATCGAAGCTTTCAATAGTCAGGGCCCAAAATTTGGCAAGGCGTAGTTTTCCGCGGCGTCGCGTACGTACATAGCTGCTGGATGCCTGGCTGCGTAGGTCGCGGTGTCGACGGCCGCGCAATGTCACCCGGCGTCCCCCGTCCCCCGTCCCCCCGGCCCCTGTCCCCCTGTCCCCCTGGCCCCTGCCGGCGTAGAGTCTGCGTACATCAACCAGCCTAGCCCCGGATCATTTCCGAATGTCGCACTCGCGGCGCCTTAGGGTTACGTCCCGAATCGCGCGGGTTGGTTACCTCGTTAGGTAGATGCCTTGTCTGAACTCCCACTGCTTGTTACGAGCTGTTTGCAAGGTATTAGTGACCCACTACCGAGTCGGGTCTCCTCCCACAGCGAAAAGGGATGGTGGACTTTGCATGCGTTTCAGAACACTGAACTCTTTAGTCACTAGGCTAACCCCGCTTGTGTGCGTGTCTTTTGATCTGACAATGTATAGCATAAACACCTCAAAAGTAATAGGAATGTTACTGAACGGCTAATTCGCGTCGGCTTTGATTTTCAGACAGACGCTTGGACGTGTGAACTGTAACAAACAATAAATATACCTTGCACTGTACGACCATTAAGAAAGATCCGAGTCAAACAGATTCTGTTTGTCAAGTTTTATCCAAATTATGTTGCAACAATCTGTTGCATACATGATTACATGTGTGCGTATAAACTCGTATGTTAAATTGTATCCCAATCAAAAAATTTGAATCATGCAACATTGCAGCCTGATAAGCTATCATCACGGTTTAATCTATCCCAAAAACGTTCAATATATTTTTGGTGCGCCGATCATTACAAACAAAATGTTTTGCTTTTATTTTCGTTAAGTTATGGTCATATTTCGCTTAATTACGGCATAATATTTAATTCTATTTATCCTCGACCATTTATAAGATGCCACTTTACATAAATTGAGACGTCAGCCAGATACCTTGCGGAGAAAAATACAATTTGGCCGATTGGATGGATGGATAGGTAATTAGATCATGGACGGGCGATCTTCGCTAAGCGGAAAGGAGGAATTCGTGTGTCACGTCACGATAACCGTATCAAAAGTATGTTGATGGTGGTCGTGGTGGCGCGATCCACGCACTTGAGGTAGGTCCGTGTGGCAGTGCGTCGGGTTATGTAACGCGGCGTCACGCGTCACGCGCGGTCGCAGCAGGTGCTCGAGATTTTAGCGATCGCCCGCGTGGTATATTGGGCGCTGTCGGTCGTTAACCCTTCGCTATCTGCATTATTTAGCTCGGCTCAATGTCGGCACAATGTCGAATCGTTCGAGTTCACAGACCGAGCCGCGACGCCGCCGCGCGCCTTGTTCGACCGCCTTGTTCTAGCTAATTTTTATGGCCAGCTCGCTGCTTCCATTTTCGTAGTTTGTTTTTTCAAATTCATCCATGTTTTGATCCGAATACATATTTACTTTCAAAGCGAGATTAACCGGTGCTCAAGTGGTCGAGTATGTTTTCTAGTTTAGGCACCGAAAATTCAAATAAATAAGTTTATCGTGTAAAAACATTTGCATTGCGTTCTCCTTGATTTAGTTACTTCAAATATTTTTATCGATGTTTCGATCGTGTGATAGCGGTTTATTTAGAATCGTTCAAACAGTACAAACAAGTTAACACCTTATGGTGACAACATGAAGGGCTCGAGTACCGTTCTGCGTCCGCCATCGCTCCGCACTCGGTCTGTAGGCTGCGAGGCGAGGCGAGGCGACCTCGCTTGCGCGGAAACCGCGCCACGGTCAAGGCCGAAGTCTAGACGCAGCCCCCGCGCCGCCTCCCCCGCGCCACTCGACACCACCCCGGCCCTTCGCCAATCCGCTTCTCACTGCCTCCCCCACCATTTATTTTTACCTCGTCAGCCGCCGCCGAATTTGCCTGGGCGAAGCTTTTTGTGCTTACGCAAACCTGACCTACCCGTACATACGGCTATGTATCACTAGATTCTCGGTCGATCAACGTGAGCAGCCTGTTATTATGAACCATAAACTGACAGAAATTATTCACCGACAACTTTGATGCTGTAGCCCGAGGCGGAATCGGTTGGCCAGACGTTTGATAATTTATAATGCAAACCGATAATTATAGCAAGGCTGGACGTTTACAGTGAGCTGTGATTACTCGAATGCACAATACCTGGCCTTAGGAACGGTTTAAGCTTTTCTAGTAAATTGTCAGGCATTGTAGAAATATTTGTGAGTGCAGTGGAATATAACAAAATAGTAAATTATTCCTGCGTTTCTTACAATGAAACCTTCAACAAGGAGTCATAATTTTGTAATATTAATTTTAGCAGGAAGAACAGCTTTTCTGAAAACCCAAGCAGCGTCTACTTCGCGATCATTCTCTTTCATAATTATATGTAACCCATTAATGACCTACTACAGGGTCGGGTCTCATAATGAGAGGGATGTAGGGCTTAGTCCAACACGCTGGCCTACTGCGGGTTGGTGGACTTCACACACATTTGAGAATTTTTTTTTGTGAACTCTTAGGCATGCAGGTTTCCTCGCGATGTTTTCTTTCACCGTAACAGCAGGTGAAATTTAATTTTATAAAGCGCACATAACTTTTTTACAAAGTCATTGGTGTATGCCACCGGGATTCAAGCCCGGATCCCTCGATTCGAGGTCGAATTTTAGAATTCGAATAGAGAAATAGAGGAATCCGGACCACTGGGCTATCTGTTACTTCTATTATTCATACTTTTGCTTAAATCCTTATTCCTTGTATAATGAGTGTTTTTTCATAGTTTTTATTGCCGCACTTGCACTTTTCTTCTTCGCGCCTCGACTATTAAAGATTGATCGTTAAGCTAGTATTAGAGTTGAGATACTGCGCGTCGACAATTTAAAAATGTGGCAGTGACGTCAGCGGCGAACGGCGAATAGCTAATGCCGGCCTTGGCGAACGGACCACACGCAAATGTTGCACATAACGTTGCTTAATTTTTATCTCGACCATCGAAAATAATCACACTCGGAACTAACTCTGTGTGACAGAGAACCCCCAATCCGTATCGGATCTATTCTACGAGTAACTCGGGCGATTCGTTATACTTTCAACTTGTAGGAGACTACCTACGCTTTTAACGCTATTGCTTTGTACAGAATGTCCATTTTATGCCGGTTATCACTGCAGATTCTGTATGTTATAAGGAGCTAAGTCCTGATTTAAGGACGACTTTTACACGTTTCAAGGTTTCAAGAAAACTCTTGTTATCAGCAATTAGACACTTAGATTCCTTATGCCAGAATTATTTCATGATAGGGTACCAAATCCGTGAATAACGTGTTTGGGACATGTCATGTTCTAAGCCTTCTTCTGCTAAGGGTAAAGCCGAGCCCAGTATTTAGGCTTAAAAGACTTTGTAGGGTTTAGTCTCCCCGTGTGATGAGACAAAAACTTTGAACGTTATCTAACGCTGCGTGGTAACTCGTCGGTTCTCATTCAAATATTCTAAAGGCCAACCGAATGTGAACAGGCAAATCGCAACAGGTCTGAGGACTGTCACTGTTGTAAAATATTTAATACAACTGCAAATGTTATTTCAGAATAACAATGTGTATTTTTTGTGTTCGCGTTGATAACATTTGTATGGTTAGACTTTCAGCCAAATTTAGAAGTGCTTGGTGGCACTGGATTTTTACCTCTAATATTATTGCTGTAAGTGTCACGCTTATAAAACGTGAATAATATTGTGAGGCTAATTGCGATAACTCTGTTGGATTTGAAGACGAGAGGCGAGGTGTCGTAACGGCCTTTCAAACATTTATCTTTATGACATTTAGCAAGCAGGAGATAATTTTAAAATAACATTTTTATGTAGTCAACAAACTTCAGCATAATCTGGGAACGAACGAGTACTGAATTATATCAAGTGGCGTTGGCATGGTACCAAGATTGTCAAATTCCATTTATCAACGATTTTTTTTGTTCTTAAATACAGTAGCCAAGGTCTGCTGATGTGTTACGATAAGATACATTGAACTCTGGTCAAGTTTGCGTGACTCCAATGAATTGAACACTTGCGCAAATCGTTAGTAGACAATTTTAGGCAATTAGTAGGCTCAATCGAAAAAATTGCTAACAATTCTAGCAATTCTCTTATCTTCACAATAAAAATTCCCGATAACACATGGAAAAATACCGGCTTGTGCCTACTATTATCATGTTGAGGTAGGTCCGGGGTTTTCATAAATAATGCGGTTGTCGTGACGCTGTCTTTGTTTGCCGTTCTAATTCTGGTAGGCTCAATGACGTCACCGTCGATTCGATACATCAATATTTTCTGACACATTTTTTTTTATTATTGTTATGCTACAGATTTGAGTGATTCAGGCCGATAACATCGGACGCGATAGTGAGCAGACAAAACAACATTAGATAGATAGGTGATTGCATATATATACCTACTCGTAGGTACACAAAGGTTTAAGTACTTAGATCGCAATAACAACATTGTTGTTTATTACCTTGTTAGTTACAGCTTTTAAAAACGATAAATCTACTAATTCCAAGCGTTTTCACATTAAACGACATCAAAACTAAGACATTTGCTTGATCTTAAGTTAGCTATGCGAAATTCTCATTGAAAGACTACCTTTTTACTGTTATTTCTAAGGAATTCTTTGCAAGTTTATTTTGCATAAAATTTATAACATGATTATACTCTATCCACCGAATTCTCGAACTCTGTGACTAAGTAACGTTCTTTATCAAGTCCTTTATCAAACACAAGTAATTCTGTTTCATCTCGTATACTTGCATAGGCATCGCGAATAAGATAACGTCTCGGTGTTAACGACCCCTTAGCATTGACGAAGGTGAATTGCCCAATCTATGTATTCTTGCATCTGTAATGTACGAGATGCATTCGGTTTTGGAAGTGACAAAAAATATCCGGGTTGAAGGACCATCGCTTATTTTATTTGCATTTGCTTGTCTCATCATGTGTGCAAGAGTTCGTTTGAAGTAGTTTTCCTTGTAGTTGAGAAAAATATTATGGTGTCGTAGTGCCTATTCCTAAGAGGAATTTTTTTAAAGGAGGCGCAATTAGCGGCAAATGTGTAAATCCAATACTACTGATACTTTTATAGGTCGATGGGAATTTGCTGCAAAAACAAGCTCACATTACTACTGTAAGAGAAATAATGAGCTAAGTATACAAAATTAAAAAGTTTTAAACGTATTGAATTTAATTTTAATATTAATAAGAGTAGTAGTACACAAAACATTTAAACAACGAACATTAACGTAAGTTTAGTATACAAAAATTATTTTGCATTTCAGACGAGCCGACGAGCGACAACTACAACGCTCCAGGTCGTGCAATGCAAATTGCAGCCACCCCACGTAAGGGGTTGTTCACCGACTTACCTTTTGACATAAATATTCAAACACCATTCACGGCCCGTGTTTCAAGGCCGAAGGTGTCAAATTTCGTTCGTTGTGTACGAACCTTATTATAAACACAAGTTGTCCTTTGCTGCGAATATGAACATTATTGTCAGTAACCCATTAATGACCCACTACAGGGTCGGGTCTCCTCTCACAATGAGAGGGATGTAGGCCGCCGTCCACCACGCACCACTACTGCGGGTTGGTGGACTTCACATGCATTTGAGAACATTTTTTTTTTGTGAGCTCTCAGGCATGCAGCATTCCTCACGATGTTTTCCTTCACCGTAACAGCAGGTGATATTTAATTTTTTTTTTTATAAATCGCACATAACTTTTTTACAAAGTCACTGGGATTCGAACCCGGACCCCTCGATTCGAGGTTGAATTCTAAGTCACTGGGCTATCACCGCTTATGAACATTATTATGTGTGCCTAAAGGGCCTAAACTGACCATTTCTTTCAAACCCCAAATCGCGACATAATGAAACATCAACAACGTTATCACGTCACAATGAGGCTTTGTTATAATTAGTCTAGGTACCTACTCTGAACGGTGTGGCTTTACTCACGATGTTTTCCTTAACCGTTACAGCCGGATAATTTCAATATTTAAACTCCATATAGATTAGAAAAGTATTGAGTAAGTATTGATATTAAGTAAGTATTGATGAGTGCCACTAGCATTCGAACCCAGATATCTCGAATGAAACCGAGTTCTTAACCACTGGGCTATCACCACTCAGGCTATCACACTTTACGCCTCTTTGTGTAAGCAAAAGCACGCTTTAATCTCATAAGTCCAAAACACCGGGATGGCTTGTTATTGTAACGTAATAATGCAAAGACAAGCTCGATTACGCAACAACAACAACCCATCCCCAAAGTCTAAACCGTCGCGTTCATAATACGTATTAAATTATCGAGTATTCAAATTCAGCGAATAGTATAAAACGCGGGACCTTGGAGCGCAAATCGCGAGCGGGTGTGAGTTGCGGCGGCGTGTTTTGGCGCAAAATAGATATTCATAACAACAAGCGCGCCAGTTCATCGGCCGCGCGCCCGTGGAATCACCTTCGGCACGTAGATAAATGCCGATTCGGCTAAGCGTCCGCACACACTGACTGACGTGGCGCGAGCGTGTATCCTGTACGAGCGTGTGACGCCGGTTTTACTTGGCTGTGAGATGCATGGGTTCCATGGCCCTTATATTGGGCACGGGTCTCTTCCCGCAAGGTGATAGACCCATAGTAGCTCGCCTGGGGACCTTACCGCCAGCCTCTTAACCCGTCGTGGGGAGGTGTCTTACCCCCAGTCTCTTAAACTGTCGTAAAGCATCATGTTCTTCATGTTTTGTGTTTCGGCGGGGCGGTAGCCGTTGTTGCCGGAGAAACTTTATTTGAGGCGAACATCTTAATCTTCGTGACTAGAAAAGCACCCGCATACATCCTCGGATAGCGTTTCTTCTGTATTTGAGGTATGATGTGGGCGTCCGTGGGCTGCAGTTGCCACTTAACAGCAACAGTGGCCTGCATGTCCGTTTGCTACTTATTATAAAAAATGAGGTGCCAAGGAGCACAGGGGCAGTTGCGGTTATAATTTTGGGGTGTTGTGTGACGCTTCTTGCTACCCTATGTAGGCAGCCATAATACATAAGTATATCTACGCCGTCCTTCACCGTACAAATAAATTCCAATGCGGCTGAGCGTCCACTCACACTAACGTGGCTCGAGGGTGTATCCTGTACGATCATGTGACGTTCCAATGGTTTAGTTATTGGGGTGTTATGAGATGCATAATATATCTATGGTGTCTCACTTCACAATGTCGTGTCTCGTCTACCTCGTGACTCTCGTGTTTATTTTGAATCGGGCTTGTTAAATCTCTTCCTATTATTGAAGTAGGTATTTGATGTTGTGTCTAGGCAATATCTTATCGTCAGGCTAGATAAAGCTAGCCTTTGATATGATACATCCAATATCCAGGAGTCGTTTGTGTCGTCTCTTAATGCTGCCATCATTGATTTATCTTGTGACGTGTCTTCTGCCTTATCCTTTCATGGGAAACGATTTCTGATAGAAAAAAATGGGATTTACAGTACTTTTCCATTGTATACTTAATTACGTAATCTTACATCATATACCTACCCACTTAACATTAGGTAGAAAATATCACTTTCCGATCAAAGTCCTGCCACACTGTACATAAGTGTGTATTCGCCGTTTTGTTTAATTAAGTTGCGAACAATGACGCACACAGTGTGTGTCGAACCTGAGCTCGAGTGTCTATCGAGCGACGCAGTAGCCGCTGTTGGGATAGGCTCGCTCGACGGCGGCCGGGGACTACGCCACGCTGTACATTAGTGCTGCCATTTGTCTCTGTAGCGGGGTTTTTGCTTATTGACATCACGCGTTTCCGCGGTTAGTTTATTGTCTGGGTTAATCTATCGATTATTTAATGCTTCCAGGGCCGGATTTAGGGGAGGGCAACCAGGGCTACAGCCCCGGGGCCTCCACAAAAGAAGGGCCCCCACAATAGACTTGGGAAAAAAATTTAAATTAAGACTAGTACACTAGTATACAACTTTTCCTTTCATATATTTTTTTTGTGTTTTACCTTTACCTACAGTACTTTGTACAACCATGATTACATTAAATATTAACAGAAATTAGAATAAATATTTTGTTCTCATCAATTAGGCAATCAGTAAAATATCAAAATATCAAATGGCCCTGATAAGCACTTTTAATTTATTATTATTATTTATTCGAAAACTCGACTGAAAAAAATTGTTGATTTTATTTGGAAAATAATTTGGGACCAAGGGGCCTCCACTCCTTTGTTGCCCCGAGGCTTCCAGACTTCTAAATCCGGCCCTGAATGCTTCTTAAGTTTTTGCGTCTTAACGTCACGCGTTAACCTATGGAATTCTTTCGATTTACATCTGTAATAAAATATTATTTGTGTTGCCTGTGTTAATGCAAATAGCAGTAGGTATTGAAAACACAATTGGTTAAACAGATAAAAATGGTCAATAACCCATTATTCACACTAAAAGCAGAATGTTTTTACGCCATTATCTAAATTATCTTTGAGTGTCTCTACTCTCTATCGAGCGACGCAACAGCCCGCTGTTGGGATAGGCTCGCTCGACGGCGGCCGGGGACTCCGCCACGCTGTACATTAGTGCTGCCATAGCGGGGTTTTTGCTTCTGAAGTTTATTTATGCTTCTCAACGTGACTTGCTTAGTTTTGATCGTCCGGTTTTATCTATTTTAGAAGCACGGTATCGATTTTCTTTTTGTTACGAATGGCGTGATGGGAATTGAGAACTTTTCCGATGTCCTTAAATATAGGCAAATAGTTTATTTCATTATGTAATAGCATCAGCAACTTTATGTTACTTGTGTTGTCTTAACACAAATTGCAGCATTGAAAACGATGTTACGGTATGAAGAGGTATATGAATTTTCAGCGATCGAGCATTCACACTAAAAGCACAATGTTTACACACCGTTATCTTACGCAATAGCCCACTGTTGGGATAGGCTCGACGGGGACTACGCCACGCGGTAGATTGTTGCTGCCATTTTATACTGTAGCGGGTTTTTTGTTCTGCGTCTGAACTTTTTGCTTCCGAACGCCACGCGCTTAGATCAGGACGGGCGGACATTGTCCGGGTTCGTCTATTTTAGAAGCACCCTGTTATTGTTTTTCTTGGTAAGATATCGTCGGTCTATTATAAGAACTGTCTATAAACAAGATGGCGAATAGATTGCCAAGGTCGAATATTTTACTGTTGCTTTTATACTTTCGTTTTCATTCTTAGTTCTAATTCTATGTCGAAGATGCAATGAGATAGGTAGGTAAAGGAACTAAAGATTCATTATTTTAGTACCGCTTCGGCAGCCATATCTCCCCAAGCGTAAACATTAATTACGTAGCTCACATCGAAATTGTTTGGTAGTACTTTTCTTTTTTACAACCCTGGCTATCGCCGATCAGTACAATTTCGTTAATAGAAAGAAATTAAATGCACATCCGTGGTACTTAAAATCGATATAAAATTGTGACATTGGGCGCAAAAAATATGAACTAAGTAAATTGTTGATATCTTATATACAAAATTCTCATGTCACAGTTTTAGTTACCATACTACCTATCTATCAAAACCGCTTGGCCTTTTTTTATGAAATTTTATATGCATATTCAGTAGGTCTGAGTATCGGCTACTGTCTATGTTTCATACCCCTAAGTGATAAGAGTTGTCCACACCAAACATTTTTATTTTATTTTTTGGATTTTTTTTTATTTTTATATTTCAATAATGTGGCATCAAAAAATACATATAACCCTAAATTTTCACCCTTCTATCACCAATCCCTATTTTTTAATAATCATTTTAGTAATTTAATAATTTTTCATCCCGTTCGATAACTTATGTGGCAAAACAACGTTTGCGGGGTCAGCTAGTAATATTATACACAATCTTGTAAAAACAAGAAAAAAAGACGAACGAAATCGCCGTTAATCGCAGCAGATGCATAACAAACGTCGCGATAGCCACCAAGTTTGTTGTATTATAAAATAAAAACTGCGTCACACTGAATATTTTTATCGGAAACACGACAATGTCAAGAGGACGTTGACCCTCTATCCTTGAAACTTTTAGATGGCCTGATAATTTTACTTCGCGCTATCCGCGTTTTTAATAATTCGATTGCATTTTATGCATTCGACGATACGAACATTTGAGTTGACAAAATGCTCTATTAAATTTGTACAGGTAAGTAATTATGCATACGTTTGTTTTGCAACCTATAGTTGCGTGACTCGGCCGCGTGACACATTTTCACGATGACTGTAGGTACAAGCGTAACACTGACACACATATTTTTGCAACTGCTTGATTTTTGGGTCAATTTAAATCGGAAACGATATTTATATAACAACAGAAACTTATACGCATACCTACTCTGTGATTTAGGAGACTGATGCTCGGCTGCTCGCAAAATTCAAGATGGCGCCGATTTTTAATCTATCATAGATAATAATTTATGAATTGTGGGTGGTTTATTCGTGTGTAATTCGTATCATAGGACCATTATCTAAGTTAATTTTTGTGGTTGCGGCAATGAAGTAACTACCCAACGCAAGGTTTTTGAAGATTTTTCATGCATTCCATTCAATAAAGGGGGAATATAGGGAGTTTTCGTAAAACATTTTATGATGTAAGAATTAAAAGTAACTATTGTTGGTAAAGGATTTATATGTCCGGTATATTTCACTAAATGCGAGTAACAGTCACTGGCTGTTTTGTTCAAGTGATAAGTATCCGAAAAAAAAAATTCTGTTTGACTTAAGTTTATCAGAGCAATAAACACTTTATAGCCTACTGAGTTGTTGTTACGTATTTAGATAACTTTTATATTTATTCGGTACTTATTTTGTCTTCAATGAAAAATAACAAGTGAGATATTTTATAGATAGAACAGATTTATTTTACACAAAGTAGTAGTTAACACCAATGTAAAGGAACGTGTTTCATTTATAACTTTACTACTAAGAGATCGAGACCTAGTAGAGATAGACCAAGTAGTCAAAATTCGACTATCTCTCTCTCTCTCTCTTTAGCCGACAATGGTCCACTGCTGGACATAGGCCTCTCCCAAATTCGACTATAAACTATCGAAATTTGAATTTGATACGTAACGGAATTCACGTACCTACAAGTCATGTTTGTCTATGGGTGCATGTCAGGTTTTTTATGATTTTCATGTATTTTTAATGCACTTTTCTTTAAATACGTGCCTTCTTCTCTATAAAAACTTTAATTGTGCCAAATTTTAAAGTGCTCTGTTCGCGCATTAATAACAAGATTTTGTTTATAACTTAATAAAAACACCAAACAAAAATTAATACACATTGATAGACACATGAAAATATTCCTAGTTCTACCAAAAGTTAATATCATTATTGCAATGTTGTTTCTTAATTAAGCAGCGTCGGTGATTGGTAATTTGTTAATATTTTAAAGTTTTAACATACATTGCCGGTAAGTGCGTCACCTAGCGGGGTTGTTGCCTCCCAGTGTTGCCATGTTGTCTGCCATATGTCATTGAAAGGTCTTTGAAGTAAACGGAAATTAAGTCATGTGCAAATTATCCGTTTCTTGATTGTCGTCGAAATATACATAGACAACCATCGTACGGGTCAGTAAAAAGTTCCGAAAATATTTTTAATCTTGTATTGTACTGCAATAAAAATAATATTTTTTGTTTAAAGTAATTCTTACATGGATTAAATGGGAAAGAGCTCTTTAACGACTAAACTAACTACGATTTAAGTGATAAACATGACTTTCTCAAAAATAAATAATAAGACATTTTTAAAGAAGTGTTCGTCTAATGTAAATTTTAAAGGAAGCCAAATTTTGAATATCTGAATATTTATGTAATTATTTTAATTAAATAATATCTCTTTACTACACTATTTTGTACTGCGCAAGTAGTTGAAATTTCCGAGAAGAGTAGAGAATTTAGTCGAGAATATTAAATTTTTTTAACTCGGCATACATACATTTCTACATTCATACCACACCTTTGTCTACACCAGCGCCATTCTGGAAGGTTTTTGAATTCAGAATTTTTATTTACAGCTTACATAGGACACTTTTCAATTTTCTACCATAAGGAGTCATCCTTATCTCTACCTTCCATACACCGGAGTCAGTTATACAACAACGATCTCTCAAACAGGCTTGCTGACATGGTGTGGTGTTCTTGTTCCAGGTGCAAATGATGATACCGGCCGTCAGCGGCGCTGCTGATCAGATGCTGCGCCGAGTGAAGCAGGAGGTGGAGCCGCCGCCGCAGTACTCGCCGGAGCAGCCGCTCTCCCGCCCCATGCAGCTGGTGCAGCCCGCCGAGGTAACATCACACTGCCACGGTGACACCAGGTTCAGCTGTCTGGTGCTAGTGACACCAGGTTCAATGATGATACAGTCTGTCTGGTGCTAGTGACACCAGGTTCAATGATACTGCGCTGCTGGATGATTTCCCTTCCTTCCTTCCGGCCTCCCCTAATCGATGCCACTCCGCCCGGTCCTGGGTCCTCTGAATCCAACGGTTTCCCACCATCTTCTTCAGGTCCCCTAATCGGCGTCAATCTGCTTAGTCCTGGGTCCGTTGAATTCAAAAGTTTTTCGCTGTCTTCTTCTGTGTGCGTAGTGCGAGTTGCACAAAATTGTTCGAGTAACTTCACCGTCGCGTTAATCGACTATACGCTAAGCGCCAATTCCGTTTGTCATCTTAGCCACAAGATGGCGCTGCTTCAATCCCATAGAAATCGACGTATTCGCGCTCGATACGTTCAAGCGAAAATGTTTTGTCAAAACTCGCACTCAGCACACAGGTCATCAGTCAGCCTGGTCAGAGGACGTTTCCTTCTTCTTATGTTAAAATGTAGGTGACATTACAGGTCTTTTTTTTCCACTTTTTCCTTCGCACACTAGCGATGTGCCGAGTCGGCTATTTATAGTATTCGAGTATTTTGGTATTCGTTAAAAAAATATTCGAATTCAGACTCGAGTCGGAAGACACGGACAGGTATTCGAGTACTGGCACGAGTATTCGAATACTTTAGTGGACTCGAGTACCTTTTGAATCGAACTTTGACGACAATAACATATCCTAATATTTCATCACAAATCATGTAAGATATTAAAGGATGTATTTTTTTCAAATGTTTCAGTAAATTTGTTGTGTTCCCAAAATTAACAAATGTTTTTTTTGCACTCTCTGCACTCCACTTTTTTACCTTCTAAAATGTTGAATAAGTTCCATATTTCCGATTTTTTTGGAGCCATCCTATCACAGACCTGGCTAAAAACACTTAAACTAAACACTCAATTTCACTATTTAACTGACAGACTAACAGTTTGACTGATTAAAATTATAATTTTCAATCTTTATTAAACTGACCGTTTGGAAAACATAAACACGTTGAAACCTGCAACGATTCATCAGTCACGCGGCGTGACTAACTTCACAATGCTCTTTAAAGTGAACGGGGCATTCAAAATTCGACTGTACGCGTAAAGCAGAAGGTTTCTATTAAAGTACACGACTTAGAATTCGAATACCGTAAGTACTCGAATCCTGAATTCGAATCCTGTGGATTCGAATACCGTATTTTATGTATTCGAGTACGTGAGTACCTGCTAGGTATTCGAGTAAGTACTCGAGTCAGTCTGACTCGGCACATCTCTATCGCACACTGATATAGTGACACCAGGTTCAATGATGATGCAGTCTGTCAGGGGCGCTGCTAATCAGATGGTGGTGAAATCATTTATAGTTTGCCCGGGGAGGTGCCTACTGGCACCCACATTACGCAACACATAATTATTTTATTTGAGTTGACCATCTCAACAAGTGAGTAGCAATGCAGTCAACGATTTTAAACCTATTCGACAATTGTATCCGTGGGTAGCAGTGAAATTCATCTTGTATTCCAGGGTATACAAAAATTCCAATGCAATGTAATTAATAAGAGATGACTTAACCACTTCGCTGTCTCGTGAGTCACATGTGATACATTGTTCAACTATTGTGTCTATATAGTTATTGGACAGGCAGTGTTAATTCACGTATAAATAAATACGTTGCACAACAGTGTATTCATACTGTTTTTTAAAAGAGTGCTGGGAGTTTTTTTTCCGCCCGCTTTTTTCTCCTAGTCTACGTTTTGCCTGAGGGGCGATCAAAGCGGATGTTTGTATAATGTTAAATGTATGTATGACGTTCATTAAGTGTGCATAAATTGTGCCTAATAATGAATAAAAGCTTTTGAATTTGAATAGAATTTGAATTTGAATAAATAAATAATGATAAATAATTATTGAATGTTGTTCCAGCTGGAAATAGAGCCCAAAGAGGAGATGAAGTTCAGCGTGTCCCCCGAGGGCATGGTGGGCAACACGAGTCCGGAGCAGCAGCACTGCTCGTCCACGACGGCGGCGGCCGCGAGCGGCGCGCGGGACGACGAGGCGCCGCGGCGGATGTGCCTCGTGTGCGGCGACGTGGCCTCCGGCTTCCACTACGGAGTCGCCAGCTGCGAGGCCTGCAAGGCCTTCTTCAAGAGGACTATACAGGTAGGTTAGATTGCTGTTTTGTAGGCAGTGTTAGGCGTTAGGGCCGCTGATTCCCTGGGCACAGTGGTGTAACTATGCAATCCGGGGTCCGTGGCAAATTCATTGGACTGGTACTTTTTTTCGACTATTTTTTGAGGCCGGTGCAGAAATTTAATAATAAAAACAAAATAATTGATATTAAAGACACCGACCTCAAAAAAAGGAGGCCTAAAGTATGTTACTAACTTTACTTCATAATTTATTGATGTCGGTTTAACTTTTTGTAAGTCATATTGTATTGTGCGTCGAACGCGTCCGAATCGATGAGTAACGCGTCGCCCACCGCCGTCCAGCAGGGCAACATAGAGTACACGTGCCCCGCGTCCAACGAGTGCGAGATCAACAAGCGGCGGCGCAAGGCGTGCCAGGCGTGCCGCTTCCGCAAGTGCCTGCGCACCGGCATGCTGCGCGAGGGCGTGCGCCTGGACCGCGTGCGCGGCGGCCGCCAGAAGTACCGCCGCGCGCCCGACGCGCCGCCGCCCGCGCTGCCGCGCCCGCACCTCGACGACATCAAGGTCAGTCACACACATAGACAGACACACACCCGCACCCGCACAGTGTTGCCACTATATTCTATCGTTTCCTCGACATTTTCTCTGGTTTTGTCTCTAATTCCTTCACTCTTCAATCTGTGTGCTTAGCGCGAGTTGCACAAAATTGTTCGAGTAACTTCACCGTCGCGTTAATCGAGCGCGAATACGTCGATTTCTATGGGATTGAAGCAGCGCCATCTTGTGGCTAAGATGACAAACGGAATTGGCGCTTAGCGTATAGTCGATTAACGCGACGGTGAAGTTACTTGAACAATTTTGTGCAACTCGCACTACGCACACTGTTCGGCTTTGGAATGCTCTTCCCGTTCACATCAGGAAACTTAACTCAAAATTTTCATTTAAACGAGGTGTTCAGGCTCACTTTCACAATGATTACAATGATTATTAAATTACAAGTAATAATCGATAATGAAGCATTACCCTTATTATCTTCCTCTTAAGATGTGTATTGTATCTTTTACTAATATTAATGAAGTTCTTGTCAAATGTCAAATAGAAGTATTGTGTAAACTCCATCGTGAACGTTCTATCATGTCCCCATTGCAGGTGTTGGAAGCTCTATCGTCGTACGAGCCGGAGCTGCTGACGTGCGGGGCGGCGCCCGCGGGCGTCACGGAGCCCGCGGCGCGCACGCTGGCGGTGCTGGCCGACCTGTACGACAGGGAGCTGGTGGGCGTCATCGGCTGGGCGAAGCAGATCCCCGGCTTCACGGATCTGACGCTTAATGACCAGGTATGCTGGTATACAGCTGCGGTGGAGTGTGCTCGCTCGTGTGGTCACAACAACAACTCACTTCCACTATGTATAAATAAATATTAGTATTTACAAATATACTGTTAATAAAACAATACAACGAAATTATTAGCGGAGCGAGGCTAGGTAAATGAAGCAATAGGGTATTTCGCACTATGCAAGGAAAAATCCAAAATTATGTAATATTGATAGATTTTGTTAAAAGCAAGTGAAAAATGGTGATTTCTGTTCTAAAAAATGTAGTATATATTTATTATTTCAATTGTCAAAAACGCTATACGCCATGAAAGCTATCGGCGTGACGTCGTTAGCAGTGTAAATAAACAATGGAGTATAACTTTCTTCCTTTACTGACATGTATTGTTTACACTGCGAGTGATGTCACAAGCATGAAGGCCGAGACCGTGTTTTTCGCGGGGATTTTTGAAATTTAAATTGAAAAGTCTTTTTTTATATTATAATATTTGTTTGCAAATTTTTTTTCCAATTTTTTATGGGTTTTTATGACTTACGAATTCATATAAAAAGCTTTTTGACATAGGCCGTAATACCCTATTCTATTGGTTCTTCAAAAACGCTTCGTTCGCTACGCATTCTCGCACACCTCTGGTGGAAACGCAGTGAAAACGCCTTACAGTACTGTATTATAAAAAAAGCTCTACTCGTACTTTGAAAGAGCCTCGGATGAAAGAGCAGGAGAAGTACAGCTTTGAAGCGCACTCGCAACTCCTCTGACGTTACCCGTTTCCACAGACAACGGTCATAATTCTGAGGTGTACCAGCATCTCCAATAATCTGTGGTCCTTAATAATCGAGCGTCCGTGCTATGCCCCGAGCAGATGCGGCTGCTGCAGAGCACGTGGGCGGAGATGCTGAGCCTGATGCTGGCCTACCGCTCCATGTCGCAGCCGGCCTCCACGCGGCTGCGGTTCGCGCAGGACTTCACGCTCGACGAGGAGCAGGCGCGGGACATCGGCGCCCACGACCTGTTCGTGCAGGTGTGTTGTAGTGATGTCACGCCAATAATAGAACCGCTCGCCCCGGAATATACTCGTACCATCTGACATTAAATTTCGTCCGTAACGACGTGCGGACGTAACGTCCGGCTAGCGACTGAATACTTGGAACTTTAGGTTTATTTATTATTTATTTATTTTATTACTTCAATTAATACGGTACAGTTATGTGCGATTTATGAAATTAAATATCACCTGCTGTTACGGTGAAGGAAAACATTGTGAGGAAACCTGCATGCCTGAGAGTTCACAAAAAAAAATGTTCTCAAAGGCATGTGAAGTCCACCAACCCGCAGTAGGCCAGCGTGGTGGACTAAGGCCTACATCCCTCTCATTGTGAGAGGAGACCCGACCCTGTAGTGGGTCATTAATGGGTACTGACATGACAATACGGTACAAACCAATTACATTAATTAAAGGACGTCACAATTACACTTCTCGCTCACAGAATTTCAAGCGTACCGACAATATTTCCTTCCATCCGTCCGCAAACAGAGGTTAGAGTTGGCATTCGGAAAACCGAACTTGATATGTGCCAGGGTAGGGTTCCACCACCTCCAAAGGAACTCACCGTTGCCCTCTACGCGGCGCTCACGATGGGTCCACCCCGGGAGGGCCGTAGCGCTATCTCAAAGCTTCCGTAGGTCGCCGATTGGACGGACGATTGAGCTCCCATTCATATTATTCTGAGCTACACGCCAGATCTTCTCAAACACTTGATCGATGGACTATTCTATGTCTATATGTGTAAGGCGAGCGATAGTGTAACACAATGTGTGTTCGCGTGCAGATAGTGGGCGTGTCGCGGCGGCTGGAGCGCGCGGCGGCGCTGCGCGAGGAGTGCCTGCTGCTGAAGGCGCTCGCGCTCGCCAACTCCGAGGCGCGCCTGGACGAGCACGCGGCGCTGCGGCGCTTCCGCGACGCCATCCTCGCCGCGCTCAACGACGCCGTCTCCGCGCTCAGGTAACACACTGCACTCTACTGTACTGCACTGCACTCTACTGTACTGTATTGTACTGCACTGTACAGTATTGTACTGCACTGTACTGCACTGCACTGTACTGCACTCTACTGTACTGTACTGCACTGTACTGCACTCTACTGTACTGTACTGTACTGTACTATACTGTACTGTACTGTACTGTACTGCACTGTACTGTACTGTACTGCACTGCACTGCACTGTACTGCACTGTATTGTACTGTACTGCACTGTACTGCACTGTACTGCACTGTACTGCACTCTACTGTACTGTACTGCACTGTACTGCACTTAACTGTACTGTACTGTACTGCACTGTGCTGTACTGTACTGTACTGTACTGCACTGTACTGCACTCTACTGTACTGTATTGTACTGTACTGCACTGCACTGTACTGCACTGCACTGTACTGCACTGCACTGTACTGCACTGCACTGCCAGCTCCGAGGCGCGCCTGGACGAGCACGCAGAGTTTGACATTAGATGATACGACATGTCAATACGAGCACAAGAACACACCAGTAGATATTTTTAATGACTGTTTATGTCCAGCAGAAGTATTTTTGGTTTTTATATTTACGACTATATAGGTGGAAGTGGGGTTCAACCCTTTTATAACTCACTGTTGGGCACGCGTCTCTCCCCAGCAGGGGAGGAGGGCCGGCCAGCGCGCATATAATTCGGGGCTATGCGCCTCGAAAATATATATTAATTATTATGTTTACATTGTTGCAGGCCATACAACGCGAACTCGGCGCTCCAGCAGCTACTGCTGGTCCTGCCGGCGCTGCGGCTCGCCGACGTGGCCGTGCGTCGCTTCTGGGCCTCCGTACACCGGGACCGACGCGCGCCCATGAACAAACTCTTCGTCGAGATGCTCGAGGCCTGCCTGCGGTAGGCCTCCCATAAAACAAGCCAGACCAGCCTTTGGAGACCTGTTGCCGATCTCAACGAGCAATACGCTCGACTCGGCCCAAAGAATAAGCTCTTGGCGCTGCCGTCAGTAGGCCTCCAACGCCTGTGCGAAGCAAACCAGACATTGAAGACCTAAGAAGTCAGCCTCCATCAGTAAATAAGTCTCGGGGCTATTTGAGCCCTCCGATACACTAACAGGCCTAGCGCTGAAGACCTGCCTTCAAAAGCAATCAACAATAGAACAATAAGCCACAATAAACCAGAAGAGTACTATATTGATTTAGACTACATTGCCTGCTTGTTGTCGGCTTACTATCAGGTAGTTGACGGCGACAAATAAACTCATATGAATTGCATTTAAATGGAAGGCACTTAAGCTTTATTGTCATTTGGAAGATCAAGAAAATCAAGAAAGACAATTGCACACACCATACCGGCCAGATCTATGCATTTGGATGTATAAAAATCGAAAATTACCAAATTTACTCACAGTCGGAAAGGGCCTAATATACCTTAGTCAATAGAAATCAGTCAATCAACAGGAAACAGTCAAGTCAACATTTATTTTATACGCACATTAAATTGATAAAACATGAGCTCTGAACTCTCGGAGGGCTAAAACCAATCTGCTAGACTGGCAAGCTTGATGAATACCATTCCAACAAAGGATCAAACTCTTATAAAATCAATGCGATCAAATAGTAATGATGCTGTAAGCTTGTCTCGACCATAATACCAACAAAACATCGACAATTTGTTGGATGTTAAGTTAGTTATAGGAGCTTCTTTCATATCTTCGATGGATCTCTTCATTGGGTGCATTCACGGAATCGAGATGTTTCTAGAAGCTTTCCACCCTTTGTTGACGAATTTTCGTGGCAGTGTTGTGTTGTGTCAGACGCGGGGTCGCGACCGGATGGCGAATACGAAAGCATCACATTTAGTAGTGTCATGGACATATCAGTAGGTACATGCTTGACTCGATAGCATTTAATTTGCGACCGACGTAATTAGGTCTGCGAGTGCGAGTATTTACGGTCAGATCTAGGATCTGCGGACGATGGCTGTGAGAGAGAGTCCCGAGGTTCATTTGCGTCACTTTGGGCGGGAGGTCGCGTCCCCGCGCCCCTAATGTACAAATACGGACGGATCTAGTACAAAACTTGTTACTATTTTTGTATAATATTAAAAGTATATTCTAGTTTTTACTGTGTGTAAGATACTTTACTTCATGGTCGAGGAAACAATTTATCGGAATGAACGGTGGCATCTGTTCGTTCCGATGAATTGATTTTTAAAAATCAGTCATTTAATTGTTTTTTCAAAAATACAGGTCAGTGATTTATTTGAATACACTAAAATCATCGATCAAAAATCGATTTTGAACTTTGTTCGATTTGGATTGTGTATCAATGGATTATAAATCGATTGAAAAAAATTGGACAGATTTCAAAATAGATGTTAAATACTGTAAAAATCAATACATCAAATAAAATTATTTATAAAGTTGTTTTCACTAATTTGTTGATTTACATTATTTTTAAATTATGACTCTTATTCAATTTCTACATGGAAAAAATATACTTGAATGGATTTTAACCTTGCATTTACATTCATTTTTATAGTACAATTTAGGTAAATAGTGCTTCAATTGTCACGATAGTCGTATTGTTTCCTCGACCGTCCTTCTCGTAGTGTCGGGAAACGGGCCGTTTTCGGTCGTTATGTATAATTTATATTATTGTCACTGTCACTGTATGCGCGGATGAAATGGCACCCAAATTATTTGACTGCTATGAAGTGTGCGAAAAACTTTCTTAAGGTGAGAGTCGGTAGCGGGCGACATGAAGCAGCAGCGGACGACGAGTCGCCAGCGACACTACTGGTTTCTATGAAATTCCCGCCTTAGTTAGCGACACGAAGCTAGCTACTCGTCGTCGAGCGGTTGTCGGCGGACGCCTGTCGCCCGACCGCGGATCAGTAGTGTCGCTAACTTACTGTTGCCGTCTGCAGTCGGGTTCGAAATCATGACTGCAGCGACAGGACGCAACGACGTGTCGTGGCGACATGAAGCGACGACACGTCGCCCGCTACCAACTTGCACCTTTATAATAACAATCATTGTACTACTGTTTATAGGTGGAGGAAGCATTAGTATACCCAACCAATATTTTGTATCGTTAGTAAAGGCAATAGCAAAGCATCGATTTCAGGCAATATCACAATTTAACATTTGGTGTAGTTATCATTGGGCTGTTGCGATCATTTTCATATCATAATATATGTATATGGCCTATAATAAATGCTCACTCGCTAGTGGAGGAAAAAATGGTTCCATAATTACTTTTCCTTAGTCCAATTTTTCCAGTGTTAAAGTTAATGTTTAATTAATAATCTTCACAAACGTAGCGAGCTTATTTCATAAATATTATTCAACTTCAGAGCAGCCAAAAAGTTTGGCGCCATGTACTGGACACTTGTGGCCCACGCCGCTACATAGCTACCGGGTGCTTTGACCACACAATTTAATATTAATATTAGAACACATAGTCGTATTTTCTAACAATATAATCTATTTATATATAGACTGTTCCACTCAAATTGTATATACTATTCACATACAATACAGAGACTATTTTACCCATGTAAAAATGAAGTTGTATTCCTAGAAGGTGTAATCAATCGTTAATTCATGTATATGTATATGTACAAATATAATCGTTAAATGTTTACATAGATTTAATGACGGTGGAACAGTATTGTGAGATAACAAAACAAACAAAATACCTCAGTAATTTGTTACCATTCACTGAAAGTGACTACGGGCAATATTTAACGAATAAAATCTTTTATCTATGTACCCACAACGATCAGTTGAACAACATATTTATAAAGTTTGTATAAATTTTCACGATGTAGTGTGTAGTCTATGATGGTATAACGTTTGTAGATGGATTTATGTATACAATTGTAATGACGATTTTGCAATAAATATCTGTTTAAGCTGATTTTATGGACTAATATTATGGAGTTATAATAGTGACTGAAGTTCCCCATTTGGTTGTTGTCGGCTAAAATTAAGTTTGATAAAACGGCTAAAATACATGTGTACAACGCATTGATTCGTACGTTTTGCATATACAAGACAAATATGTCTCCCAACCGTCAGGATCTTTGTGTCGTTTACTCCAAATGACGGAACGGTTTATTTGTTTTTAAATATGGTGGACGAATTTATTTTCAGTATGATAATTGTATTTTATGCTTATCTGTATAACTCAAAAGGAGACATGAGAATTATTTGTGAAACTATAACATAGTGTTGTCCACTTGTATTTTTGCCATAAATCCTTACCCCAGTTATAGCACCCGACAAAACAATCGTAAACTAAGCATATAAATATTAGAGTATACCATAATTTATATACAGGGTGTCCCAGAATGAATGGATAATCCTGAAACCTCTAATAGTAGGCCTGAAAAATATCGACATTTTTTTAAAAAGTTACATAACTTTGGCACTACCTGAAAATATATTTTTTTAATTTCATATTCTGGGTCCTCAAGAGGCCTTCTATAAGAGGTTTCAGGATTATCCATTCATTCTGGGACACTGTATAATTTTGCAACCGGCTGTGTTTGAAAGTGGAATCGATTGACTATGTATATATATTATTTCCAGTGATTTCATTTAAAGTGTCCTGTGGTAGTTATTCTTATGTTAAGAATATTCAGCTATTTATAGGTTTTTAATGTTAGACGTAGTGCGGTGACAGTCTCAGGGAGCGAGCACTGAGCGTGTACAAATGTGAGAAGTGCCAGGCTAGTGTTAAGTTTATTGATAATTTGATTCGTATTTGATCTGCTATCTGCGCGGCTGCGTGACGCGCGGGCGTGTGACGCCTGCGTTCGGGTAAAATGTTTTATTTCTACAAATAAAGGAAATTGTAAATTATTACTGTGTGTGATTTCATGTTCCTTTCAATGACTATTTTTACTTGGAAGATCACTGAAGTTCGTCGGTGAGGTACCGTTTTAGATTAGAAAGTTTCTTACAGATTTTGTGATAAATTTGAAATAGGTCTTTTACAGATTTTGTGCTAAATTACATCTACAGGAATAACAGGAGATAAAACAAACGAAGTCATGTCTTAAAATTATATTTCTAAATAAATTCATTACACAATAGCAAATTGATCGTACAATAGTTCTCGCACCTTGTAATATTCTTCTGAGAGAACGCCTTCCAACGCCACGCGCCCGTTTTCCAACTGAAAGAAAAAATGTATAATGAGTCGATATCAACTTCACAACGATAGGCACATACGAGTATTTACACCTGCCACCATCTTACCAGAAACGTACAATATACATTGCTGTCGCTTATGCCATCTTATGCCTTGCAATTGAACACTTCAGCTACCTAGTCTGCTAGCTGTCTGACAGTCTGTCCACTAATCTGCATCAGGCTAGCACGGTGGACAAGGCTAACATTCTTCACACTTTGAGAGAAGATCCGATCCTGCAGAGGGCCATTAATGGTAAGACAAGACAGCTAAAGCCATCAGCTGTGACAGTCACGAGTTTGTTTAAATGAGTGTTGTATTAAGACAATTATGGCACGGCATCTCTCTTACAAAAATAATATTATTATTATGTACTCATAAATTATAGTTGCCGTCACGAGTGGTGAGCACAACTTTCATTGGTCGGTTTGACATTTACTGCGCTGCGGTGCACACGATTGGTTCGACAGTCGTCAGTTAGTGTGCGTCGTCTATTGGTCCAGCACGTTTTTTCGGCTGCTGTACATTGGCGGAAAGTATATAATATCCCTACCACCGATAATCTGTGCTCACGTCATGGCGGTTACTATAGCAATAGCAGTTCTGGCCCACTCCCCGCCTAGGTGTCAAAAATATACCTACGCTACAGCAACACATACGGATGGAATGGCGCGCGTGAGGCACAGTGGCAGTGTGCCTCACGCGCGAGCTGTGAGTGATGTAGGCACGCGTAAGGTTTGTTCCGTTGTTCCTTTGATAATATAGGTACTTCATTTGTTCGTTGCATTGTTTAAAACATGGAGAAAAAGATACTGTGCAGTGTTGAATTGTCTTAATAAAGATAGCGTTTTAGATTCATTTATTTTTTTAAAGAACACAACCCCGTTTTTCGTCAGAAAAGGTAAGAGTTACGCGCTAGAAAGAGATGCAAGATGTGGTTTTCTATGAGCGTAGGTGATAAGCACTGCGCGATCTGAATTGAACTTAATCGTATCGTAGCTAGAGTGTATATGTCTTTAAATGAGTTTACAAAGTGGGCCTTCTGTACTTGTAGTATTGTGTATTCTGTGGCAATAGTTAGTCACCCGTCGGATCGCGATGGTGCCGTTGCAGCACTCGAGCGCGCCGGCGGAGAACTCGGCGGCGAGGCCGAGGCGCGCGATGGCGGCGCGCAGCTCGGAGAGACGCACGGCGTTGATGAAGGTGGCCGTGTGCGGCGGCGCGGCGGCGCCCGCGGGCTCCAGCGACATCACCGTGTCCAGCGGGCTCTCCTCTGGCGGTGAACGTGTGCCGTCAGAAACATTACTTTACATTGACTTGACCATCGCATGAAAGCACAATGTATCTCACACGTTATATATAATGTTACGCAAGACAGGCGGAAGAATCGAGAAATACATAAGTAGGTACATAGCCGGCCATAAATCACACGGCCGCCCGTCGCTGACAGTTATATACATGACATGCCTTGTAATTGAATCTCAACCCTATGCCTAATATGTTAAGGTTCAAAATAGCAATAGTTTATAGTTGTTTACAACTTTGGTACCTTCTACTCTTGTCTATATTATTCGGGGTCGTTCCAGAAATTCCTAGTGTATCTGTAGTCGGGTATAAATAGATGCGTGGCGGGCATTCAGGGAGTCATTCTGTAATCAGCGATCGGAGCGAACTATCCAGGCGATAACCAGCGATACTACTGCGACATAGTGAATGAGTTAATAAAGTGCGTTCAGTTAAAGTGTGTATACGTGTTTGGCTGTATTTGAAGAGTGGTTATTCATTGTGTGGACGTTGAATAAAGTACTTGCGGAACCAACTGGTGTTTTCACGAACCCCATTATCCTGACGACGCGACAATAATATATTAAAATAGACTGTTTATTGCCAAAACTTTGACTAGTTATAATTCTTAAACTACTGGCTCAAATTGAATGAAAATGAAATAGGTATACTGCGTTTATACAATACCTGCCTGGCTACTAAATATTCAGGCTCCTAGTTTTATCCACAATTAATTTAAATCCACATTATTATTAGAATCGATAGCCTGATACGGAATGTGTCGCCATTTCTTGATGAGTGGTGCAAGTCGTTACACTTCAATAGGCGTGTTTCCACTAAGAATAAATCGGCTGGCATAGGGTTTCCAATGATTAATCATGTTATGTAGTAACAAAAAAAACACTTCATTAAAATAATTAAAGTTTACCAATATTTACGGAAAATAAAATCCGCATAATTGGCAATTTTTAATCACGTGACATTGAATGATTGAACACAAATCAGAGAAGCGTGACGTCACGCCTCGCGAAACGTCATGTAGTTGCTGTCATTTTCGTATACAGTGAACAGCTTGTTCCGCGAGGCGTGACATCATTCAAGACGCCACGACAGTCTCGGTCCTTTTTCGATGTCAATTTGGAGTTCATTTCTAAAAACGCAAAATTCTTAGGTAAAATGGCTTATTGTTCTTAAAATAATATATGTTTGAGGTAAAATAGATACCAAGCTATATTTTTAGTCATTTCCGAATGTTGTCAACTAGCCTATCGTATGGTAGTGGTACGCACCGTGCTGCGGGTTGGGCGCCCGGGGGTGCGCCACGGTGGCGGCCAGCCACGCCAGCTCCGCGTCGCCCGCCGCGCGCCACGCCACGCCGCACATCAGCGCGTCCGTCAGCTTCACCTGCACGCACACACACACATTTTCTTTAAGTAACCCATTAATGACCCACTGCAGGGTCGGGTCTCCTTCTCGTAGTGAGAGGGATGTGGGCCGCTGTCCACCACGCTGGCCCACTGCGGGTTGGTGGACTTCACATACCTTTGAGAACATTTTTGTGAACTCTCAGGCATGCAGGTTTCCTCACGATGTTTTCCTTCACCGTAACATCAGGTGATATTTAATTTTTAAAAAGCGCACATAACTTTTTTTTTTACAAAGCCATTGGTGCGTGCCACTGGGATTCGAACCCGGACCCCTCGATTCGAGGTCGAATCCTAAGCCACTGGGCTATCACCGCTTATAACCTTACGTAGTAGGTTTTCGCTGTCACTTGAAAAGTCATTCGTTCTTCGACGAGCCCGTCATAAACGGGCATTCGTAAGTGTTACAGGGCAGGAAATGCCGAAACTTCGGCCGAAACTTAGAGTTGAGTGGTTAGAGAGTGGCCCGCTAGACGACCAAATATAATGTACGGCCACGTACCTGGTAGATGTGTGACTCGGTGGTGGCGTCGATAGTGTCCCCCTTCTTCGGAAGGAAGATCTTTTCTATGCCTTCGCTTTCGCAGTGTTTGCTGAAATTTAGGATTTTTTTTAAATTTTCTATTGGGTAATTGTGTGTGGTTTAAGTATAAAGGTATTTATAGACATATCTCTAGCCAAGTTATGTGATAATGCTATGGAATAAGCTCGGGGTAGTTGGTAACCTCTGGGCAACCTAACTTCATTTGGGTATTTGAAAAAAAATTGATTTTTTTTATGTATTTCAAAACTTTATTATTAATAATATTGATATTTAATGCAAAATACTTGGTGAAATTTAAATAAAGATCGCGTGACTATAACGCGCCATGATTGGTCACCATAGTTGTGACGTCATAATGTTATAGCTATCTAATAACAGTACAGCGTTTACGGCTGTTACACGTGACTAGACATTAGACATTACACAGTTTGTCATCTTGGGGAACATTTTTCTATCAACTGCAATGAGTGAAAACTAACATTATGACGTCACGTTTGTTCGGGAGTTGTCGGCGTGTCTTCGGTACTGGATTCAAAACTTAATTTTTATTTTGAAATAACTTTTGAATTATTGCGAAAAAAAAATAATACATGATCTTTTCATTTATCACAAAAAACAATTATCAAATACCCAATTGATCTCCATCAATTCGTCTGCTCAGCAGCTACATTTTTCAAAATGTAACACCTACAGCTGCTTTCATCAGGGTGGCCCATCACGGCAGTGGTGGGAAGATAAGACGGGCGATACCGTCAACGGTGGCATCGGCCCATTACCTGAGCGTCTGCAGAGCCGACTTGCCGGCCCTCAGTCCGACGATGGCGCGCGGCTTGGCATGCGCCACCACTCTGAGCAGCGACTCCCCGTCACACCTGCCCTCCAGCTCGATGTACTGCACGTTCGCTTTGATGGTCACCTGCCTCATCGACGAGACGCACTTGCTCGGGATCTCCGTCATCTCCTCTGTGGACCGATCGAGACCATCGGTCAATCAAAATATGGTGTAATCAAATCAAATCGAAGTCTTTTATTCATTGTCAGGTACGAGTTGTGTACACTTAATGAACGTCATGTCAGTAACCCATTAATGACCCACTACAGGGTCGGGTCTCCTCTCACAATGAGAAGGATGTAGGCCGCCGTCCACCACGCACCACTACTGCGGGTTGGTGGACTTCGCATGCCTTTGAGAACTTTTTTTTTTGTGAACTCTCAGGCATGCAGGTTTCCTCACGATGTTTTCCTTCACCGTAACAGCAGGTGATATTTAATTTCATAAATCGCACATAACTTTTATTCCAAAGTCATTGGTGCGTGCCACTGGGATTCGAACCCGGATCCCTCGATTCGAGGTCGAATTCTAATCCACTGGGCTATCACCGCTGCATGAACGTCATACATGATAGAATATTATCCTACATCTAACATCCGCTTTCGGTGCCCCTCAGGCTAACGTAGATCAGGAGAAAAAAGCGGGCGGAAACAAACTCCCAGCACTCTTTTAAAATCAATTATGAACTAATTATATTGCAGTATGACTTTCGAGCGATAAATGAGCACGCGTGACAGCAATCGCGTGTGTCAGTATCAGTCTAGTGTCATCTGCTCACAATTCCTTAAATAATGACTGTCTGTCGGGCACCTTAGCTCGCGAACGGATGAAGCGATTTCAATTTAGTTTTTTTATATGAAAGGTGAGTTACGGTTACGGCCGAGTGTTCTTAGACACGTTTGATGGAAATCGGTTGAGTCGTTTAAAAGTTGTGGGGGGTGAAAGTGGGGAAGAATAGCCGAATGTCTGCAAATATAATCGAGTGGGGTCTCAAATGAAAGCGCATCGCGTGCAACTTAGAAAAATAATATTATGTTCAATGAAAAATGAAAATCGGTTTAGCCCAGAAAAAACTGTGGGAGTAAAAGTGGGGAAAATATCCAATATCTGCAAATATTATTGTGTCGGTGGGTTTTTTAATTTTTAATTTAATATTATTATTTCTGATATAACTTCAATTAGAAAACAGCAAGGAAAACTACATTTTTTTTTTGCTTTTCAGTGTGTCAAAGTAATTTATAGTTAATAAATATACGAGTACATACCGTCAGGATCCTCCTTAACGGGCGCGGCGGGCGCCACGTCTCGGACCTCGCCCTCGGCGTCCACTATCTCCGCCAGTCGGTAATCCTCGGGCTGGAAACAGATTGCACTCATTACATTTGTGGTTTATTTTGGGACGATCCTTTTGTAGTCACCTGAAACACGCCAGTGGCGCGACTTGGAAAGTGCCTGTGTTCAACAGTGGACTAACGGCTGAAGAGAGAGATATAAAGAGAGAGTCAAACACAGAGAGAAAAAGACAAAGAAAGAGAGAAAAAGCTAGATAGATAGGGAAAGGGAAAAGTGAGAGAGAAGGAAAGAGAAATAGGGACTGGGAAATAGGGAGAAAACGAGAGAGACAGAAAGGGAGTGGGAAAAAGATAGAGAGGGAGAAGGAGAGTGAGAGAAAAAGTAAGAAAAAGAAAGTGAGACATACACAAAGAGAGAAAGACAGAGAGAGTTACGGGAAAAGGCAAAGAAAGAAAGGAAGAGAGACAAGGAAAGGCATACACACACAGAGAGAGAGAGAAAGATAAAGAGAGAGAGTTATTTTGAAACACATACGCGGATGATCTCGCCGTAGTCGTCGGCGCGCGTGCGCTCCTCGTGGCAGGGGTACATGGCGTGGTGGCGCCTGTTGGCCTTGAAGCAGCCGCCGGGCCGCGCCAGCGCGTGCGCCGCGACGTCGTGCCGCCCCGTCACCACGCACATCTCCAGCTCGCCCTCCGACTCCGAGTCCGACGAGACGCCGCCGCCGCCCTCCTCTCTGCCGATCGCCCATTGCCAATCGATCACCGTGTAGTGTACCGCCAGAACCGGTGCCGGCGTTAGGGTCACCGACACCCCGGGCAACGATATTGCGGCGCCCATTTAAAAGGGAATAAATATTATATATTGTTAATTTTTTGATCAACCAATGTGAATGTATTTTCAGAATTTCATTTTTCTTGGGCTAACTCTAAAGATATGCACAGAGCGCCCCCCCCCCCCCCAGTATTGCGCCCCGGGCCGTCGCCCCATCATGCCCGGAATGCCCGGCGTCGGCATCTGGAATGATCTTGAGCTATATATTACATCCCGCGATTGCTGTTCACATTGTAAGATATATATTTTGGAACAGTTTAGCTTCGGCCACTACCAATACACTACCATTCAAACTGCGAGTGCGGGCGACGCAGGGGCGCGGTGTCCGGGGACGTGAGGTAAAAAATATACTCATTCAAATATCGCTCGAAAAAATATTTATAGTTTGGGATGTAATATATATTATAGCGCAGTGTGAACGGTCACGTACAAAATGTATGACGAGCGATAAAATGTTATATCTCAAGATGTAATTTAAATTATATTATATCCCATAGGCAACAGCTGGCTTCAATAGCGGAATAGGGTATTTCGCACCATGCAAGGAAAAATCCAAAATTATGGAATATTAATAGATTATGTTAAAAGCAAGTGAAAATGGTGATTTCTGTTCTAAAAAATGTAGTATACATTTATTATTTCTATTTTAAAATTCAGGTTTGTTAATCTGTTTTTCAAATGTCAAAAACGCTATACGCCATGAAAGCTATCGGCGTGACGTCATTAGCAGTGTAAATAAACAATGGAGTATAACTTTCTTCCTTTACTGAGATGTATTGTTTACACTGCGAGTGACGTCACAAGCCTGGCGGCAGCGCCGAGACTGCCGAGACCGTGTTTTCGCGGGGATTTTTGAAATTCAAATTGAAAAGTCTTTTCTTACATAATAATTATTTGCTTGCAAAATTTTTTTTCCAATTTTTATGGGTTTTATGATTCATATAAAAAGCTTTTTGACATAGGCCGTAATACCCTATTTTCACGGAAGGTTCACATACTTGATGGAGTTGTTGAGCTTCATCCGCTGTTGTTGGAGGAACTCCTCCAGCTCCTCCCCCTCCAAGCGCACCCTCTTGCCCACCGTCAGCTCGATGGTGCGGTCGCCGCCCTTCTCTATGAGGTCGCGCGCCAGCGTGCCGGGTGACGTTCTGGAATATGGCGAGACAATATGCGGGTTACCACTGACAATAAATCGGCTGGCATTTATGTTGAAACCAAATAAACACTATTTTCATTAAAATAATTAAAGAATACCAATATTTACGGAAAATAAAATCCGCGAAATTGGCCATTTAATCACGTGACATTGAATGATTGAACACAAATCAGAGAAGCGTGACGTCACGCCTCGCGAAACGTCATGTTGTTGCTGTCATTTTCGTATACAGTGAACAGGGGGGTTACTACTTAAACTCCTGAAACCATCATAAAGCAATGATGTTTTGTTTTCATTTAAAACAAAACATCATTGCTGTTCATTAAACAATTGTGTTGCCGATGTTGCGTAGACCGTTTAGACGTGGGGGTTACTACAAACTTTTGTTTTAACTTATGTTTCCCGAAGCGTGACATCATTCAAGATGCCATGACGGTCTTGGCCTTTTGCGATGTCAATTTGGAGTTCGTTTCTAAAAACGCAAAATTCTTAGGTAAAATGGCTTTTTTTTCTCAAAATAATATATCTTTGGAGTAAAATAGATACCAAGCTTTATTTTTACGCATTTCCAAATTTTGTCAACTAGCCTATTGAAATAAATAAATAACGCTTCACACTCACAGCCCCACACTAGGATTCCCTGTGTCGTGGGCGCCATGGACACACACAACACACCCAGACCACAAACAGAAATTCAAATTCATCATTCAAATCTCTGCTCTGCTGGGAATCGAACCCAGGACCTTCCGCGCAGCGCACTGTTGTCTTAACCAATTGAAATAATAAAATACTTTAATAGCACTGGAATATCTATAATTTTTTTTAAGAATTAACTGGATGTCACGTCACATATCTACAAAATAAAACCAGATCGAAATTGATTCATTTGGAACAAATAGACTGATAAAAAAATATGACTAACTAAGATTGAAGGTTAAATTTAAAATAGTTTATTTGTCTAAACAATATTGTAGGACGAGTACAAGAAAGAGTTCATACATAATACACAAATACATTTTTGGATTACTTTTGGTCTAATACCTGTAAACCAGTACAAACAGCTTCTAAACTAATCCAAGAATCGCACCAAAAATTTAAAATAGAACATAATTGCTTATATTGTGGGTTGAGAAAATACCAAAATAGAATGACATCCGACCTGGCGGTCAACACGATAGAGTTCTGGGGGTGCGGAGCCCACAGCAGGAACAGGTCCCTCGCGAAGCCGGCCTCGAGGTCGGGGAAGGAGGCCAGCACCACCTTGGGCCCCGGCGTGCGCGCGACCTCCGCCACGGAGTGGCACAGCTGCAGGTGGCGCAGCGCGAACGGGTTCGAGCGGGCGCCTTCGAACGCGCGGGTCAACTTGTCGCTCATCCATTCGATCTGAAACGTACAGTCGACATCTTTTCATGTCAGTACCCATCGATTCAAATTCAAATTCAAATTCAAAAGCTTTCATTCATTATCAGGTACAATTTATGCACACTTAATGAACGTCATACATTTAACATTATACAAACATCCGCTTCGATCGCCCCTCAGGCAAAACGTAGACTAGGTGAAAAAAGCGGGCGGAAAAAAACTCCCAGCACTCTTTTAAAAATAAGTATGAATTATTCTATGGTGCAGTATGACTAGGCCCAATAAAGGAACACACGTGACAGCTATCGTGTGTGTCAATATCGCCCCATTGCCATCCGCTCACAAATGAATATTGATACATGGTGTATAGAAATAGCCTAGTGAAGTTATTCAATCCAATGACCCACTACAGGGTCTCCTCTCACAATGAGAAGGATGTAGGCCTTAGTTCACCACGCTGGCCTACTGCGGGTTGGTGGACTTCGCATGCCTTTGAGAACATTTCCTTTGTGAACTCTCAGGCATGCAGGTTTCCTCACGATGTTTTCCTTCACCGTAACAGCAGGTGAAATTTAATTTCATAAATCGCACATAACTTTTATTACAAAATCATTGGTGCGTGCCACTGGGATTCGAACCCGGATCCCTCGATTCGAGGTCGAATTCCAAGCTACTGGGCTATCACCGCTGCACTGTATTAACCTGATGTATTAACCCAAAATCTTTTCACACGCTTTGTATTAGCTTCACCTGTACATAATTATGTTGGTTTGGTTTGTAACCGACTCCTTTGGGCGCGATTTTGGCCCACTTTTTACGGCCAGATTTAACACAAGTAACTCTAAATTTCTTCCTTTTGATAGTAGGTATCTATAATTAATTTAATAATTTGTATTTAAGGGACACAAATATGTATGGAGCGGTGATAGCCCAGTGGCTAAGAATTCGGCCTCTTATTCGAGGGTTCGAATCCCAGTGGCACGCACCAATGACTTTGTAAAGTTATGTGCGCTTTATAAAATTAAAATATCACTTGCTGTTACGGTGAAGGAAAACATCGTGAGGAAACCTGCATGCCTAAGAGTTCAGAAAAAAAAAATGTTCTCAAAGGTATGTGAAGTCCGCCAACCCGCAGTAGGCCAGCATGGTGGACTAAGGCCTACATCCTTCTCGTTGTGAGGAGACCCGACCCTGTAGTGGGTCATTACTGGGTTACTGAGAACGTACACAAGTAACCGTTTACGAAGCTGACCGACTAGCCCACGAACCAACCCAATGAGTGACCACACCTCCATAGGTAGCGACGGGCGCTGTTCAAACACCGACCTGCGACTTGGCGAACTCCAGCACATTGTAGCTGACGTTGGACAGCAGCAGCAGCGAGTAGGCCACGAGGCCGGAGTCCTTGTTCCTCCACAGCTGCTCCAGCATGTGCGCCAGCTCCAGCACCCGCCCCGCCGTGTCCGTGCACACCAGCACCGACCCGCCGCCCCTCAGCGTGCCCAGGATTGTCGCTGGAATCAGGTTAATACAGATAACATAATAAATAAATAAATATTGTGGGACAACTGACACATGGCTTTCTGATCCCAAAGTAAGCTGTGAGCTTGTGTTATGGTAACCAGATAGCTGATAAACATACATATTATATATTTTTAAATACATACTTATACATAGATAATTTACACCCAGACACAGAACAAACACTTGTGCTCATCACACAAATATTTGTGCTGGGTGGGAATCGAACCCACGACCTCCGGCGTAGTAGTTAGGGTCGCTAACCACTAGACCAACAGGTCAGATAAGATAATAAGATACGGTTTGACACCTTTTTGTTTTAATAATGGCATTCACATCTCTGTGAGTGAGTGTGTTTGGCCAACTACGACGTTATGTGAAAGTGGTATGTAGGAAAAATGTTCGGCGTTTAGTTGGAAAAACGTCAGGAATTTCATCCAGGGCCTTGATTCTGTATGACCATTCACACTCGTATCGCGGCAATGTCGTGTCTTACCCGTGATAAAAAGTCAAAAAAGGCTTAAAAGTCAAATATCGTGACAATCTATTGTGTGCCTTATAGAATAGACATTAAGGTTCCTTGTCGTGGCGAGTTCATGAAATGACATACGGTTGGATGACACACGATATCGGCACGAAATCTGAATGGTCATACAGAATAAGCCCCCAGGACACCTAACTACACATTAAATGACGACACAAACATCACAGCACCAAAACGGTATCATACATAAGAATTTTTTATTAGTAGGAAATGGAAAATATTAGTAGGAAGAAAGAAAATAATCTAACTACATGCCTAAAAAAAATAACTTTCAGACTAGAATTTTAAATCATGTTTGACACCTACATAGGTACTTGATCTTGTTTTTCATTAGTGGGGGACTACGTCACTAAAGCGTCGAAAAATACGATGCTCTCATCAATCCATTCCGTTTTAAAATTGGGCTAGTCTACCAAATCACATGCCGGCGTATCGTGACCGTATCAGCCTGGATTTAATGATAGGAGAAGTTCAAGCTACAAAAACTGGAGAACCGCCGCGATTTCTTAGACATACTTTTTCTGTTTAAAATAGTCAACAACATCTTAAATTGCCCGCAAATTCTGAACAAAATCTCTTTCACAGTGCCTCGTCGAATTCCCCGTGCTTGCAAGGCTATTCATCCATTCTCACCGCCACTCCGTAGAACAGTTTTAGGCGCAAACTCTCCCATTTGCAGAATTACCAAATTTTACAATAAATTAAGCGGATCTACAGGCATGGATATTGATATAAATGCCATGTCATTACATAAATTTAAGACCGCAGCTAAAAAGATGTGTCATTAATTATCTATATGCAACTATTGTTATTGTTATTGTTTTTGGATTTGTTTCATTCATTATAATAAAGTGGTAAAGTATAGTATTTACACATAATTATGTTAGCCTGTACGTTGAATTTGAAAGTTATGTTTACCTTTAATTGATTATGCATTAATTGTAATTTCCTAAGATGTATCTTCATTGTAATTTTAATAATGACATAATTGTTGGTAAACTTAATAAATAAATAAATAAATAAACCAGGCCCACAACATAATAATTTATATACTATCAACTGTATTCAAACATTTCAATTCAAGTGGAACAAAAAGAACACTGGATTTTGCCATTTAAATCCAACCCAAAAATAAAGTCCAACAACTAAGTTTCAAATGGACACGCAAGCCATGTTTGGGGTTCAGTGCAACCCACATCAAACTTCAAATAGTGAGTGCTTTGCTACTCATGAGGACTGCGATGTTTGCATCAAAAGTAGGTACATCCACAACATAATAATATATACTATCAACCGTATTCAAACATCTCAATTCAAGTGGAACAAAAAAACACTGGATTTCGACATTTAAATCCAACACAAAAATAAAGTCCTAAAACAACTAAGTTTCAAATGGACACGCAAGCCATGTTTGGGGTTCATTGCAACCCACATCATACTTCAAATAGTGAGTGCTTTGCTACTCATGAGGACTGCGATGTTTGCATCAAAAGTAGGTACATATCTCTGGCAACGATACCTACCCAGGCAAAACATAAGACTCAATGAACAAGCTGCTTTACGATGGGTTAAGAGGCTGGTGGTAGGGTAGCCCCCCACGAGCTACTATGTCTCAGCCAGCTTTAAAATAAATAAATTTGCCAATGCCACGTTTTTGGTAGCTCATTGGCTCAAAAACATGATAATTACATTATTAGTGCCAGTAATAACTCTATTGGACATACATATTTAAATTCAGACGTATTAGCTTAATCTTTGGACACTTACTCATGAGTTTCTCATCTCGCAACCTTCGTCGCTGCTGGACGTAATCAGCATTCATAGCACCGAGCAGTAGCAGCGACGGCCGCATGATTTTTTCAATTTCACACCTGCAATCATGTACCTACTAGTTTATGGTATGGTATGGTTTTAAGGTGATACGGTACGGTGATAGCCCAGTGGCTTAGAATTCGACCTCGAATCGAGAGGTCCGGGTTCGAATCCCAGTGGCACGCACCAATGACTTTGTAAAAAAGTTATGTGCGCTTTATAAAATTAAATATCACCTGCTGTTACGGTGAAGGAAAACATTGTGAGGAAACCCGCATGCCTGAGAGTTCAAAAAACAAATTGTTCTCAAAGTCATGTGAAGTCCACCAACCCGCAGTAGTGGTGCGTGGTGGACGGCGGCCTACATCCCTCTCATTGTGAGAGGAGACCCGACCCTGTAGTGGGTCATTAATGGGTTACTGACAATGGTTTTAAGTATGTTAAAATTTATGTAAAAAACTTTAGGTATTGTTGGGTGTGGTTGTGGATGTGTGATCTTTAGCGACAAATTACATACACGTTTCTGTGACTCGGAGGATACAGTAAGACATTGGTCCAAGTTGTTGCTAAAATAACAGTCATTAAACCAAGTCAGAAACCCTTCTCCGCCAATATGGTAAAGTTTGCTTCAACCCCCCCTAATAGTATCAGGATCAGGCCCCATTCGTTAGTAGAACAAATTACTAACCCATTAAGATGCCTCTCCTTCTTATGGTTAAAATCTGGTGCATACACTATATCCTCCTCCCCCGGAGCTGCAATACGCCAAACAGTACCACCGAGTGAGTGGCCTGCTGGTAATGGTGTAATTCTAATACCCAAACCCTTGCCTGAAATGACAAAATAATTATATTACACACAACCTGAGTGGCGCAGTGGTTAAGACACTGGTGCGCTGCACGGAGGGTCCTGGGTTTGATTCCCAGCAGAGCAGAGATTTGATTGATGAATTTGAATTTCTGTTTCTGGTCTGGGTGTGTTGTGTAGTTGTCTTGTGTGTGTCTGTGGCACCCACGACACAGGGAATATTAGTGTGGGGCTATGAGTGTGAAGCGTGATAATTATTTATGATTATTTATTTATCTTCTAGCAGTCTTGTGGTTAAGGATCATCTTGCATTGATGACTTTTTTAAAGTTATGTTTGTTTTAGAAAATTTAATTTCATCTGCTGTCACAGTGAAGGGAAACATCACCAGGCAACTTGCTTGTCTGAGAGTTCTCCACATGATTCCATCAATCTGCCTCAGCCCAGTGTGGTGGACTAAAGCCTTAAATAATCTTAGCCTTAAATATCTATATATTCCTATTAAATATTAGATGAAACCCGACCCTGCAATAGGTCACTAATGGCTAGCAGACTAGAGAGAAAGGTCACTCACCTTTCATATCAATACTCTGATTATACTTCAGCTGGGTGATCTTATCAAATGCAGAGTCTACATCATCCAAAGTGAAGAGATCAAAGTCGGAGGCGTTTCTATGAGACTGGTAGAGGTCATACATGAACATTTGGCCCATCTTGTAGATTGGTAGTGTGGCATATATGGGACAGCTGAGGCCAAGTTGACCCACTGCATAGGGTAAGGCTCCAAGGTGCAGTGGGTCTGAGTGGGACAGAAGCACTGCATCTATGTTGTTCACGTGTCTGAAAATTTTAATGGGAAATTAGAATTATAATAGTACATTTTTTTAAGATCATTTTAAGGGTTTAGCTACGAGACTGATTGCTAAAGATGACGTGAAGGGTTAATTCTTCCTTTGGATGAAGAGTGAGCATTGCCATTAGAGCAAATGCAGCTAGCTAATAAAAAATGATTACAATTTTTTTAAGAACGTATTTAAAAATGTAAAAGCATCATAACGAATAAGGCATTAAAAATGTGTTAATATAGGTACCATGACTTAATTTTAATTTATATATTTAGGTATCTTGAGCAATCTATAACAAATATCAAATATAACTTTTGATAAATACCTAAGCTCAACCCGTCTAAAAGAAATTCAACGGCAACTACCTATACAATGATAACAAAATATACACTGGTGTATACATAAACATAACCTTAAAATCTACCTTTTCAGTTGGTTTATGTATTCCATATCGAACTTCTCGTCCCAGCCGCAGTCCAGGAGGAACCTGAACTCGTCCACTTGCAGCACGTAGCACGGAGGGCTCTCATCTCCAGCCCCGGAGATACAGTGCAACTTTATAATCGAAGTCATTCTGATACGTTGTACACTGTACTGTTTCACTACCGAAACTTACGCTAGTTTTTTTTACTTAAATAAGTGAATGCACATATTTTATTTAATAAAGTCGTCTTAAATATATTAAAACTGAGTCGAATTCTACTATTTTAAAATTTTTAAAGTAATAATTTCCCGGTAAACTTTGTTTTCAACTATATCTCAAGATTCTCAAGTACTCGACTGATTGATTGATTGCAACTTTTTTTTGTTTATCTGTCACTGCTGTCAATGTCACTTGGCACCTCACTCGTGACAGTATAGAGCAGCATAAACGCATAAAGCCATAAACGCAAGTCTTTTAGCCAAATTGAAATAAAAATGTACATATTTAATCTTTTATGTAAAAATAGTAATAATAATACTCACTGACTGAATAATAATCACTGATTGTAAAAGAAATATCAGTACCTAACATTTCCAGATATTAGAAGCTAAGAATGGTCGGAATTGTGCCAATAAAGCAAGACTAACATATTATTCCTTTGCATTAGGTACGTAATAAACATTTACTTAATGGTTTCAATTTTATATATGGTCCTCGATAATTTGTGAACAAATGAGTAACTGAATTCTAAAGTGCCCCAATGGTATATTTAAAGTATTTTTTTTAAGAAGGCGTATGTAATGTATTTTATTGATTATAGAAAAACATACAGGGTTTACGTTCCGTCGTTATCTTATTCAATGCTTAGGATTCTTTTCAGACATTTTTGTTTTTTCTTTTATGTCTATAATTTCCCTAAAATTTCCGTTGCTGTTATCGCAAATTTGGATCGGCTTGGGATTTTCGTTTACTTCTTTAGGAGGCAGCAAGTTAGTATAAATAGTCCCAAGGAAATTGAGTTTGGAATTAGGCGCATCTATTTTTGATTGTGATTCAAAATTAGATTCGTTCGGTGGATTAGCGTCCGATTTGCTGTGCGCATTGTTAAGATTATCTTCTTTATTATAGAGGGGTATACCCTGGGGGGTGGATTCGGCTTGTTTATTGATCTCTGTTGGGTTCGATTCAATCGGTACGGATTCTTGTACTTGCGTGCAAATATTTCTCGATGCCTTCTCTTGTAGCCTTAAGAATCTTTCGTTTAAACGAACCTCTGTAAAAATTAAAAAACATTCTGGTCATGAAATTTATATGTTAGAAACACCCAAATTATAATAACACCTTCATTTTATTTAAAGTAAGCAGTAAGTGAGTAGAGGTGAAAGACAAAGTAGGTACCTACCATTTATTTTCTTCACGATGAAATTTAATGAGAGACAAACTAAAAATACGCTCAACGCCATCATCATGTAGGCCCACCACTCCAGTTGAATTGTCTTTAAAAAGGAAAAAAAGACATTTAAACTGGTGATACCTTTGTGTGTGTATTTCTTGATGTCATAAAATTATTGAACCTTTAGGTTAAGGTTCTTTTAAAGAGATATTACTCAATGAACCAACCATTTTAGCTTGTTCATCAATGTTGATCTAGATAGAATAACGTAAAATTTATAGTATTTTAAGCTTAAGCTATAACTTATTAATAACTTTGCTGTTGGTGAGAATAATCCAACCGTTATTAAGAAAAATCTAAACAAAGAATCTGACAATATTCAACAACTTAAGAAAGAATGTCAGATTATTTATGTCTAGAATAGTTTTTTTACCACCAACCAAATTTGGGCAAAAATTATTTTACTGTTCTTCTTTCAAGAATTTCATGCGTTATAATAAACCTAACAAACAAGAACTTTTGTGACCTTGAAAGTTTGATAATTGGCTGCAACCTTTTTATGTTCCGCTGTTGAGCACGAGGCTTTTAAAAATCGTTTAAAACTGTTTTAAAAAAAAGTTTTAAAAAACAGCCCGATAATACATTACCTATTGTTGTACAATGACATATACCGAAACAAAGCTATAACATTATTTATTCTTATACCCGTCTCCAGATACGAAATATTAAATTTTTAATCATGTCCGGATCCGAACTATTCCGAACCACACCTAGTAAAGTGAATATCCTATTTGTGAAATCTATTATGAAAAAATAATGAACTAAAACGTAAGGAGATCGAATGTTTTCTGAAACAAACGATATCAAACATAGGTTCTGTCCTATTCATCTAATCATTATTATTAGTTATGTTCAAAATTTTCTTTTTATCTTTTTATAAGATTATGTTATGTCTTCTTCTTCCGTCCAAAGTACAATCCATCTTAAGAATGTTTTAAAATGTTCCTCATCTTCCCCTAAGTCCTAATAATTACTCCTACTATCTATACTCTTACTATCCTATACTCCAAATCACACGAAACATATTTGATTCATTCTATGTCCAAATAAGATTATGAACTAGTGTTGCCGATCGATAGTCGGACTATCGATAGTTAATCGATAGTCTATCGATAGTCCAACAATCGTAAGACTATCGATAGGACTATCGATAGTATCGATACAATCGATAGTATCGATACTATCGATAGCACAGAACAAGGCAATACTATCGATACTATCGATAGTATTGTAGTTCGTTAATAACAAACTATCGATAGTATCGATAGTATCGATACTGTCACTTTTATTTGCAACGATACTATCGATAGTATCGATACTATCGATACTATCGATTGTTTTGGGCTATCGATAGTTTTAACAATTTGCAATAGTATAGTTTGCAATTTTCGGGTATAATAGTCAATCACAATCAAGTGTTTTTCAATAGAATTTTTTTTTGTATATTTTACTCTGCATAAAACTGCATCTATTCTAATATTAATGCCAGTTATTTGGTGTTGTGTGATAAATAAATTTTTATAGAACAAATACCTCTTTCTTTTTATTGAAAATAAACATAATTTGAATTTTAAATACATAAATCTCAAAACAAATTATATATTAATTAGTTTTATCTAAACAACATTGATAATTCTTTTTAACCATTTGATTGCATCCAATTTTTCGTATAGCTTTTAGCCAAGGCATGTTGGAAAATTACAAGAATAATTTACACTGACATATGTAGGTATTTATATATTTTATTCTTGGAAATATTGGAGCATCCATCAATGCAAGAATACACTTTTAATGAGTCTTTTAATATACAAAATTATTTGTGATACACTTTTCAAAAAGTTAACATACGGTAGCAATCCTACCCATAAAGCACAACTTTGTAATCCTGTACATTTGTATGGGCTTACAAAATTATTTATGCAGTTGGTGTATCTAGAAAACTGGACCGAAATCGATTTTTTTTAGTTTTTCCTCGACTTATACACTAAACACTAATTGTATTCTAAATTTGAAGCTTCTACGTTTGCTAGTGCCGCTTTTTGCTTGTATCGATACAATCGATTGTATCGATACTATCGATAGCACAGAACAAGGCAATACTATCGAATGAGTGCAATACTATCGATACTATCGATTATCGAACTACAATACTATCGATAGTATTGTAATTCGTTAATTACAAACTATCGATAGTATCGATACTGTCGTTTTTATTTGCAACGATAGTATCGATAGTATTGATACTATCGATACTATCGATTGTTTTGGACTATCGATACTTTCACAATTTGCAATAGTATTAGGTTTGTTTTAACAGTAATGTAGTTGAGGACCATTATAGGCTGGTATCTGGCGGCATGGCAGTGCCCCCAACAAGTCAAGCAAAAAGCGGCACTAGCAAACGTAGAAGCTTCAAATTTAGAATACAATTAGTGTTTAGTGTATAAGTCGAGGAAAAACTAAAAAAAATCGATTTCGGTCCAGTTTTCTAGATACACCAACTGCATAAATAATTTTGTAAGCCCATACAAATGTACAGGATTACAAAGTTGTGCTTTATGGGTAGGATTGCTACCGTATGTTAACTTTTTGAAAAGTGTATCACAAATAATTTTGTATATTAAAAGACTCATTAAAAGTGTATTCTTGCATTGATGGATGCTCCAATATTTCCAAGAATAAAATATATAAATACCTACATATGTCAGTGTAAATTATTCTTGTAATTTTCCAACATGCCTTGGCTAAAAGCTATACGAAAAATTGGATGCAATCAAATGGTTAAAAAGAATTATCAATGTTGTTTAGATAAAACTAATTAATATATAATTTGTTTTGAGATTTATGTATTTAAAATTCAAATTATGTTTATTTTCAATAAAAAGAAAGAGGTATTTGTTCTATAAAAATTTATTTATCACACAACACCAAATAACTGGCATTAATATTAGAATAGATGCAGTTTTATGCAGTGTAAAATATACAAAAAAAAATTCTATTGAAAAACACTTGATTGTGATTGACTATTATACCCGAAAATTGCAAACTATACTATTGCAAATTGTTAAAACTATCGATAGCCCAAAACAATCGATAGTATCGATAGTATCGATACTATCGATAGTATCGTTGCAAATAAAAGTGACAGTATCGATACTATCGATACTATCGATAGTTTGTTATTAACGAACTACAATACTATCGATAGTATCGATAGTATTGCCTTGTTCTGTGCTATCGATAGTATCGATACTATCGATTGTATCGATACTATCGATAGTCCTATCGATAGTCTTACGATTGTTGGACTATCGATAGACTATCGATTAACTATCGATAGTCCGACTATCGATCGGCAACACTAGTTCATAATCTTATTTGGACATAGAATGAATCAAATATGTTTCGTGTGATTTGGAGTATAGGATAGTAAGAGTATAGATAGTAGGAGTAATTATTAGGACTTAGGGGAAGATGAGGAACATTTTAAAACATTCTTAAGATGGATTGTACTTTGGACGGAAGAAGAAGACATAACATAATCTTATAAAAAGATAAAAAGAAAATTTTGAACATAACTAATAATAATGATTAGATGAATAGGACAGAACCTATGTTTGATATCGTTTGTTTCAGAAAACATTCGATCTCCTTACGTTTTAGTTCATTATTTTTTCATAATAGATTTCACAAATAGGATATTCACTTTACTAGGTGTGGTTCGGAATAGTTCGGATCCGGACATGATTAAAAATTTAATATTTCGTATCTGGAGACGGGTATAAGAATAAATAATGTTATAGCTTTGTTTCGGTATATGTCATTGTACAACAATAGGTAATGTATTATCGGGCTGTTTTTTAAAACTTTTTTTTAAAACAGTTTTAAACGATTTTTAAAAGCCTCGTGCTCAACAGCGGAACATAAAAAGGTTGCAGCCAATTATCAAACTTTCAAGGTCACAAAAGTTCTTGTTTGTTAGGTTTATTATAACGCATGAAATTCTTGAAAGAAGAACAGTAAAATAATTTTTGCCCAAATTTGGTTGGTGGTAAAAAAACTATTCTAGACATAAATAATCTGACATTCTTTCTTAAGTTGTTGAATATTGTCAGATTCTTTGTTTAGATTTTTCTTAATAACGGTTGGATTATTCTCACCAACAGCAAAGTTATTAATAAGTTATAGCTTAAGCTTAAAATACTATAAATTTTACGTTATTCTATCTAGATCAACATTGATGAACAAGCTAAAATGGTTGGTTCATTGAGTAATATCTCTTTAAAAGAACCTTAACCTAAAGGTTCAATAATTTTATGACATCAAGAAATACACACACAAAGGTATCACCAGTTTAAATGTCTTTTTTTCCTTTTTAAAGACAATTCAACTGGAGTGGTGGGCCTACATGATGATGGCGTTGAGCGTATTTTTAGTTTGTCTCTCATTAAATTTCATCGTGAAGAAAATAAATGGTAGGTACCTACTTTGTCTTTCACCTCTACTCACTTACTGCTTACTTTAAATAAAATGAAGGTGTTATTATAATTTGGGTGTTTCTAACATATAAATTTCATGACCAGAATGTTTTTTAATTTTTACAGAGGTTCGTTTAAACGAAAGATTCTTAAGGCTAATTGTATCGATACTATCGATTGTATCGATACTATCGATAGGCCTATCGATAGGGTACATGATTTTAGATGAAAACTATCGATAGTTTTACTATCGATAGTTCGGCAACACTATTATGAACTTTGGAGGTTGAAAATTGAAATTGAAGGTTAACTGGTTTTAATGTTATAGTGAATAGGTATAGTGCATTATAAGGATATTAAGGATCCGTCATCTTGGTTCCTTTTCAAAAAAAGATTGCCGGAAAGACAAATTTGAGGACTTATTTATCCATTGTAGTTCCGGGAGGTACCAACGATGCTATCACGTGTCAAACTACTTATACAAGCTACAGAGAACAATCGTTAGCGTGATTCAGAAACTGGATCAGTGCCATCTAGAAGCGGTTTACTAAACTGTAAGGTAGCTGGTCTGAGCTTTTAATACTAGTGTTCAGATGAAACTTATGTTTGACCCACTCACTAAAACAAGTTTGAAGCAAGCGACTTGGGTAAGACCATTTTACAAACAATTGGGTGCATTTTTACTTGATGTTAGGTGTTATATAGAATGCCTAATTTCTATAAGTATCAAACCTAAACCCACATTCTAAGATTGATGTTGGAACCAGAATTAATATAAATATTTAATATATTAAAGTGGGTACTTACTGGGAACAATTGCAAGCATGAGAAAGCGTGTTTGGATGACAAGCAATGGATGATACGCGATGCTAGAATGTAACATAACATAACATTAATGGATAAACGAGTTAAATCGTCATATTTATATGTAACAGATTTATATATATAAGGTTTGATACCTTAATACTATTATAATAATAAGTTTTTATAAAAATATATCTAATATATGAATGAAACTGGTTCACATTACAAAAATATTTTATTTCAAAAACTACTATAATCTTCAACGTTTATTTATACGACGGATCCGAAAAATTCGGATCCTGTTCAAAATCCAAACCGGATACCTAAACCTAACACGTCTTTTTTTAAAAGATTTGTGCTTGTAAATAAATATTGCCGATATTGTTTTGAAGAGTTAAAACATATTTGTGTCAACGACACGGATCCGACTTTTTCGTTCTAAGTACTATTATGTATTCTGTGGTTCTATTAAAAATATTGTTGGAAAGACAAATTTTAGGATTTAAGTCTAGTGAAATTAATCTATTGTATAATTTCGGGAGGTAGCAACACTAGCAACAGAGCAATGTAGCAACTTTCGCCACACGTACGGCGACGCGTATCCTTCGCGTTATCGAAATTTTCTTAAAAGATAGCTTATTAATAATAATAATTCTGATTTAACATAACTGGACCGCGACCGCTCTCCAAGTACGATTATCACGTCTAGCGGGAGTTCTTCCTTTACAACCTTGGCCCTCGTTAGGGAACCAGTTACAGGGTCTATTTAGGGGGTCGAAAACGTTGAGAAACACTGCATCTTGCGTAGAAAAGGACAAACTAAAAACGAGCGGAGTAAAAGACAGCGAGCCACGGCAAAGTTTTAACGAGAAATATTATTGAAAGTAGATATAAAAGGAACATTTAGTTGCTTTAAATTAGTTCCACCACTTCTTATGAAGACTTTAGACTCATAAAAACTTGTATGTTAGTAAAATTACGGTGCGCGTCTAATTTCCAGAAAGTTCCGACCACAGAGATTTTATTACTAGAGTTGGCAAGTTCGTTGTATAAGGTACCGGTGCCCCGTGCGGAGGTCTTGAGTTCGATTCTCGCTAGAGCAGAGATTTGAATGATGAGTTAAAAAATTCTGTGTCTTTTCTGGGTGTCTGTGCTTTTGTCTTTCTTGTGTGTGTCCATGGCACCACGACACAGGTTATCCTAGTGTGGGACTATGAGCCAGAATATGTTTCTTTTCTGAAACAATTTTTTCTAGTAGGTATGTGAGTGTATAATCGTTTTCTGAAAGCTTTTTTATGAATTACTTTTCAAATGAATTGTGAATAGTGCAAACTTATTGGATACGTATCAATTATGTTCTCTATCTATCGACAGGGCAACATTTTGCTAGAACTCTTCTATGCTTTCGATTAATTATTATGTATTATGGAGACTGTGAGACAAAGAGCCATGCATAAAGAACGCGAAGTAACAAAGTTAAGCGAAGAATGGTGTAGTTCCATCGTAAATTGACACCGCAAGTTGTACGGCAACACTCCGGTGCTAGTTTTAATCAGTATAACGATGGGGGACGCTGAAGGTCTAAGTATTTATTTTGGAAGGATCCACAGCAAGCGTTCACATACGTGGCACGAACGCAAAGCAGTAGTGTTGTGTGAATTTGAATGATTAATTTGAATTTCTGTGATTATTCGAATCCTGGAAATTTAATTAAAAGGGAAATTGAAGAAAAATTAAAACGTTCATCGTCTAACTTAATTATATTTATATGTAATCCTAATGTAAAAAATGGTCAAACGTCAATATTTATTCTACAGGAAATACTTCTTATATTATGCATATCATATGCATATACAGAGCCCTGTTGTGTTCTTGTCGTGTTGGTTGGTCGGTCGGTTATACAATGTCAGTCAATTAGGACAAGGCCTTAGTGATTTCAAATCAAAGATTCAAATTGCGAATAATCTTAGAGTTTAAGATCATTCGAATTTGTTATTCGAGTGTTGTCTTTCGAACGCCACTAAAATGCAGTGGCAATCAAGGTAATGTTGCCAGAAGCGTCAGGTGCGCTCCGCGGCGGCGGCCCGCGAATTTATAACGGCAACACTGACAAGTTGATTTACGCGCGGGAAACATTTACGTTGCGTTTCCAATTGTGAAATATTCCGTTACACGCAGCCGAATGTTGTAGATGGGTAACTATTTTTCAAGTTTTATTGGTTTCGGGATATTTTCTACTGAACAGTTTCATTGTTTAATATTGAGGCCGGTGTTCCGCTGGACATAAATGGAACACTCGTGTTTTTGTATTCCGTCCATATTTTATAAGTATTAAAGGCTTTTCTGAATGCTGTTATTATTTTATTGGCTCAATACAATGTTTTTGTTTGGCTGTAAACGTTGTAAATTGCTAATTTTTTCTTTAATTCTGCGGGTGTTGAATTTGGCTTACTTATTCATTATGATTTATCAATACCCACTTACATATTAAGTTGACCCAGATTTACAGTACCTAATTTTAACAGAATCCTTAGGCCTCGTCCGACCAATCAACACAACGAAATTTGTCATAGTTACAGCTTTATTATATAATTATTATGAAACGTAGGTAAATGAAAAACGAAACCTACCTAGGTTTCTATCATAGGTATCTCCTATGTGATATAAACTTTACGTTACTGGTTACAATGGAAATTTTTCAAATAAAACTTCATTCTTCTTAAACAAAACTGTCAATTCAGCTTTAAAAATCGTTGCCGTAAAGTTTTAAAATAGATTCGTAAGGAGATGAAAGTTTTTAAATTAAGGAGCTCGCCGTCAGCGCCGGCGTTTGTCGGACTATTAAAATATGGAGAAGACTTAGGGACACCCTACACTTTTACGTTATGACCTTGTATGAACTGAATTGAATTGTATTGACCAAAGCTGACCTATACGTAAGGGTTAACGCATGACCAGTAAAGAGCACGAATAGCCCCGCTATTTTTGGTCAAACCTACTTTCATAAGTTCAGTTTTATTGATTTATGCAAGGTTATGCTTAGCGGTGATAGCGCAGTGCCTTAAAATTCGACCTCGAATCGAGAGGTCCGGGTTTGAATCCCAATGGCACGCACAAATGACTTTGTAAAAAAATGAGTTACGTGCGCTTTATAAAATTAAATGTCACCTGCTGTTACGGTGAAGGAAAACATCGTGAGGAAACCTGCATGCCTAAGAGTTCACAATAAAAAGTGTTCACAAAGGAATGTGAAGTCCACCAACCCGCAGTAGGCCAGGCCTACATCCCGCTCATTGTGAGAGGAGACCCTACTCTGTAGTGGGTCATTAATGGGTTACTGCCATATGCCATTAACAATGTGGTGGATGGAATAGTAGATTGCATGACAAGGGAGCAAAATTATATTTTTTTGAGTAGAATCCCGAGCGTAGCGAGGGTTTCGTTAGTAGAATCCTGAACGTAGTGACGGATTCAAAGTACGTCGCCCGAGCCAAAAATATATTTTGTCCCGAGTGATACACTCTACATTTCATCACCATCTATGTGATCCTATCTAGAAAATGAAAGGGGCCATATATTCTATTGTAATATTATTATTTAATGAAACATATAGTAACAACTAAATTGAAATTAAATAGTATGTGATAATAAAACAACTAAAAAGTTATAATTTACATTTGAGATATTTTCGCAATTATGAAATTTTTTTGTTACTTACAACTTTATTAGGAATATAAGTATAGAGATTGTTGTAGGTTTTATATTCTGCGTGTTTGTAATAACGTCCAAATCTGGCTCATTTCTAAAAATCCGTAAAAATTGACAAAAACGCGGGCTGTAGTTCTGTAGTTCCTTCGTCTTTATTCAAACACAATATTTGCGTTCGATTTCTTTGGCGCTGAACACTAAGATGTTCCAAATTCAAAAAGTGTGCGGAAAAGTTAATTGCCGCGCACTTTTTGAACTTGGAACTTATAAAGAGGGAGGAAAAACTCATTCCTGCCGCTAAAAGTTTCTTAACAGAAAACACCAACTTTGGGCGCACTTAAAGGGGAGCAAAGTCGCACTTTTCGAATAGATGGGATGAAAAGTACGTTTAAATACATTCTGATGCAGGTCTAAAACGCCCCCCGAGTCGATAGTTCAAAAACAGTTTTGTCATCAAAACCGTGGAAGGCCATTCGTTTTAGCGTTTGTTTCGCTTCATCCCTTCGCCGGGAGATTGATAGTCCCGAATAAACCTCCCCCTGGATTTTGAGTTTCAGGATTATGCCTCGGTTGTGTCCTATAAATCCTTCGAATAGGTCTCTGTATTTTTACAGTACATAATTTATTTGTCTTTTAAGTAAGTATACTCCTTGTTTTTTCTTAATTAAAAAAAAACTAAGCGTGGTCGCGTAAAACCCATGTCGGCTTGATGTGGTTTACATTTCAATAGAAATTATCGAGGGTAGCTTTAGCAATACACTTGTAATATTGTTACAGTTTTCTATAGTAAATTAAAAATAATAAATTATGTAATATTTTTTTTCTAAAATGCAATATTTTTTTTAGTAAACGGGCAGCCCATGGACACTTCTCTCAAATCTCAAAGAGAAGAAATCCTTTCTCATGAGGTCGGTGATGTTCAACAACTTCCGAGAATCTCTGGCAACCATACCTCTGCAGTCGAAACTGTAGAACCTGGTTTGCATTCTGAAATTTAAAAATATACAACCTACCTAATTATTTATACTTAATTGGTATTAACTTTGGTATTCGCTTCACGTATTAAGATATGTAAATCACGTATGTCAGTAACCCATTAATGACCCACTACAGGGTCGGGTCTCCTCTCACAATGAGAGGGATGTAGGCCGCCGTCCACCACGCTGGCCTAATGCGGGTTGGTGGACTTCACATGCCTTTGAGAACATTTTTTTTGTGAACTCTCAGGCATGCAGGTTTCCTCACGATGTTTTCCTTCACCGTAACAGCATGTGATATTTAATTTTATAAAGCGCACATAACTTTCTTACAAAGTCATTGGTGCGTGCCACTGGGATTCGAACCCGGACCCCTCGATTCGAGGTCGAATTCTAAGCCACTGGGCTATCACCGCTTAAATCACGTATCAGAAGATAATATTCCAGATCTAGATTAAATCAATCAACTGTATTAAATAATGGTGTCGCGTTTGCGTGGCTGTCTAAACCAGCAAGCAGTGTTGCGTAAATTAATTGTCATTTCGTAGTGGTGCCGCTGATGAATCGCTCGGAACTTTTGTCGAATGATGAATAGATTGTCTCTGTTCTGTGCCCTCCAACGAGTAAATGACGTATCGCTCTCTGTAGTTTTGACGTTTTCGGGAATGTAATTCAATTTGCAATTTCGTTACCTAATGGTGTTTTTAGACCCAGACAACATTCAAATCTCTGCTCTCCTGGGAATTGAACCCAGGACCTTCCGCGCAGCGCACCTGTGTCTAACCACTGCGACACTTGGGTCGTCAATTTGCCACTAGAGATCACCTGTTGTATTGTATTGTATCCCTATACTTTAATGTTAACAGAACGATTTCAATTGGAACAATTGAAGCAAAACAAATAAATGAGTATAAGCGTTATCGGTATATCGGTGGTTACTTTTAAGGTATCCTTTTGAGGTGAAAGAAAAACAAAATATTAATACGGTCTTGAAAAAATAAACGCATGAAAGGCTTCGATTGAATCACATTAAAATCACGCTGTAAAGGCTCTCAAACTGACTAGTGATTGCTTTACTGCGCTGGTACTCTGCTTAATCCACGGTAAGTGCATCATTGGTCAGTTACGCTCGTATCCTTATCTACCACCTCTTGCCGTGCACCGTTCCTTCTAGACTACCTACGGCGTGTGGTGATGGTGACGGTGACGGTCCGCCGAAGCCATCTTGTACGCTACACTACGTATAATAAGTATTCAAATCGAGCTAGTCATAAAACTAGTTATTGACCGATGACTGAAACGTCTGAAACTATTCACATAATAGTTCACATGTTTATCACTAGATGGCGGTGTCCCAGTTTCTGAATCACGCTAACGATTGTACGCTGTAGCTTGTATAAGTACTGAGATCAGCCATGGGCGCCTTGGTACCTCCCGGAACTATTATGGCGGACTAAAGTCCTCAAATATATGTATCTCCGGTAAAGTTTTTGAGTAGGATCCAAAATGACGGGTCCTTATAAAAGTTAAACTAAATTAAACTTAATTTAAACTACTTTTATAACTTGGTTGTATTTTTAAATTTAATAATAATAAGATAAGATTTATATATTACAATGATAATAATATTATATTATGAAACTTGTAAAAGAAGAATAATAATGAATTATTTAATGAAAATTGACTATGTATATTGTATGTAAATAAATAATAGTTATTCATCTGTTAAATAGACAATCAGATTCGTCTCTCTCATTTCTCTGATCTTCATAGAAATTATCTGCTGAAGATTCTGAAGAATTTGAATTTACGTGAAGTAATCTGATAAACTGAAGACTATAACGATTCTGCAGCGTAACGGTATAGTTATTATCAGAAATAGAATACTCAGAATCAGAATTTGTAATAAGTTAGTTGTATTTGAAAGTATTCTAAATATATAGAAAATACATTAATTGGAGATAAATTAAATAGCGCTTATTTATTAAATACTACTTATTCCATTTTCAAGTAGTATTTTGTTTGAATTAGTGATTTTTGAATTAGTACTAATCCAGTGATAACGCCAACTTATTACTAGTATCATCTCATGCATAAATTTTTGCCTTTTTTTATAAAGAATATAGTATTGTATTGTATTTAGGAGTTCAGTATTTTTTATTGTTAATAGACGATTCAATGATTGTATTTTGGGCTAGGTTCCGATATATCTCCCACTATTCTGCCTTCTCCCTAGTTAACTCCTTTAAACGAGAGGGCCGAAGCCCAGCGTAACTTCGAAAACGGCAGTAACTCGAACATAGATAACATTGTTCCGATTAATTTGGCGAAGATTTCGCTTTAGCGTCTGTTCCGAAGTGAACTGTAGCGGGACAAGCATGGTACGCGATCGACTGCGTTTCTCCTTTCAAATTTAAGTTTGTTTATTTCTAGAAAAACAGTAGAATGATGTTACATAATAAATACAGTGCCACGAGATTGACATCACCTGTTTAACTACGAATTTGAACAAAGCGTTTGAGGATATTTCACTTCAGTCCTGCCTGCCTCCATTGCGGTAAGAAAGTCTCTTTAAATGATCGTTTCTTAGCAGTACATTTTAACAATATCTAAGTTTTGTAAACCAATTTCGATATAAATTAAACGTCAACACTCGTTAGGTCTCCTTTGAACGGAATCATCAAATACGGGTAAGCCACTTCTCTACTTATCAATATGAAATCTAATGGTGCAGCGTGCTATGATTCATGCCCATGCTCGATAGTGGGACATAGAAAAAGCGGCCGATGGAACATCATTGCTAAGTAAGCCTGACTCTTAATAGAGTCGCTTGTCTTACAAGTTGAATATTTACAGGCGATATTCGAAAGCGATTCGATACAATAATCTCAAGCTCGGGGTTTTAATATCGGTGCTAGTAGCAAGAATTAGTACAAAGTACAACTATCTACGCTTCACTGCGTTCAGTCTGGATTAAGCAGGCTCATTCTGGATTAATCTAGATATACTCGTAGATGTACGCTTCGAACGTGAAATATGTTTCAAAACCTGTACCCTTAGTCTGAGTTTTAGCAGTTCCGAAACGAAACGCACACATACACAGCTCACCAGACGAAAATGCACAGTATAATAACCAACAGAGGAAAAATATTTTTAGAAGAGTTAAAAAATTAATAAAGCTTTAGATAAATCATCACAAAAATTGCTTTATTTTTAATTAACACTCTTTCAATGTTTAATAATATTACTGAAACATAATAACCGTGAATTGGCCGTAATGCAAAATTTTGAACTAATATTATTCCGTAGGTATTAAATATTTGTTAGTATTATAATGTGTAACGATAAATAAGTATTCATATCTTTCACTCCATACAAAAAATTGATTTTAAATTTTTTAACTCCTCTAAAAATATTTTACCTCTATTTGTTTTTACACTGTGGACTCCTGTGTAGTAAGCTGTGTATGATTACGTATCTATCCGAAACGAAACGCACAAACGTTTCGTTTCTGTATCGCTAAAACTCAGACTAAGGGTACTGTGCCGAATTGAATTTGTCGAAAATATTTTTTTGGAAAGTATGGAATCACCACTACTGCTGCCCTTTATGTATGATATGAAATTAACAGCTAGGAACAGTGAGGATCACTAGTTGATAGGTTGCAATCTGATGATGAGGTATCGAAGACCAAATATCCCTTTTTAAATAAATAAATAAATAAATAACGCTTCACACTCATAGCCCCACACTAGGATTCCCTGTGTCGTGGGTGCCCTGGACACACACAAGACAAGAACACAACACACCTAGACCAGAAACAGAAATTCAAATTCATCATTCGAACCTCTGCTCTGCTGGGAATCGAACCCGGACCCTCCGCGTAGCGCACCGGTGTCTAACCACTGCGCCACTCGGGTCGTCAAAGTCGCCTTTACCTTAAGGAATGACTAATAGTAGAAATATTTAGCATTTTAATCCAAATTCCAACCAAACGGGCTGCACAAAAATAATAATTTATTCGCAGGAACGTCGCGTTACTTGTCCGGACGCAGCCCCAACATTCTGCGACCGAAGGAAATTTAACGTAAGCGGAGCGCATTCGTGACTTTAAGTGACGTTAAGAAAATACATTTTGTACATTTAAAATTTAAATTTAAAACGCACGTTAAAGTAGAGAGGTTGCTGTACGGTTTTAAAAAGTTCTCGTTTTCATATCGCAGGGTTGAAACGAATTGCTATGTGTTGGTGGTTATTAGCATTTAACACGTGTCGTACGAAGATGATCGTTATATAGGGCGATTATCCGATTATAAGAGAGGTAGGTACCTATTTTAGTGTTATTGTTACGCCGATGAAAACTTTCTCGGTCTTTACAAATGGTAACTCGTCCCTCCGCGCGTGTTCTAAAATACGTGTACAACTAACTCCAAATATCCCCATGAAGACTGATAAGGCTAATAAACTAGTCTGCGGTATCTATCCAGGTAACCTAGGCTATTACGGTTCACCTCTTAGCCTCATAAATCTCTGATGTAAGTGCCTGAGCTGAGGCGCTGATAGCTTGGCATAATGGCCATACCTAGCCCACAGCTGGGCAGGCGATAATGTAGTAATGCGCTAAGTTCACGTGAGATATGTTTGTTAGGTTTGATGAGGGATGTTAACGTGTAGAAATTGTTTGAATAGTTTGTTAAGCTTTTCTATGTCTTTGTTGTTCCAATGTAGAGCATTCTTCACCATGCTGCCGCGCTAAGTACCAATATGAAAGAGAGCGTGTTCGGCTATATAAGTAACTATATCTTCGCAAATGAAAAACAAAGAATAAACTTTTTTCACGACGGATTATTATGAGAATGACGGTAGATATCTCCATGGGTGATCATGGAAGTTTCTACAAAACTTAATTAAAAAAATATTAGTAAAATCGCCTCCAGGACCTATATCTTCTCAAATGAAAAACAAAGAATAAACTTTTTTCACGACGGATTATGAGAATGACGGTAGATATGGAAAACGTAACCATGATTACCCATGGAGATGGGTAATCATGGTTACTTTGGCTATACTTAAATTACCTCGCCAATTGAAACCCCAAACCCAGATCTTAAAACAAGTTGCGAATGAAAGCAATCTTGCGTAAAGCAAAACACGTTCTTACAATGTTTACATATTTTCCAATATAAATAAAGTGCTCGGCAGTAAAGTTCCGCCGTTTAAAAATAAACTAAGCGAAGCTAGATTAATAGGCGAAGTAATTAGGAGCGAATTAAAATACACTGTAGAACTTGAACACGACGAGCGACGGCGGAGAAACGCTGGATTCAAACTCGCAGACGCTGGGAATTGAGGCAAAGATGACTGAGTAACTGACTGAATGACTAGCTGTCAGTAAGTCATCATCTACATAATGTAATAGTAAAAATTAAATGAATAAAAACGGTTTTATTTACACTAAAAAAATAATGTAGCTTATGTACTAAAAGCTAAAAAATAATTCGGTATGTCCAAACTACCAGATCGCACCAATCCTCTCATCCATCTGGGGTATTGATCAGGCGAAATATAAAATCGTTTTATTTGTATATTAAACGTCCACAGCACTGGAGCGTTGAAAAAGAGGTGAGAGTTTGTTAATATTTTTTCATTTTTAAGAGCAAAGGGAAAGCGCGCTTTCAGGTTGCCAGAATATTTAATTGTAACTGCTATTAATAAAACTACATAGTTGGTTCGATTCCAGCTTAATAAAGCATTGCTGTGGCGTTAGGAACTAATCACATTGGAGCTTTATTCTTTATTTGAGGCGTCTATACCATTTCTTATAAGGAGCAAACGTAGCTGCTCTATGGACCATGTACGACTTTAGATAGAATTCATCTTATTTGAGGTTGAACAACATAGTGTGATCGCTTGTCAGTAACCCATTAATGATCCACTACAGGGTCAGGTCTCCTCTCACAATGAGAGGGATGTAGGCCTTAGTCCACCACGCTGGCCTACGGCGGGTTGGTGGACTTCACATGCCTTTGAGAACATTTTTATTGTAAACTCTCAGGCATGCAGGTTTCCTCACGATGTTTTCCTTCACCGTAACAGCAGGTGATATTTAATTTTTATGGATGGACGTACGGATGGATATTTGTTACTCTTTGTCGCCTTAACGGCTTAACAGATTTGGATGAAATTTGGTACACGGATACATTATAACCTGGATTAACAAATATGATACTTCTTATCCCTCTCCCGATCCAGTTTTTAATCCACGCAGACGAAGCCGCAGCTAAGGTCTAGTATTAAAATAAATTTTGAAAAACTGCTTTATGAATACACCCTTATGCAAATAAGTCTCCGCTTGTTTGTCGACTGGCGACAGTTTTTTTTTTAAAGAGAAACTAAAAAAACTGTAATTGCTTTCAAATATAGGTACCTACGTTGTCTACCTCGCAAACTAGATTTCTCGACGTCGTTGAAGTTTGTCGAGAGGAAACTTGAAGCTAATAAAGCGCGAGTAGCTTGAGAACTTCACTTGTTTCTGTTTTTGAAATAATTATTTTGAGTTGTCATTTCATCAGGTTTTTGTATGGCAAAGAATGATCAAATATGAAAAAATGATATTTGATAATTCTTTGTAAAATGTAAACATAGGCATTTACTTTTGGAATACAACAATAGCATTAAGGCATTACACCTACGTCTTTTATAAAATACCTACTACAAAAATACAAAGAAAGAAAAACATAAAATAGCAAAAAAGCAAAACACGAGTATAGGAGCAAATATGTCAAACAAGAGATTCATAACAACACAATTGAAAGTTATAACAATAAAAAACAAAAAGAGGCCAAATTGAATAAGAACAAATAAAAACAAATAGTTTACAATAATGAGAGAGAGCGAAGAGGTTCAAAATAAACAAAAATGGAAAAATGGAAAAAACAAAAACGTCTTTTTTAAATTTATTAAAAAATTACGTCACACGTAAAGTTTGGCAATAAGGGGTCCGTTTGCGGTTTTTAATTAAGGGCGAGGGGGCGCCATTAATCCAATGTTTCCCGGAACGAAGGGAGGACAGAAGTACAAATTAATAAGAATCACCAGGGCTCGTCCCGCTTTGTTTAAGGACACCGTATTTTTTGTCCCCTCGCTGGAGGGTTACCAAGCGTTATTCATTCCTGGCCTGATCATAGTCAAGACATAATCAACAGCTAACCTCTCAAACGGTTAGGTTAGGTTGCTAACTGTGAAGGTAAACATCGTGAGGAAACCTGCATGCCTGAGAGTTCACAAAAAAATGTTCTCAAAGGTATGTGAAGTAGTGGACTAAGGCATACATCCCTCTCATTGTGAGAGGAGACCCGACCCTGTAGTGGGTCATTAATGGGTTACTGACAACCTCTATAATATATACGCAGTATAACTTTTGAACGATCCGTATAACACCTGAACGTACAAGGTAAAGTACAGATTTTAAATGTAGACGTACGGCCTATATAATTACGTATCTTCAAAACAGGTTTTACATATCCCTTCAGCTGTGGCGGCCATTTTTCGCGAATGTGCGTATCTGTGGCGGGTACTTCCGGTTTGTCCCGAGCAACGTGACCCCTTGTGAAAATATGCTGATATCCCTTAAAGTTTTGTATGAGAGCTGTATATAAAACTTATGTGATTGGAATCTTTATGAAACAAGTTAACATTAAAAAGGTGGATTAGTCCAGTTTTGCCTTGTAATGTATTATTAATTCGAATTTGAAATCCGGATGAACGATTTTTACCATTTTTATTTACAAAAGTCGTTATAACTAAAAAAATAGCCATTATTAACAAAAGTTTTTATTTTATTAACATACATATATACATTACTATAAAATTTTCTTTATTATTCTATTAAATCAGCATTGAGGAGAGTGGTAGAGTTAAGACGTAAGACGGTTGTATTCAGAGGAAATATTTTATTTTATTTATACCCAGTTCTATTATTATTAAATTCAGTGCAATAAGTTATTCGCCACATGTATGAAAACTGAAAACCTCCTACATCAACCATTTCTTAAGGAATTCCATTCTCGTCGTCATGGTGACCCTACCTTTGCTTGGATTTGTCTTTTCTTTTCCGTAAATTGCTCTTTGGTTAGGAAATTTGACTTGAAAGAGTTTTTCTAAGGTTTGCTTTCTTCCAAGATAACATCGAAGTAAATTAACAATTTTGTATTTCATGATGTTCCTACTAATTTATGTATGTTGTTTAAAGACGAGTCTAAATTAAACACGAATAACCTCCTACTTTTTTGAAGTCAGTTAAAAAGAGTTGTACTTTTCAAACATTTGCTTTTTGCCAATCTTGATATTTAGGTAAGATAGCATAAAGTTTATTAGGACAACACACAAGACAAGAATACACACAGTACACACCCAGATCAGAATCACAAATTTCATCATCACTCATATCTTTATACGCTGGGAATCGAACCCTGGACCCTCTGCGTAGAGCACCGGCGTCACTCAGGGCGTCATTATTATGCTTAGCGTAAAAAAAATATAGAAAATCCATAAGTTTTAAAATTTGGTTTTATTAATTCCGATAATATGTAGTTGTTTATTTTTTTCTATGTTTAAATTGGGTCAAAGTTCTGTTGAGATTGTCATTTCTTTCTTCCTTTCTAGATAGAAAACCTTCCTTCAAGATTTCACTGTGGCAAGTTAAAAACGTCGTCTAACACAAACGCAATCATAAAGGGACTACGCGCCGATACTTGACATCTTAACAACAGCGCAAATATATGTAACGTATTCGTTTGATGTCGTTTTTTCTTTGGAACGCTGAAAGGAGGGTCCCAACACAAAGGGATATGGGGTCTTGTTCCTAAAGGAGTAGTTGACTCGCTTCACTGTGTGCGAACGAGCTATGAGGTTAAAAAAAACATAACCCCTTGTGTTAAAGACCGACCGCCGAAAGCGCGGCTCTATCGTGGGTTGCGGGGTGCGGGAGGGGAATGAAACTGACCAATGAGACATGGAAAAAAACGGTTAACGACCTGCAATTTTTATGATGATCTATCTAATGATTTATTATCTAATTTTTAAACTCAGACTATTGATTAAATTTTCCTTTTCCGTTCCCTTCCCTCACTCCGCACACCATGGAGGAGTCGCGTTGTTTAATGTTTTCTTCAGTTCAAACTTTTTTTGCAAATTTTGTCACCACTTATTGTGACTTTCTTCTCAGCTATTAACTTGTCATTTGCATAACGCGAATGGTGCTCTCTATAGTAATTTAAAGTAATCTCTTTATCACTAGAGATATGACACAAACCTATAATGGATTGAAAGCTTGAAGAGTTTACCTTCAATCGGTATCGATTTTGTCGCAACTTGTAGGTATTCTTTTTTACTATCGAAGTGGAAAATTGAAAAATTTCATTGTATTGAAACCTCACAGTATCTTTAGAGGAATTTCATAGTACCTACTGTCAAATGTACGTGTACCATCTCAAATAATATTGTTTGATATCGTCTGTAGTTATTAATGTTGTGAAATCATTATAATTTTTAACTAGAAATTTTAATAATAAAACATTTTATCTGTAAGATCAAACCATTAGTACCTATCTTGCGTAAAAACTTACATCCTTCGCATTGGCTACATACTTATGTCGATATCCATTGCTTACTTCCTTTACATCCTAGAATTACCTTACATCATAAAGCCAGCAATGAACGTAAAATAAGTGGAAACGATAAAACTTCACAATATACATAGATCTTTATAATAGAGGCATTGAATTGCAAATTCACCTAAATCTCACTAATTGCTCGCTACCTCTTCTTTAGTTCTTTGGGGAGTAAGTTTGAGAACAATTTGAATTTTCTTTTTACTTATCGCTTTGGAATGAACTCTTGCGATTTGAATTTTTATCGCATGCGTTTTTTTTATTTTAACTTAGTTTTAACGTTTTTGCGCTCCTTCATCTTATGTATTATAAATTTTGTGTGTATTTTCCTGTCCATTAAGTATAATAGTAAAGTTAAACAATGGGAATGTACTACATATAGGTCACTGGACAGTGAAGTGGTTAATTTGAGGTTTTATAAAAGTTTAATTTTACACAGAGAAGTCCACGTAGCCATTTACGCATCTCGTGAAGAGATGGCGCTAAAGGCATCCTGAATCAAGCTATTGAAGTTTTCCACATCGTTGGCATATAAAACTCCGCGATGACGTATCGATCAACCACTCTATGCATGATCACTGCCTGATAGGAGATCTCTATTTGCTAAAAGAGAACTAATATGGACGTATTTATCTTTCCGGCAACCATACACCCAAAATATAAGAATGAGCTGGTCAGGCTTACGAGGGTGGTAAATACCTCCACGGTGGCATGTCTGACACCCATTAGTGACCCACTGCAGGTCTGCTCTCACAATGAGAAGGCTGTAGGCCTTAGTACGCCACGCTGGTCTAATGCGGGTTGGTGAACTGACATCGGTTGCAATATCATATAATATGTAAATATGAATCTTTCTCAGTTAATGTCACAAACACGCCAAAATATTTTTTGAAACATTTCGCAATGATATTCAAAAAGGTAATTTATTAGATGATATCGTAGATGATAGATGAAAACGTTTTCGACACTTCATAAAACCGTTTCAGGGATAGAGTGGAAATATAACAAAGCACCGAGCGTATTGCGTTCCTTTGATCTTGGCCCTTTTCTGAAATATGTGACGCATTTGTCACATAAGTCAATGATCTCTACATTCGTTTCAAGTATACAGAAATGGGAACAAACAAAGACTTTTATATGACCAGGAGTGATACTGTAGGTACTAGAGAAAAGGTTAAAGTGGGCGCAACTTTTTATCCGACTGCGACGGAAGGAGGGTTATTAACTATTAAAAATAAGAAAGATGCCAAAGCGTAAAACATTTTAGGTGTCGCATCACTTTCCATCTCCACAATCCATCTTGACATAACAAACTCTTTAGCTACAACTCAACTTATCTTTGTGGGAACAAAACTCCTTTCTCTGATTTTACATGGAGAACTAGTAGCGACGTATAATCAATTAAAACTCTATTAATTGAAGCTAACAATTGTAAATCTAACACGCGTTCTAATTGGATGTAGTTCCACGAAATGGCACATCAGAGCCGTTAATAGGTCAAGTGAGGTAGTTCCTGGTTTATCGTTGACGTGTTAGCTTAAGTGACCCCTTGTCCGGTTGCGGTCACAAAATCGGTCGCTCGCAACAAGTTGGTTGGACGATAAAGTAATTTCGTACATTTGTCGCCTATCAGTTTGTATTGACATCTCCAATCAGACACCCGTGTTTGAATTTTGTCGTATTTGTTGGTCAGTCGGTTGTGTCGTATTGCGACAGCCAATTAGGACAAAGCCTTACTTAAGCACTAGGCTGTCAATTAATGTGTGTAAGGTTTAAAATTTAGTCCAGAGAGGAATAAAATGTGCCTTATATTATTATGTATCTATGTTATCCAAATAATTATTGTTTTCACGGCGGATTAAGTCAGTGAGGAACAGGTATTGACAGACGAGCTGTAGAGGCTTTAAAAACTATACAAATGATTGCGTAATTACATATTAATTACATATTAATATAATATCTTAAAATCATATGATTGGAATACATTTATCACCGCAGTATACGGAAACATACAGCCGCAATGTATGTACAAAAATTGTGATACCAAACGTAAAAAAGTAAAAGTTTCCACGCATTTAATTTCCTTCGCGAAGCTAAATATAATCTGGCTAAGTAGGTACGAGACTTAATTAAAAAAATAAATGCTCGGCATTTGACTTTGAGCCTGCCCTAAGCTAACCCTTTAATTACGAAAGAAGCTTACCTACACCTAAGAATAAGGATGGCTAAGCTTTCTTTTATAATTTAAGGACACATCTCCTTTTTTTTAAAGATAATTTTCCGTTCTTTTTTCCTTTGAGACCTTGGTAGTCCATGGGCTTTTCCTAATTGATGATAGGTACTTCTCCCGGTCGTGTAAAGTCGTAGATCCGACGGACGCTGGAGCAAACGGCTGTTAGAGTGGAGACCACGGCTCGGCAAACGTAGTGTGGGACGCCCTCCTGCTCGATGGCGCGACGATCTGCGTCGGGCGGCGGGAAGCAACTGGATGAGGAGAGCCGAAGACCGGGCTCAGTGGCGCGCCTTGGGAGAGGCCTATGTCCAGCAGTGGATCAATGTCGGCTGAAGAGAGACTTCTCCCGGTTGTGTGCCTCTGAATCTAACGGTTTCCCGATGTGTTCTTCTGGTCATAAATCCATCTAGTCGGTGGGCAGAATGTATTCCTTTGCCAATACATCGTCGTTTGATAGCGTGATTCAGGATACCCATGGCGCCCTCTATTGTCTAGCGGCGGATATCGCTACAAAAAAGTTTTCTGTATATTTTGACAAGCTGATTAAATACTTTTTAAAATAACTTATGCTGTATGAGATCAAAGCAAAGCCTTCAATATCTTGAGAAACTAAAATATACATCATAATATATTAAATATATCTGACTATCTAATTTATTGATCTATTGATAGGACTGCCTTTAATATCCCGAAATCGTCGAGAGAGTACAAGAGTGGATGCGAAAGTAAAAATCCGCGCTATACGAGCGAAATCGAGTCAATTACATCCCACGAAAGGCGCAATACAGAACTCATTACACGGGATATATCCCCGGTGAAATTCAACAGTGCCGTTCACATCCACCTCCTACACTTTTAAACGTCCGTACTTGACGTTTATTTCTTTTTTTATATTTCGTAATCTACGAATTTAATATAGCCCGACGCGACGTAAAAATGTTGCGTGAGAAATGACGCGCCCCTTTAATTTGAACGCGACGAAATGGCGCGCTTATTTAAATTTCGAAGTGTAACTCTGTCCGAATATCAAGATATTACTCACTCGTTATTAGAATGCTGTTCAAATTTAGACTCTGTTAGAATGACGTAGATTTGAAATTGGAATTTCTTCGTTGTTAACGCGTTGCTCATCGTGAAACGTCAGCCGTCAAGCGACTGTCACCGTCGTGAGGTGGCTGTTCTTGTGGGAGCTTCGTGTGGGTTTCTTATTGGTGTGGTGGGGGTTCTTGTAACACTGGTTGTGAAGGATTATAATTTTTGATCCTACGAGTGCACTAAACCATATACGTGGCTCATTAGGTCTCGATCTCGGCTTAACGAGGCGCGCCTAATTGCGGCTGCGCCTCGCCGCAAAAATGGCGGAAGGAATATATTAGGGTAATTTGAAATTAATGTTTCACACTCTTTTAAACTTTTAGCATCGGCTTGCGCATTGACGGTTCAGGTGCTCGTGCCAAGAAATGGTAGCGAATTAAGTAGGTGTTTTATCTTAGGGATTTAACGTCGTGTAAGGTACTTTTTTAAATTAAGTGTACCTTCCTAAGTGGGGCTGCATTGTGTTATCGCGTACGTAGACTTATATATTACTTTTTACATTCGTACATTATGTAAGTTTTTTAGTTCTATTCGCGAGCAAAAATGTTTTGAAAAAGGAACGGTCCTTCGAGCCGGATTGTTTGGACCTGAATAAATGATATTATCATTTGTTAAGGCGTTCAATCTTTTTTGCAGTGTGAGATGAGGCTTGGAGCTCGTAAGCGGTTACTGCAGATGGCTGAAGCTACGGCCTTCACGGTCCATTCACGAGCTAGGACTGGCCACGCAGAGGAAGAAAAATAAGAAGAACGCGGATATTGAAAATGAGAACATTCATTATTGTAATGGACGTAGAACAGACAAATATAGAACAGATTCTTAAGTTGTATATTTTCGTTTTATTATTCCAGATTCCCCTAAAAGTAGGTTATAATTTGTGTGTGTGTGTGTGTGTGTGAATCACTTTTCATCAGTCTCGCTAAAACTTGAAAACGGCTGGACTGATTTGACTCATTTTGGTTTTAATTGTGTAAGTCGAACTCCAAGGAATCGGAGAAAATTTGAATAAAAAAATGCGAGGAACGCAGAAACACATCAATTTCATTTTTACATATTTGATAGGGCGAAGTATTTTCAGTTCAGCCAGTCTATACATCTATACAAATAAATAAAATGTCTGTTTGTAATATAAAAACCGTTTAATAACCGCCTTTACTAAGCGCATATTATGTATGTATACACGGTACATATGTATACCAAAATAACATCTGTCTTTTGTTTGTTCCGGCTAATCTCTGGAGCGGCTGGACTGATTTTGACGGGACTTTCACTGGCAGATAGCTGATGTCATCAAGAGTAATTTAGCCTACTTTGTTTTAGAATTCCACGCGGACGAAGTCGCGGACACAGCTATTATAAATTTAACCTAAGTATATTTCCTGACAAACTTACAACCGAACATTTTTCTCAGGAAATCGCAACCTAAGACCGTTCGCTACATTTAACGAGGCAGCGACCTTGCGTTGACAAAGAAAATAAGGAACACCATGTATTGTAGAGCTCCACACGTATGGGAGCGTTTGATGCGGAATTTACTGCGACACAGTCCTTTGTACGCGTAATACAATTACGAGTTAGGACTAGTGTTGCATAAAGGCTTAGGTTTAAGTTTGTGGTGCTGTTGTATGTAACTATTGTAATTCTGAATGCAACACAATTATTGAGATATCAAATACAGCTATGAATTGGGAGTAATTGCCATTATTTTGAACGCTTAGTTATCAGTTAGAATCACCTAAAAAAACGTATTTTGTTTAATACACTTAAGTTTGCTGTACGTCATTACTTTCCAGAATTTGTTCCTTATTAGTGACACTATCGAATAGTAATACAAGATGTGTTTTTTTTCAAAAGCAACGGGTTCGATACCTTGATAGGCATATTGATCTTTCAAAAACTTAATGATGCGGTTTTAGTTTTCATCAAAATCGGGCCCCAGAATCCTTTCAGCATTTTTCGCTATTCCTTATAGTTTCGGATTTCCCCGCCCGCACACACTTGAAAAATTCATCCTTTAATATGTAAAGGGTCGCATAATATCCTAACTGTATCGACAAACAAAGCCTATCACGTCTTCAGATTAATTTGAACTGTATACATATAAGCCCTGTATAACTTATATACAGGGTTAATTTCCCCGACACGTACCCATCCCTTTGTTAATTGCGCATTGTTTGCATACGCGACTAAGAAGGCCCTTCATAAGTGGATTTCCATCTTATCTATCATCCCTATAGATATGGATCTAAAAAGATCACGCAAAATATTTGAAAAGATACAAATGTCTTCGTTGTTTTATTAAGCCCGCACTCCACCGTTGTCTGTCACATGTGATGTCAGATTTATCATTTCTCCAATCCAATAACTGGTATTAAATCGATTTGTTTGAAAATCGTCATTATTATGGCGATTTCTAATCGATCCGAATGGTGATGAATTGAATCAAATAATTCATATTAGGTATTCGTAATGGCGCTTTTGAATCGGTTTCGCATTGATGTAGCATTCTCATCACTAAAACGTTGTTGATTTGTTTCAGTTAACAAAAAAGCGGAAGCCTTGTTCTTCATACTGACAGATGGACATACGTTATCTATTTAAACCTATATCTGTGATCATACCTGTCTCAGCATCTCGATGTCACCTTTACAGATAACGACGCAGGTGTCTCATTCATTACCGCGGTAAAACTGGGACGTAAATACGTATGGGAGTCTTGGTAGGGACGGTATGGTGCTCGAGTGAGTCCTGTAAAGTACTCGTAGATAACGATAACGTGATTAAAATAAGAGTGTAGCGGCGCGATACCTACAGTAATATGAGCGCGCGCCTCACATGAAATGCTGACCACGCATGACGACGCAAGCAGCGAGTGTAGTAAACAATAGAACACGTCACACGCGTCATACCGAACTGGCCAATCGGAAGACGTATCCTCAAACGCGCTATCAAAGCGCGATCGCGCGATCTCCCCTTTGCTCCAAATTGGTGACTCCGACCTACTATTATAAATGTGAAAGTTTGTGAAGATGGATAGATGGATGTTTGGATAGATGGATGCATGTTAGTTACTCATCACATAAAACGGCTGAACAGATTAAGAAATGTATAGGATACGTTTTATCTAACGGCTACAAAACCTTATAGACATCGCATGTCACAGTTTCTATAAAGAAACAATTCAGTCAAAGCATTGAGGTGTATCAATAAATAAATAAATAAATATAAATATTGTGGGACAACTCACACAATATTCTGATCCCAAAGTAAGCTGTGAGCTTGTGTTATGGTGATCAGATAGTTGATAAACCTACATATATATTTTAAATACATACTTATATAGATATAATTTACATCCAGACACAGAACAAACACTTGTGCTCATCACACAAATATTTGTCCTGGGTGGGAATCGAACCCACGACCTCCGACTTAGTAGTTAGGGTCACTAACCACTAGACCAACAGGCCAGTCAATCAAAGTAAGGTGATTGGTCAGTTCAAAATCGCGATATCCCATTTGTTTCGAACTAGTGATCTGACCACTGTAAGGTGAGCTCTAAACGAATTTGATAACTGCCATGTTCCTACTGACATATTTTAGTTCCGATCGAAGAAGATGAACACGGGTCGGTAATTGGTCGGGAATTGGTCGGTACTAGCATAGATTTCGCGCTCTTTATCCTGTGGATCAGAAAAATCGAAAGTCGTATCGAATCCGGCTTTACTAGTGTAAATACTCCACGTGTCCAATACAAGCGGATATACCTACATCGAGTTCGGCTCGCGCGTGACTCTATTACCATACAAAGGGCGGTTATATAGAAAAAGTAAGTTAATAGAGCGGCGGTAATAACATTTTTTTATAGTGGCAAACGGGCATGCATGCGACCTGATGTAAAGTGGTCGCTGCAACCCAAGGACACCCACTTCCAACCACACTGTTTGAAATAAGAATATGTTTGTTTTGTTCTGTATCGGTTAGCAGGCGACTAGCTTATTGGCCAATTTCATTCTCTCCACGCACCATGGGAGCAAAAACGCAGATATATAAACTAGCAAATCCTAGATTCGATTCCCAGTGGGGCAGAAAATAAAACTGAATAATTCATACTGCGCAGTTAAACCTAGTGTGGAACTGTCTAGAATATGGTTATAAAAACGTAACAGTAAGTAAAAAAATCCAATCTATTCTGATTGCCGACCAGTTTTTCCGCCCTAAGCTTTTCTATCGCGAGTTACAGAACCCTGAAACAAAGTTAAAAGCTACAAAGTTCCCATGTAAAGCTAATAAAGTGTACATGTCCAATCGCGGGGAAACTTTTTCCGTTTAAACTCCTCCAATCTCGTGTACACTGATTAAAAGTTCGACGAGGCCCTCTGTTTATTTAGTCCTGTTTGCGCCTTTTAACATTTAACGACACTGAAAAAGGTAACTTATTAGGTTATTACTTTGGGACGGAAAGAAAGAATGAAAGGAAAGAAAGTAAAAGAGTTTTAGAGTTAAAAATATTAGAGAAGAAAAGAAAAGAATGCGTTTATTGTTGACTGTTACACGAGAAAGATGTTACAAAAATTATAATAAGTTAAGAACAGTCTACCCTATGCGGGCATACAATAATTATAATTATCTTAAATAATTAATACTTAATTTTATATTATAATTATGTTAAAGGGCTATATTATAATAATGTGAGAGCTCTGCTTTCAGAATTCTTCTATACATGTGATAATCGATAAACTCCTAAAGGGTTAGAAACATCGAGAGAAAGTGCTTGATTCTCCATAATGTTGTCAAAGGTCAGCGTCATGGACTAAGGCCTATATCATTCCCGTTGTGAAATGTGATCCGAGGGGTCACTAATTGGTTGTAGCCAGTTCAGTCAGGGTACAAGTATCAACTAAATATATCGACTAATATCGCTTCACACTCATAGCCTCCAAATAGGTTCCTGGGTGCCATGAACGCACACAAGATACGAACACACACAACGATCATAAACAGAAATTTAGGCTCATCATCCAAACGTCTGCTCTGCTAGGAATCAAACCCAGGACCCGTTAGTAGTACTCTTAGTTGATAGTTACTCGTTTATTGGTGTATTAAAAAAAAGGCCCAGACAGACGCCCTCAGGGAACTATCTTATAAATTCGGCAACGTTTATACATTCTGTCAACGAAAACTTGCAACTTTATGTCTTTACTTTACAAATTGAGTTGCTTTACAAACTCGTTTGTGATGTTGACACGGGAGTTTCATTTAATTTATATGTCCAATAAAGAACTAACTCAACACAAGTTTGATCAGTACCGATAGTATTCTTGTTTGGGGCGTAGTACTTTAATTTTGGGACTTGTATGTAACCCTGCCACCAACCCGCAGTAGGCCAGCGTGGTGGACTAAGGCCTACATCCTTCTCATTGTGAGAGGAGACCCGACCCTGTAGTGGGCCATTAATGGGTACTGACATGACATGTAACCCTAATGGGTTACAGTTAATGGGTTGATGAGAAGTCGAATCTAAGCAACTGGGCTATCTTATAATTTTATGACAGGGTAGAAAATACACTAGGAATGTTTAGCGACAATAAAACTCGATAGGAATAGCGACATTTCGTCGAATTACGTTTTTATATTTAGTTCATAGAAGTAACCATGATTAATTGTTGATTGTTAAGCCATAAAAGTAAGTTAGGTTGTAAGTTCTTTAGAGCTATCCTTTCTTACGAGCGGAGAGAAGGCATTAGGCTGAGTCCACACGGCGCGTTGCGTTGCGTTGCGTCGTCGCAACGGAAATATTTTGACGCATGGCCGGCCACACAGGCGCTTTTAACGCAGGCAGTTTTAACGTTCCGTCCCCTCCCGCTTTGTCTCGGGGGCTGCTGTCCGTCATGTGAGCGCTGCGACGACGCAGCGCGCCGTGTGAACACTTTGGTTATTTGTATGTAAAACAACGCAACGACAGCGCTGCGTCGACGCAACGCTGACGCAACGCGCCGTGTGGATCGGCCCGTGCGGTAAACTTTGAGAGCCTGGCTCGAGGCTCGTCATGTTTGCTATTTTTTTTGCTACGATTCTTCAAGCAAGATAGTATTACTCGCTAGTCAATCAGTACCGCGAGCCGATCGTAAAGCCGTCATCCTTTAAAAGGCTGTAAGTCGATCAAGGCTTTAAATTTTAAAAGCATTACTGATTTCAGAAGCGCACATAGCCCCGGTTACGTAGATCGCTAGTGCTCGAAAAAGTTAAGCAACGTTGGGCGCGGTGGATACTTGGATGCGTGACCGCTAGTGGCGGTTGAATGCGCGCTTCCGACACGGATTGCCCGTTCCTTTATCCATCCGCATAGGAGCAGCGTGGTGGAGTATGCTCCCGATCTCTCCCCGTCATAGGGAGAGGCCTGTGCCCAATAGTGGGACATAAAAAGGTTGCAGTCGATCGAACCGGCAACCGGTTCTTTCGCCATTTGAACTATAAGCAAACTATAAAGTAATGTAATAGCGTAGTGAGTTCAAAATTGAAGCTGCATGAACTTCATAAATCACTGATCGATGAAATACAACGCATGACCGCATGAAGCGTATTACGATGTTTCGGCATGTCCCTACTGGGGCCATGTTTGCTGGAATACATTTTGGGACAAAAGTTTTGACTGAAAAGAAGAGTTAAGGTACTTTAATTAATCAAAACACCTCAACCTGGTTAAGCTTTGCTGTGACCTGTGAGCTATGTGGGCTCAGTTCGGTATTATTATTATTGAAGTGAAAATATTTTGGCTATGAAAGAATTGAGACTTTCGTACAGATGCCCCTTCCATTCCCCCTTTTTAAGTAGAAACTATATTTTAATTCTTACTTTCGTAGACGAGAAATGTGCTGTAAAAACTTTTAAATTTTACTTACATTCAATGGTTGAACGCTCTACGGTGTTACAGTCTCTTAAATAAATTATAAATTATTTAACAATTAAATATAATTTTAATTTGGATTGGATGATACCTCTGATAATGTCTTCTTAAAGAGATATCGTTAATCATGACTATTAATAATATTTTCTCAACCGAAACACCAAAGTTTATTGACGTTAAAGCTGGTTACCCATTAATGACCCACTACAGGGTCGGGTCTCCTCTCACAATGAGAAGGATGTAGGCCTTAGTCCACCACGCTGGCCTACTGCGGGTTGGTGGACAAAGCTGGTCCTACAAAGTTGGTGGACAAAGCTGGACATACAAAGCTGGTTAACAGCTTCGTCCGACAGTTGTAGCCACAGTTTCGCAAAAGCCACTTTTAACTAATCCATCTAAAATGGCATGGAAATGATTTGATGGATGCCGAGGCGATGCGTGGTTGTTATCGTCGTTTGTACAGTGATTTGTCTATCCAAAACATTTCCGATCAGGTACCGATGTGAAGTTTCTGCAGGACAATCCTGTTGAGCCCCCGCTATCTGGTCACCCTGCTAGTATCTGATGGATGCAGTTCCCGTATCGCACATTGTCGGCGCCGATCCATCACGCCTCTGATTAATATTCCCGCGCGAGTCGATTAGGGCTACATTAGCCAATATTGATTGGAATTTTATTGTTGTAACAATATAATATTATGCCTTTCTAGCGTTGAAGCGCGCATAGCCCCGCTGCTTGAGTAGATTGCATGATATCGAAAAAGTGAAGCAGCGTCGGGCGCGGTCATTGGCCTCCCTGAATGTTCTCTCTGAATCCAAAGGTTCCTGTGGCGACTTACGTCACTCGTCAGTAGATGGTGCCACACGATCCTGAATCACACTATAGAAGTTTTCTATAGTGAAGTTTTTCTGAAAAACAATTGAAAAATCAACTTTCTAAAACAATGAGAATTAAAAAATCCTTCAAATTATAATAAAAATCGGTGTCCAAAACATTCTCGATCAATCATGGGTCTGATTAATATTCCCGCGCGCGTCGCTCAGGCTACATTAGCCGAAAACGATGAGATTTTTATTGTTGTCTCGTGTTAAACCTCACATTTGACACATGCATGTTTGGTGCCGCAGTAATGGATGATCGGATTTTGTTTGCCATTTTTGTTTTAGAGATAATTGTATGAGCTCGTTGGATGGTAAATTACGTTCGTTTGGGCTCTTTTCGTGGTTTGGAGATCTGAGAGATGATCTTGCGTTGTCCAGTGGTCGCGCATGTAAATACTGTAATTTAATATTATGCCGAGAGATTTATTGATCACATGTCAAATTTCAGATTTTATGAAGCGTACCTACTTGTGAAATTTTGGAGCAAATGTTGAGCACCTGTGGAATTTTTGTTCATAATTAGCGTAAATACAATAAGTGTTAGATATTAAGGAAATAGGTGGAACTATTAAACATCGATGATTTTTTGAATGTGACTGTGAAACACTAAAAATAAAAATGAAGAACGTTTAAATATTAAACGTTAAAATTTTAAACGTATGTTCCAAAAAACGTAAAATGATCTGAATAATATAGTTTGTGTTATCCGAAAAAACACAGGACACGGCGGTGACCTAACACGTCTACACGTCGTGTCGGACGTGTTGATACGTGACGTGAATATCTGCCGTGTTTTGCACCCTATTTAGAAGTGGACTAATTCGGGTTTGCATGAATAAACGATGCAGAAACAAGTCTAAGTTACTGTAAAAATGTGAGGTGAGGTGAGACTCAATGATCGTTTGTCTTTTAGGGTGGTTTTTGTATAGACGTACTCGTAGAAACCCAGCTAGTTGATGTTATATTACTGCAGAATAAATAAATAACTAACGCTTCACACTCATAGTCTTCCACGAGGATTCTCTGTGTCGTGGCTACCATGGACACACACAAGACAAGAACACACACACACAGATCAGAAACAGAAATTTAAACTCATCATTCAAATCTCTGATCTGCTGGGAATCGAACCCAGTACCCCCCGGTCGGACCAGGACACTCAGGTCGTCAGAATATGGAATAACCATAATATCAAGTAGGATCGAAGAACGAAACGAAAGAAGGTGCTCGTGTCAGTAACTCAGATGGCAAAATATCACTTAGTGTCTATTACTACTAAGTAATGTAGTGTATGACTTCAAGACAATGGTTAGAACAATTTCAACAAAATATTTATTCTCAATATTATTATTCTATTCAGTGATTACCATTGCTCTTTATTTCGGCCAGAGTTATAATTGTACACCCAAATTTGACCCAAATCAAGAACTTCAGGAAATACTTCAGAACGGACACACGTCCGGTCGAGCCGGACACTCGGCTACGTGACGCGAATACGTGCGAGTGCTCTAATTTGACAGTGGACTCATTAAATCTGACTCAGTCCGACTCCAGGTGGACTGACGACTTGAAGAAGACAGCGGGAAACCGTTGGATTCAAAGGGCCCAGGACCGGGCGGAGAGGTTTCGATTAGGGGAGGCCCGTGTCCAGTCTGAAAGGCTGAAATGATGAAGAATGATAATGATGATTTAGAGAGCTAAATACAAAACAGATTCTAATACCTATAAATCGTAATAAAAACCATACAATTAGGTGATTATTAGAACATTTTGGTTCAATTAAAAACTTTAGGAAATACTTCGGAATGGACACATGCGTCTCTGTCGAGCATTTTATCCAAAATGTTCACCCTACAGTCAGTGGGTTTAGAGACAAGTTTTAGGATGTCACAATAAAAGTTTTTACGAGCTTACAGTGAATTACGAGTACCTACTTATGTTGAATTCCGAGGTTAAAACCTAAAATGACTGGTGTGTTAGTGGTGTTTGAGAGTTAGACATACTGTCAATAGGATTGAATTTGGATGGTTTCATAATGGCGCCATAATGGCAAATCAGTAGATACGCCCCCGTCTAATGCATACCTGCATTTTGTCACCTAATAAGAGTAATATAATAAGAAAGTACAATCTCAAATAGGGAGTTCGTATCTGCGTTGCTACTCACAAGGACCAAGTTGGCCGCCTCCTACTATTATTATTAAGTATCTTAACCGTTAGGTTAGTTTATTTACACCAAAAAAATCTCAGCAACACGGGAAAAACAAAAGAAAATTATAATTTTATAGAAATAACATACAGAACACGTCTTACTGGGCGTCCGCGACGTGACGCGAATGCCCGTGCGGCGCCCTCATTTAGGAGTCCACTAATTCTTCTTGCGTGAGTAGGGACTCTATCTTTACAAATATTTAAGTGACTGTTAAAAAAATAAATCTAGTATTTAACGATATCCGACTTTATTTTATATCAAAATATAATATAAATAAATAAATAAATATAAATAACGCTTCACACTCATACCCCCACACTAGGATGCCCTGTGTCGTGGGTGCCATGGACACACACAAGACAAGAACACAACACACCCAGACCAGAAACCGAAATTCAAATTCATCATCCGAACCTCTGGTCTGCTGGGAATCGAACGCAGGACCCTCCGCGTAGCGCATCCGTGTCTTAACCACTGCGCCACTCGGGTCGGGATAATAATAATTAATAGATAGACATGTCAGTAACCCATTAATGACCCACTACAGGGACGGTTGTCCTCACACAATGAGAGGGATGTAGGCCTTAGTCCATAGAGATACAAGTAGATATACATAGCCAGGCTAAAAGTTTATTGGGAATAATTTAGCGATAACCTAAAATTCCTAATAAACGCCCGTCGATATTACACGTCACGTACAACAAAATTATTCGAGAGCCATTGCGATTTATCCGTTACTTGTTTACATACTTTTTTTTACTTTTACACCCTCCGATAGCGAACCTAATCCTATATTAAACTAGTAGCTTCCGCGACTTCATTCACGTGGATTAAGAATTTGAGCCCGAGAGGGATAAAAAGTATCCTATATGTTATCCAGGATGCAGCGGTGATAGCCCAGTGGCTTAGAATTCGACCTCGAATCGAGGGGTCCGGGTTCGAATCCCAGTGGCACGCACCGATGACTTTGTAATAAAAAAGTTATGTGCGATTTATGAAATGAAATATCACCTGCTGTTACGGTGAAGGAAAACATCGTGAGGAAACCTGCATGCCTGAGAGTTCACAAAAAAAAGTTCTCAAAGGCATGTGAAGTCCACCAACCCGCAGTAGGCCAGCGTGGTGGACTAAGGCCTACATCCTTCTCCTTGTGAGAGGAGACCCGACCCTGTAGTGGGTCATTAATGGGTACTGACATGACATGACATATGTGATCCAGGTAGATTTCACCTGGGTACCAAATTTCATCCGAATCTGTTCATCCTTCCAAGCTTTCGCATTTATAATAAGAGTAGGGGTTAGCTTTTGTCCGCGATTTTGCGTCGAATTCATCTACTTTTATACATTTATGTATCAATAGGTAATTTTAGTAACTCTTTTGCTATTATAATTAACACCAAATTATCTGGGCCTATGGCGGTCCTCTAATCTGTTTTTCTTTGTAAACTTTACTCTTTCTTCACAAAGGGGGTAAAGAGAGCTCTCCTTCAAAGCCAGCAATGTGGTGACTTCAATTGTTGCCAGCACGTGTCAATAGACTAAAGTGACTACTTACCATCAGAAGACCCTTCAGCATCTTTGTATTATGTACTTGCCTTTTTATTATGAAAAGAACTAAATGATTGCTAAAAACCGTTCGAAACGACAAATCGGCACACCTAAAACACCTCGCAGCGCTGCTATTCATCCACTCGCGTTTACATTTTACAGCGAAACGGCAAATAAATAACGAATCAGACAGATTTACGGCCGCTTAAAGCAAATTACGGATCGCAATTATGCTTAAACACGAAAATTAAAAGTTGTCGCGGTTAATGCGAGTATTAAACCTTGGAGCTAACAGGGGTACAGTGGGAGGGGTACTATAAATTTAGTTGACAGCGCGATGGCGATAATTCGAACCCCATTCCCGAAACAAGCTAATAGACGTAGATTAGTTTGGTTTTCTCACCAACTGCGCCTAAATTGATTATAATTGTGTGGTAAATTCGCGTTTAAATTCATACATATCTCGGTTTTGGGGACGTATTTTCCTTTGTCTCATAATTCTCTAATCGAAGCGTTGAATGAAACTCTTTAGTGATTCTCATGAGCATGATTATTTTTAGCAAGGGCAAATCCATCAGACATACCTTATGCCCGGTTCCGGTTTGACCACGTAGCAAGAGTAGCAATTGCTACAGGCGCCGCGAGAAAGGGGGTTTCCTATTTAAACCCATTCACCTCTGCTTGAGCGTAATTTTATTGAGTGAAACTTAATGATATCAAAATTAATTTTAGTGCCTTTAAAGGAGTAATTATTATTTGCTCATATCAGACAAACGATCTATAGGATCCCTTGCATAACACGAGGAATTAATTCCCCGCGGGAATTTGCCGGGAATAGAATACGGATGTTCATTAAGTTCACGGCAATTCGTACTCGCATATCGTACGCCCTTGTACGATGTACTTTACGTATTTACACTGTACAGCTTTGTAAAGTGAACAATACAATTTCTGTTGCATTACAAGTAAGTATTTCTTGCAAGCATGCAGTTGAGTCGTTTATATCTAGAAATAGAAATACATCTTTAAAGGAATATCTTAATGTATATTTGTGTGTTAGAGCAAGAAAAAAGGCTTCATTTCTTGAGTCGTTCACCTCTTCTGTCCTTAGTTTGGTGAAAGAAATAACGATTTTAAAACAAGCAGATATCCTTTTAAACATTATTTGATAATCTCTATGATGTAAGTATTGTTAATAAATTGTAACTGCCGACTCTGGTTGTCGACTAAAACCTTCGATTGTATACCTAGTAATTAGCCTAATAGGAATTCAAGCGACTTCGTGGAGTAACATTACATATTTTGTGTATTGTTGGCGTTGTTGTTTATAAAAATACCAATTTACAAAGATGTCTTCAACATGGTTAAACTTCTACTTCAAAACATTTAGCTACTAAATTCCCCTACGGCCTTGGTTCCTTGTATCCGGTTCCACGCACCCGGGTAATAGCTGAAGGAGCTGCGCGAGACGGCGGTTATTAATGACGCGCTCCTATTTACAACTCATTAACCGGTCCCGCCGCCATCTTGTACGCAAATGCTACTGTTGTGAGTTGACTTATGTCTAATGTGGGCTATGTGAACTTGGCACCCGACTTTGGAAAAATCTGTTCTTTTATGGATTTTTCGAAAGATAAAGTTAGGTAGTTGATTGTAGTAAAAATATTTTCGTTTGTAGTTAACCCAAAAAAAAAAAAAATTGCAACGAAAAAAAAGTTGTCCCCCCAAATTTGAAAAACCATTTTTTTTCAACTGTTTCTTGTAGATAAACGTTAGTAGTGGATTGTAGTGAGGTTTTTTTCGTTTGTAGTTGGATAGAAAAAATAAAAAAAAATAATTTAATATTTGAGTATTTCTTCAAAATGGTTATTAGGACCTAAAGTCAGTTTCAAAGTGCATACGGTTACATAAAACGGTGGAATGGATAGAGGGATGTCCGTAGACGTTTGTAGTGAACGAATTTTCGTTTGTAGTAAAAAGAAAGTGACATAAAAAAATGTAAACGAAAAATACGATTTTCGGCGTAATTTTAAGAAAAAATTTCTCGTTTAAAGGTGTGTTTCAGTTACTACAAACGGTGAAATGGATAGAGGGTTGTCCGTAGACGTTTGTAGTGAACGAATTTTCGTTTGTAGTAAAAAGAAAGTGACATAAAAAAATATAAACGAAAAATACGATTTTCGGAATAATTTTTAGAAAAAATTTCTCGTTTTAAGGTGTGTTTCAGTTACTACAAACGGTGGAATGGATAAAGGGATGTCCGTAGACGTTTGTAGTGGACGAATTTTCGTTTGTAGTAAAAAGAAAGTGACATAAAAAAATATAAACGAAAAATACGATTTTCGGAATAATTTTTAGAAAAAATTTCTCGTTTTAAGGTGTGTTTCAGTTACTACAAACGGTGGAATGGATAGAGGGATGTCCGTAGACGTTTGTAGTGAACGAATTTTCGTTTGTAGTAAAAAGAAAGTGACATAAAAAATGTAAACGAAAAATACGATTTTCGGAATAATTTTTAGAAAAAATTTCTCGTTTAAAGGTGTGTTTCAGTTACTACAAACGGTGAAATGGATAGAGGGATATCTGTAGACGTTTGTAGTGAACGAATTTTCGTTTGTAGTAAAAAGAAAGTGACATAAAAAAATATAAACGAAAAATACGATTTTCGGAATAATTTTTAGAAAAAATTTCTCGTTTAAAGGTGTGTTTCAGTTACTACAAACGGTGAAATGGATAGAGGGATATCTGTAGACGTTTGTAGTGAACGAATTTTCGTTTGTAGTAAAAAGAAAGTGACATAAAAAAATGTAAACGAAAAATACGATTTTCGGAATAATTTTTAGAAAAAATTTCTCGTTTAAAGGTGTGTTTCAGTTACTACAAACGGTGAAATGGATAGAGGGATATCTGTAGACGTTTGTAGTGAACGAATTTTCGTTTGTAGTAAAAAGAAAGTGACATAAAAAAATATAAACGAAAAATACGATTTTCGGAATAATTTTTAGAAAAAATTTCTCGTTTAAAGGTGTGTTTCAGTTACTACAAACGGTGAAATGGATAGAGGGATATCTGTAGACGTTTGTAGTGAACGAATTTTCGTTTGTAGTAAAAAGAAAGTGACATAAAAAAATGTAAACGAAAAATACGATTTTCGGAATAACTTTTAGAAAAAATTTCTCGTTTAAAGGTGTGTTTCAGTTACTACAAACGGTGGAATAGATAGAGGAATATCCGTAGACGTTTGTAGTGGACGAATTTTCGTTTGTAGTAAAAAGAACAAGTGACATAAAAAAATATAAACGAAAAATACGAATTTCGGAATAATTTTTAGAAAAATTTCTCGTTTAAAGGTGTGTTTCAGTTACTACAAACAGTGGAATGGTTAGAGGGATGTCCGTAGACGTTTGTAGTGAACGAATTTTCGTTTGTAGTAAAAAGAAAGTGACATTGAAAAAATAAAACCGAAAAATACGATTTTCGGAATAATTTTTAGAAAAAATTTCTCGTTTAAAGGTGTGTTTCAGTTACTACAAACAGTGAAATGGATAGAGGGATGTCTGTAGACGTTTGTAGTGAACGAATTTTCGTTTGTAGTAAAAAGAAAGTGACATAAAAAAATATAAACGAAAAATACGATTTTCGGAATAATTTTTAGAAAAAATTTCTCGTTTAAAGGTGTGTTTCAGTTACTACAAATGGTGGAATAGATAGAGAGATATCCGTGGACGTTTGTAGTGAACGAATTTTCGTTTGTAGTAAAAAGAAAGTGACATAAAAAAATATAAACGAAAAATACGATTTTCGGAATAATTTTTAGAAAAAATTTCTCGTTTTAAGGTGTGTTTCAGTTACTACAAACGGTGGAATGGATAAAGGGATGTCCGTAGACGTTTGTAGTGAACGAATTTTCGTTTGTAGTAAAAAGAAAGTGACATTGAAAAAATAAAACCGAAAAATACGATTTTCGGAGTAATTTTTAGAAAAAATTTCTCGTTTAAAGGTGTGTTTCAGCTACTACAAACAGTGAAATGGATAGAGGGATGTCTGTAGACGTTTGTAGTGAACGAATTTTCGTTTGTAGGAAAAAGAAAGTGACATAAAAAAATATAAACGAAAAATACTATTTTCGGAATAATTTTTAGAAAAAATTTCTCGTTTTAAGGAGTGTTTCAGTTACTACAAACGGTGGAATGGTTAGAGGGATGTCCATAGACGTTTGTAGTGAACGAATTTTCGTTTGTAGTAAAAAGAAAGTGACATAAAAAAATGTAAACGAAAAATACGATTTTCGGAATAATTTTTAGAAAAAATTTCTCGTTTAAAAGAGTGTTTCAGTTACTACAAACGGTGAAATGGATAGAGGGATGTCTGTAGACGTTTGTAGTGAACGAATTTTCGTTTGTAGTAAAAAGAAAGTGACATAAAAAAATCGTATTTTTCGTTTATATTTTTTATGTCACTTTCTTTTTACTACAAACGAAAATTCGTTCACTACAAACGTCTACGGACATCCCTCTATCCATTCCACCGTTTGTAGTAACTGAAACACACCTTTAAACGAGAAATTTTTTCTAAAAATTATTCCGAAAATCGTATTTTTCGTTTATATTTTTTTATGTCACTTTCTTTTTACTACAAACGAAAATTCGTCCACTACAAACGTCTACGGATATTCCTCTATCTATTCCACCGTTTGTAGTAACTGAAACACACCTTAAAACGAGAAATTTTTTCTAAAAATTATTCCGAAAATCGTATTTTTCGTTTACATTTTTTTATGTCACTTTCTTTTTCCTACAAACGAAAATTCGTTCACTACAAACGTCTACAGACATCCCTCTATCCATTTCACCGTTTGTAGTAACTGAAACACACCTTTAAACGAGAAATTTTTTCTAAAAATTACTCCGAAAATCGTATTTTTCGGTTTTATATTTTTAATGTCACTTTCTTTTTACTACAAACGAAAATTCGTTCACTACAAACGTCTACGGATATCCCTCTATCTATTCCACCATTTGTAGTAACTGAAACACACCTTTAAACGAGAAATTTTTTATAAAAATTATTCCGAAAATCGTATTTTTCGTTTACATTTTTTTATGTCACTTTCTTTTTACTACAAACGAAATTTCGTTCACTACAAACGTCTACGGACATCCCTCTATCCATTCCACCGTTTGTAGTAACTGAAACACACCTTAAAACGAGAAATTTTTTCTAAAAATTATTCCGAAAATCGTATTTTTCGTTTATATTTTTTTATGTCACTTTCTTTTTACTACAAACGAAAATTCGTCCACTACAAACGTCTACGGATATTCCTTTATCTATTCCACCGTTTGTAGTAACTGAAACACACCTTAAAACGAGAATTTTTTTCTAAAAATTATTCCGAAAATCGTATTTTTCGTTTATATTTTTTATGTCACTTTCTTTTTCCTACAAACGAAAATTCGTTCACTACAAACGTCTACAGATATCCCTCTATCCATTTCACCGTTTGTAGTAACTGAAACACACCTTTAAACGAGAAATTTTTTCTAAAAATTATTCCGAAAATCGTATTTTTCGTTTATATCTTTTTATGTCACTTTCTTTTTCCTACAAACGAAAATTCGTTCACTACAAACGTCTACAGATATCCCTCTATCCATTTCACCGTTTGTAGTAACTGAAACACACCTTTAAACGAGAAATTTTTTCTAAAAATTACTCCGAAAATCGTATTTTTCGGTTTTATTTTTTCAATGTCACTTTCTTTTTACTACAAACGAAAATTCGTTCACTACAAACGTCTACGGATATCCCTCTATCTATTCCACCATTTGTAGTAACTGAAACACACCTTTAAACGAGAAATTTTTTATAAAAATTATTCCGAAAATCGTATTTTTCGTTTACATTTTTTTATGTCACTTTCTTTTTACTACAAACGAAATTTCGTTCACTACAAACGTCTACGGACATCCCTCTATCCATTCCACCGTTTGTAGTAACTGAAACACACCTTAAAACGAGAAATTTTTTCTAAAAATTATTCCGAAAATCGTATTTTTCGTTTATATTTTTTTATGTCACTTTCTTTTTACTACAAACGAAAATTCGTCCACTACAAACGTCTACGGATATTCCTTTATCTATTCCACCGTTTGTAGTAACTGAAACACACCTTAAAACGAGAATTTTTTTCTAAAAATTATTCCGAAAATCGTATTTTTCGTTTATATTTTTTATGTCACTTTCTTTTTCCTACAAACGAAAATTCGTTCACTACAAACGTCTACAGATATCCCTCTATCCATTTCACCGTTTGTAGTAACTGAAACACACCTTTAAACGAGAAATTTTTTCTTAAAATTACGCCGAAAATCGTATTTTTCGTTTACATTTTTTTATGTCACTTTCTTTTTACTACAAACGAAAATTCGTTCACTACAAACGTCTACGGACAGCCCTCTATCCATTCCACCGTTTGATGTAACCGTATGCACTTTGAAACTGACTTTAGGTCCTAATAACCATTTTGAAGAAATACTCAAATATTAAATTATTTTTTTTTATTTTTTCTATCCAACTACAAACGAAAAAAACCTCACTACAATCCACTACTAACGTTTATCTACAAGAAACAGTTGAAAAAAAATGGTTTTTCAAATTTGGGGGGACAACTTTTTTTTCGTTGCAATTTTTTTTTTTTGGGTTAACTACAAACGAAAGTATTTTTACTACAATCAACTACCTAACTTTATCTTTCGAAAAATCCATAAAAGAACAGATTTTTCCAAAGTCGGGTGCCAAGTTCACATAGCCTCTAATGTGCCCTTGAGTGGAACGTTTAGCGCCTACGTCATATTCATTGTGATAACGTTACGTTTTGTGCTATCGCGCTGCATGTAGTTAGCTACATTTACAGAACTAGGAGAGATTTATAAAAGAGAGAATTATAAGAGAGAGAGAGAGAGAGGGAGGTGGCGAAGCAACATGTCGGAAAAAAAGAATGTTGTCAAATCCACGACACTGTATATTTTATATTTGCTGGTAAATTTTTATGTAGTCCTTAAGAACTAATTAACGTACTGTACAAAAGATGTAGATATAGATAATACAATTAATGAATACAAATACAAATACTCATGATTCATGATCTAACATATAATAAGGACGCGTTCATGGAGTGCTCGTGACAGTGTTACTCCCAAAATGTAATAAAAAAATCACGAACAAGCCTAGGTTAATTTGTTTCTTATTTTGTTAGAATGTCTTCTTCACAAAATAATAATTATGATTTAACAATGTGCAGTATGATGAGGCGGGCACCTGGCTAAGTTTTAACTGCAACTTCGCTGCGCTTCGGAAGTTGGGAGCTCTTTGAGTAGTTTTTAATAGCGGAAGCTTTGGGCAACTCATGTGCGATGGCTATAAAAGTTTTTTAATTCTTATTCTTATGAGTTTCAGTGGCTTCTTATATGATATGGTCTCAGCGACTACATAGCCAAATAGACGCCTCATGCTAGGCGGACGCTTTCAGACAACACATTAGACTTATAAGTGTCATTCACAGGATAAAGAGTTGAATTTTTATATCAATGAATTAACTGTCATAAATTTTGATTTTCATGAAATTTCTAAGTGGATCGGGAAGCTTATTTTATTCCAATAGAGTAGACATGAAGGACGAAAAGTTTTGGAAGATTGGATAATCATGCCTTAAAATTGACGCTCTCAAAAGTCGAAAGATCTTCGTTTCAGATAGAGTTTTAGGAAATTGCGTTTGGAGAAATTTTAGTAAGATTCTTCAGTTGATTTGTAGTTCAAAATGAAATTTCAAATTTGCAAGTCAACCGACAAAATTTTTATTGTTTTCGCACTGAGCAGGCACTGATCTAAAAATCTCTTACTGATCTTGTAAAGTGGGCTGAATTTTCAAAAATCAAAATTTCAAATCTGAATACGGTCTCCAATAATGATTATAATTTGAATTAATTATGAATGGTGGAAATTTCCTAGACAGTTAACATCAACGAAACAGCAGGTAACAGTATGATAAATGTGATAGTCACCTAATACTAGACCTCATCCTGATAAATACGTTATTCACATATGGCTGAATATGTCACATGTCAAGATTATGATGTACCCCTATTAACTAAATTGTTTTCCTTAGTAACCATCACTGTGCGACATGTAGGTATATTTTGATATACATGTCGTGATATCGGTACTTATACTTTAAAATTTTAATTTAGGTACATCATACCTTAAAAAGGACGTGTTTTCTGAAAATCTCGTCAACAGTCAAAGATAAAAACAGCTTTTAGCTTAACAATTTAAAAGTGATATAAGAAACAATCCCGCCAAAAATTGTCTTGAAGCTTAGAGCCAAAAAATGAATTACTGGATTGCGTCCAATTTTTTTTCATCAACAATTTTTCAGACGAAAAATTAATTGGGAAGTGGACGACTCGTTACCTTAATAGCGGTGGGCATTTTTTAAAATAATTAAAATTACTAGACGGTATTAATAAAAACTTCAGCTAAGACCACGGCATAAACCAGCGTTTTCTGTAATAGTGTTTAATGTATGTCAGTAACCCATTACGGGACCGGGTCTCCTCTGACAACGAGAGGGATGTAGGCCTTAGTCCACCACGCTGGCCTGGCTGGTTGGACTTGGTTGGCAAATGGTTGGTTGGCTATCAAGTAATAGTCTCATCTCATGAACCAAGAGGGTCCGTTCTGAATGCTAGAGAAATATTTTTTTTGGATCAGATGATTAGTTTCTGAGTCAATTAAATAGTTTATGTGGTGGTGGAAATATTTGCCGGGGGTAATTTATTTAAGGCTCACATGTTAGGCTAACATCTTAGTCCTCATAAGTAGCAAAGCACCCGCATGTAACTTTATGTTAGGCTAACATCTTAGTCCTCATAAGTAGCAAAGCACCCGCATGTAACTTTATGTTAGGCTAACATCTTAGTCCTCATAAGTAGCAAAGCACCCGCATGTAACTTTATGTTAGGCTAACATCTTGGTCCTTATAAGTAGCAAAGCACCCGCATGTATCTTTATGTTAGGCTAACATCTTAGTCCTCATAAGTAGCAAAGCACCCGCATGTAACTTTATGTTAGGCTAACATCTTAGTCCTCATAAGTAGCAAAGCACCCGCATGTAACTTTATGTTAGGCTAACATCTTAGTCCTCATAAGTAGCAAAGCACCCGCATGTACCTTTGGATAGCATTTCATCTCTATTTGAAGTTGCATGTGGACCATGAACAGTTGAACACCCCACGGACCGCCCACTTAACGTCAGGTGACCTGTATGCACGTTCGCTACTCTTGTTATTTAGAAAGACTATAAACACAAGCAAAATTTAACACCTTCCCAGTAATCGTTATTGTAACCGTTACATTCGAGCAGGTCCGAACAATAGTTCCTTATTCAAAACGCCCGTCAAAGGAACATAGGGCGGTAATTTGAAATTTGGCTCCGAAAAGAAATACGCTTTTGTTCCAACGCCCTTTAAGTTTCACGCTCCAGTGGGCCCTTTATCCGATGATAATTCACTCGTAGAAACAATTTTCCCTCCAAAGGTCGAATTATCTAAACGTTCGATATAAAACTAGTGCTATTTATCAGAATAACGGTCAGCCATATTTTATGTCGCCTGTGATTTTTGTCAAGAAAAATAAACGGATTTAGATACTCGTAAGTGAACACATAGGTACTTTTGTGTAAATAAAATATAAATATAGAGTTGTTACAAATTGTTTTTATCTATCTATATTTGGTTATATTTTTAGGTATGCAAGATACAAAGGAATGTTTATAACCTTATTTCTTAATTTTGGTCTGTCAAGTGTATATAATAGGATTTCCGCTGTAAAAAAGGTGTTATTCTTAATGATTAAGATTTTTATTCTTAAGGTTGTGAATAACTAAATGCACTCCACTGAAGTTGGCTGAAGTAATGTGATGGTGAGATCCATATATCGCGGTGTCTTTAACGGGGCGTTAACGTGGACTTCCATGGGTACTGGTACGTTTTTTATTTGATTTGCTTATAGCTCGGGGCGTTTCAGATTAATTGTGCCTGGTTATGTGTGAATGTTCTTTCAGCCTGGTTTGTATTTCGCCATAGAAAATACACTATTTACAACAGCATTCACATAACATAAATCCAGTCAAATGTAAATGCAAATCTGGTAGAATCCGATTGGACTAGATGGAATAGACTAGACATTGCCCGTGGCTTTGTCCGCGTGAATTTTAACTTGATCCAGAATCCGTATCCTAAAAAGTATCCTATATTTTACTCCAGGTTATAAACTACGTACATGCCAACATTCATCAATTGTTTATAATAGTAGTATAGGATTATAAAATGAAAATTGTTTGTCAAAGCAGCAAGGTTTGTCAATATACGGCCTATGTATATTAAGATGAGTGAAATGAAAATACACAATATGCACATAAAACTCTGGAGGTTGGGAGCCTCTGGAGGAAACAAAAGTTTTAATTTTTAAGAATCATTTTTACTCAAAACGTTATCGTTGAAATTATAACAAAAATGAGCTATGGAAGTCCACCTTAACAATGTAATATTCAGAACAGAAAATTAAGGTACATACTGCAAGGTAAGTTGTAAAATAAATTTAACTTAACAAGATTTAAATTTGACTCAAATTAAATTATTTTGGCTCAGAGTTTCAAGTACCTAGTGTTTTAGTTAATTAAAACGAAATTAAACTAAATATACCAAGAGTAATTTAATTATACTTATTAAGGGAGTTTGAAATTAGATTTTGATTATAGTAACCACGCAATGTATAAAGCTTCCTTATACAGCGCTACGGTCTTTTTTTGAATTATGTGTGTGCGTGCGAGCGTGCTTCCGTGTGTGCCTTCGTACGTATGTGTGTATATATATATAAATATATGTGTGTGTGTGTGTGTGTTTGTATGTGAGTTGCAGTGACCACCTAACATCAGATGGCTACTATGCTCGTTTACTTAAACATACTATTGAAAATCATCAATCAACACAATGAAATCCTTCTGAATTACAACATTTATTCAAATCCAATGTGGATTGGTGGACAAACGGGCTAGTGGCCATCCAGTGTCAATGGATTTCAAACCACCTATAGGGCCTCCGACAAGGTTTAACGATAATCTTATGAATAACCGAAGATATCAAAACTAAAATGGTCCAAATCGGTCCAGCCGTTCGCGAGTTTTAGCGAGACTGACGAACAGCGATTTATTTTTATTATATATATGTAAATATGTGTAATTAAATGACTTGATTTAACATCCTTTCATCTGCTTTGAATGCTCTCTGCTCTCTCAACTCGTCTTGATTTTAATTATCCTGTTCTGTTTTTGTTCTACCTTAACGCTGTCTTATCAAAATTAACACGAGCTTCACAAAGAAAGTGCAATAGCGTCTAAGATAGGGATGCTCGATCCGTATCGAAACTTAACTTGATCGATACAAATAATAATCGAATGGATATGTATATCCATTCGATTTTTGTATCAATACAAAAATATACGATCGACACAAATGCATAGAGGATCGAAGAAATCGCACTGAAATAACCTTTAGTTAAGAGTATCAAAATGTGTGTGGTTCGTATCTAGAGGAGTGGGTCGATACTTGGATCGAATCGACACAAATGCATAGAGGATCGAAGAAATCACACTGAAATAACCTTGAGTTAAGAGTATCCAAATGTGTGTGGTTCGTATCTAGAGGAGTGGATCGATACTGGGATCGATACATCGTATCTCCATTGCGATCCAAAACATCGATACACAGTTGGATCGCGCATCCCTAGTCCAAGATAGCGAAGATCTCGTCTCCGTTATAAAATTTAAATACAATTAAACGAAACAATGCACTCCGTTGCGAATAGCTCCCGACGTGATGCTAGCTATTCCGTTATTAACATCTTGATTAAAATAAAGTGAATTTTACTGTTATACGTTGTATTAAAGCGGCTTAGTAAGGTGAAGACTCCCATTCCACGTATAAAATTAGCTGATTTAAATTCTTCTAGTCTTTCTAAATGCCTAAGTTGACTTGGAATAAACTATTTACTAATATCACAAAGAATTTAGTAATTTTGAGGGAGTCTGAAATAATTAAACCAAATTATAAAACTTATGAATATTCCATATTTTCATATTTTTCTCTGTCTAACCATTATTAAATAAGCTCTCACACTGACGTGAAAACTAATAAGATAAGATGTGTTTGGTGATTGGACGACATTTCAATTAAAACACAATTAAGATTCTCTGTAAGAAAAGAATTGAAAGTATTAAATGTCGTTTAATAATCGCAATGTCGAATCCAAAATCACATTAATTATAATATTTAGCCTTTTTTATAACAAAATACACTTATTATTTATGAAATAAGTTTTCACTTCAATAGTACAGAAAACTGTATAGAAAAAAGTAATATTGTCAGCTATCCTAAACAGAATACCTTTCACTTGGTTAATTTTACATATATTCAGAGCAGCTTGCATTGTACGGAAAGTAAATTACGGCGGCGGTCCGTTCATTTAAATGTAAAGTCGGGGCTGCGCGTGACGCGAGGCGGGAACCAATTTATCGCGCACTACGCTACCGTTAACGATCGCAGCTTAGAAACTATTTACTAGATAAGAGAAAATAACTGAAGCTCTTTTTTTACAAAATATAAACGTAGAAAAAATGATTTTACTAGCTTGAGTGTCATGTCAGTAACCCATTAATGACCCACTACATGGTCGGGTCTCCTTCTCGTAATGAGAGGGATGTAGGCCTTAGTCCACCACGCTGGCCTACTGCGGGTTGGTGGACACTTGAGTAGACACTTGGAAGCTTGAGTACCTCCTTGAAATTATACTAACAGGCTTTTTTATCCCACTTAAAGTTGATTGGAATGGTGTTAGTTTTTGACCTGAGAATATTATAAAATTGAAATCGGTTATGTAAGGTTCTTTTAAATGTAAAGCTTAATTATATTGCGCGGCAGTGAACTTTTAGCGCATCGACTTCGGTTCGGACATTCAATGATATTCATAGTGAAATATTCATCTGAAATAAATTGAGCTAATTTCATCTTACGTTAATTGAACTCTTCATTCCAGATTCCTACTGTAAGTACCAATTTATACTTACAGTATACCTACCTAGAATACTGTTAGTATAAAAAAATGTGGTCAATATTCTCGATGAGTATAGGCAGCTATGTATTTTGTAATAGTTTTGCGGTAATATTGGGGTAAATATATTTTACAATTTTATTATTTTGTTGTGTACTAAATTATTCTTCACGCTGTTAACTTTGATTAAATTAGAAACAGCACTGTTTTCTGGGAATAGTCCAAACTATACGTACCTACAAGGACGCGTAAGGCAAGGAGGCAGAAGGGATCCAATTTATCTCACACTTCGCCTGCTAACGATCGCAACTTTAAAAGCAATTAACAAGACAAGTTAAGCTACGGTGTCGATTACGTATTTCGTATCTTGAGTTGATTTCACTACTTGTATACATTCTATGGTGGTGAATCTGAAAATTTATTTAGACGAAAAAAAAATGAAAAAAATGAAAGTAAGTAAGACATAATTTAACTTTACATTTAAATGGACCGAAGATAACCGATTAAAGTTTTTGACGCTCAATAAAAAAATAACAAAATACTTATCAAACGCATATTTACGAGCTATTCAAGCTTGTGAAATCAGATTTCGATTTATGGTATTTTTGGAGTCTGTGTAATAAATGTTTTGTAGATGGATAAATCTTAGCACAAAAGTTAAAAAACATTAACTCATTTGTACACTATTAACGCACAGACTCCAAAAACACCATAATATTTAAGTCGGTTGGGTTGAATTATTTGGTAAAAAATCGACTATTTCCTTTTTTTATTATTCACTTAAAAAGTTGGCTTCATTCATTTATTTGTTAATAGAGACTTAAGTTTGGGAAAGTTATCTGAAGGGAAAGATATATTATTTTGTATACACATATATGTATTAGAATATAGAGAAAACAAAACTGGTGTGTTTAGTCATCCCAATAAGACGAATGGCGGGCAGACACGAGCAGCTACCGAGATTGCGAGACAACAAGAGATTTTAATTAACTTGCCGATGAATGGGCTTGCTTTTCTAACATTTTTGCGTTATAATTAAATAATTGGTGTAAAAAATTAAGGTTTTATAGATTTACACAAAAATACACATACAAAACAGTAAAGATATAAATGTGGCGAATAAAACTCAGAAGAAAGCTTAGCTGAATTTAATAAATAAACTGGGTATAAACAATTTTAAAACAGCATAAAATATTTTCTCTGAACCGTCTTACGTCTTCACGTCTTGACTCTCATCAATGCACTCTCCCTAATCATTCCATCTGCTTTACTCATTCTTCTATTCATTCACATGTTCTTCATACGTTCCCTTGCACGTATCCTAAAATATCCAAATCCTACATAAATGAAGTAATAAATAACTTAGTTGTTTATAATTTATTAACTCTTCTGTACCAGGTTCACACATTATAAGTAAAAATTCTTGAAAGTCATAAGTCAACCGTTGCGTTCGCACCTAGCAATTCAATAAATTGCAGCTCGTCCTGTAATTTTATGCAGTTTAGAATTCACTATTCGTCGCATATTTGCACTTTGGAACGTCAGAAGCGTTGCTTGAAGTCTTTTGAGATTCCAAGGCTTCTGTGCCAAGGCAGGATAGGTGGCTACTTTGTAGACGGCAGGGTACGATTGGCTGAAATGATTGTCTTTTGTTTTTTTTACCGCTTCGCACTTATAGCCCTAGGATTCCTGTGTCGCGGGGGCCATGGACACACACAAGACAAGAACTTGAAAAAACAACAAGACCAAAAACCGAAATTTAAATCAATCATTAAAATTTCTGCACCGCTGGGAGTCGAACGCGAGCCCTCCGCGCATCACACCGGCGTCTTAACCACTGCGCCACTCAGGTCGTCAGGTTGTTGCAAAAATACTGTACATATTTACCTGTGCATGTTATTTAATTATCGTCAGTTGCTTTACGATATACTAGAATATAGTGGAAAACTATCGTATACGAGTAGTTAACGTGACCCATTAGTATGAGAAGATGTCAGACAGACTGACATATGACGTACTAATGACTAACGTTTACCGTACGAATATTTTGGCGATAGTGTTCGTGCTTGAGACACTGATCCAAGTCATTGTTTCTACCTTAGAATTCCTTGTAGCAAAACATACAGTACAGATAAAGGACTTACACTTCGCTAGCATTTCGAATACGAGCAGTGTTCGTTCTTGCCTACGTTTCGCTTCTCTCCCGAGAAACATTGCGAGACAGTAACAGAATTCAAGCTGTTATTTGCTAAAATGCAGCGAAGACATGTTCCTTGTAGCGCTGTCAATTGCCTGCAGAGAAATGACGATCAGACACTTTGCAAGTTGCATCGCTTTGAAATCTAAAATTTGGAGGAATATGAATAAAGGTGTAACTTCAGGAGTTATTGTTGAGTTATTGTTGTTTGTCGACCTGAGTGGCGGAGAACGCAACACGTCTCCAATTGCCACGGAGCCTGATAGACAATAATAATTAGAAGCTCAGGGTCGCTCCGAGGGCAATGGAGAGAGCTATGCTCGGTATTTCTCTACGTGACAGAGCCAGAAATTAAATCCGTAGAAGAACAAAGGTGAACGACATAGCTCTTAAAGTTTGCAAATTAAAGTGGCAATAGGGTGGCCACATCGTTCGCAGGACTGACAACCGAAAAAAGATCAAAAGGGGGAAAAAAGGTCCTCGAATGGCGACCACGTTTAGGTAAAAGGAGCACAGGTCGCCCGCCTACCAGGAGAAGAACAAAACTGAAGAAGACAGGGCAAACCGTTGGTTTCAGAGGGCCCAGGACCGGGTGGAGTGGCTTCGATTAGGGAAGGCGCATGTCCAGCAGTGGACTACCAAGCTGCTTCATAATGGCAGTAACCATTGTAACCAAAATTGCCAAAACTTTATACTAGGTACACAAATGCAGCGGTGATAGCCCAGTGGCTTAGAATTCGACCTCGAATCAAGGGATCCGGGTTCGAATCCCAGTGGCACCAATGACTTTGTAATAAAAGTTATGTGCGATTTATGAAATTAAATATCACCTGCTGTTACGGTGAAGGAAAACATCGTGAGGAAACCTACATGCCTGAGAGTTCACAAAAAAAAATGTTCTCAAAGGCATGCGAAGTCCACCAACCCGCAGTAGGCCAGCGTGGTGGACTAAGGCCTACATCCTTCTCATTGTGAGAGGAGACCCGACCCTGTAGTGGGTCATTAATGGGTACTGACACAAAAGCGATTATATTATAGAGTTTTGTATGAGTTTGTAAACATTTATAAACGTAGTTAGAATATTAATGAGTGAGTCCAGCGCAGTATGCCAACAGGTGCAGCGATGTCTTTTTGTTTCGCGTGATTTATGAGCTCATGTTATGAGCTTGTTGCGAAGTTACGGCTTCGGACGATATCAACACTGGTTTGAGTGTAATTTATGAGTGTGTTGTTTACGAGGTAATTGGTTTACTTGGTCTTTTTATAACAAAACTAGCGTGTGAGACACACACACCTTACTTCAAATAAGATAGCAATCGTGTCTGAGGGATTATGTGGGCGTTTTGCTACTTAAGAGGACTAGAAATTTCGCCCCGCATTACGATAGCCTAATGCCGTTTGGTTGTTCGGAGCAATACAGAGTATTTTGGCAACAAACGGTATCTATTTCAATCCATATCCGAAGATCGGTTTTTAATTTGGGGGTAAATAGCTCAAACAGAGGTAACCACACCTTCCCAACTGAAATACAATTTTTTGATGTCGATTTATAAGGGTGGCGTCTCTAGAGGAGCTGCTAGTACTCTAAAAATTATGAGCAAAACACCAAACACGAGTTGTTTGACAGCCCATTGACAAAGATGCCTAGCTTCGAACTGGACCGATCCATTATCTCAGAGGTTGTAAGTACCTAAAGCATCCAGCTTTAGGTACTTTTGTACCTGTACAATCATATGAATAAGAACATGCATTTAAACTGTGGGTTATGAGAACTGTACCCTTAGTCTGAGTTTTAGCAATGCCGCTACTTCACATAGATACGTAAATCAATCGTTTTTTTCTATACATCTACGCCCGGAGCGCGACTAGCGGACACAAAAAGTACTAACTACGATTTGAGAGTCCGAGTTACCACTTGACACTGTCAAGTATCCGGTAACAATTAATCTTGCAGACAAATATTTAAACATTTTGCACAATACATATTATAGGACCGCCAGTATCTTGCCAGTAACCCATTAATGACCCACTACAGGGTCGGGTCTCCTTCTCGTAATGAGAGGGATGTAGGCCTTAGTCCACCACGCTGGCCTACTGCGGGTTGGTGGACTTCACATACCTTTGAGAACCTTTTTTTATGTGAACTCTCAGGCATGCAGGTTTCCTCACGATGTTTTCCTTCACCGTAACAGCAGGTGATATTTAATTTTATAATGGGCACATAACTTTTTTACAAAGTCATTGGTACGTGCCACTGGAATTCGAACCCGGACCCCTCGATTCGAGGTCGAATTCTAAGCCACTGGGTTATCACCGCCAGTATCTTAACCCATCGTAAAGCAGCATGTTCTTCATGTCTTGTGTTTCGCTGGGGATATATCGTTGCCGGAGATACTTACTATATTTGAGGCTAGCATCAAAGTCCTTATAATTAACAATTTAACAAAGCACCCGCAACAACGTCAGGTAGGAATTATTTTTTATATTTAAAAAACATCAACAAATCACAGCCTAAGTATTCATGTTTCTTATTTAGTTCCAAAAACGTTAGAAGATGTTTATAAAGCACCTGTTTCGAAGACGCGGTGTTGCTAGACTAGAAAATTAATTTCTGAGCAGAGAGCTGCCATAAAACACGAAGTAAATTACGGCTCGGGCCCCGAGCTCATTTTTCTTAAAACAGAAAACGTACATCAATCATTTGGGCACTTTTACATCATGAAGCTGGATTCTTTCTTGAACATGTCTTGTAGTTTATTTAGGGAGGTTTTGGTGAAATGGGACGTGTAATGTTTACCTGGGGGTTACTACAAACTCCTAAAACCATCATAAAGAAATGATGTTTTGTTTTAATTTAAAACATGATGTTTTATTTTAATTTAAAACAAAACAAAATTGCTTTATTATTTATTTATTTTTTATTTGTTTGCTTTTTATTTGCTTTATTATTTATTTGTAGTAACCCCCCAGGTCTAAACGGTCTACGCAACATCGGCAACACAATGACATGTTACAAAACATCATTGCTTTATGATGGTTTTAGGAGTTTGTAGTAACCGCTCTGGTCGTAGATTTTTGACGAAATTCGGGTATGTGCGTTATGGTGACGATATTTTTTGTTTTTCCTGGATAATTAAGTCAATTCGACGACCTGAGTGGTGCAGTGGTTAAGACGCCGATGCGCTGCGCGGAAGGTCCTGGGTTTGATTCCCAGCAGAGCAGAGATTTGAATGATGAATTTGAATTTCTGTTCTGTGGTCTGGGTGTGTGTGTTCTTGTCTTGTGTGTGTCTATGGCACCCACGACACAGGGAATCCTAGTGTGGGGCTATAAAAAAAAATTTAAGGTACGTTCTATTTGCACATTTGGAAAGAGTACCTCCTATCCTATATCACGTGTACCTAAGTTTATTCACTACATTAATATACCGGGCGTCTGGTATTATTATTATAGGAAGCGGTTTTATACAATATTTGTACTCAGTGTCAGGCCTTGCAGAGGCCTTTGTCAGAGAGAGAGAGACGACACATACGACCATCGGATTATGACCACTACATCAAGATACCTGCATGCCCTTTACTACTTATTTACCAAACATTCTGCTTCACAATAAAAATAAAATGTTGCCGAGTCTCGCCAGAAATCAAGTGCAAATTCCCCGAACGGTTTATTCTTGTGGGAGTTTATTCACAAGTCATTAATTTCCACTTCGTTCGGGAACTTCGAGATTTTCGTGCACGTGTGCCTCGGCGTCGTAAGGAAAAACCGCCAAAGTTCTGACGACAAAAGTACGTACTCGTCGTAAAATGACGTCGCCGTTGTTTTTACAGGCTTTTGTTTAAGTTGACCTGTTAGTTGGCTGCAACCGTTTTCGTCCCACGGCTGGGCTCGGGTATCTTCCCACAACAAGGGAGACCTGGAGCATACTCCACCACGCTGCTCCGAGGCTGATTGGTGGAGAAACGGGCTAGTGGCCAACCCGTGTCGGATGTTTTCAAACCGCCCATAAGATGGATGGATGAATGCACATGTCAGTGACCTATTAATGACCCGACCCAGTAGTGGGTACTGGTGCGGGTCTCCTTTCACAATGAGAGGGATGTGGGCCGCCGTCCACCACGCTGGCCTACTGCGGGTTGGTGGACTTCACATACCCTTGAGAACATTTTTTTTGTGAACTCTCAGGCATGCAGGTTTCCTCACGATGTTTTCCTTCACCGTAACAGCAGGTGATATTTAATTTTATAAAGTGCACATAACGTTTTTTACAAAGTCATTGGTGCGTGCCACTAACATTCGAACCCGGACCCCTCGATTCGAGGTCGAATTCTAAGCCACTGGGCTATCACCGCTCGATGAACGCACATGCCCAACTTAAAATAATTTACTTAGAAGTCCTATCCGAGTTTGTATGTGGTATGCTCACTCATAAGGAACATGATAATATAGGTCACCTGCGTTCCTGTGAGATATCCAAAATATTGAAGTCCACTAACCCGCAATTGGCCAGCGCGGTAGAATAACTTCCTACTGAGAGGAGACCGGACTAGATCACTTATCACTCACCGACGCGCGACGCTCTAAGTTCAATTTACAATTAATTTTATTTAACATTATAACAGTACAATTGCCGTATGAAATTCAATTTAACGAGCAAACAGCAAAATACGTTTGTACTGTTCGTACCTAATGCACGCTGTTAAATAAATACCGCTGCATCCCGATGCGGGTTGGGTTAAGTGCAATTTGTGGAGCTGATATTGAATTATTTGGGGATTGCGGTTAGGCTGGGTTAATGGCAGATTAAGGATTTAAAAATTATGACTTAGTGCGACATTTTGTCGGTTAGGCTCATAATTTTTAGGTAAATCTTTGATATGTCAATGGATGCTATTCAACGTTTATGACAATGCCACTGTTATGTGCAATGCAAGGGCATACTATTTTTATTACAACCCATTAAGTTCTTGTCCTAATTGGCTGACACGACCGACCGATCAACCAACACATCAAAATTTAATCTCCTTGTCCATAACCGACCGACCAAGTAACACGACCAACTTTAAACACAGGGTTCTGTATTGAGTTCTTTTAATAGAACATGACGCTGACATGCAAAAAAAAACGTTATCGAACGAGCAAGTTTTGCGTGCGTACAAGGTATTTGGGTATCTTTATAGGTATGACAATGGTAACATACAAGTAGCAACAAATATGTTTGCAACGTTTATCTAAAACAACACAAAACGAACCATTTGAAAATAATATCAGAAAATACGGAACTATTGCAATTTCACCGAGACTTTATCAGTAATTTTATTGTTGCGTTGCAATAAATTTGACAAGCAAAGCAATCGGACGGTAATAGCTAGTTTTATCTAAGAACAAACGATCATATTTTTATTAAGGCATTCTTTTCAAATTGTGTGTTTACTTGTTCAACATAATACGCATAAAATAAAGCTACTCATAATAATATGAGTAAATATAGCGCAGATATTGTAGTTGTATAATATATTGATTAATTATTATAACTTAATGTTCAATCATTGAAGAACTAATCAATAGGATGCATTTACACCCTAATACGAATAGTAGTCGACTTTTTCCATTGATTCCACTTCATATTAGTTAGTTTTAAAATTAATATAAAAATATTTTTCCAGCACTAAACTATAAATTTATTCAGGAGGAAAAAAGTAAAATGTTTTCAGTTTAGGTACTTCACAAAACTCTAGGGCTCACAGATTCAAAAGTAAAACACCCTTGATATTCGAGTGTAATAAATTCCATTGCACCTAAAAATAAATACTATAAAGCCTTTCATTTTATATTAAATTTCAGCTACCACAGATTTACATTGGCAGTTAGGGGAACGTCCCCGTTGCCTCGTCCATTGACATTCGAAAATTAAAAATAAAAAACCCGTAAACCGCGTCTGGAACTGCAGAGCGCACATAAAATTAAATATCCGGAAAGAATCACGGCTTTATCTGTAATAGAAATCTTGTAGATTTATCGGGTTGTGGCGAGGGTAGAGCCAGAACGAATGAAATATAGGCTGAATGGTGGGCAGGCGTTCGTTGCTTATTTTTTTCAAAGACAACACTACACGCTGTATTGGCGCGCTTTTCGAGTTTTATTTTTTTGTGGCGCGCCTTTTGTTGTTTGCGGCCATGCCACGTTTTGAATCCGTAATTGATTTTCTTTGTCCCAATGAAATTCCGTTCGTGTTTTTTCTAAATCGGGTTTATTGCTGAGTTATCGCTGTAAAAGTTTGTGTGTTTATTTCTGGAGCGAAATGTAAGCAACGGTAAGTACTTGCTGGATAATGGAGGTGAATAATGGATGAATTCTCTTTTACAGATACTTTAATGATAGTTTATTTTTGCTGAAACTCGAAGAGAACTTCACGATGAGTAACAAACCCGCATACGACCTCATAATTGGAAGTTCTACTTTCTAGATTGAATGAATGGTGGCAAATTAAACGCGCGTTCCCGTGTTTCGAAAGGTACGTTAAGCCTTCGGTCCCGGTTGTTATCGATACGGTAGCAATCTTCAAACCTGGTCAGAGGCCACATGGGCGGTTTGAAAACATCGGTTGGCCACTAGCCCGTTTCTCCACCGATCCGCATTGGAGCAGCGTGGACTCCCACATCCCCTCCATCCCCCCCGCTGTTGGGGGAGAGAACCGCGCCCAACAGTGGGTCATGAAAGCCTTACAAGCAATACAGATGGCAAGATGGATTGGCATAGAATGGCTGGCCTTAATGGCAGATGGATGAACGATAATAGGTAGATAATCGTAAAACAATAAGTCAATGAAACCCCCCAGCGTCCTAGTTACATTTTGAACAGTTCAGCAGTAACTGAAGTCGCTCATCGTTTTGTTCTACAACGAATCAGTCGTCTGCCTAGAAACGCCTGGGAATCGCACAGGGCGTTTATACTTGACGACTCTTGTCCTTTCAATGAACTCATCTTTTGTCCAAATATCTTTTGTAGGTTATGCTCGCGACTTCACCAGTGTGGATTGTCTCAGAGCAGCCACCAAAACAGTAGTGAGTGCACCTGATTTTAAGCGGTCGCCTAGGGACTCACTTGGATACATACGCCTAAACTTAAAAAAGGAAAGGGAATTCTATAATAAAGTCGTATCTCGTAGTCGTAAAGATGATCGGAAAAATATGACCAGCGACTGCAACTCTCATACCAAATTGTATGGCGTAGCCGTTCCGTTACTCAAGGACTTATTGAACCAAAATTAAGGTCCAATTAGTGAGTTATTTTCTGTTTATACCAACTCGTGAACGCAGAAGGGTTTACGTCACTCGTATGAAATAGTCAAGCCGGATTGATGCAGAACGCTGTTCTCTATGAAAAAGGTAATAAAACCAAATACTCTCTATATGAGGATAGATCGTGTAAAGCTTGGCTTTTCACAAAACTTTGATAACGTACTTTAGGTGATAACTTTTTGTCGTAAAACTCGAAGTCGCATCGCCGTCGTGTCGTATACAGTAAAAGTCGTTTGACCAGTAAATTGCAATGGAATTCTTTAAATGAACGCGATTGAATTATTCAGTTTTATTTCAACTTCCCCAATTACAGTCCTGAATGGTTAATGACAGAAAATTATGGTTGGTTAACGCTGTTTGGTAGTGATTTACTTTTATACATTTTACAAAGACATTTTTTGCATTAATTATATTTTTTTATGAATGACGATTTAATTAACGAGACTTCAGAAATGCCATGATACTGTAGTCTTACTCTTAAGTTGACGACAGTTGTCATTTAAAAAAATGTATGTGTTGTAATTTTTTTTATAAGTCACTAGCTGACCCGGTACACTTCGTTTTGCCAAATATAGAAATTTGTACTATTTTCTTCTCAGATTCTTTTAAACCTTCCTTGGTCTTATACAAACGTATCAAAACAAAAATGAGCCAAATCGGTCCAGCCGTTCTCGAGTTTTAGCGAGACTAACAAACAGTGGTTCACTTAATCACTTTTATTACATTAGATTATACTCGTAATGTATAGGGTTATGACTGTACCACAATATGTCATACGTGAACAAATTGCCATATCCATTCTTTTATTATTCGCGTGGCTTCTTGATCAGACGTAGGTACCTTGATGTCTCGTTTTCTGAGCATTTTCCCCTGTTCCCCGCTGACCTTAATATTTCACGGTAGAAAAAACCCAAACAAATTTTAATAGGTACCGCAAACTTGTCGGTCGTATACAGGTGTTCGGTCCGTCATCTGTGAGTGATACACCGGCCGTATCAAGGCGGGTAGCAGAAAACCAGTGATGTGCCGAGTGTTTTTCGGTAGGCAGTCGATTTTTTCAGAACTCGAATAAAAACAATCGAGTTAGAGCTCGAGTCAAGAGTACCGGCATAGTACAATGCAATAGTACTTGTGTTGCAAATAACTCTAAATTTTGTTTATTAAAATTGATCCGAAAGAGTCGAAGGACATTAATGTAATCAAATGAAATAATATGACATTAACTAATCAAAAAGTTATATAATCACAACCCCAATCCACCCAACCACAACCACAATCACAATCACAAATGTAAAAAAATATCTACTGTAACTTATGTCATAATTTAAATATCTTTATGACTAACACAAGTACCTAATACATTTAGCCGTTTTAAAAAAAGAAGGTGATGTTTTTAATAAAATAATTGTTTTAATACTAACATACATTACGCAATCTGCGTATTATTGATACTCGAGTCACTAGTAATCGAGTAAATACCGTCTCTATCCGAATTTCGAGAAGGAGCGCGAGTAACTCAACTTCTCGAGTCGACGCATCACTATGAAAACCAAGGGAAAAATAATAATAATTCCTGTTTTATTGGAAAAGTCCTTCAACAAGATTTTTCCATACGAAGAAAGCAATTTATGTGATAACGTTCCGAGAAAATTGGTTTCTGGCCTTTTTTTGCGTCTATTGAATTTATTGCCTGATTCAAACTGAGTGATATTTATTATACAACTACAGTCTGCTTCATGATATATGTGATCGTCCGAATAGTTTTTAGTGTTGCCATGTTACCCTGTGACGTCATAATTTATTTATTACTTATGTTCTGCGTAAACACTTTTTGCTGGATTATTTACGAATAGGATGTCGTTAATCATTGTTATTTTGCTTTTTTACTTTGTTACGGGTTACGGTCTAATTTTTTGTAGTCTGTTATTTCATAGATTCTTTTTAGCTCTATAATATTGTCTATTCGGATTTTGTGAATTTAGTTTTTCTTACAAAAAGACCACAGAAACTAAACACCGGAATTAACATTTATTAAACTAAATCAGCTTTTCATTTCTCGTTATCTTAGTTAAAGCAACCTTAAAAAACCGAAAATTATGAATAAATTGATGTATTAATGAATGAAAATTTTCGGGTTTTTCTGATGTTTCCAAATTGATGCGTCCAAAAATTTCATTCGTAACTACGTACGTTTATACATGAGGTCGTGTCGTAATTGGCATTTCGTACGCAAAATTTTGTCTCATGTCAGTGCGTATGTCAATTTGGACAGCTCCGTAAAAAGTTAAAATTATCGTGTTGGTTGGTCGGTCGTCTATAGGCCTATATTCAAAAGTCGACTACGAAGAGAAAAGAAGCGGATATAAACCGTGTGAAAAGCATAACTCGCTTAAGTAACATTTTACTGACTGATATATACATTTCCACTCACAAACTTGCAGAAAGTATCGAAGAGGAAACGTTATTAGCATGAAAACACATTTCAGTATTCTTGCCATCTTCTTGCGCGTCGGACTGTAATATTCCTTGCAATCCCTCAGATCGGCGTAGTGGATATATTCCTATATTTTAGGGTGACCATCGCTTTGATCTTTTATAGGAAGTCCCAAAACTCTTTTGTGTCTGTTAAACTGATGTTGTGTCTACAATCTGTCTGTAAGTCCCTTGTAACTTACTCGGATCTCTTATCACAAGGAGAAGAATTTGGACTTAAGCCCACCACCCAAAGCAAAATATGGTCCCGCTTAGTGTCTATATAATATCAGTCGTTAAAACTGACACGTCGAAGCAGCTTGGTGGAGTGTGCTCCGAGTCTATCAATTTTGTATTCTATACTAGCTGACGAAGTGTCCGTTACATGTCGTTCTGCTAAACATAAAAATTTCTACTATTTTATTTACTGTTTTCTCACCATACCGAATGAACACAGTGGAAACAGGAAACAAAGGAAACAGAGGATAGTAAAAATAAGACTTGAAGAAACTTGTACCTTCAAGCGAGAGTTTTCCGGTCAATGTACCGTATTGTATGTACCTGCTGTTACGGTGAAGGAAAACATCGTGAGGAAACCTGCATGCCTGAGAGTTCCCAAAAAAAAAAAATGTTCTCAAAGGCATGTGAAGTCCACCAACCCGCAGTTGGCCAGCGTGGTGGACTAAGGCCTACATCCCTCTCATTGTGAGAGGAGACCCGACCCTGTAGTGGGTCACTAATGGGTTACTGACTGTACCGTATTATCCTAATACCTGGTGCCCCTATCGCATATAGACAATGGTTTAGCACACACCGACACGCGGAGGCAGGTGCGGCGTAGTCGCGCAGCGGGACTGATCATATTCATATTCATATTCTCTTTATTGTGGACAAAAGGTAAATATACAGGTGACAATAGTTTCACATATTCACATGATCAGACGCTCGTCTTGTTTTATGACTGACAGCTGCACTTTATGTACCGTGGACAAGTTATACGTCTTATACGTTGTACGTCTATATACGTTATACGTCTATATACGTCTATATACGTTATACGTGTTATACGTCTTTTGTTGTAGTTTTAGGACCTGGAAAGTAACGTGAAGAAAAATATACCTAAAAGGCACCAGAAAGGTTGTGGCTGTAACCCAATACAGATCCACTGTAGATTCGCATTCGTCTGATTTCGGATCGTCGGTTTTTTAATGATTTTATCCGTTTTTAATTACATAATGTTTCATTTTGATTTTTATTCCAAACTTTTCCACTGTGATGAGATGGACATGTGAAATACTTATATTTATAAGTTACCTTTTTCAAGTTGCCGGTGTTCACCAGTGAAATGTTAAAACAAGCTTTTGCTTACTACTTGCTAACTTTATGAACTACAACTCTAGGAACATTTTCAGGCGCATTAAAAATATTTTTGAAGTTGCATTACATTTCGATACTAACAAGCAGCTGACTTCGACCCAAGATTTCTTGGAAATGTTATTTTTATTTCCAAACCGCTTTTCAGAGTCCAGGCGCGCGTTCCGGAAAGCATAAAGGTGATGTATGCGAGTGCTGCCGTGATCTCTTTAATATATTAATAAAATATATCTTTTCTAGAATCTAATTCGGCTTTTAGATTCTGAATATTATTTTGACCTTTTCACCGCCGTAGACGGCTATAGCCGACAACTGGACATCGTGAGTTGTATGCCGTCGGGATATCACGACATTCACGACAAGTAATTTGTCGAGTTTTAAGCGCTGATAAACTTACTTTTCATTATATTATACCAAAAGTGGCGTTACTTTATTTTGGTCTGTATATTTACGTTGTTATTTTATGTTTATATTTATACACGTTTCTTTTTGTTATTTACGTCATTAAAACAGAAACACAGACAAACAGTAGTTGCATATATCGGGTGTGTTATCGCTTACGCAATGATTTATTGCTATGCCATACAGTGTACCTACACATAATATCTAATTTTCTATGACCTTTTCAATTACCAAACGAACTAATCACAAACAATTATTCCCTTTAACAACAATAGTTTCGACTGGACCATGAATACGGCCGACACCCAACACGGCTCTAACTAGGCTTCGTACACGGGGCCAACTAATCTAAATTCATTAGGCAGGGCCGCGTCTAAATATTTGAATAATTTGATTTCGCTATGTTGGATTCGAATAACTGTGAATTACTGAGGTCGGGCTGGCCATAATTAGAAGGGACATGCCCGACAAGGGTTGTCGTTGCGAGCTACTAATGGCGACCACGGTTGGAGTTGACAGCGAAATAAACCTAAATAACCGGTTGTTTTCAATGCAACCTGTGATTAGTTTTGGTGATTTGTGGTATATAGGAGAGTTAATTGTATTAGCGTTAATCAAATCGCAGCAATGAAAAACATTATTATTATTCTTTCGATGCGAAACCAATGCTATGACATTGTCAAATGAGTATTTTAAAGTTCCTAACTGCCGAGTTGTTCGACGACTAAATCGGTCGCTTGCGTCATGTTTGTCGTCCGACAGCGTCATTGCGTACATTGGTCGCATATCCGTTGTGTGAACGACAGCTCCATACGAATATACTTAGCATAGTTAGAAGTCCTTTACGAGGAATGGTCGATTCAAATAAAGTATCACTGGAATACACACTTTTTGTACACACGAAGACACGAAGATTGGGTGGAATAAAGAATATTGTTATTGTTTATCAACAAAAGTTGAGTGAATTTGACTTGAAAAATGTTTTAAATCAATTCTTCTAGCAATTTATAGGACATGTAATTGTCAGAACCCATTAATGACCCACTACGGGGTCGGTCTCCTTCTCGTAATGAGAGGGATGTAGGCCTGAGTCCACCACGCTGGCCTGCGGGTAAACCATGTAATACTTAAAAAAAATCTCAAATGATTTGGTTCGCATGCGGGTTTCAGATGTAAGCACATCTATTCAGAATCAAAGTCAAACAGGTCGCGAGTTCGTAGCTCCTTGGCCAATCTATTCATCAGCGGACCCGCAAAACTTTATTGTTGATACAATGTTTCAGATTGTGAAGGGTCAGACGACACATTCTGCGGGAGTGTGCAATTTTCTGACGGCTTATTGCGAGTTTGGACGCGGGAAATTTAAAACAAATTAAAAATCGTTTAGCCCGACCGACGCGATGTCATAATATTTTGCGGTTCCTATTTTAAATTTTAAAATTCTTTCGGAACTATCGTGTGACATGCGTCACTGGCCGCTCGTATCTAGTGTCCCGGGTAGCTTCGGGTAGTCCAATTTACGTGGCTGATGAAATTTCAGGTTATTGAACTTTTTAACTTGTAGTATCGAGAAATTATGGTTATGGTGCGGTAAGATTTTTTTACTTCATGATGAGATCTGCAACCAGGCGAAGCGTTCATGTCTGGGGAGCGGCCGTGCTCCGATTACGACATGTCGGAGTTTTGTATATGTATATGACAGCGATGTAGAAAACTCCTATAGCGTGATTAAGGATCGTGTGGCGTCTTCTTTTGACGAGTGGCGGGAGACGCCAATAAAGCCTTCTCCTGTTGTGGTGAATGACTCATGGTAACATACCTACATAAAAAGATTCGAGTCGGAGGTAGGCGGTAATTTGCAGAGGGTTACCATAGCATTTAAAAGGATAGAGCAAAGTCACTCTATCCTTTCGCTCTGTATTTGCAAGAGCCATTGCTTCCTAACGATGCTATAAAAGCAGTCTTTAAAGTAGAACATCGAGACGCTTTCTTTGTTGCGATCTAAGTACGCGTTTTATGTTTTGAATTTCTTTAGAAGGAGTCAATCTCAAGTCGTACACCTGGTGTTGAGCGTTTTTTGAAAATAGGAAATTTTAGTTCGGTTATTAATATGGTTCCTGAATACTTCTGAATTCTTCTGAATACTGGTGTAGAAGCTTGAAGAATCATGACATAAGGATTTTATAAGAAGAGAGGTGCTGGCAATTTGCGCAATTTGAACGTACAAGGGCTGTGATTGGTATGAAATGTTGAATAGTTTGCCAATTAAACACGGCAGAAATACGACGATACGACGAAATGGTGGGAAAATCGTTCGATTTTATAGAATGTCTAAGCATTTTTGGCTAACAAGCTATTGCAAGGAAGCCATTAGGTCACCTTCTAAAAATCTCCAATAATTTAACCTTGTTTTATGCATTCAATAAAAAGTCGGTAGTTTCTCACTTCTTTAAGATATGTTATTGTCATCTACGTGTAAACCCGTTGTGGGGGGAGATCCAAAGATTCTAGAAGGCTTTGGTTTCAAATTTACAGTAGTCCCAACTTGTTATCTACTATTGGCCAACGCCAACTATTGGTGTGATTTGCTGAATACCTGCAATGATCAGATCCACAATATATTGTAAGAGAATAATACTATTTTACTGAATATCTAAAAAACAATTGATTTTAGAAGGTTTTGAAAGCCCTCAAAAGTGTCATATTGTTCCCTGTTAATGCTTTCAATGAAAAGTCAGCAGTCCCTCACTTCTCTAAAATACTTTATTTCCTACGCGTAAACACACTGGTAGAGTTGGTCCTGGAGCTCGTTTATAGCCTCTTGCGTGCTCTTTATCGCGCTGCTGCAGCAGTTGGAGAGCTGCTCGCAAGACTGCTCGTTGTGACGCCGCGCGTTCGTCAGACTCAAGTCTAACTCGTAGCCAAGGGCGATAGCTGCTTTGGACAGCTTGTTCAGACAGGCTGCTATCTTTTCTCTGGAAGAAAAGACAACTTGGTTATAGTTATAAACGCAATGGCTAAGAATTCGGCTTTTTCTCAAGGTATAAGAATTCCAGATTCGAATATCAATGACTCGCTTCGGCTTCAGTTATACGCATCTTATAAAATTAAATGACACCTGCTGTAACAGTGAAAGTTACATGCCTTAGAGTTAGTTCTTCATAATGTTCTCAAGGACATGCGAAGAGTACCAATAATAAAATTTCTCATTTAGGACAGCGTGGTGGACGAAGACCGACATCCTTCTATTGTGAGAGGAGATTTATTTTACATTGGGGTAAGGGCAGAACAAAGCATGCTGGGTCAGCCATTTGGAACTGACGAACGAACATGCAGGCCAACTGTTGTTAAGTAGTCTATGTAGCTTTTGCTCACGTCGATCTTAAAATTGTATAGAAATCCTGAAATCCTGTCTGAGATGGTATGTATCGTTGCGTAAGTAACACACGGCTGATGTTGCTATTCACCCATGAGGACTAATTCATGATTATGAAGCTAATATCTACTCGTATGTTATAAGTAAGTATACTTTTGCCCTTTTCCACCACGACCGCTGCTGCTCAAGGATCTGGTGGCATCCGTGATGGCTGTCTGCATGTGGGTCTTGGTGATGTTGATCATCTCCTCCGCGTATTTCGCCATCTTGGCCATGGACCCCCGCGCTTCTTCCGCGCATTGGTAGACCCGTGCCAAGTGGCGGCTGGCTAAAGTCCGCACCGCTCTGCGCTCTTCGTCACACACAGCTGTTGGAGAATAGATCGGATGTGTTGCTGTACTTCAGGAATCAGGATCATGATAAAAGCGAGTTTTGATGAGTGTAGATCAGTGGTCGGCAACCTTTTGGCGGGCAGGCTGCAAGTTGGCGAAATCAAGAAACGGTAAGTCGCACTTTTGATTTACTTATAAAAATATTTTATGCAAGAAGTAGCAACTGACAAATTTCATTTCGTTAAAGTCTGGTTTAATTTAGATCTTACATTGTAGGTTATAAGAAAATAGTCAGGGAAGTCTGGTACCCGTTCATCCACTGCAGGGTCGGGTCTCCCCTCTCAATGAGAAGTATTTAGGCCTTAGTCAACAATTCTGGCCTTATGCTAGCGGAAAAGCTAGGGTAAGGTATAGAAGGGTAAGAATTGATTATCTTTAGTGGGATGTCCAATGACTATCCTTAAGTAACGTGCGCTTTACAAACTGCTGAAACTGCTGTGCTGCTGAAACAATAAAGGAAAAGATCAAAGAAAGTGACGAACCCTTCAGAGATTTTTTAGCCAAGAAGGATATAACAGAATCGAAACAATATGATTATCTGACTACTCGAAACATACAGAGCATCTACTATGTTATTGCGGTTGCTCCGTCAGCGTCAGAGGCTGTGGTTAGATCTAATCGACACATTCGGCTGAGTATGTAATTGCTTGCAGGACTCGCATAGCTTTCAGGGGCTCGTGAGCGGTTTGATTGCATTACTGGAACCTTAGCAATAGTTGAGAACCATTGAGAAGATTCTACATGACAACATATTGATTGCATGCAGATGGTCAGATTTGACCATGGCTTTAACAAACTTGACTTTATAGTTAGACTTGCCAAACGTTAAAAACTTTGATAGCGTGATTCAGGATGCAAGTGGCGTCATCTCTTAGCAAAATCCCGAAACATTCTTATTTGGGATGAAGTAATACATAAATAAGAGCTGGTAACAAATTGGAATTGTTCCAGAAAAATCGCAAATTGTGTAATAAACTATTTATCAAAACTTTTATTTGTAAACATTTTTAAACGTACTTTTTATTACAAATTAGCTTTGTGTAAGTTTGCATTCAACTACAATAATGAATTTCTATTAGGAGGGTCCTAGTAAGGTCTAGTCATAAGCCGAAAAAAACAAACGAATCGAGAATCTATTTGAATATAGATGAAGATTTCTACTGTCTGGAATGACCATTTAATATTTGCCTAATTCTTTTAGATATAAGAAAATTTTAACCTCAGTACTAGCATAAAGATTTAATACGTGCTGAATTAAAAAGAAACACCTAAATCATGATATTATGCCCTTTCTAACAAATTAAAGTTGACAGTAATTAATGAATTACCGAAAGTAAATATTTTCCACACGAAACTCAAAAACAATTCGGAATAGATAGTCGCCTTGGGAGATTGCGCCCACATAATTAGAAATAATTTCTGGAAGTGAACCATAATAAGATTATGCAGCCACGAGTTTATTATGTTTTCGGAGAATTAAATTGTGATGGATAAATGTTGACTTTGAAAACAGAGGCCTTTTAAGTGTTAAAGGAAGTACCTAAAGGAAGAATTAGGTAATAAATTAAAAGAAGTATAAAGTTAACCACATTATTTATCTTTCTATGATGTGTATGTAACAAATTTATTCACACGATGTCCAAATATAGCCGAAAAAAGTGGTAGAATCATAGTAGTTTTCCCGTACAGTCTAAGTTAGCTAGCTGGCTAGTCAAAAGCTTGATACAGCTTTATTCACACGATGGAGCCGAAAAAAAGTGATAAAACCATAGTAGTTTTCCCCTATCAACAGTCTAAGCGAGCTAGCCAGTCAAAAGTTAGATTCAGCCTATGGTGGAGCGAGCTTGCCAAAAGGATGCCTATTAAATTTTGTTTTAAATAAACTCAGATTATATTTATTTTATCGACAGAAGTAGACAAAGTGGGTAGTTGGTAGAGTCATAGAACCTTACCGGCAGCCTCTTAACCCGTCGTAAAGCAGCATGTTCTTCATGTCTTATGTTTCGGCTGGGGAGGTTTGCCGGGGATACTATATTTGAGGCGAAGATCTCACTCCTCATGTGTTGCAAGCCACCCACATACAACCTTATATAGGATTTTCTCTATTTGAGGTCTATTTGTCCATGGGCTGCAGTGACCATTAAACATTAGGTGGCATGCCCTTTTACTTCTCAATTACAATAGAAAGGTACGATCGTTTCCATCCTTCCTTCCTTTAAGCCCTTCGTAGTTCACTGCTGGACATGGGCCTCCCCTAATCGACGCCACTCCGCCCGGTCCTGGACCCTCTGAATCCAACGGTTTCTCGCTGTCTTCTTCAGGTGGTCTGTCCACCTGGTCGGAGGGCGGCCTGTGCTTCTTTTACCTAAACGTGGTCGTCATTCGGGGACCTTACTTCCCCATCGGTTGTGAGTCCTGCGAACGATGGCCAGCCCATTGCCACTTAAATTTGCAAACTTTGAGAGCTATGTCGATCGTTTACGTCCTACGAAGTTGAAAGAAAGTGATCGTTGATACCTGGTAAATTCAAGCTGTTAGCGAGTTTGGTTAGTTTGTTGTAGACCTGATCCTTAGCCTTGACAGCGGCTTTGAGTTCTTCCTGGGTCCTCCGCAGTATCTGGCTGGTGAGCTGCTGGTACGAGCTCTGGATGTACCGGTGGTAATTGTCCAGGAATGGGGCGATAACAGTGTCCGTGTATCGGGTGACCTCACTGGGAATTAGATTTTAAATAGATGATTCAAGTTATAACGCCTAATTGAAGTTTTACTTATTTAATCTAGAAAAAAAAGGGCATAAAAAAGCTCTCCTTCAAAGCTGGCAACGCACTGACGATCCCCCTGGTGTTGCACGTGTCAGTAGGCGACGGTGACCACTTACTATCAGGTGGCCCGTCAGTCTTGCTTGCTCCATTTATAAAAAAAAAATTCGTTTTTGATGTTATGGCGGCACTCTACTGTGCTATTTGTATTTCCGTTTTTGGTAAACGTATTTGGTATATGGTAGCCATGCTTTATACGACAAAATTGACAATTTTTTGACGCAACACTTGTGTGACATTGTAATTCACTGTACGACTCATGTGTATTAGTTATTTGGTTGTGTGGCTAAGTGTGGACGCTCTACTTGTCAATGTGTGCATAGTGGTGCATTCGTCAAATTAATATTATGTTAATATTTGAATAGCGGCATCGCATAGCGGTGATAGCCCAGTGGCTTAGAATTCGACCTCGAATCGAGGGGTCCGGGTTCGAATCCCAGTGGCGCGCACCAATGACTTTGTAATAAAAGTTATGTGCGATTTATAAAATTAAATATCACCTGCTGTTACGGTGAAGGAAAACAACCTGCATGCCTGAGAGTTCATAAAAAAAATGTTCTCAAAGGCATATATGAAGACCACCAACCCGCAGTAGGCCAGCGTGGTGGACTAAGGCCTACATCCCTCTCATTGTGAGAGGAGACCTGACCTGTAGTGGGTCATTAATGGGTACTGACATTTGAATACAAATATGCAAACACCAAATGCGTTCACGGGGTGTAGTGATTACTGAACATGTAATATGCATTTAAATGTAGAAATCTTACTTATATACTTATATATTATTATAAATGCGAATGTTCGTGAATATGGATGGATGTTTGTTACTCTTTGACGCAAAAACGGCTGAACAGATTTGGATGAAATTTGGTACACTGATAGATCATTACCTGGTTTAACATACAGGATACGTTTTATCCTACTCTGCACCAATTTCTAAAATCCACGCGGGCGAAGCAGCGGGCACAGTTTAGTATAACATAAACGTCCTCAATTCCAACACTGGAAATTATTGCTTCACTACAGAATAGGAGTTAACTCGATAAAAAATATTTTGCTGTCTCCAAATTCAAACAATAATAATTGTCCTCAACCCTAACCAAGTAAGAGAGCTAATCAAAATTAGGAACCATTCATTTGATTAATTTGAAACGAAAACACAACAAGGCAGCTCAATCGGGACCTAACTTCGACATTAATTAAATTTTCTTAGAATTTAGACCAAGTTCGCGTTTACCGTACTGTACGTTATTTACGATCTAATAAATCCGTAATAATTTTATTAAGATCGGCATTGGTACTAGGGGCTTTCCGCTGAAATCAGTTTAGTATGATGCAAGAATTATGAAAATTGTATGAATGAAAATGATTTTAAAAAATTAAACCGACTTCACGAAAGCGTGAAATAAAATTTGTTACATACTTTAAGCTTACTATTTTTTGAGGTAAGTGCCATTCAACAACAGCAACACAGTAATGATACAAAAGACACCTCAAAAAATTGCAATCTTTGTAAGAGTTGAATTACGAGTACGAGTTACTCGTATTATGAAAACGACATACTTGTTCACTAAAGCCAACTTAGGACCGTTCACAGCGCGTCGGCTTATTGAAGAGTTACCCCAGATCCCTTTGAGCTTGTCCAGGTGGTGTTCCACCTCTACGGGCTGGTGCTGCCAGGATGGTATCTCGAAGCAGAGCCCGCCATCTTGACGGAAGTGGTTGCTCCGTTCCTGTTAACGTAAAAAAATAATTGAAAAAAATAAATAGACCCACATAAAAAAAGTATGAAATAAAATTTGTTTCATACTTTAGGCCTTAAGTATATAGCCTAAGAAGCATTTCTGATTTTGTACTCACTTTCACATTAATAATTGCTGTTTATTTTTTTAAAAAAAGTCTAATAAATTTAATGTGCAAAGTACCTAACAAACTTCCTTATTTATCTAGCTTTCTAATGAGGATCAGGTATATTTGATAGTGGATACACCAAAATTTAATTTAAAAATATTTACCCTACAACTGAACTTAGTTTCGCCCGCTCTTACGTAAACAAAACACAACACGTGTGCAACAAAATTTCGTATTAACATTTTACTTCATCGAAGTGGTAGGCAATGCGTGTAATTACATGAGGTAAAAATAAATTATAACCGATCAAATCTTCGTTTTTAAAGTGATTTCTGTGTAGTACGTACAACTACATAAATGTTAAGGAATCACAAATGTGAAACGCGCAATCGCTAAGCCGCCGTGGAGGGTCGGGCCTCCTCTCACTGCTAGGAATTTTCTGCCGCCCGCTTTTTTCTCCCAGTCTACGTTTTGCCCGAGGGGCGATCACAGAGAATGAATATACATACGAGTATAACGCAATATGTATAACGTTCATAAGTGTGCACAAATTGTAACTGATAATGAATAAAATAATTTGATTTTGATATTTTTTTTATAATTTTCAGTATGAGAAGGATGTGGGCCGTGGTCCACCATGCTGCCCTAATGCGGTGGCGATTAAAAATCAGTATCCCGCTGTCTTCTTCAGATCATCAGTCCACCTGGTCGGAGGGCGGCCTGTACTACATTTGTCTAGACGCGGTCGCCATTAAAGGACATTTTTCCCGATCGATTATCGGATTTCGTCGTTTCGGACTCTTCTTTATTATAAAAAATTTAAGTAAATAATGTTGCCACCAAAAACAACATGTTTATAAGCGAACTACTCGTTAGCGAGGACATTAATGGACAGAAATAAAACTAAGAGCAACACGCTGTAAATTTCTCTAGAAGTTGGGAAAAATTTAATTAACCATGTAATTAATTCAGGTTTCGTGCCAGGTAAGACAGCTCGGTACTTAGCGCTGCGAAAATACATTAGAGGTGTGCGCTACATAAAAATACATTATGAGTGAGCGGCGCTGGACGGAGAAAACGTTGAGTTTTAATATGGACTAGCTCACCCGGCAGGCGTCGTTCTGCCAAAATAATTTTGCTTAACTTATTATTAACATAAAAGAACACACCATCCAAGTTTCAGGTCTGCGATAGGCGGTTTAGGTTGATCCCTCAGTCCCAAGACAAAGAATTTACGTGTAGATTATCCGTCCTCCAGCCGGTTAAACATCTCCACAAAAATTACATAAATCCGTCTCTTCTTTTTAAAGTGAAAGAAATAATCATTCAGGACAAAGAATTTACGTGTAGGTTATCCGCCCTCCAGCCGGTAAAACATCTCCACAAAAATTACATAAATCCGTCTCTTCTTTTTAAAGTGAAAGAAATAATCATTCAGGACAAAGAATTTACGTGTAGGTTATCCGTCCTCCAGCCGGTTAAACATCTCCACAAAAATTACATAAATCCGACTCTTCTTTTTAAAGTGAAAGAAATAATCATTCAGGACAAAGAATTTACGTGTAGGTTATCCGCCCTCCAGCCGGTTAAACATCTCCACAAAAATTACATAAACCCGTCTCTCCTTTTTAAAGTGAAAGAAATTGATTATTGATCTCTAATCAAATAAAAGCAAATTTTCCGTAATGAAAAGTTAAGTAGCCGTAGCTTTCCTCATGAATGTGGCTATCATAAACAAATCCGTGCAGATTGATAGTTTTAGAAATTAGTACGTTCTAACTATCTTTAATGTGTAATGTATTAGCTGTCCACGCAAGCATCGTTAGGGCATAGCCCTAATTTATTTGATCCTTCCAAGACTCGTTCCAGCAATGCGTCATAATATTCAGTCGTCTTTCAGCCATTCCGTCTTTTTGGTAGCCTTGGACATGGACGAACCTGGCGCCTGATTCTGTATGACCATTCAGATTTTGTACCAATATCGTGTGACATCAAACCGTACGTCATTTCATGAACTAGACACGACAACGAACCTTAATTTCTATTCTATAAGACACACAAAAGATTGTCACGATATTTGACTTTTAAGCCTTTTTTGACTTTTTATCACGGGTAAGACACGACATTGCCGCGATACGAGTGTGAATGGTCATACAGAATCAGGCCCCTGGATGTTGCTGGACATGGGCCACCTCTAGAACGAACTCGCAGCAGGTGACAATTAATCGGATTGAACACCGCTTCCCATACCGTCTTCAATTACAAAAAGGAATATTGATAGGAGATAATTATTGATGTTTAGTTTGTTAGTTCCTGTTACGTAATCTACCTAGTAATAGTTTTCGAGCCTATTCATCACAAACAAACAAACTGAAAATCAAATTTTTATCTTAAAAATTGCTTTTAATAATTCTTCCATCAATATAAAGTTATGTTAACGGTATAAAAAAACTGTAGGTAGGCATCATATCTTTACGTGAACTCCAATAAGTAACTCAAGGCGTAGAAAAATGTCCAAGAAGTTGTTGTTTTAACCCATTAATGACCCACTGGCGGGTCGGGTCTCCTCTCACAATGAGAGGGATGTAGGCCTTAGTCCACCACGCTGGCCTACTGCGGGTTGGTGGACTTCACATGCCTTTGAGAACATTTTTTTTGTGAACTCTCAGGCATGCAGGTTTCCTCACGATGTTTTCCTTCACCGTAACAGCAGGTGATATTTAATTTTATAAATTCATTGGTGCGTGCCACTGGGATTCGAACCCCGACCCCTCGATTCGAGGTCGAATTCTAAGCCACTGGGCTATCACCGCTATCACCGCATCATCCAAGAAGTATCATGGAGCAAATTTATTAAAATTTATATTGTTTTTGTAGAACGAAATCTGATAGGGTCTCAATTTAAAAAAGTGTGTACCATCGAGAGAAGATATACTTTCTCACTTTGACATAATTGCTGAATTTCACGTAAAAAATTAATTAAGTGCTTGTTTAATTAATTCAAGTGGCACTTCGTTCTAACTACGACAGTCCTTGAATAGTAAGAGAATATTTTTAATGAAATTACTTAGCTCAGGTGATATTCTAGTGCTGCGTATAAGGAAAGTAAGTTAGTGTTTGAATGTAAACGTTGTTTGCGAAAAAGTTAAGCAACGTCGGGCGCGGTCAGTGCTCGGATGGGTGACCGCTAGTGGCGAATTGAATGGGCGCTTCCGTGCTTCGGAGGGCACGTTAAGCCACGTCCTGGTTGTTATCTATAACATAGAAGTCGTAAAAGCTGTCCTCCGAAGCCTGAAAGTCGCTACTTGTCGGAGGCCCTTTGAAAACGTCCGACATTGGTTGGCCACCAACCCGTATCGGAGATATGCCCCAATGCGGATGGGTCTCCACCCAGCAGACAGTGTGGTGGAGTGTTCCCCAGGTCCCCATTCCCATGCCCAACAGTGGGCAATATACGGGTTGCTGCCAAATTGTACCGAAAGTAAAGAAAAAAAAAGGAATTTTTGAATCCTATACTTTTCATTTGCTCCAAACGCTTTTTACACGTAGCACTCACATTTCTATTCAGCACTAGTTCTATCGCTTAATAACGTGGCAGGAAGCCCCACACTGAAGCGAATATTCAACGTACTCGTACGATGCACGTACGAGCAAAGAGAGAGATCAGGTGTTCCACACCTCATTGCACCCATCTGCGGTAACCCACAGGTGCTCCCACGGTGCTAGTGAAAAGTTAGTTCTTACAGAGTACCCCAGGAGCTGGTGGACATTTTTCGAGAAGTGTTTGAGGCATCGTAAAATCATATTGAAACCTGGCTGATGGGTGATAGAATTGAGCCTAGCCCTAAATGATGAAAGTTTTAACACCACCAAAAACTTTTCGGGTTAGGTACCCTATGAAAAATTTCATAAATGTTATTAGCGGCATAACATAATATTTTGTTTTAAACCGTATTATTTTTTTGAGTACGTCATGCTGGGTTGCATTTATTTGCATTAAGCATACATAAATATTAAAGAAAAGTCTCTAAATTCAACACATTGCAAATCTGGCATCATACTAAAGAAAAAACCTTTTTTGAAGCAAAAAAACAAAATCATTGAATACTCATGAAGGGATAAAACTGAAAAGATCGTAAAGCAACCAAATTAAGCCGTAATCTAATTACTGCCGTATACTTTCTTATTAAAACAGGGAGTTTTTAAAATATTATTTTCCAAAAAACATGCCCAAGTTTGTGCTCGTCCATCTCTTCGTATCTTCCCGAAACGCGGACATCCCTTGAGGGTTGGCGAGGCAACTCACCCTCCCATATTAATCTTACACCAAAATTCTTACTAATATTAAACCTGATAATGTAAAAGTTTGCGAATTTCGATTTTCTAAATAAACAGGATGATAATAGAATTTGAATATACATTATGTATGCCCGAATAGGGTAGACTGTTCTAAACTTATTGTAATTTTTGTAACATCTTTCTCGTGTCGATAATAGTCAACATAAACGATTTCTTTTCTTGTTTACTAATGATACTCTGAGAAACGTTGGTACCTATAACGTAATGTTCACGTTTCTCCTCCGTAAAACGACATTAATTAACCAATATCAACCCACTTATACAATTACCAATACCAACAATTACCAATATTTATTGGTAATACCAATAATATTACCAATAAATAAGCTAAGTAAGATTGGTGAAATACGCACCCCTGTGCTTCAGAAAGCACGTTAAGCATGTTTACATCGGTCTTTGTTTTTACCGATAGATAAGTTACCAAGTTTGCAAATTAAAGTGGCAATAGGCTGGCCACATCGTTTGCAGGACTGACAACCGATGGGGAAAAAAGGTCCTCGAATGGCGACCACGTTTCGGTAAAAGGAGCACAGTCCGCCCTCATACCAGGTGGACTGAGGGCCTGAGGAAGACAGCGGGAAACCGTTGGTTACAGAGGGCCCAGGACCGGGTGGAGTGGCGTCGATTAAGGGAGGCCCATGTCCAGCAGTGGACTGCCAAGGGCTGCAAGGAAGGAAGGATCTTACCAAGCAATCAAAATTAGCAATCGTTTAATCTTGTCGAAGGCTTTAATAAAGTTTGGAAACCTTCGAAATGAACTGGACAGTAGCCCATTTCTCCACCAATAAAGTTTATACAATGACGAATACTTATTAGAACATCGTGGTGGAGAATGTTCTAGGCTTTTTAGTCACTCACCTGTACGCATCATCCCACTGTAACATGAGTTGTACCTGACTTATTCAATAAATCACGATCATTGCTCCAAATGCGTATGAACTGGAGCAAAGTTATAATAACTTAAGTACGCAAATCCATTATCGCAACGAAATCGGAAACCAATACAGAATTAGTCCAAACTACGTAGTTTACGAGTACATTAAAATGTTGCGCGAATTTGTGAAATAAGCTTTAGAATATTTAGACGCGTTGGAATTTTGGCAAAATGCAAACGAAGTTTTTTTGACGCAACTTACTCGTAAATGCAGTGATAGCTCAGATGCTTTGAGTGCGGTCTCTTTCTCGAGAGGTCCGGGTGTGAATCCCAGTGGCACGCACCAATGACTTTCTTAAAAGTTATGTGCGCTTTATAAAATTAAATATCACCCGCTGTAACAGTGAAGGAAAATATCGTGAGGAAACTGCATGCCTGAGAGTTGCAACCCGCATTAGGCGAGCGTGGTGTATAAGTGTAGTTTTCATTGTTCATTCTGGGTCATTAATGGATCCACTGACGTGACCAAAAACAGAAATTCAAATCTCTGCTCCGCTGGGAATCGAACCCAGGAACCTTCGCGCAACGCCTAAGCGCGCCATTCACGTCATCATTGAAATGGACCACAGGAATATGTAGAATTCTTTGATTGAAAACAATGAATGCCCGTAAAACAATAATGACGCTACTCAAAACTTTGTACCATCGTTATCTAGTTAGTAGTTAGTTTTCGAAGATCAAAGACAGCTTCATACCAGTGAAGATTAGATTTCAAGACATCTGATTGCTGAGAGTGACTGATTTTGAAATGTGCAGGACAATTTTGTTTTGGATGAATTTCATCAGTACTTTTCTAAAAGTGGACTGAGAAATACTCGTAAATACTTTTAAGTTTAAGATTTTTGACTTCCGCCACTTGTCAAGAGATGGCGCCACACGATCCTGAATCACGCTATAGAAGTTTTCTACATCGCTGACATATATACAAAACTACGACATGACGTAATCGGAACATGGCCGCTCCCCCGGCATTATCACCTCGCCTTGTGGGAGATCCCTTTGTCAAAAAATAAACATCAATTTTATAAGTATATACGGACAAACGTATATTGAAAACCTGAGTGGCGCAGTGGTTTAAAGCATTAGATATTATTATACTAAAATGTTATTAAATTGTATATAATAAGTCAATCAATCAATATTCCTTAACACATGAATTTCTTGGTAAGCTTCCTCAATAACTATTATTAAATTAATAACAATATCTCCATATTTTTTCAAATTTTGAATTTTATAGTTCTTTGCTGATCATTTGCTTAACAGATGGATAGACATATGTACTTTCGCATTCATGATGTTAATGTTATCAAGTGTCTGACATTTCTAGTTATTATTAAATCAATATTTGGGTCCATCGTAGCTAAAATATTCCGTTTGAAAGCTGTATTTCAGAAACAAACTTGTCCTCAAGTGCTTGACTGAATTCGGGGTGGCTTTACTACTGAAGAGTTGCGATAAGTTATCGAATTATTCTCTCGTGTCGAAAGTCTTAAAGAGGTACAGTCAAAGGGTTCTTTAAAATAGGAGATATGCTTAAGAAAAACCTGCCACGTAAGATGCTGCTAATGGTCTAAAAAACTTTGATAGTGTGATTTAGGATACCAGTGGCGACATCTCTTGATGAACTATAAAACTGAAACAGTTTCGCAGTTAAAGAGGAGGTATAGAAATTAAAAAGTATTTTAAAAGTTGAATTGAATTAGTTTACATCTCCTGTTCGGCCTCTGTTATGGGAAGACATTCGTACTTAATAGTGGGACATTATAAGGGTGACAGCCGAATTAATTAATAATTATTAGATCCTGTCACTAGACAGTTTGAATTTCAATCTTGGCAATTAATATTTTTATTCCGCCTACTGACATTTCTGCTTAGCCCAAAGGTAGACTGGCCGAGAATGATAAAAGTAGCATTAAATTCGCATTTTGTACCTTTATTTTTATATGGGTATACCCATATAAAAGAAAAGAATTTAATTTTTTTTCATCCTCCTATCTTTAAACTTTCGATACGACCAGTGCCTTAGAGACCACGCGGTAATTATTTTACGATTTAGATCTCAACAGACATTTGGAGCCAAGTGGTTTATGTTAATCTGAGTATTATGTCTTCGAACCAGGATAAATCATAAAATAATGTTTAGGGAAGATATCGTATATATATCGACATTTTTATGCATTACTAGCTGACCCGGGAGGCTTCGCTCTGCCAATTTCTTTCACCACCACTTTTTACTAAGGATCCCTAATCTTTTCTAGCAATAAATATAGCCTATGTTACTCAGGGTGAATGTAGATTTCCAATGGTGAAAGAATTTTTGAAATCGGCACAGTAGCTTCTGACTTTATTCATTACAAACATACACTCGAAAATACAAATTTTTCCTCTTTATAATATTAGTGTAGATAATATTTTATTCATAGACGGTAGAGTCATAGCTCGCCCGGTGAGGTACATTACTGTCGCCCTGTTAGTTGCCGTGAAGCAAGTAGCTATTATGTTTTTCAAGTCTTTTACTTGGTGTATATTAATTGAAGAGATGTGTTCATAGAAGATACTTTATTTGAAGCAAACATGTTAGTTCACATTAAATTTAGTAGCAACGAACCTACACAATAAAATTGACCTCAGATAGGCACAAAAGAGCTACAAAAAAGTGTGAAAAGTGGACGTAAAACAAGTATGACTTTGGAAGGGCAATGCTTGTGAAGTCAGCTAGTAATGATTACCTACAAAGTGAAGTTAGTTCAAGCACCAACAAGACTCCGTTCTCATTACGTATTCTTCGCATCGATGGCTTACATTCGACCATGAAAGTTCATTGAACCGTGTCCACGAGTCCGGGAACTCTCCTCATTAACGTTTAATTCATTAAGCTCAAGGGCGTTGTCCTCCCAACTTGCCCGTCCCTTGGAGCCCTACATATGTAACAGGGCGGGTTATTAATACCAGAATTGTACATGGGTTATGGTTATTAGCTCGGATAGGTCTAATAAACGATTAGGTATACAGGGCGGATGCGGAAATCCGAAACTATGAGGAACAGCGAAAAATGCTGAAATGAATCTGGGGCTCGATTTTGATAAAAATGACAATTGCATCATTTTATTCATCATAAAGATACCCTTGATGAAAATCATGTTATACAGCTGAATTAATTCGCTGAAATAATTTGAGCATCCCTAGGACTAGTGTAGAGCGGAAAAAAAGTGGACGGAATAAATCTCTCGTGATTTAAAAAATAATAATCATGATATTAAATGAATCCTATCCAATAAATAAAAAAGGTCTTTCTTATTAGATTGTTAATATTAATATTGTTACCAAGTCTTAGACAGTAACGTCTTCAAACATCAGCCTAACTAAGATTAATAATTCTAGACCGTCACTAAGGGCGGCTAAGCTGAGACGCGCTTAAATATTCAACCCTATTACGAGATAACTTCGCCGGCGATATTTTAGGTGTAGTGTAACAAATGCTTCCTTAGACTGGGAGTTTCGGACTTAGTCTTTTGGTAATTCAAATTTATATACTCGTTCAGATTCGTTTACGTCAGAAGTTAAACGTTAAATCTCCGTGTTATTTCCCGCAAATATTCCGTGTTATTTTGAAACGAATATAAAAAATATAGAACAGAATTGATTTAAAGACAAGCACAGGTTCTATTTAATCTTATATTAATAGGTGAAGCGAAAGCGAAAAGCGAGCAGTTTGAGGTTGAAACTTGGCACAATTAAAGTATATATGGAGAAAATGCACACAATTTTAAAATAAAATGCATTAGAAATACATGGAATTCGTCAAAACACACAAAACACACACTGCCAAGTTTGAGTTCTTTGACATGTACACATTCTGTTACGTGTCAAATTCAAATTCCAATACATTTTACAGTTGAATTTCGGCGATCTCTAGTCTAATCTCATTATTGAAAGAACATTTGAAATCGAACCGCAAACAATTACTGACGTCACATCCTCGGGTTTGAGAGGTTTTGTCGAGTAAGGATGTATGTTATGACGTCACGCAAGGCGGAGGCAAGGGATGCTCCCTATTAATCACGTCTATTGACAGAGGACCACTACAGGGGTTAAAGGATTATCCCTCTCTCTTGTCTCTACGTGGTGGAATAGAAGACATTCTCGTTTAAATTGGTAATAATATTTTCATGAAAATTTTTACGCAAATTCATAAAGTATATCGTAAGTAAAAAAAATATTGGAGATAATAAGAGGCGGTGAACGAAATCCATAGTTATTAACGCATTTTTCATTCATAATGGTAATTCCGAAAACGACACACATGTCAAATATTCAGAAACTGTGTCCGCCATCATGCATTTATAAGTAAAAAGTATTTTCATACATCATTTCTCGATAATATCCCGAAAACGACATGCATATTAAATAAAAAAATGTGTCCGGCATCTTGGATTTATAGACGGTATTTTTCACAATTGTGCTATTGGGATTCGAACCTGGATCTGCTGTCAAGCCGAATTTACCACTGGGCTATTACCGTTTAGATCGCACGAATAAGTTACCTCGTTAGTCCCAAGCAAAACCGATTTCAAAAAAGGAAGACGCTATCCCCAATCGCACAAAATAAGCGTCGCTAGCCGCTGCCTGCAGCTCGTTTGCCAAATGATCGCTCCTTGCAGCGCTAAATCGCTGAACGGCGTAGCGCTGAAGTGTGCTCCAATTTGCGGGAACCCTGAATCACGGGTGCCTTACATTGAGAGGGCTGCTCTGTGGAATAAAATAGAATATACTAAGTAGATGTTGTTTTAAATCTTTAATCATAAAATGTACGTATCTAGACTTTTATCCAATGAATTGACACCTATCTATCCACTGTAACGGTAAATATAAACATTGAAGATGCATTTGAAAATCTGACTAGGGCCCCGATTCTGTATGACCACTCACACTCGTATCGCGGCAGTGTCGTGTCTTGCCCGTGATAAAAAGTCAAAAAAGGCTTAAAAGTCAAATGTCGTGACAATCTATTGTGTGCCTTATAGAAAAGATATTAAGGTTCCTTGTCCTGCCGAGTTCATGGAATGACATACGGTTGGATTACACACGATATCGACGCGAAATCTGAATGGTCATACAGAATAAGCCCCTAGATGTCCTAATAGCCATGTCGCACGCAAAAGTTGCTCGTACGTCAACATCATTGCACACGTTTTGTTGTATGTCAGTGTCATGTCCAATTAAGACAGCTTAATAAAGAGCCCTGTGTCTATATTTTGTCTTCTTATGATTAAATAAAACAGCCCAACATACTTACATGCTTTCGTCTACAATATTAAAACAGCGCGCTGACGCTCACATATCTCGATTCTTTCCTAATTGGCTGACGTAACCAACCGACCAAGCAACACGACAAAATTTAAACACACGGCTTTGTACACAATAATGTCGTATGACCAACTTGTTGCAAGCGACATGGCAATTAGGAAATAAGTGAAAATGGTTATTCCATATAATGCCGAGTTGTTCAAATTGAAGTACACACTGACACCGACGACCTGAGTGGCGCAGTGGTCAAGACATCGGTGCGCTGCGCGGAGGGTTCTGGGTTCGATTCCCAGCAGAGCAGAGATTTGAATGATGAGTTTAAATTTCTGTTTCTGGTCTGGGTGTGTTGTGTTCTTGTCTTATGTGTGTCCATGGCACCCACGACACAGGGAATCCTAGTGTGGGGCTATGAGTGTGAAGCGTTATTTATTTATATATTTATTTATTTACATGTGTACGCAATGACGTCGTGCGATTAATTTGTTACCAGCGACATGGCAAGGATAAAAGTGAAAAGGCACGAATTATGGGTATAACACCCACTAATAAAAGAGCAAAGTGTAAAGTGATAGAAAAACAGAATGACGCGAATAAAGCACCAGAAAATGTGGTCGGAAGATAGATCATCATCTGGAAGTTTCGAGATGTAATTCATGCGCGAACTGGAGAGCATTTCAAAGTTTTCTATAAGAGGGAATATCGGACGTTGATGTCGCCTGCGCGCCGCACACTGAGACAAAATGAAATAAAATGAGCTAACAATAAATAAATGTCGTGGGACATCTCACAAACGGCTTTCTGATCCCAAAGTAGGTTGTAGAACAAAGTTGTAACAGTACAATCATATTTTTTTATTATTTTTCTGATAATAAAATGAGCTAACAATAAAAATAAATATTGTGGGACAATTCACACACATTTTCTGATCTCAAAATGTTGTAATAGTACAATCATATTTTTTATTATTTTTCTGTAAATGAAATATAATAAACAAGTTAACTATATACATATAAATATTAAATCAGAGACGAAACGAAAATATACAGGGTGATTTGTTATGCGACGTATTCCCGCTAAGGGCATGTAGATAAGCTTAAGACCAATCAAAGATAAATTTAAGCCATGTAAAGCTCTATCTAAAATTCAACGGTTTTCGAGAACGGTTTTCAAACATAGTAAACAAAAAAAAAAGATACAGAAAATTAATAAAACGAGAACACTCGCTGATTCAAGGGACATAAAAATACATTCAACAGAGAAAAGAACAAACATTTAGTTAGTTCTGCCATCCCAAACAAAGATATTATATGAATCAAATGTGATGTTATTAAGATAATATACTTTAAGAGACTTTTTGTATCACAATAATAACGAATGCGTAGTTTTTAATGCGCTTGCGGAAATAAGGACATTAACGCACATTGAAGGTATCGATGTTAAGTGTCAATAAACATCGATACCTTCAGTGTGCGTTTTCCTCAAGATGGTTGCGAAAATATTATTTTCCCTGTAGCCACCCTGACGGACATTGGCTTCATGTTTTATTAAAGCGAGTTTAAACATTCTTTAGCGGAGGATATTTCATAGGAATGGCACTTGTCAATAAATATCGTTAAATTTTAACGTGGAATTTCTGAAATGGGCTGTCAGCGTTACAATACCTTACATTAAAAGTACAGCGGTGATAGCCCAGTGGCTTAGAATTCGACCTCGAATTGAGGGGTCCGGGTTCGAAACCCAGTGGCACGCACCAATGACTTTGTAAAAAAAGTTATGTGCGATTTATAAAATTAAATATCACCTGCTGTTACGGTGAAGGAAAACATCGTGAGGAAACCTGCATGCCTGAGAGTTCTCAAAGGCATGTGAAGTCCACCAACCCGCAGTAGGCCAGCGTGGTGGACTAAGGCCTACATCCCTCTCATTGTGAGAGGAGACCCGACCCTGTAGTGGGTCATTAATGGGTTAAAACCACATTAAAAGTAGTCTACCAGTCGCTTGCTTTTGGATTTTCATATACGACCTCAATAAGTTCAACCTCCGGACGAAAGTGCTATTTAAGCGAATTTGTTGACGAAGATGCGTGTAGGACGCACTCCAGAAAAACGCTTAGTTAAAGACTAAAATGATTAAGCACTTGTAAGCCTTATTAATAAATTGCCACAAATACAGGACGAACGTGCAAGCTTAGCTATCGTAGCGAGCTCTTTCTGTTTGGATAGTAGAGTCATAGTACCGCACCGCCAGCCTCGTAAAAGCAGCATATTCTTCGTGTCTTGTGTTTTGGCTGGGGAGGTATGTTGCCGAGGATACTTTATTTGAGGCGAACATCTTAGTCCCCAAGAGTCCTAGTCCTAGTCCATCCTATACAAGGTCCATGTATGTCCATGGACTAGGTCCATGTACAGTCCATTAAGACCTTTTAACCTCTTGATGTTAAGTTACTAAAAAAGTTTGTTTATATCTATACCGATTAAAATTTGAGAATGTCGTAACTTGTTCTCAGCAGGTGAACGTAAAGCAACCGAATGGTGAACGGTCGTACAAAACTTTACATCCGGTCGAATACAGCCCAACAAATAGCTCGTTGTGTTCCAGACGTATTATAGTTTATACAGAACTACAAATCATTTTAAAAAGCCCGCGCTTTCGCAAAGCTAAAGTCGTGGTTTCTCCTAAATTCCGGGTTGCTTTGGCTTCTAATTTTGATATTGTCCGAAATTTGTCGACTACGTACGTATATTAGAGATACGCCACACTTGCGACTTTTGATGCACTTGCGACTAAGATAAGATATAGTCGCCATATTATTATAAGAAAATATATTTTTTAGAACTTTCTGTCTGAATATTATTGTAGGTATTTTTCACGTTTTATTTGAGGCATTTAAGGATTGTAACATTTAAATAGGTATTTAAAATATTTGTCAAAATATGATTGCAGAGTATTTGACACTTTGTCTGTTTATTCGAAAGTAAAGATGATTGATTAGCACGATCGAATTCGTCACACTTTGAAATTAAATTAAAATAATTAAATTTTGTACCGTTTATTCGCTGTCACTGTAGGAAGCTCGATTAAAAATTAACCCTTTTGTTGCACAGTTATGCCACATGTTTTCAAAACAACAAATACATAGCCAAAATGCATTTTTAAACGAATGTCGCGAGCAGGGAACTGGAAAAAACTTCATAAACACACGCCAAAAACATGTATGGCCACAAAGTTAGTCCTATAACAAACAACATAGTTTCGGGTTCATGACAGAGATTAAAAACTGGTCTGCCGCTGACAGAATGTGAAACTCAGTTGGTGTAACCCCGTACGCCGTACCCCGTAACCCGTACCCCGTTGGGTATTAAAAGTGTAATGGAATGGAGGAAGGAAATTTAACAATATCTGCCCGACTCAGTACTTAAGGCTTAAAACTTTAAAGGAATTTAAATAGAAGAAATATTTAAAATTAAGAGATTTAACACCAGCGAGTAATTGATCTTAGATATCATATTTTGAAGCCTTTAATTTTAATAACTGTTTGATAGATTTAACTTACTATTCAGGGTAATCCATATTTTGCGTTATTATTAGAAAAAAAAAATGTATTTTATTTCTTCACGTTGCCTGTTGGATTGACAGATAAATAAATAAAATAAAACACGTTTCTTGAAAATGTCAAAAAACTTAACTGCTCTTTTACGAGTAGGAAGTTAGTTGCACAATCTTATTACATGGACAGTGAAAGAATAGAAATAAAATGTATGTAAGCTACCCTGTGTGGGATTTAAGGTGGAAACACTTTTTAAGGAGAGTCACATTCTTCAAACTATTTTTGTAATTAATTGTATTTGTGATATTTTTTTTATTAGGCAGTCTAGAAGAGATCGCTACTGAGCGACAAGTCTGACTTGTATATTTTTTGTTTTTTGCTCTATGTTAATTTTTGTTTTTCAGATGCGCAATAAAAATCGCCCGCAAAACGTCCGTCTGTGCAGACAAATGCCAGTGTGCACAGGCCCTAACGCCGGTCGCCACAAAATGCCGACGTACAATATGTCAGTGCGACCGCAACATTCTGCTGAAATTAAGGGAATTAATGCTGCAATTTTCCACTTTGGAGCATGTTAGAAATTATATCGAACGTGCTTCCATCGGGGCAAGCTTTTTGTTTCAAGAATAGGTCCTTTGGGTTGTGGTCGTTAATCCTTGAGCCGGGCTGTAATGCAGCTTTGTTAGAGTTTAGAATGTGTACCTAAAATTTTCAAATAGTCAACGGAAATGTTCCATTCGAATTTTATTTGATTTAAAAAAAGAATTTGATATTCAGTTAATTCGGTATGTTTTAAGCTAACGAAACTGGTGGATTTGAAATTTGTCTGATCTTCGACGTAACATTTGATAAGATCACTTATTTGGGTCATGTAGATAATCTGCAACCTATAAATGGCCCACTACAGGGTCGTATCCTCTCTGAATGAGAAGGATGTAGGCCTAGGGTTGGTGTTTGAAAACATTCTCGAAACTTTTCAGCCATTCAAGTGGTTTCTTCACTGTTTCTTCCGTCACCGTTCCAGCAGGTGCCATTTCATTTCACTTTTACTGTTTTAATGAATAAATTAAAAGATATAACGTATAAATGATACATTTTAAATAATTCGTTTGAAATAATCATCTAATAAGCGGTGATAGCCCAGTGGCTTAGAATTCGACCTCGAATCGAGGGATCCGGGTTCGAATCCCAGTGGCACGCACCAATGACTCTGTAATAAAAGTTATGTGCGATTTATGAAATTAAATATCACCTGCTGTTACGGTGAAGGAAAATATCGTGAGGAAACCGGCATGCCTGAGAGTTCACAAAATAAAATGTTCTCAAAGGCATGCGAAGTCCACCAACCCGCAGTAGGCCAGCGTGGTGGACTAAGGCCTACATCATTCTCATTGTGAGAGGAGACCCGACCCTGTAGTGGGTCACTAATGGGTACTGACACAATCATCTAATATTCTCATTTCTAATTTCCTTATTTCCAACTCTATTTGCATTGGTGGATTTCGAAATGTTTGCTCAGATTTAACTGGAATTTTCCTTTCAAATGGAAGCTCCTAATTCCAATTTGGTTTTGTCTTAATAGAACAGCAAGCAATAATGTGACCGTTCTTAGTCCCTGTTTGCTTAAGAACTTGTATTTGCAGTTTGCCAAAACTTTGTTTGAGTTTATACTGTATAAACAAATTAATACTCGAATTCCTTCCCAATGAAAACGTATAACTTAATTAGTTTTGTAATTATAGTCTTGCATGTGTGTATGGTCCGACAATTTACGTTTTATTAGAACGTTATTTTGGTAAGTTTAGATTAGTTAATTCACTCTGATCATAATATCATGATCGAGATATCATAAATGGTATAAGTATAATTAGGGCCAAGGTACACACTACAGCCTCAACTATACAAGGTCGATTTACTTGTAGCCCTGTTTCTTTTTAATTCTATGAACATTATAAATTCGAATTTTCAAAGGATGTTAATCACTCTTATACGCATGAACCGTTGAACGGTTTTGCATAAAATTTTGTACACAGGCACTTTACAACTCGGATTAACAGGCTTGCGTTTTATTTCCTAAGATACGTCTTATTTACGAAATTAAATTCAGCGGTGATAGCCCAGTGGCTTAGAATTCGACCTCGAATCGAGGGGTCCGGGTTCGAATCCCAGTGGCACGCACCAATGACTTTGTAAAAAAGTTATGTGCGATTTATAAAATTAAATATCACCTGCTGTTACGGTGAAGGAAAACATCGTGAGGAAACCTGCATGCCTGAGAGTTCACAAAAAAATGCTCTCAAAGGCATGTGAAGTCCACCAACCCGCAGTAGGCCAGCGTGGTGGACGGCGGCCTACATCCCTCTCATTGTGAGAGGAGACCGGACCCTGTAGTGGGTCATTAATGGGTTACTGACAAATTCAGCCCACGCGCACAATGCCGCAAGCAAAAGCTAGTAGGAAATAAAACTTGAATTTCTTTCTGAAAACTTTAGCACACGCAATCCACAATCCATCAGCTCATAATATCCCATCAACACACAGTCATCAAACTTCGTTTCAGCCCCTTAATGAGATCGTGCGAAGTTTTTCTTCCGAAAGAAACATGTTCGAATCCTGCGAGAATCGAAGTTGATGTAACGAAAAACTCTCGATTGGATCGAATCAACAAATGTACTGATCCAGTCAAAAGGATTACGATAAGGCTCCGTGTATACCGCTGGGTCTTGTACGAGTGTCTAACAATTCAATACTAAGAAAACTGGACACAAACCGCACCGGATCCACACCTGCCGGAGCCGATCTGGAGTCGCACCGGAGCCGCATTGGAGCCGAACCGTGGCCGCATTAGAGACACATCGGAGCCGCACCGGAGTCGCCCCGTCGCTGCATCGATACCCAACCGCAGCCTCGTCGTCGTGCCATGTAACTTATAATTTCATGCTAAGACAATGCGGCAGCGGCCTGGTGGCGGTCACTTGTTGGCGGTGGATGTCTCTTGTATATCTTGTTTTAATTAAGTTGTGTGTTGTGTACAGAAATATTAAATAAATAAATAAATAGGCAAACGTTTTTTCACTTCACTCTACTTGTATAAAGGAAAATTCCGCTCCTTTCCTGGCTGTATTTTGACATAGTAAGGTGACAAAATATCGTTACAGTTAATACCTTTAGGTACAGGGGGCTTATTCTGTATGACTATTGAGATTTCGTGCCGATATCGTGTGTCATCCAACCGTATGTCATTTCATGAACTCGGCAAGACAAGAAACCTTAATATCTTTTCTATAAGGCACACAATAGATTGTCACGATATTTGACTTTTAAGCCTTTTTTGACTTTTTATCACGGATAAGACACGACATTGCCGCGATACGAGTGTGAATGGTCATACAGAATCGGGCCCCAGAAAGGTGTTTTCCGAACTAACACTACCATACCCCACCTTCGCCCAAAGCTTACAAGTTGTAAGTCACAGTAAGCTGACACCCGACGCGTCACACTCGCAACACTAGTCAAATCTCGCAGTGTCGCACAACATCTCGCTAGTCTTTTGACAAGATGCCTACACGACGCTGTATTTGCATAAACGTGAATGTAGAGTTTGTGGCTGGAAGTGGTAGGGGACCAAAACCGAACTGGTGGATGGGAGTACTACGCTCTGGGTCACGCCCGTCAATATTTAGCAGCGCCGCTTTTTAATGTAAAAAAAACGGTAAGTTCAACGGGCTACCTAATTAAAGCGGTTAACGTTGTGTGTGAACAGATTGCTGGGTCAACGTTTAATACAATTAATATTATAATATTTCGACAATATTGAAATAGAACTTCACTTAAGGTAAGTTCGTTTAATTATACAATTTTTCTTTTTCATCATCATGGAGAGTACTATGCAGATGTTCAGAGAAAAGGTTAAGAGTGTCGTGTATTAGAATAAATAAAATTAGAATGAAATAAAAAAAAATGTAGCTTAAGCAAAATTGAAGAAATCTTATATACCGGTTCACACAAATGCTATTCTTTCAAATTTTTTTTTAACATAACGCTTCACACTCAAAGCCCCACACTAGGATTCCCTGTGTTGTGGGTGACATGGACAAATATAAGACAATAACACAAATACCCAGACCAGAAACAGCAATTTAAACTCATTAATTAAATCTCTGCACCGCTGGGAATCGAACCCAGGACCCTCCGCGCAGCGCACCGGCGTCTTAACCACTGCGCCACTCAAGTCGTCAAATTGCACTAATAGAAAACCAATAAGCTAAAACAGCTTATTATTACAAACATATCATGCGATATTGCCTCTTCCAGGTAGAACTACATCCGCAAAACAAGTTTCAACGAGCAGAAGTCAGTGCTGATATTTCGGACTGTACACACGAAACTCGAAATTAGTTTCACGACTCAATTTTGTATGTCACACACAAATCTGGATGAACAAAATTAAATATCATGTAGGCGAATGCATTGGTTCTTATGTTTATAGATACAGACCGAAAAGCATTTTTGTATGAAGTAAAACTGTAAAGCGTTCTTCATGTCACAATGCAACACTATCGTCAACTTTGACGAATAATTATTCGTACGGTGAACGTCAGTAGGAGTCATACGTAAGTCTGTCTGACATCTTCCTATACTAATGACACATCTTAACTATACGAATACGTTGACGATAGTGTCATGAACACTATCGGCAAAGTAGTAATAAAAGTATCTCGATTTGGATAAAGATGTGCCCCCAACTTAACCTATTAAAAATAATTTCGTTAATGACCTGAGAACAAAATAACAAAAGATAAAGCTTTGAAATTCTGTTCTCGACTCCTTTACCGCACAATAAGCTATCTTGACTAGACGTGGAACGTAAAAAAACGTTTTGCGTTAACGGATAAACGCTGCTCGTTGACGTAAATTTGACAGAAACCTCCCATTTAGTTACTTTATTGTCCACTGGGGGCGCTGCCAGCATTCCTGCTATACTAGCTTTGAGTTCGTTTCGTGTGTTTGAATATTGAATTGTAAAAGGAGATTGAAGTTCTTCTGATGAGAAATGGTTCACTTTCGTTGAAGTAAAATAAACACGCTTTCAACAATGACAAAACGAAAGACCCGTGGATATTGTGGATACAACAGGCAAGTTTTTTTTTGTTTTAGGATAATCTTATTACGAATCACCCTTATCATGTTTATCCTATTAAATTATTCTATTAATTCGCATTTTCCTGCATGCCCGTATTAAACTCATTTACAGCAAATAATGTAAAACAGAACCCTCAAACCTAAGTAACAGAAAACCAAACCAAACAATGACTCAACCATACACTTAATACATTCACTATTCCACAAAATAAACGCATGCAAATTTTCAAGAAAAACATTCATCTTCTACAAGTTTGTTTAGGAAGGCGCATTTGGTTCAGAAGTGATTTCATACTCGCATGATCCTGTGTCAATAGGAATGATTAATCATACGAGTATAAGCGGCTTATACCCTCTACTGGGGGTGTGAAATCACTGTGAAGGGCTGAGGGCTGAGGGCTGAGGGTAGGGTAAATAGGACAAATGGGGTTAGTGGGTTGTTATTGTCATTGTGATATGACGGAACCCCACGATTGTGTGAGATATGGCTGTATTATGTTGTACGAATGCATGTTTTTTACAGGAAATAACAGCGAATGAAAATATTTTTTTTTGAAATGTCTTAAATTCTTAAAACGTGTAGTGAATATCAATATGTCTCCCTTTTTATATCCCACTGTTGGGTAAGATCTTTTCCTACACTTGAGGCCTCCCCAATAGCAGCGTAGTAGTCCAGCATACTTTACTACGCTGCTCCAATGCGGATTGGTGGAGAAACGGGCTAGCAGCCCCTGTGTGGGATGTTTTCAAACTCCGACGAGGTTTAGCGACTGTTATATTTTTTACAACCCTACGAAGCATATATAATCAATAAAGTAGGTTTAGGTAAGTAGGTGTTTGGAGAGATCATACATCATATAGATTGACGAACTAATCTTTAGAAAAATAGTAGGAATTTATTCTGATATGCATTCAAACTCATTCAAAATAAAGATGTTAAGGCTGGGCAAGGAAAAATCCTGTTTCCATCGAATGTTATAGTTGTAACCAGCGAGGCAATATTGCATCAATTTCGGTTCAGTACCTCGCACGCATCGGCACGCTTGCGGTGTACACTCCTGGAATTTAAACACTATATACGAGTAGGTTCCCTTATACCTTTCGCATCAATAGGTTTTGTAGCTAAAGTTTTAGAACATTTATTTTTAATGTTTTAGGTATATTGCAAAAAGGATAAATATTTGTTCTTCAACGATAATATACGATACGAACGCAGGATAAAGTAGTTTCGTAAAAAAAACACTGTCAATTTATTATTGACAGAGAAAACTAATCTTAAAAAAGGACCAACTATTTCATCATAGACGCTGGGATTTGATCTCGAACCTCTTCGTCAATATAGATAGGTACTGGTCATTCACTCCTTTTCAGGGCCCCGATTCTGTATGACCACTCACACTCGTATCGCGGCAATGTCGTGTCTTGCCCGTGATAAAAAGTCAAAAAAGGCTTAAAAGTCAAATGTCGTGACAATCTATGGTGTGCCTTATAGAAAAGACATTAAGGTTCCTTGTCCTGCCGAGTTCATGGAATGACATACGGTTGGATGACACACGATATCGACACGAAATCTGAATGGTCATACAGAATAAGCCATCAGATTATGTTTTGTTCGATTCAAAATAATGTTCACATAACCTACCTACGTAAATAAAGATCATCATTTTCACATACCTTCGAGTAATTTTATATTAAAACATAAATGGTACCAACTCTAATACTCGGAGAGCAATTTAATTTTTAAGGGTTTGGAAAACAATCGCATTCCGTATTTCATTCGCCCATTGTTGGAAATGATAAAGGGTCTTCAGTGCTCCCTTTAATACGACGGCTGCTTACCTGCGCATAGACTACAGAATACAGACGTTGCCTACATACGATACTATTTATTTGAAAATACAAGTATTTATTTGAAAATAAACAAATTTCACTTTTGCCCGAAACTATTTAATGATGTCTGTGATAATAAGAATCTCGCAATGTAGGTATATACATTGTACATCTTATTAATTAATGTAAAATACGTAAAAATGTTCGTGTAAGTCCAAGGAAAGTTTAAACGGTGAGGAAATTTCAAAAGAATCAGAGGAAAATTAAAAAACAATAATGTGTTTGTTCATTCTTCTTTAACAGTAGTATGAAATTTCATTATTTGTAAGATGTTGTTAATAAACTATATTACTACTTGCATCGCGAGCTTACCTTCATTTAGACACGCGGCAGCATGTCCAGCCAAGTACAAGCTATCCAGAGTTATTTTACACGAACCATTTGGAAGCCCCCTCAATGACTCAAAATCTATTTGCCCATAAACATAAAATTTAATTGATTTAATTACAACCCTTTAAATAAAAATAAAATAGAATTTGGTTTCGATCGAGGTGATAATTTAACACTAAAACCACCCCAAATATTTTCTCGAGTAAAAGCATTAGCACTTCTGCGGCACACAATCTAAGAAATATTCTTCGAAAATAATGTGCGCCGCGAAAGATAATACTTCTCTGCGGATGAAACAAAATTAAAATTCATAAATCTGTGGCTGCCCCGCGATATTAATATCAGAATACGGCGTTTTATAATTTAAATTACGTGTGACGTGAACCCTGTATCTGGTGGTTCAATGATTAATGATGTTCTGTCTCACTGGTAATCGGTAAGGGTGCTTTTCCACCAGTTTCACCCACGGATGCAGTTTTAACTCTGCTCTGTCAATTTACATACCTTAATTAAACACATAGTCATTATTTTTATCTTAAAATAATGATTATTATTAGTATATACGCATATATGGCCAAATATTCGGTACATGAGCTACTATAATATAATGGGAATATTCCTCTTAATGCATCCTTATTATAAACTATAATGTGCACTGTATTACCAATTACTCCTTACAAGTGCATCGTCACTTTAATGCAAAGTAATACAACGGTGACACACGGGTGTTGAGGTAAACGATTTTTTCTTTAATTTACAATAATTACATAGTCTCACGGGTAGAATGTCTTGCCATCCTGAATAGAAATTTTGAATAGGCTATAAAAAATAGAAATATGTTTTGGCTACCAGCCTTGGAACGTAACGTTCCCATCAGTTGGTTTAGAGACCTCACGGTTGCTATGTAAATAATAAAATATAGAAATAATAAATATTATGGAACTACTCGCACACTGGCTTTCTGATCCCAAAGTAAGCTGTGAGCCTGTGTTATGCTAATCAGATAGCTGAGAAACGCACATATATTTTAAAATTCGTTATAAATAAATTACTATATTATAACAATATATTTCATTATAAATAACCAGACAGAATAAACACTTGTGCTAATCACACAAATATTTGTCCTGGGTGGGAATCGAATCCACGACCTCCGGCGTAGAAATCAGGATTGCAAACCACCAACAGGCCACTCAATATCTACTCGTATGTGGTAGTTTATTCATTGGTCACCATCCTTACACGCAATATGTCGCAAGCGATGCCCGGCTCATATGCTAAGTGTGTTAGCGAGTCTTAATACGCTCAGTCTGTTCCACGGGCGTTCGATCAAGCCTACATCCGACGTAATTTCCAATCTCCTTCAAATCCGAACATTAAACCGAACCGGGATGTAATTCTCAATCGATTTACTTGTTTTCTACTTAATTTGGTGCTCTATAAGCTGTGTAGATTTGTGTTCTATTACAGCAGTTAAATAGACAGAGAGACACGTAAGTATTGGCCATAATCAATGCTTTCCAAAACTCTCCAAAAGATGGCAGCACGGGTATCTTGAATCACGCTGTTGAAGTTTTCTTAACATCAGCCGCGTAATCAAATACCGAGTTAACATGTTTTACACAGTCGCATTCCTTATGTGTATTATTATCATATTGAAATCGTGAAAGCCTGATAAAATCCACGTGTACTTTATAAGTGCCCGCGGTGTCTGCTTTGTGTCCCTTTATCATACAAATTTTCCTTTGCCAACTTACAAATATTACTTGTGTTTACTTTTTGTTCCCAATGAAATCTATTTTAGACTTAGAATTAAATAAAGTTTTGTTTTTTTGTAATTAGTATTCAATGACGATACGAACTGTGTTCTTCGTATTGAAATCTAAATTCAAAGCTCATTTCTTTTACACATTTATAAATACTAGCTGACCCCGCAAACGTTGTTTTGCGATATAAGTTAAAGCGTCTAGGTAAAGCTATCGAGCGTTAAAAATCGTCTATTAAAAATAGGGGTTGTTGATAGAAGAGTGAAAATTTAGTGTTGTATGTATTTTTTGATGCCACATTATTGAAAAATAAAAATGTTAGGTGTGGACAACACTTATCACTTAGGGGTATGAAAAATAGATGTTAGCCGATTCTCAGACTTACTCGTACTGAATATGCATATAAAATTTAATAAAAATCGGTCAAGCCGTTTTGGAGGAGTATGGTAACTAAAACTGTGACATAAGAAGTTATATATAAGATGATATATCTTACTACTACACATATATCACGTTTTAAATGTTAATAAGCTTGACTACAAAGTTGTGACAACAAAGTCAGGAGCGTCATAAGAGACGGCATTGGCGACGGGCCCGCGGCGTTCTTCTCTGCACGGGCCTTTGTTCGGGCGAATGTCTAGCGATTCTCATGTGTCCAGTGATTTTGTCGTTGTTTTCAACGGCATTTAATGCTAGAACAGATTTATGTCCTTTTAATGTTTTGGAATGGAATACATGTATTTGTTACCACCACTTTCCCGCTTATGCGCTGACAAACGAAAAATGTTTCTCTTCGGGGTCGGGTCGCCTCTCACAATGAGGGGGATGTAGGTCTTAGTCCACCACGCTGGCCTAATGCGGGTTGGTGGACTTCAGATACCTTTGATTTTTCCTCACGATGTTTTCCTTCATCGTAACAGCAGGTGATATTTAATTATTTATTAAAGATTACGAACCCGGATCCCTCGATTCGAGTTCGAATTCTAAGCCACTGGGCTATCGTATTGTACACACACGTGGTATACATTGTATACTAACTATATATTTATCACTGGATGGCCTTTATGTAAATTTTACAGCTACTCAATTTAACAGTATCTGAGTAACTCCTTTGTCTACTATACACCTGTCTTACCTGTCTATACTCCAATTTCTAACAGCTGATGAAATTATGATACGACAAAGATTGAGCCTAGGATTCTATTAGCAACGTTGCTGGCGAAAATAATAATTTCTCTTATGTATTACGTGACTCAAATAAAATGTATTGAGTTGTGTATTATTATACTCATGTATTCAGGATCTAGGCGTCGTGTATTATGTTAAAGTTATTATCTCAAGAATAGTAATTTATTAAGGACTCGTCTTATGTGAACGCATTTTATTCGGTATTGTATCATCATTTGGCTTCGAGAAACCAGATGGTCTTTATGATCCATAAACGGTAGAGAGGGGATTTCTAAAACCTAAAATATTTAGCGGTGATGGCCCAGTGGCTTAGAATTCGACCTCGAATCCGGGTTCGAATCCCAGTGGCACGCACCAATGGCTTCGTAAAAAAGTTATGTGCGCTTTATAAAATTAAATATCACCCGCTGTTACGGTGAAGGAAAACATCGTGAGGGAACCTGCAAACCTGAGTCACAAAAAAATGTTCTCAAAGGCATGTGAAGTCCACCAACCCGCAGTTGGCCAGCGTGGTTGACGGCGGCCTCTCCCTCTCATTGTGAGAGGAGACGCGATCCTGTAGTGGGTCATTAATGGGTTACTGACAAAATATTTTGATACAAAAAACGATTACCAAGACGTGTTTTCAGGTGATAAAGTCATAGTAACTCGCCCGAGGAGGTACCTTACCGCCAGCCTCTTAACCCATCGTAAAGCAGCATATTTTTCATGTAATGAGTAGCAAAGCATCGGCATGCAGCCTCAGATAGGATTTCTTTTCTATTTGAGGTCGAATGTGGGTGTCTGTGGGCTGCAGTGACCACTTAGTATCGGGTGACTTACATGGCCGTTTGCTACTCAATTAAGCCGGCTTTTGACTATGGGATGTAATATAAATTACATCTGGAATGATCTTGAACTATATATTACATCCCGCGATTGCTGTTCACATTGTAAGATATATATTTTGGAACAGTATCCAAACTGCGACTGCGGGCGACGCAGGGGCGCGGTGTCCGGGGACGTGAGGTAAAATATACTCATTCAAATATCGCTCGAAAAAATATTTATAGTTTGGGATGTAATATATATTATAGCACAGTGTGAACGGTCACGTACAAAATGTATGAGAGCGATAAAATGACGTTATATCTCAAGATGTAATTTAAATTATATTATATCCCATAGTGAAAATCTGGCTTTACTATAAAAAGACGCAGACATTTCGATGTCCGTTGTTAATTTCAAAGTACGTTCGTGTAATGTATATTTCATACCATACCAAGATTAGTTCCCAACACAAAACATTTCCCTAATTACCTTTCGCAATGACAATGTAGAATACATGCGCGTTATGCGCAATCTGAATTCGCAATAATAATTACGTTCATAATCCCGGCAAAGGCCAACAAAAATAATTCCCGACCTCATAACAGCCTACTAGGGTTGCTATCATTTTGGGAAATGAAGAATCATTTTTTTGGGTTCATATTCGCAGAAGGTTCGTAGCATCTTTTTGTTTTTGTGATGGAAATACCCTTATTTTCGATAAAGGAAAAATTGTTGTTAAAATGAAAAATGAATTTCTAAATTATCAAAGAGTCTGGTAAATAAACAGCAGCAAGAAAATTAGTCTTGCCATCAATTTCTTATTTAATTTATTAACATTTTATTTTTCATATCTCCCTTGTAAAATTATTAAAAAATTTCGTATTTTTAATTATTATTAAACTTACTTTCGCATCAACCAATTTAGTAAGCATTGTGCATCCTACAGAAGTCTTCTAATTAGTAATTTACGGTAAGAAGTTAGTGCTTAAACCCAAGCTTATTAGGTTAGTTACATTTATTCTAAGTATCTTAATTAGTATTGTAATGTTAGTCGATTAGTTTTATATTGATTTCTAAC